>JANZLQ010000100.1:29637803-29654220 GCA_026212715.1 Elanus axillaris | reverse complement strand
TTTTTTTTTTTTTTTTTTTTTTTTTTTTTTTTGGCATGGGCACGTTACAGCATCTTCCAGACTAAAGTCTGTTAGATGAGAGCATGGGATCAATGGCACCTTGCCTGCATAAGCATATAGTTCTTCCCTCCTATTCACCTCCCAGGCTCTAAAGAGAATCAGCCTGTGGAATGGAAAGATTATTTTTGGAGGGGAACACTAAGAAGGAAGAATAGGTAGTTGTTTTATGTTTTATCTTAAAAATCTTGCCTTATAACATTTCTCTGCTCACCCTCCATGTGCTTTGCATGACCCTGAATGACAAACAGGGTTAGAGGGCTAGTTATGGCAAGGGAAATTCAGTGAAGACAGAGTAGACTTTGCCAAAAGGAAATTTAAGAAAAAGGACTGAAAGAGCAGCCAAAGGTAACTCTGATGTACAAAAATACATTTATTTTCAACAATTTCAAAACCACTGCTTTTTACAGTAGAAATATTCAAATGGAACAAGAAAACCAAGAACAGTATATATATATGTATATATATGACTCATGCATTTGTATTACTGTGTTTAATACAGGTATTGCAATTGTCTGCCTCATTTAATCCTTTAAAACCATGGTGGTGGTTTGGGTGTAATGCACTGTCCAACATCATCAGAAGGAATGTGAGGATTCTGGTTTGGTTTGTCAGACCTGGAATGTGTGTGGGAACTGATTGAAGGGAAAGGGAAGAGAACAGGACATCTTTGCATGTTCCTGAAACCAAAGCTTAGTCCAGAAGAAAATACACACTCTCCTGCACATGCTCTTATTGATAACAACTTTAACTGAAAAACTCTGCAGTCAATCCCCAGTCACTCTAGCCTCATCTCCAATCCTTCCAGGCTTAGTGTTGGGGTTCTCAAACACAGGATAAACTAAGTAGAGGATCTATTGGGTGTTTACATCAGATTGACAGCCATACAGAGACAAAAGCTGCATCTCATCTCCATGTCTTATGCATTATTCTGAAGTTACAGCTAATATAGTAGAATCCATTATGGGGGAAGAAGGCTGGCAGTGATAAGAGGTCACTGACCCAGTCTCTTGCTCTCTCTCTTTCTCTCTGTCTTTTCCTTGTTATACATAA
Organism: Elanus axillaris; assembly: GCA_026212715.1. NCBI lineage: Eukaryota > Metazoa > Chordata > Aves > Accipitriformes > Accipitridae > Elanus > Elanus axillaris. The sequence continues at coordinate 29,653,110 of JANZLQ010000100.1, read as the reverse complement.
CTACAGTGTAGGGACTATTTACGTTCTACTCATGGCATTGGCTCCTTCCCTCAGGTAAATAATAATCTGCAGCTTCAAAGATTTCCATTATATTTTCCTCAGGGGTAAAACTTGCAGGGGAAAAAACCCTAATGACATCCCCAAGTTGTTATTTCCCAGCATGATATATACAAATAAAAGTGGCCAATAGTCCAGTCTGTGTTAATGCTACAGCTCAGTACCCCTCAAAAAAGACAGACAGTGCTGGTTGCCCAAACCTTACAGAGGTCTCATGGATAGATACAGCCCTAGGTATCCCACTGGGCCATAGTACTTACCCTTCTAGTATCCTAAAGGAGCAGCTTTCAGTCATGAACTCTTTTCAGCTGCCATCTGCCATGGTTGTGCTCTAATGCAGCAAGTAGGATCTGGCAAATGTGGTCCCATGTACATCCTAGGGACCTCTTTCCAGATGTGCATGGAGCATACTCTGGTCCAGACAGCATTGTGACAAACCACTCTGAGAGGTAGCGATACCTGCTAAGTCTCATGGAACATGAAGTTTGAGCCAACTCAAGAATCAGGCAGGTTTTTCTGACATTTAGTTTTGGCTCCACAGATTGGATTTTTCTGTTTGTTTTGTAGTGCCTTTAGGATAACTTTGGATTGAAAAAGGCTTTCTGGACAGACGTTTCTCCAAAAATTAACTGTATCATTCAGAAACTCCTCAGCCTTCAATGAGATTAAATTTCTTTTTGAGAAATGAAAATGTTTCCATTTTTTTCAGCAGCTTACTCCCAATTTTCCCTCCTTACTTCCTCCCATCTGTTATCAGATATTTAACAGCCATCTTTAAGAGTGCAAAGGGGAAAATTGTAAAAACCTGTGAAAAGAAATTGTGAAAACTGTAATCCTCTGCCTTTCTTTTTAAATCAACATGAGATCAATCCCATGAAAAACCTAGAAAATTCTGAACAACAATGAACATTTTCACTTAGTTTCCTGGTTTACAAAAGAAAAAGTTAATACAGAAAATAATGAGTATTTCACATTCAGTCCTCTGCAGCAGCTTACAAAAGCAACCCCTCAAATCCTAATGATCAGCAAAGACTGAGATCAGCCCACAATTTAGCTCAAGGCCCACAGGACCATTGTTTATGTAGGTCCCTCCCATCTATACCTAAATGGGAAGCTATGGCCTTGTGCTAACAGTGTTATCACCAGACCGGGCCATTACTGTAAACTGCTTTGGTGTTTCAGTAGAACAGAGACAGTAATGCAACAGTTTATGCACACGTGATGGATGGAAACTCAAGGTTAAATAAAATAACACAACCGTCACTCTCCAGCTTATATTAGGAACTAGAGCAGAAAAGTGAGGGATGAAACAGAAAAGAATTACTTTTAAATCAGCAGAAAAGGCCCACAAGCCTGACTGAAACAGAGGAGAAGAACTGAGAATATTTATCTTTAGTATTTCACACAAAACAGTATTTCCCTACATTTTGGGTTTACAATTATAATCTTAAAATACCTTCTGTGTTTTTCTGCAAAACTGTGTTTAACCACTTTTCTCTCCACCTGCAGACCCATCTGATTATAATCTTTGAAAGACATTCCAGCCAATTAACAGAGTGAACACATGTAGCTGAGCCTGGTTTGTAGCTAACAGGCACGTTGCAATGCAGAGAGGTAGCAAGTAACACCTAAATTATAGCCATCTCCTCATTTCAGTCCAGATATATTAAAGATGATGTGGAGTCCTGTATCCAGATCCTAAAAAATAGTAAGAAACATTGTCATCTGGCCTCATTTTTGCCTTCTGTTACCATGCAAGCAGTACAACATCTTCCCAAACGTGCCTCCAATCTTCCTTGCAATCCTGCTGCGACTTAGAACACAATACTCTGCAGAATAAGGTCCACTTTTTAACATCACCAAGCCAAGAAAAATGGATAAACTTAACTCACCACTAAGTCAACCTCCTGCCCCAAAACTCTACCACTGCTAAGGGCTAGCCTCACTGCAGTGTGCTAGAAGATTCTTAAAGAGCTTTTTCACTACCTTTTCTTCATTAACCTCCCTGTTCTAATCAGAAAGCACCAACTCACCATGCAGAAATTACTCTGGTGCCATTTCCATCCAAAATCGGAAGCAGCCATTCTGCAGCACTCATAAGAAAGACCTTTCCTAGCTCAATTATGCAGGTCTTACCCCGCATCCCCCTCTCCAAAGAACAGTCCCTAATAGCATGCATCATGTTCAGACACAATTTTCTACTCTTACACATCCTGAATAGCACTTTACTTCACCAGTTTAACTGCTAAAAGCAGAATTTCTCGCTGGGAATAAAGCTACTGCAACCTGGCCCACTGAGTTGAGGTTGTACTGGGTACTGCAAGCATGCTGATATTTGCTTACACTAAGATGGTGATAATTTCACGTTTTTCCTCATTTTCCCTAATGGATGTCACCAAGATCCTTCTCAGAAGTGGACAACAGTGACAGAGGTGAATAGAAGATGAACAACATTGAAATATTCATGACAGGCTCAGAGTATGTCCTGCTAACATCTTTCTGCTCCATCATAGGAAATGATACAGTATCTTAAAAAAAAAAAAAAAGGGTTGCAGCTAGAGAAATAAAGTATGCTGTTCATAGGCAGCAGTGTCAGATTGAAATATGACAGACAACTGGAACACACTTGGAACCAAAGCGTGATTCAGTGTTCACCACAGTCCCTGGTTGGCTGGCGTGTACGAGCACACGCACATGTGTGTGTGCATGCGCGTGCGAGTGCGTGCATGTGTGTATGTGGTTCAGGTTTTGTTTTAAACATATCTTCTTTTACTAAACATTAAATTATTTCCCAAGAAATAAAAAGCTATGTACATTGTAATTATCTACAGTAGGCCTTCAGCATCCTCGCTATTCACATGCATGGGGTTTGGGCTGCATTCATAAACTAGGCATGCTCCTTCATTGATTGTGGTGCTGTCCCCTCCAGCCAATCTACAGTCTAAGAAACAGACATGTGTGTTTGCTCTGATTTTCTTTTTTCCTCCCTTTCTCAGCAGTCAACTGTGCCAGAGGGTGACTGAAATTAAAAGCAATTAAAAGAGGCAAGACCCTGCAAAAAACTGAGACATGCATGTCATTGGAAAGTGAGGGCTGTTGGCATGTTGCAGAGCCTGGTCCAACAACCCAGCCTGAGCCCTCTGGCAGGATGAAGTAGCTGATTCATGACTTATTTTGAAAAGGGCTGAAAATGGACAATTTACCTACAACATGCTGCCTAAGGTACTATACCTACCTGTTGGATTTGAATATTTAATTCCCATTTTGTATTTAACAGGAGGCTGGCATTCAAATCCCATCGCACACTTGACTCATTCTTTGCTTTTTCTTTCTAATCTGGTAAGTATTTCCTAAATACGAAGAACCCTTGCTATTTATGAATGCAGCCCTGGTAAACAGAAAAAGCCCACCCCATCCCCTCCCAAATGATAATAATGACATATAACTCCTCCTTTTTTCATAATAATAATAATAATTATTATTATAACAATAATAATTACAAATAAAAAGTCAGAAATGTTGTAGACCAAGTGGATTCTCAGTATTAAACACTAGTGCAGTTGGGGATTTCCTTTGTGCTTTCACTGTTGGCAATTGTTGAGATGCTTCCTGTGAGGAGAAATGAAGAGAGTCAGTGCAGTGGCTTCAACAGTTTGGTCTATATTGCTTCTCACTTCTTCTTAGGATGTGCTTGTGTAAGTGTAAAGACAGAAAAGGTGCTTAAGTAACACATCCTTTTTTGTATTTGCAATAAGCATGGAGCATGCAGAAAACATGTTACTACAGTTCAGTAGTATCAGCAATAAACTCATTAAGCTGTTAGGGACATATTCACTTGTAATGATAGCACACCAACAGTGTAAGCTTGGGTCAGCTGATTTTTCTGAGGGTTCAGGGAACTTGGGACCCCTCCACAGGAGAGACAGAGTCATGAGCAGGCACAGGTTTGAGCTGCAGCCATTACGAACTCCTGTGTACATATTGCTGTTTCCAGGTTCCTAGCCTGGTCATGTTACACTGTGAGAAAAGTTGAAAAACTGTAAGAAAAACTCCCTGTTACCATGTTGCAGAGGGGGATTAAATCCTTATCTCAGGGTCTTAGGCTCTGCTTGTACCTAGGGTCACAGTTGCTGCCTTTCCTAATACCCCAGTGACCAACATCCTCACCCCAACTGTGAAAAAAGCCCCAGCCGAGGGCTCTCTCACCCATCACTCGCGTGTCCAGCTCTTTGTCCATCAGCTCCTCAGGGTCTGTGAACTCACTCAGTGTGATTTTGGGGGCATTTTCACTTTGGCTGACAGAGCCAATCATTTCCTGCTCCTTGTCATGCTGAACTTGGGCATAGATGTTAATCCAAGGGATTTTCCTGCATAGGAAAGGAAAATGAGAGGTTATATTTTGTAATACAGGGATCCTTGGCATGTCATTGATTAATCAAACCAACTAAACTGAGACCAATCCCAGAAATGCAGCACTGGCATTGATGCAGAGTATCAGTTCTCAGAATGGTAAAAGCACCACAGTGATGTTCAGCTCTGAAAGTGCCATTAGCATCCACTAATTCCAACACTAGCCTAAAGCTACCCCAAATCTCAGGCCACTGCCTTCCTATCCTGTGCCCAAAGGCTCCTCCAGCTGTAAACCTAAATGTTCTGCTCCTGCCCTTTTAAATGAGAAGTCGTGCACACAGTGGACACTGCACCCAGCTCAGAGAGCAGCAATCAACTAAGTACAATCAGCTGCAATTGCCAACTCTCTCAGTATTTATTACATGATCAGTGGTGCACTGGAAACCAAAAGTAAAAATCAATTTGAGTACTACTATCAACTGAGAAAAAAATTGCTAGGCTTGTTTCTATTGGCAGGTCCACTCTGACTCAGTAGGAATTGCCACATCAGGAAGAGTTATAAAGAATTGGTCCTGCCTCAGAGTACAGAAAAGACTTGGACTTCATAACATCCACCCAAAATCTGTTTGTTACCATTTCATTGCAAAAACAGTTTGCCACACAAGTTTTCAGGGACTTATTTTCCCTTGCTGCTCAGGAAGCTAAGGAAGTGAAGGGATTATTTCTTCTTCCTTCTTCCAAGAGAATTTAACTTGGACTGCTAGAACAATATCCTTGAAAGTCAGTTAGATAGTTAAGCCTCGACAGATAGTTAGATAGTAATCCCTGAAGGAATGCAAGTTTAAAATGAGGGGACTGTGCTAAGCATCGTGGGGATTGCTAGGATTATCTGTGTGCAGCTGCCTATTGGAAGGTGACTGACTTGTGTTTTTTCTAATGGCCTTAAAAGGACTCTGTGCCATGCGGTCCACACTGCTAAAATAAGGAAAATTCAGAGTTTTTCAGTCCCTTAAAGCACAGAGAAGAAAGAAGATGTGTTCAAAAGAGACTATATAAAATGCCATCTCTTTATGCTAACCTGTCTGCTGCTGGATATATCAGTGATTGAAAGCAGTGGAAATTGCCTCAACTCTCATGAATTCAATAGATCTATGCTGATTTTACTCCAGTGAAGTTCTGGCCTCAAATGACTTTTGCTATTGGCTTGATTTGGCACTCTGTTCTTAACCAGCAGCAAGTCAGGACATATTTGGGACGTTTAGCAGCAGTTAACAAGCCTCATGTTCTTCTCCCTCTTACTCTCTCTTTCTAGCCTTCAGACATGCCTTACAGATCACTACAAGACTTAAGCACTACACAGGGAATGCAAACATTGGATGAGAGAGGACAAATACATTCCCATAGGTTTAAGTGCCCAGAATACATCTGGAGGTGTGTAGAGATGTGGGTATGAGAACATGCCTGGAGATATTGGAAGACTTAATTATGCTTCCAAACAATGCAATGGTAGAGAAGTGATAGTTTTCTGACCTTTGAGAGAAAAGGTGAGAAAAGCTCTTTAGAATTGTGAGGCAGAGAGCCTCTGGGTACTTCAGAGACTTAGGGAAAAAAGAAACTGAGACAGCTGTACATATGTGCATCCATACACACACACCTAATCCTGCTGTGCCTCCTAGCCACAGGCACAGGTGGCCACGTCCCACTGCACATCTCTGAGCACACGTGCATGCACACACACTCTTGCATGCCTGTCCCACGACACATACACACTGACTGCCCCATTGCCCCACCATTACTCACCACCCATACACATATAGTACTGACCTGCTATATGTTCAACCTCCAAAAAAAAAGGAAAAAGACTTTTTACAGATTATTTCCCTAATTTTCCCCCTTCCTTCCAGACCTCCTTAACAAGCATCTCTCTGGTAGCAGTGTTTAACATGTCTGCTGAGTCTGTAACTTGATGGACACGTAATAAGGAGTCTGTGTGCAGAGCAGCAAAGCACCTACTCTATAAAGTTGTAGAATTAAAAATTCATGCAGGCCCATGCTCTCCCCACAACCTTTGCCTGTAAATAGCAGTTCTGTATTCAGGCTGGAATCACTGTTATTCAGAAAAGTACATATGGCTAACATCTCTGCATCACTGAGAGCTAGAGGAAAGCTTTTGTTTTCACCTCCTTTCTCCATTAACAATTGTTGCATACTCTCACTTCCGATCCTTTGAGCCAGAGGTTCTAGACAGAGCTGAAAAGTTGCTTTCTGTTCTGAAAAATCAAGCTGAGGACACTCTGGGTATCTGACTTAATCCTAAACTTTGTAATTTTGACCTGGGTTTGTCCTCTTTGGGACAGAGCAGATGAGAGGGGACAGCAAGTTGAAGAGCTTTGGGCTAAGCGAAACCAATAGTTTAACCACCTTCCTGCTCTCACTCCCAATTTGTAATACATTCAATTTTCAGACAGATTTTAACAAGGCAGAGTCTTCCCAGCCCTGGAGCACAGCACAAGGCTGACAGCTGCTATGCTTAAGGCTCAGGATGCTTAAGTAGTATAAGAGTTCGTTTTATGAGCTGTAGTAGCATAACATGACCTGGAGACTGCCAAAGCAAAGTGGATTACCAAGCTCCTCACTGCTCTCTGGCAGCCTTCTTCCTGGTAACAGATTGCTGACCACAGAACCAAAGACATTAGGCCAAACCTAAGAAACGATCTCACTGAGACACAAAGGAAAGCACATCGTACAAAAGGTTGTACCTATGTCTTGACACACCTCCCAGAGAGACTTCTGTGCCCTCCTCATCCTGCATCTGGGAGTGAGAAAAACCATCAACTGCCTCCCCAGCACATTATTAAGTCAATGCCTTAAAACAAGTCCCATGTCCCATTCCCAATTCACCTCACAAGCTGTATTCCACCTCACAGAAGCAGCGAGGATTTCAGACTGCAACAAACAAGTCATGCTGAAGGCCTGGAAATCTGCACCTGAGCAGATTCACACACATGGGTTCTCTGGAAATTATCCTGGGCCACTGAAATTAGTGGGAGCTTGGTAAGAGATTTTGATGTGCACAGCATCAAGCACTAGAAGCAGTGCCACCCACTGATTTTGACAATGGGTAATGCAAGAGGTTAGAAATGAGGGGAGCTTTAAACCTGGAGACTAGGATACATGCCTGTCTTATCATTCCATTTTTAATATTGTTTGTATCCCACTAACATCATTAGAGAGTACTAGCCTTATCTTGGGCTGCAGAAAAGCTGGAGAGAGAAACACATAGCTGGAATCTGGACAGGAAAAGCTCTAGCTTCCCAATTTGGAGGAACTACTCATGTCCAGAATTATTTTTATTTTTTTTTAAGTCAGATGCAGCTTATGCTTCTAATACAATATTTTGCCACTGGGCAGGATCTGGGCACAGAGACCATTTAACACAGTAAGCACTGTACTGAATGCAAAGTTCCTCCCAAGGAGCTCCATCTGCCTAAAATATATTCTCATAAGGCAGCCCTTCAGCAAACAGGCCATTCTTATCCCATATTTTGTTTCACAGCTTGCAGCAGCAAAGTGCCATGGCCCAGCACAGGTCCTGCCTGGTGCCTGGAAGCAAAAGGTTTATATTAACATCTGGCAAAGAAAATCTCAGCACAGATTCCCAAAGGCATTTTGATGCTTAACAAAATTTTCTGGCTTTGAGTCTCCCACCCTTAACATAATCACACCTGTTCCTCTGCAAGACTAAACTATTTACTTTGCAAGATACAAATGAGATAAGGCTGCACTAAGGCAGTTGGCCAGGTGGATATAGACTGTATGAAGACATCTATCATGTGATTTTTTGACTAAGTCTGCATTGTGTAGCTCAGTACTCGGTGAGCACACAGGGTTCCCATTTCTGGTCTGTGGCTCAAACACATCTGCTGAAGCAGGTCACAGCTTGATTTCTGAGCTCTTGGAGAGCTTTCAGAGCACTGAGTTTGTGGTGGAAGTCCAGTAGATGGTCTTCTTTCTATATATGAGAAATAGGGAACTACACTGGTCCAACCCTTAGGCCAGCATAACTCGGTCTTCATTTGTAATCCAGGCACTCGTCTGCCTAGATTTCCTGTAAACCACAGTGTCTCCTCCTCGCATCCCCCAAAGTTTCTCAACTTACCTCTTGAATTTGTAGACTAAAAAAACAGCCAAGCCTACAAACACCACAGACAGCAACATCAGCATTGCCGAACTGCTATGACCCGTGCTGGAATCAACAAGGGGTGCTGCAGGAGGAAAGGCAGAGCATTACATTTGCAAGATATTATTAGGGAACACATAACTACCAGGCAGTTGAGCTCAACTCCATCTTTGCCACATCTGCTTTATCACTACTGCATAGTGCATACTGTTTTCAGAAAGACCCATCAGTAAGAAACAAATTGACTGTCTTGTCCTTTAAAAGCCAAGCTCTTTTTTCAAGACAGTGCAGCTTAACATCTCCCAGTGAAAAGGCGCAGTAAGCCATGCTTAGCTGAATGGCTGATCACTCCTGTGTTAACACTCTGGGCTATTTCTTTTCAGGCTTTTCCAGGGACTGGAGCAGAAATGAGATTTATGAAGTGTGGCTTAATGCGTGTCTATTCCCTTTTGGAGTAGCTACCTCAGAGCATCCATGAACAGCATGACTCCCACCTTCCAAGGACATATGTCTGTCTCATGTGTGACAGGGATCCAGTCTTGTGAGAAGCCTCAAGGTTCATCCTTGTATTGGACCTTAGAGACTTTTAAATTGAATCAGTTATCATAATGTGGAGGAGCAATAATCCTGGACCCAGGCACGCACTGCATTATAACATTTTGTAGATTTGATTCATCTATCTTTGACATTTTGGGTGGGCTAAATAAAGTGTATTACTATACCCTGTTTATGCAGCTATTCCCACAGCTCATTGGAGCAGACCATCTTAATGGCCTGAGCACTGTGCTGAGAATCAAGAGTCTGATAAGAAGTCTCTAATGATGCGTAAATGATTATAAGTAGCAGCTGAGTGTTTCTCACTCTGCATAAATATTTGGTTTGGTTTTTTTACTGTTCCCTATTCTTTTTCTGTCACCCAGAAGATGGGAACAAAGTCTATGCAAATAGAGTCGCTTCTGGTTTCATCCCATATCACACCTAAGAGTCTGATCCTACCAGTATTCTGCTTCTACTACTTCTACAGACTGTTTCAAGGAAAAGAACTGACTGTCATTTCACCTGAGTCAAAATACTATGTGAATGGTCATGAAACAAATGCAGCACCCCCAGTGGCGGGGGAGGGGGGGCAGGGTCAGAATAGTTAAGCAGAGCACGGTAAACTAAATCCACACTTTACAGTGTCTTAATAACACAAACCCAGATTCTGAACCTGGAGACTGCAGATATTTGGATCTTAATAACACAAACCCAGATTCTGAACCTGGAGACTGCAGATATTTGGATCTTATTCCCAGTTTTGCAAGTTAATTAACTGCAGCCCATCCCTATTAACATCTGACTCTCATCCCCAAACAACAGTCAGAGAGTGAAGGCAGAAAGGCATTACCTGTAGGATAGGCCACAAGCCTTGGTTTAGCCCAGCTCTTGGCTCTCTGAGAGTTTCATGTAAAAAGAAGCTGAAGTGTTCCTAGTCTCTCAGAGAGGCTATCAGCAATGTCACATGCACAAGATCCCACACTTCAGATAATTGCAAGGGTAGTCATAAAAAGCAAGGGCAAAAATAAATCCATCATCTCCTCTGTAGTCATCACTGTCTCAGCAATAGCTGAGAGCTAAATTCTCAGCAGTAGCTGAAAGCTTCACACTAGGGTGGTTTAAAGCAAAGGGGCTGATGAAACTTAAACTGACTATTCATCACTGTGTGAAAATGGGGAGAGGTAGCATTGAAATTTAAATAAGTTCTAATTTATAGAAGTCAATATTCAGGCACATATTCCCTGTAAGAGGCCTAGATCTTCTTTTCCCTTCACCCCTATAAAGAAATCTTCTTGGCTATCCATAACATTAACAAGCCCTTTGCAATAAGGATTTGATCCAATATCCAAGAAACTTATTAATACTCCCTCTGAATTCCACAGGTGCCCAATGAGGGCTTAATAGAACACCATTCACCTGATTTTCTAAAACACTTGAAAAACATCAATGCAACTAGTTAATTAAGCCATAGGGAACTCTTAAAAGGTACTTTTAATACTTGTACAAACTGGTACATGAAGGTGCCACTGCTGGATTCTGTTTTTAACATTTCCTGCTTTTACCACAGACAATGTCTCAATATGATCAGTCCTATGTATCCCAGTAGCAATACCAAACTGTGAGTGCTCTGATGTAGACTGGTTCTCCTGGAGTTGTCTGAAGCCTCAAGAAACCACAGCTATGCATTTGACTCCACACTCACCTAATGTTAACTGAGTAACATACACAATGACTTCAACACCAGGCTTCAGTTCAAACTGGACCAGGTTCTGGTTGAGAGCATTAAAAAGGATTTCTACCACCTGATGAAATAATAAGAGATACAGTGGTTACAATATAGAAGACAGAAAGCTCTGGAGAACATTCAGGAATGCATGTAGCCTATGAATGGTGACTAACATCTCTTACTGGCTTCAGGGACAGAAGGGAAGCATAAGACTGAGGAAGTGGAGAGAAACATGTACATATACTTTAGATGGAACTGAGTGTTATTGCATGCAAGTCTCCCTACAGGACTTTTGACACTCAGAGAGTATGTTGTTATACCTCTCCTGGGAAGCAAACAAAGTTTGAAATTTTTTTTCTTTTTTGGGTGGATAGGAGGGAAAAGAACATAGGATCTTTTCACCCTCCACCATGTCCTGTGAGTTTGATCTAATGCACTTAGAACTCATTGACTTGTTGGCCTTTCATTGGTGGATGATGGAACTGCGTTAGGTAGTCCAGCCTAGTCACACTTCTTTACTCACATTGACTCAGGACAATCCTAGTCATATAGCTCCTGTTTAAACAGGCTGTTGGGGATAAGACAATCCAGTTTTGAAGATTAATGGCAAACTTGCCATATTTCTCCTTCATTTAGAAGAGGTGCCTTGGACTGGAGTTTACTCATGGGTCAGAAACCCAGCTATGACATGTTATTTGGTTGCCTCAGAGCACATACTTGGCATGTCACACTGGAGCCTAGTTTGTTAATGCCTGGTCTCCCTAGAGTAGTTCTGATGGTCAGGGAAAAACTGTTGAGTAGTTTTTGATGGCCCACTATCCAGGGCAGAGCTCCTCAAGCAGAAGCCAACAATATGTGCCAAAGTACAACTGAGTAGACCATCAAATAAAATTAGGGCACTAGAGCTTCAGGCCTCATGGTCAGCTAGTCAGAAACCTAATCCGAGATGTCTGCATAATACTGATATATGAAATATTGACAGAACAGCTTGTTCAGAGGGAATTCTAATATGGGTAGAACTTATTGAACAGGATGGAAATTACTCCAGGAAAACCCCTGCAAAAAGCCTTCCAAACCTTCCCACCACAATGCATCTCTCCAGCACACTCACCACCATAAATTTAAGGAGCCAGATTTGCTAGCTTCCTAGGACAAATGTACTACTCTGAGGGGACTGACTTTGCTCTGTGGGTGACAAGAGCTTCCACAGAATTCAGCAGTCCTCTAAATTATTTAATGTTTGATCACAGAAGAATTACTCCTCCAAGAGTTACTTTGAGATGGGCATAGCTTGCATGCAGTAAAAAATGCTGCATACAAGAACATTAGCTAGAGCTAAGCAGCCTTTCCAGAAGTACTTCACTCCTTTGCCTTTATAGAGCCAATTTAATCACTTGGTAATTCTAGCATGAAAGCTTCAGCAGACTAGTGCTGTTGTTCTTAGCTCTTCCCTTGCTTGCATATCACTGTTGCTATTCATCACTGTAATTACCTATTTATCTAAATGGATGGATATTGTAACTTCCAAATATAGTTTGCACATGCCATTCGCTGCTGCAGAAAAGAGAGGTCTTGTTCTAGTGATATATGAGCTGAAGAGCCTGATTTATTTTTAGGAAACCTCAGTATATTATCTTGCTGCTTTGGCCTCTGTCTATTAGCATTCCTCCAGGGAGTAAAGGGAGTACATATTCAAGGTTCCTTTGGCCATAACTACTGTAATAAGGACACACCACTGATCTAGGAAGAACCACTGCTGGTAGACTGTGACATATCTCAGTGAGGTATTAGAAAAGCTAGTTTTTCCTCTGAAAATCATTTTCTTTAATGCCATAAACTATACTGCCACAGTCCCAGATGCATCCAATTCCATCACACTTATTGTAAGTCATTTCCAATGCTGCATGCATTAAGGGGCCCATCTGAAAATGGTACAGTCGGAATGAATGTTCCATGAATCCTCCTTTCCTTACTTGCTCCAGATCAGCCTCACTGCTTTTCCTCCTCTCTGTTGTGTTTTTATGGGGCAGTATGAAGAGTTCGGCAGAAGTAGGCAGCCCAGGAAACACAGCTACCAAGATCTGTTCATCAGAGATACCAGTCACCTAAAAGAAAAGTAAAAACGTCTCTAGCTGCTACCCTGTTATTGATGTTCCCATTCACTACGGGAAACTGAGCTCCCATCAAACTGTTATTTGCCAGTTGCACTGTAGGTGTTGTGGTCCTAATGAGCTGTTCTGCCTATTTGGTGGGTCAGAAATAGAGGCTCTGCTAATGATTCACTCCATTTCCAGAAGTAAATGTAGGCTTGACAACACCCCTGGACCCAAAGATCTCAACCCAAAGTCCAAACCTACAACATCTCCAGATCTGAATTTTCCATATCGTCCTTCTCGCTACAAAAGAATGACCCAAAGTCAGATCCAGACGTTCTGGATCAGAGCAACCACTGGTAAGCGTGCAACTAACAAGGACATATGAGGAAAATTGCCTGCAATCACCTTCTAATATCATGTTATAGGGATCCACATTTGCCATACATGAATAACTTAATGTCTTCAGTGGGAGACTTTTTACTACTGGGGCCGATCAGGAGGCCTGTGCTAGGAACTGCTCAGTTTGCTGAACCAAGTCAGCTCCATGCCTGACTCTCTCAACTGTCTTCAGCGTGACCAGCCCACTGAGGCTACTGCCCTCACTCCCCAAATCCAAGCTGTGCATCCTCAGAAGGGCAGGAAGCCTCTCCTCCCTCAGAAACTCTCTGCTATATGAGGCTAACCCCATTAGCTCCCTGGCCCTATCCCACTTCAAGGTCCTTGGCCTCATTCCTGGACATTCCTGAAAGGTATCAATGCAGCCCATTCCTGGTGATCCATCCTGTAAACAAAGACCACAGGCTGCAACCAAATAGTCACAAAAGGATATACAAGCAAGCACTTATACATGATTTCTATTGTAGTCTGTAACCAATCATAGTCACAACCTAATTAATTTCTTTTTTCTGCAAGCTTGACTCTTAATACAGTAAAAGGGAACAACAGTTTTTAAACAAATGAACTTAGTATTTTCTCAGGATGGGAAAACAATTAAGGAAACTCTTATAAACTGTGAATTTTGAGTAGGCTGCAGCTGAGAAAAGCTGAGCAGGAATGTACTTTCCCAGCAAAAATAATCAGCCTCCATTTCTAAGGACAGCTGTAGTTGAAACAAAAAAAAAAAAAAAACAAGATGCATTTTTGGCAGAATGTAAAAAACACAAAAGCTTGCCTAAATCTACCTCCTGATTTCACACAAAACCAAAGTCCCCGGCTATTTGATATCATAAATTATTCTGTCCCTTTTTCTGCAAGCATATGAGTGCTAGTTTACATATTCTAATTAATCCCAAAGGAAGATTCACTATCTTCCACCCACAGAAGTCTTTCTTTGTCCTGTATTTTAAAGGTAAGTTTATTTTCCCTCTGAATCCTCATTTTTTGCCCCAGCTGGAAAGGGAGCAGATATTATAATGTTCACCAGTTGCTACATTTAGCTGAATGTGGAACTCCTGACTGAGTATCAGGAAGAGGTAAAAATATCTTCCTCATGCATCCAACAATATTACAATGTTTGTCTTCTGGGGTCAAGTGGGTCAGCTGTTTAACAACATACAGTAACACTACCCAAATGCTTGGAGTAGAAAACAGTAGATACTGTAATATCAATTCGGCAAAATAAGAATAATAATGATACTATTACAATCTAGAATTTGTAAAGTCCTCAGGGATATTAAAAGCTAAAAAGCACCACAAAAACATTAATAAAAGTAATTACAATATTTCCAAAAAATTCCCAATATAGTTTACCTCTGCAAAAAGATCCAGCATAATAAGAAGCTTTTTATCAATTTAAAATGATAGCTTCATTTTAGGAAAGAACTGCTGTTCTTTCCCATTTTTTAAGCTAGTATGTTGAAAAAGCACATGTTTTAACAGACTAGTCAATGTCAATACAGATGCAGAAACAGATGCTCACCTGTGCTAGAGCTGTCTTGATGACTTTGCCAACATCTTGTCTCCATTCAGGTATGTCAGGGTTATGGTAGTCCAAGTTGGGAGAAAATGACAGGAGCTGAGATTGGAAATACTCTGGAATAGAAAAACAGTGTTTATAAAAAGATTAAATGGGCAGTGTTCAGGGTACAGCCAAAAGTGCAGAAGACAACAGGAAGACCATAATTAAATTATATTAATCATAGAATCATTTAGGTTGGAAAAGACCTTCAAGATCATTGAGTCCAACCATCGCCCATGCCCGCTAGACCATGTCTTGGAGTGCCTTGTCTATGCGCTTTTTTAATACCTTCAGGGATGGTGACTGTCCTGGTTTCAGCTGGGATAGAGTTAAGTGTCTTCCTAGTAGCTGGTACAGTGCTGGGTTTTGAGTTCAGTATGAGAAGAATGTTGATAACACTCTGA
>JANZLQ010000100.1:29543970-29637703 GCA_026212715.1 Elanus axillaris | reverse complement strand
TTCCCAATTTTCTCCCCCATCCCACTTGTGGGGGAAGGGGTGAGCGGCTGCATGGTGTTAGCTGCTTGCTGGCGTTAAACCACGACAGTGACTCAACCACTTCCCTAGGCAGCCTATTCCAATGTCTGAAAACCTTCTCAGTAAAGAAATTTTTCCCAGTATCCAACCTAAACCTCCCTTGCCACAACTTGAGGCCGTTACCTCTTGTCCTATCACCAGCCACCAGACAGAAGAGACCAGCACTCACCTCACTACAACCCCCTTTCAGGTAGTTGTAGAGAGTGATAAGGTCCCCCCCTCAGCCTCCTTTCTTCCAGACTAAACAGCCCCAGGTCCTTCAGCCGCTCCTCATAAGACTTGTGCTCCAGGCCCCTCACCAGCTTCATTGCTCTTCTTTGGACACACTCCAGCACGTTGATGTCTTTCCTGTAGTGAGGGGCCCAAAACTGAACACAGTACTCAAGGTGTGGCCTCACCAGTGCCAAATACAGGGGAACAATCACCTCCCTGCTCCTGCTGGCCACAGAATTTCTGATAGAGACCAGGATGCCGTTGGTCTTCTTGGCCACCTGGGCACACTGCTGGCTCATATTCAGCCACCTGTCAACCAGCACCCCCAGGTCTTTCTCTGCCAGGCAGCTTTCCAGCCACTCTTCCCCAAGCCTGTAGTGCTGCATGGGGCTGCTGTGACCAAAGTGCAGGACCCAGCACTTGGCCTTGTTGAACTTCATACAATTGGCCTCAGCTCATTGATCCAGTCTGTCCAGATCCCTCTGTCGAGCCTTCCTACCGTCAAGCAGATCAACACTTCTGCCCAACTTGGTGTCATCTGCAAACTTAATGAGGGTGCACTCGATCCCCTCGTCCAGATCATTGATAAAGATATTAAACAGAACCAGCCCCAGCACCAAGCCCTGGGGAACACCACTTGTGACTGGCTGCCAACTGGATTTAACTCAATTCACCACAACCCTCTGGGCTCGTCCATCCACCAATTTTTCACCCAGTGTAGAATACATTGTCTAGGCCATGAGACGCCAGCTTCTCAAGGAGTATGCCATGAGAGACAGTGTCAAAGACCTTGATAAAGTCAAGGTAGACAACATCCACAGCCTTTCCCTCATCCACAAGGCAGGTCACCTGGTCACAGAAGGAGATCAGGTTGGTCAAGCAGGACCTGCCCTTCATAAACCCATGGTGACTGGGCCTGATCCCCTATTTGTCCTGGACTTGCCATGTGAGTGCTCTCAAGATGAACTGTTCCATAATCTTCCCTGGTATCGAGGTCACAGGCCTGTAGTTCCCCAGATCCTCCCTCCAACCTTTCCTGTAAATGGACATCACATTGGCAAACCTCCAGTCATCTGGGACCTCCCCCATTGACCAGGACTGCTGATAGGTGCAAGAGATTAATGCAAGAGAGAGAGGAAAGGCTGAATGAGGAAAAAGGGCTGGCTAACACTAAGCAGGACAGAAAGCTTGCAAGTAAAGAATCCTTATAACAGTAGTTATGAAGGACATTTTGCCCTAATGCCAACTTGTGGCTTTTCCAAGAAGAAATGGAAGCAAGAATGAGAGAGGTGACAGGATGACTTCCCTTCATGATGCCTCTGGGCTTTGTAATTTTGCCACTCAACTTCACCAGACTCCATTTACAAGGAAGCTGACCACTAAATAAGGTGGCATCTGGCTGAAATTTGGAACGTCTGTGCATTTGCATGTATTGTGCTCTGCAGAGCAAACACTTACTGTAAGTAATGTTTTGAAAACCAGGTATTATCTGTTTGCCTTCCTGGAAGGAAGCCATGAGTAGTTAATACCCCAACAAATCAGAACCCAGTGGTGCTAATGACTGGCTAATCAAGCAATGGCTATTCATGAAACACTTTGAAATTACTTCCTAATTGACTGATTGCAGTGAGGAGGAAAAACTTCCTAGACTTCAAATACAGAACAATTTAAATTTTTCTCCAGTTCCAACTCTCCCCTCTGGTGTCACCAGAGACCAAGCCTGGAATCCTTATGACAGCTGTGCACAATGGATTTGGGCCAGTAGGAGGCACAGATCCAGGACAGGAATCACACTCCGGTATAAGTTCTCACAGTAGAAGACTCTCCTTTCTGTTTTTGGAGATGTATTGTGCCTCAACCTTGAAGCACCTGATCTCCAGATACTTCAAATAAGTACCATTAATCATTGTAAGAAGGTACCAGTTTTAGATCAAGACAAACCAGCAAGACTATAAATGAGGAAATCCACAGAATAGCAGGGATGTGCCAGCACAGCATTTATGTTGCATCTTTTGTAAGGCCTGTTCTTTCTTTTTAGATGGTGCAGTATATTTTTAAATAAAACAAGCAAGAAAACTCTCACGTTCTGAAGGCTTAACCCAGAGCCTAACATACAGAGCCTTTGACTTTTGAACCCTTAATACCATGTCCAATTTATTTTTTTTAGTAAATTCTGGGTTGTTAATCACAATTTGAGAAAACCCTGAATAGATCTCCTGCACTGCTAACACCAGAAAGCCATGCCTTCCTGCCTAGAGCCATAATAACTTAACACAGGACACAGATTAGGATACAAATTTAGCAGAGTGCATGTTTAGCAAAGATGCCACTCATTTATGTACTGAGACTTGAACTGATTATTAGACTGGGGGTCTGGAAGGACTCCTTCCTTAGACCAGGTCAGTCTGCAGCATGGCACTGCATAGGACTATTTGGACATTCGACTGGATCCATTACTCTTTGTGATAAAGTCCAAAGCTTTGGATCTTTTAAATAGAAGGGCAAAATTTCTTACGAGGTATTTAAAAACAGGGATTGAGGAGCACTCTGTGGGACCTGCTGTGAAGAAAGATCAATATCACCTGCAGGAACCCTTCTCAGATGTGTTTGATTGAGACTTATTCCAGAAACTAGTGAAAAGATGCAAGTTTCCCAGAAGTAAACGCTGCATTTTGCAATGCTCAAAATGATCAAGCAGAGGGTTACTTCACTTGCTAATAGTGAGTTTGGGTATTACTAAATCATATTAACAAATTATTAAAACCCATTGCATTTCACAGCCAGGCAATCAATAAATATCTATTTAGCTGGTTGTTAAATCTGAGCATGCAGCTTTCCAGTCACCAGCAGGATATTTATTTATATTTAATTACTGAAACAAGACACACATAGTTCAACCACGGAGTGCAACCTGAGTTATTTGAAGCCCAGGTCTCTTAATAAAACTTGC
This sequence comes from Elanus axillaris, assembly GCA_026212715.1. NCBI lineage: Eukaryota > Metazoa > Chordata > Aves > Accipitriformes > Accipitridae > Elanus > Elanus axillaris. Next base: position 29,634,462 of record JANZLQ010000100.1, on the reverse strand, counting down.
TATCCAAAGAAAAGCTTGCCCTCAAACACTGGATGCCAATAACTGGATAAGGAAAAGGAAGACTAGCCCAGGGTGGAAAATATTCTCTGAAGAAATCCTAAATTCCTGGCCAAAACTGCTGAAAGAGCCCTTCCACTCAGTCTTTACCAAGCCCCAAGCAGGGTAAGCTCTGTGGTCTGCTAAAGGGTGCTGTTTGGAGCCCATATGCAGATATGGCAAGAACATACCAAACATTAACCACAGGGAAGTCCAGTGGGCACACTCAGACCTCCAGCTGTGGCATGGAAGATGGGCAGAGATATCAATCACAGAGCCATTTCTGCCTCCTGTTTTTGAGACCCCTCCAGACCCCTGCCATTTATGAAGTCCCTGTATAAAGAGAAACATGAGCTGTATTCAGGCCATCTTAATGATTCACTATGACTACTTCTTTCCACAGCTAGGAAGCAGAGGGAAGGCAGTTTCGCTACAGCTCTAAGTGTTTTTTTCTTTTGGGAGTTGCCTGTCAGGGTGTGCAGACAGACCAATTGGCAAAGACACCAGCCCCTTTACTGCAGTTCTGTGCTTACAAATTTGGCTAGCTGCCCCATCCAATTCACTTCTGTATTTTGTGATCATGACACATCTGAGCTACTTGTTTATGGTTTGCCTTCAGAGGTTCCTCCAGGCACTAGGGAGTTCACAGAGTTCATTTTGGCTGAGCAGTGACTGCCTGTTCTTCACCTCTAGACAGCCCCCTGAGATCTTATTGCAAAAGGCTGAGGGTACCATGCACTGCGATCTCCTTGGTGTCTTGGATGAGGGTATTGCCCGCAGCAACTTGCACAGTGACAGTGTTCATCCCCTCCACAGCGAAGATGTACGAGATGCTGCTCTCCAAGGTGATGAGGGGCTGCAAGAGGTAAACACAGACAGCGATATCAAAATCAGGGTGAGATTAACTCAGGATCACAACATGCACCTGACTAATCCACCAGGCCACAATATCCTTTTTCCCTGATATAGGAATAGTGCTCCGAGCTTGCATGTCATGCAAAGGCCTAAATGTGGCACAAACACCACCCAGTGAGAACTGTCCCATGGGCAAATGTTTCTCTTACTTCAGTAAATGCTTCCTGAAATATTCTTCCTCTGAACTGCAACCCATTATGCTATGAATACCTCAATAGAGCAGAGTTAGCAATTGCAAAATTAGTGCCGCAGAATGCAGTGTTGTATACACACACACATGCACACTCAGCACAGTTGCTATATCAGCTGTACAAAACGGAGTCCAGCTCAAACAATGCATATTGTTCAGATTCAGGGCCAGCCCTTGCTCTTATGAGCACAAACCCATCTGTCTATCTCAGAGCAACTTTGCTCAGGTCAGAGTGAAGGCATCCAGCATTGCCCTGTCCATGCTTTGAGTCTGCAAGCTAGATCCAACCATAAGCTGGCAAATCATGCTAAGAAGGCTGAAAGCATGGCATAATAACTGCTGACAATGCTGTCTGAATGTGGCTGAATGATTTCCAGAGTAAAGTTGACCTGAATTTGGCCAGCTTGGAGCCCTAGCAGAGAAGGCTGACTTCATCTGCACCTTCTCAAACAAAAATCTCCTTGATAGCAACACAGCTCTCTAATTTGCATGGGAAACTCTCACACTGATGCACATCTAGATGAGAACAGTGCACCATATTCAGGAAAATAGATTTGTATATTGAAAATCAAAAGTATAGCCTTTGCAGTGTTATTGATCTGACAGCCGGTCTATAGATAAATCTCTTGGTTTAGATTAAACCATTAAAATGGAAATAGTGATACTAGCCTCCATTGCAAAAGCACACAGAAGTCTAAGAGCACAGATGAAGCCATTGTACCATAGCTATTGGCCCTTCACTACACTGCCAGTTTGTTTCTTAGAGGAAAACCCCTGAACATTTACCTTCCAGTTCTTGCACTTCATCCCATCAGACTGTCAACCTGCCTGCATTTTACAACAGTGGTCATAGATGCTATTATCATAGCCAAATCAAAATTTCCACTGGCATAGATAGGCCAGTCTGCAGACTGCAGACTACCACCTTCCTTTGATCCCCTGATCCATGAGCTGAAAAAGCACTAGAAAAAAAATTAAAAATCGGTTTGATGACATGGGACTCTCAGACCAAGTCAGCAAGGGTGCCAGCTTGTGCTAGCCCTGGAGTCCTAACATACTTAGATATATACACATCCTGGACAAGCAGAATGGGCCTATATCAACTGCAGTGCTTCCTGGAGGTTACAGGTTGTGATTCTGTGCAAAGGCAGGTAAGAGGAACCAATCTGGTCTTTAAAATCACTATTTTTCTTTTTTGTATGTGTGTATGCTGGACATTCCATTATCACGGATGATTTCACCTCCATCATGGAGTTTTAACATTCAACCAACTCCTTAATTTTAATTCAAGCAACAAGACCTGGAAAATAACTCTAAATTAAATCAAGTAGTTTAAGGTTCATTTGCTCAAACCTATTAGACAGCTGGACACATTTATTAAACTGGACCTGTGTTAATCCAAGCAAATTGGCCTTTGGGTATACTGCAAAAATTAGCACAGTAGAAATTTAGTACAATGGTTCCAGCAGGGTGGGGAGGGCAACAGAAGAGCCTCAGCCAGGTCATATGAGTGTAAGACAACATTCACCTGTGCAGCAGCACAGAGAATACCTTAGCGAGACTGCACAGTGACACAGGGCACATCTGTTTCTGCTTGGGATGCCAATGGGCTGAACAGGAAAAGAAGTTGCAATCCCTCAGCATGGAACTAGAATATATCACCTAACAATACCAGTCACTATATTACACACACCTCATCCTTTAATTCACACACAAATCAGTGTCCCCATCTTCCACCTGTACTTAGAGCACCGCAGTTTGCCCATGAGTGGGCACAGAGAAGGATCTGACATATACATTAAACATCCCAGAAGGAATTTTGGTGTGATGAAGACTGTTGTCCTGAAAAAAATGGTGGCTGCTGCTGTCATGTCAATATCCTTTGCCATACTTCTGTCAGAGTTGAAGTTGAAGTACATTTCATTATGTAGCTGGAGATAATGCTTTGCAAAGAATGAAAGGCGCTCTGGGTCTTTGATTTGGCCACAGGTAAGTTGCACCATCTTTACTACTCCACACCTCAACATATTTCAGCAACATGTACAATCACCCCAAGGTATCATAGGGATCAGCTACTCCATGTCCAGCTATGTCCAAAGCATCCATCCCAAACACATCCATATCTGCTTGTACTGTGTTGCCTATGGGTCTGAAATTTAAGCTAGATTATAAAACAGATAACATCATATTTACAACTCAGATGCATGAGAGCTGCATGGAATTCTTCAGCAAACATCACTGCTTTGCTCTACCTTTTCTAGATTACTTTCTATTTCAAAAAATCTTTTTTAAGGCCCTATTCTTAAATAACTTCTACACTAAGGACAAAAACAATGGCAGGAAAACTCTGACACCTGGGTACACTAGAGAGCTTAAGCAGATGATCAAGTTACCAGTACCTATATTTTCTCAGATGTACTTTAATGGCTGTCCTTGTGCAAGCATTGAGCCAAAAATATCTGAACTATAATGTGATTTTGCGTCCCTCTCTTTCAGTGCAGTATAAAATATGTGGAATTTCCTGGTACTTGTCATGGACTAGATCTGTGTGTGGGGGTGGTTGCCACAGCTCAGCGAGGGCACAGCAACTTGCCAACTTATAGTAAGTGGGTTTTGTTCCTGAGCTCTTCTGGTGCCTCAATTATGCTTCCACAAAAATAGGTGAGTTCTTACAGTAAGCTTCCCAATTTGATGTAAAATCCCAGTAGAACCAGCATTTACTGTTTTTATTTCTCCTGTTACTGCTGGTAGCTAGGGTAAGAGGTTAAAACACAAGCAGCTTTGACAGAGAGAAAATAAAATACTTGTGTGCCTGCTATTTTTTATCTCAAGTTCCATATTTCATGTACAATCCCTGTTTTTTTCTACTGTGATCTCAACTCAGTCCACATCTTCAATTGCAACTCAATAATGTAGACAATTATGTGACTTAAACTGCTTTTGTAAATAACAGCAGATACTACATTGCAAAATTATCAGTTGTACATTTCACAACTGTAATAATGGAGGATAGTGCCTGTGTGTCAGCTGTCTCACTCCTAAAGACTACAATAAATGTAGCTAATAAGCAATCCTGCTCTCTCCATTTGAAAGCATGACCACAACTTGTAGTTTCACTTACTTTAATTATTGATAAAAAAGCTCTTTAAAATAAATTTTTGCCTATCATTTGAAAATTCACTACAAAGAAGTCTCATGTCCCTCTCTAATGTATCCAAGACTGTGAACAATAGTCACAGACACAAACAATTCATTGAGAGTCTAGCTTGAAATTCTAGATAAACTGGTTATTTGAATACCAACAGCTTTAAAGTATTGTGTTGGAATCCAGCATTATATACCGCGTACTGGTACATAATGGAACCCCCCTCCCGGCCCGGTTATTTGAACACCAGCAGTTTTTAAACACTGTTGAAAGCCAGTATTATCCCATATATAGTGGTATATAATTCAGTTAAGTTGCAAGTGAACGCTGGTAATAACAGTGGTCTCCAAAGCTCAGGAGGGCTGATAACAACCAGATGTAAAAAAAGTAATGACTCCTAAGAACAACACAAGACAGGAGGAAATAAACTCACAAAGGTTGAAGTTCAGATAATGACAACCCTTTTTAGATAAGGAAAAAACTAAAACACAAACCAAGCAAAGGCAAGAGGCTTTTATTAGGGCTGAGAGAGCTCCCTGTCTGGTGCAGCAAGCTTAGGAAGTAAAAATGGACCAAAGGGCAGCTGTACCTTGGTGCTGTTACCAAACCACCAGAAGTAGGTAAGTGTGCCTGCCTGGCTGGGCCAAACTACTGCAGTAATGTTGACATCCTTATTTCTGATGGCGACAAAGGGGACACTCAGATGGACATGCTCCACTGGACCTGTGGGAAGTAAGAGTTCATTATTAGAGGCTTTGAGTTAAATCCTCCCTGCACAGTTGTGAACAGCAAGGATCTTTCCTTTAAATAAACTGAATGTCTTATGTCAGCAGTGAGACTATTACAGCAATACAAGAGAATTTCAGCAGTCAATAAGCAACAGAAAGAAAAAAAAACAGATTAATAAACATAAAATAATACTTTTTTTCTCACTCTTAATTCTAGGGGAGCCAGAAATGCACATTTTCCACACTGCTAATTTCAGACAGGGTCAGCACTGTGTTTAGAAGAATTTTTTTAAATGCAGTTTGAGGGAGAACAATGAACTGGCTTTGCACTGGATAGGGCAAGCTGCTATTGAAAGCTTGAGGGATAGGACACAGAAGAGAATGAAGGTGTTTTCTTGAAAATATATCCACTGAGCTACTAAGATTGTGGGAAAATCATTTCAGCCAAGATGGCTTAAATCTGATTATACATGAGGCATTTATGACTTGATTAAATACACCCTGACAGGTTTTTAGAAGGCCTCCAAAAGAAAGATTAATGATTTTCAAAATCCTTGGTATCTCTTTTCCTTTGACCTGGCCTTGAGAAGTCTTTGGGGAGTCAGTTACCACAAGCAAAAAGTCAGGAACTACTTGAAAGATGTGTGCATTGGCATATCAAGGCATTTAAATGTCAGAATAACTTGTTTCTGAAAGATGTAAAAAATAAAAAAGTATTAATGCAAAGGGGTGTCTAACAAATGCAAATGTCCAGGATGAGTCCAGTGCATGAAGCCCAGAATTAGGAAACCTCTCCAGAAAAAACATGTGTAAGAAATACTTAGGTTTTGTTTGGTAGTTTGTTTAAAGCTTTTATTATCTCCATTGTTTTCCTTCTTGTTTAATTTTTTGGTTTTACTGGTACTGAATTTCAGCTGATAACTGCTGCATATCAGACAGTGTTACTGAGCCTTTCTGGACTGTACCTTTTAAAACACAGCAAGCCGACAGATTATCACCGTGAGAAGGAAAGGATGAAATAAGAAAGAAGTGAGATTTTTTTTGATAAGACATTAATTCTGGGAAGCAGGAAATTTGCTGATTTTAACTGAGACGATCCTATCGTGTTACCTCTCCTCTCTTCAAGCTTGAAATGGGGACATTAATCACTTCTCCACCTTACCAGAATTACAAGGGTATTAGAGAGCAAGGGCTGTTCTTTTACCACCAGAACATAGAGCTCCAAGCACAATGGGACACTATTCTTGCCTTTGGCTCCTTAAACTTGTTCTTTTTTTTTTTTCTCCCTTTCCTAAGGGGTCTCCACCAGCAAGTCACTCCTGAACTCTGCTCATAGCAAGTACTCTGGGTTCCCAAGAACAGCAGGTTCCCCCAAATATTTTGTGACAGTGCATGTAATAGCTAATATCTTCACTTCCTTTAAATGAAGAGATGAGCAGCTTGACAGCAAATTCCAGAAAGGTGAAAAGTTGACTGACCACTGATAAAGCTGCAGGATAGAAAACTACTGTTGCTTGAGGACAAGGAGTTTCTTTCTCCTTTTTTTCAGCACAGCATTCCACCACCAGACAGATCATATAATAAGGGTGATCTATATAGCAAGCATTTTTGTCTGTACATTTGAGCTTTAAGGTCAAACCTCCTATATTGACTAGTACATCCAAATATATTAAAAGTCTAGTACTGAGGTAGGTATCTTACTTCAGTGTTAGCATGAATGTTAAGTGCTTGCAAAATATTTCCCTAGAGATAATGATAATAAGTTGGGCACCTAAGAACACTATAAAAGTCAACAGACAGATCTGAGAGTCTGAGGAAGAAGAGAGTTAGCACAACCAGGCCAAGCAACTGCCCTTTATTGCATTCTGCTCTAACATCCTCACCCTGAAAAAGCAGCTCCTGTGAGAAAAATCAGATAATCCACACAAAGCTGGTTGTTATTACCGGGTAACCATCACTTTTGTCAGCTAATGGCCCAAGGTGAAGGAAAAAACAGTTAATGCTCTAATAACAGGTTGTTAAATGCAGCCATGATTGACTTTGAGGGAATTATGAGCATAATAAAAGCTTCAAGGAACATTTATTCCTTCACACAGGGAGCTTGAAATTAAAAAGAAGAAAAAAGTTCTTGAGTTTTAGAAATTTCTGATTTTCTTCCAGCAGAAAAGCTCAAGTAAAATATAGACAGGCTGGAAGACATTCTGACAGGCTATGGGGAAAGACAGACATGGCTGTGAACACCATTAGGGGCAAAACCGATGAGGTACATCTGATCACAGACGGATCTCTCTGCCCAAGAGATCTAGTAGTCTAAGATCAGGATGAAGAACTGGGATCCTCTTGGTGTCATCCTGCATTCCACACACTCTGCTATCTCCTGTGGCTTTGAGAAAGACAGCCGAGGTCTCTATATTTGAGTCTGCTCATCTGCCAAGTGGAGAGAAATTGCACTGATCTACCAAATAGGAAGGAAAAGTCAGGGATGCATGTCAAACACATGAAATACGAAAAATAGCACATTAGCCCTCAGTACATTCATATCCCAGGAAGTATGCTCAGCATACTGCTTTTATTTAATAAGCACTGTAAACTCCCAAATCCTGAATAACTGACTAAAAATTTAGTAGATTTATCTAAACCTCTTGGTATTAGAAGTGTACTGAAAACACACATTTGGACTTTATTTCATATGCTGTTTGGTCTTTGACCCTTTAAGAAAGCCTGAGAAACATTTTCAAACTTTCCTCTGTATCTGTGAAGACTGCAAATATATTTGTGTTGAAAGGAACTTCCCTTCCTCTTCATTCAATAAGTTTACTTAACAAGACAGAAGAGTGTCTAAAAGTCCAAGCCTTTGGAACAGCGTGAGCTGCATATGTAGGTGGGATTGCATGTATTCTTAGGCCCCACTGAAGTTGCAGAAATTTTCAGGGAGGTCAGGTTTTCACCCAAGGAATCTAGCAGCTGGAAGTACTTACAGACCACATGCAGGAAGAGGACAGCAGTGTCAGAGCCCAGGCTGTTCTCTGCATATGCCGTCACCTGAAAGATTCCAGCACTCTTATACACATGCCGGATGCCATCCTCAACAGGGCTGAAATTAGCATAGGATACTGCAATGCCATCTCCAAAATCAAGCTGGATGTTTGTTCTTTGGAGATCACCCTGCAACAGAGAAGATTCAATTAGGCAACTGGGCTGATAGGAGTGATTTATATTACCCTCCATCCCACTTCTCAGTTCCATTTCATTAGCATGGAGACAAACTTGTAACTTTACCAAAAAAGTCTAGCTTTGTTTTGTCAGTCCCCAAAGTAGCCAAACTCAAATCAACACCGGGTAATTATACACAAGCAATGCTTAGAATAGCTGAACATTTACTCGTGTAAAGAGATGTTATTCCCCCATCTTGGGTTTAGAGATTTTAGAAGGGCAGAGTGCTGCAGAGTGCCAAATGTGCACATATCAAGGGGTCCATATTAGAATCATCTAATGCAACGCATGGTTGGGGATTATGTGTCACTGAAGTGACCAGGGAGGGCTCTGCACAGCCTTTCATTGAATGGGTGGTGTCCAGCAAGTAACTCCATCAGAGGCAGTGAGATGGGATGAACTACACTGATGGTAAACTAGATGCTAATTAGAGAGCAATTCCCATGTGCACATGGGAGCATCAGGAACACTGGAGACAGGACAATGGTTGAAGTGGCTCTTCAATATGTTCCAAAGAAACAGAACCTAGTCACTGAGATGCTACTCTAAGCTAGTTTTCCAGGCTTCCTGTATAGTCAGCAAAAGAGAGAGAAAGACAACACATCCCATCCTAAGATAACTAAGACAGGTGACAAGAATCTTCTTCTGCAAATATCCACCCCTGTACCCTGATGATAGAGAGTCTAGATGACTAGTTTCAGCTAGACATGTAACTTCAGAATGGCTGAATTTATACAGGTTGAGTCCCACACCAAAGACTGACAGTTTTTGTCTAATGTCAGTCAACGCAGATAGGGCCTGTATACGCAGGAGAATGAAGTAGATGATGAGAAAATCCCTTCTAGGATTACTGTCAATGACAGCTATTAAACGAAGGGGGGAACAACAGACAAGAGATTCCAGCATGGCAGGTATTGTCTAGAGGCAGCAGCTGCACTATTTTAATTTAAATCATGCTTTAAACTACTGTAGTTGAACTGTAGAAATGTCTGTTATTTCAGTTTCTTGGAGCCTTACTTTATACTTGTTCCCACCTGACTAAAAGTAATATGAAACAAGGCTAATTTCAGCAGAGCTAAAGCCCATTGCAGTGATTTCACTAAACTGAAATAAAACTACAACTCAGATTAAATCTCTGTACCTTTCTACATATATATAAGATGTGTTGGCCCAAGTAATTTCCTTTAATGAAATGTCTCAACTGTATTCACTATGGGTGAAGAAGATAGCACCACCTTTTGCAGCTCAAAACTGAAACCAATCCCCAGATATATTGAGAGTAAGAGTGAGATTCCAAAGTTTAAAAAAAAAAATCCCTGCTCCTAAATTTAACTGGGTTTTGGTTTGAGGTTTTTTTTTTTTGTGGGTTTTGTTGTTTTGTTTTTTTTTAATAGGAAATTCAGAAGTATTTCATGGCCATCTCATAAACCCCATTATAGCTGTAAACGCACAGGGTCAGGATCAAAGCTAATGTGCAGTCCCAGTACATAATGATCTAAGGGAGGGAAACAACTGTGTAACTCAAAGCCAGTTCTGATGTACCTCCAATCCCTTCATAGCCAGCTCAAATCCTGCAGGGTCCTACATCTACCGGGCTCACTGAAAAAGACCACTGAACTCACAGATTTCACTAAAACCTCTGGGCCACATATTGCACAAAACAAACCATAACATCCTAGAAAAACTGTACAGATCAGACAAAGGGAAAAGAATGCTTGGGACAACCACACCTGTGACAGTCCCTAAAAGATTTAAAGTTGACAGCATCAGCTTTCATCTGAGCTGCAGCTTCCAAGTTTACCTGTGTGCGGCAAAACACACGTCTTGAAGCCTAAATTCTGACTATGAACGTCACATCCATAAGCGATTTTTCATATGGTCCAAACACATTCATACATAAACATCCATTTTGGATCATGATTTCTTATCATCCTGGGACAGTCAGGATAAAGGCAGAATATTGGCTGGAACATGGAAAAAGAGGTCCTTAAATCAGGATTAAATAGCTCATAGGCTATTCTAACCCAAATGATCAGCAACTGAGACCAAAGGTGCACAACAAAGGCTCCTGCAGAGATAGAAACATCCACGAAAGGCAAGAGATCCCAGTTCTTGCCTCCCACTGACTCCAAACTCATGGGAGCTGCTGTCTCACTGGCAGTTGCCATGAGCCCTGTGTAAGTGGCAATCGTGGTACTGACACAGGCGGGATACTGTGTTCTGCTACTGGTCCCAGTCCTGAAAATGCACCTGATCTTGTCCTTTGGATGGAAACCTGGGAGCACAGACAAGAAGCCACACTACACTGAGGCAGGTCCCCTGTGCAGATAATCAGGACCACAGCATGCCCCACAGACTTTATCTTCCTGATAGGCTATGCCTGCATTCTCAAATCGGTGTGTAGGAAGGGTATTTTTCAGATGTGAATTTGCCTTGAGTGTATACTCGGAGTTTTCAGGTACACACCCATATAATTAAGGTTATTACATGTAGCTTTTGAAATATGGATATTTGGTTATAAACCAGGACAATATGTTAGATCTCTTTCCTTTCTTGCTCCATCATTCCTATTCCACAGGAGCCAGGGGAGTTTTTGTCTATTGACTTGATCAGGGCACCATTTTCATTTCTGTCCTACTGGGACATTAAAAATACAGTATAAACCAACAAAAGAACATGAGGACTAGAGTGGTAGTGACACTAAAACCTATCTATAACACTGAGTAGCCAATAATATCCTTTTGACAGAGAGTTTTTTAAGTCAGTCTGAAAAATTGTCTACCGGGGCAAAATTAAACTCTTGAGATATTCAGTTATTTGATAGAAAGGGTCCCACAGCTTGTTAAACCTTTCAAAACCACTTCTTGAGGGACTGCACTAAGACCACAAGTTCATCTCTCATGGAAGACACTGAACAGAGGATAAAAAAATGGATCTGGGATGGATTTATCACTGGTGACCTCAGGCTGAAACCTCTTGCACCCATCATGGTAGCTCCACCCTCATGCCTTACGATTCTTTCCTATTTCGTCCTTGCTTCTCCAATATGATTCTATCTGAAATGAGAAGGTTTGAAGTGGAGAAGCAGGAACGGATTTTTTGTGACTAAACAGTAGCAGATGATCTTTCTACCAGTTATGAGAGTTGGGTCTTCTACGCCAAGCCTGCCCATCACACTGATGTTTTCTTTCTCCTTTCCATACCTCTGTATCCAGTATATAAAATACTAAAACAAGTGTGCTAGCCTCACACATGATGTCAGATACTGTGGGGTTTATGAAAGTAAATTAAAATGGAAATGAAGTGGAGGCATTTCAAATGGAAAAAAAAGTCACTGCTCCCCATATATATTCAAAAGGCAGGTTTTATCACTTTAAGCCTCGTAAACTACCAAAAGGGAATGAGCTAGTGGCTGTCGCAAAGACTGGAGCTCTGTGTACTGTTATCAGTGAGCAGGCAAAGGGTAGTGGAATGGTTGGAGAGGAGTATTGCCATAGAAGAGCCATTCAAAGTCATCTCCCCATCAAGACTAGCCTGGGACAGTTTTCCTGCCTGGAAGCCACACTAGCAAAGTGACAAAAACTGCAAAGAAATAACTGGTTGAAATTTTGGCCTTCTGAAGTTAAGAGCCAAACTCCCACTGATTTCAGGAGGGCTATATTTCATCCAACATATGCTTGGGGCAGGGGGGAGTGGAGTGTACATACACAATGTATTTTTGTTCTTCTAATGAAGGTCTGAAGTTGTTTGCATAAAAATATGACGTGGATGTAGCTATTTCTTTCTATAAACGCGGTTTAGGAATCTTCTAACAGATGTGCAGAGGTCCAATACTTGCACAGCCTTGTTCTTTGAATAGTCACTGCTTGTCTTCTCAGCTCACTGCAATTATAACCTTGTTACAAAGCCTTGCCATCACTTTGTGTTTACTGAAAGAGTAAAGCTGTGAGATGGCATAAACAGAAGAGAAGGGAACAGAACTGTTCAGTAACTGGAGCTGCCACATAAACAACCATTTAGGCCTGAGGGGATTTTATGTACCCTTCAGAGGGGAGCTGGGGATAAACGGAAAAGATCAGATGCAAAACCAGATTCATAGATCTGGTCTAGAACACACCTCCATACGACAGCAATCTGACAGTCTATTATTTCTTTGTGCTCAAACTTGGATTAAAAAAAGGTAAAAAAACATGCTTATTTCCCTATGTTCCCTTGCACGCATATACAATCTAAATCACACTCCAGCCCCATATTTCTAAAACCACAGCAAAATCATCAGTCATTCTTCATTTCTTTGTCCGTTATCATTGTCACACACATATTCTGAATTACCACTGTGAAAAGTATTACTAAAGTTAAATCTGTAAATCCTGAGAAATTTAGTTTTCAATTAACTATGATAAAGTCTTCATTTACCATTGGACAACATAAAGGTCAGTCACACCAATATATTGAGGGTGTGTACTAGAAGGTAGAAAGGAACTGATGGCTAATCACAAATTTGATAATCAGGGTTAGTTTGAAACAGTAGGAAGGCTGAATGGAGGCCACACAGATGTAGGAAGGCTTGTCAGACTGCTGTTTGGCTCAGAAAGTGAATGTAGACTTAGGAGAAAAACAACACACCAGGAAACAGACTGACCAGAGAAGGTGGAAGGAGGCAGAAATGATTCTGCATGACAGCAATGTATGTAATAATTAAGACTTCTACAGAAATTATTTCTTCCAATTAACAAGGAATAGTTTGATAGCAATTAGTCTCAGGTTCACACTGAAAGACTTAGGTACTTTTGCCCAAAATCTCAGTGTTGGTTTTTTTGGTTTTTTTCTCATCTTAAAATGTCTATTCTTTTAAGAAACAAACTGAACACAACTCTCTGTGGAATAAACTGTTCACCCACAAGACATGTTCTTGGAAATCCCCTTCCCTTAGAAAAAAAAAATTGTTTCAATGAAATGTTTTTCTAACTACCCTTATTTTTCAACAAAGGATGTAGCGGAAACATCCTCACATATTTATTCAGCTGCTGCTTCAATCTCTAAAGCCTTGTAAAGACTCCACTCTTCATCTGCCTTGACTGTTGCCTTATTCCCCATCTGTTTATCATTCTTTGTGTACAGCAGTTCTGCTTGAGTTCCTTAATAAATTACTACTAGATTCCTAATTTTTAGATTATGTCTGTTCTTTTCTGAACTCCCACTCAGAGTGTCTATACAAATCGTCTTACTGTGTCAAGTCTGCAGAATATAAAAGAATCAGCCAGGTAGACAAGAAATCCACTTTGTATAAAAGCAGAGCATGCATGAACCTCTGAGGAAGTATGTGAAGAGGCCCTGTCAGATTAGTGTGGTCCCAATGAAACATTTAGTTACTGTAAAGGAATTTAAATTAAAAGAAGTATGCATGTTTAAAAAAAAATAACATGGTATCAAGAGAAAAAACTTCTCCATGGCCATATGCTCAGATTTACAAAAGCTTCTTATTCTTGAAGGTCTAAGTTGCCAATGCAGGCTATTCCTGGGACTGGGAAGGGAAGAAATACTAGACTTGCACTGTTTCTAATATGATTTCCCCAGACACCTAATGCTGCTTGTTGTCAGAGCAGGATACTTAGGAGACAGACTTAGTCTGTCCTGGTGTGTTATTCTTATGTTTGTGACCATGACATGTCTGGCTCCCAGTTGTCTCCAGGTACTGTCCCAAAATGAAGTACACAGGACAAAGCAGATGCCAAAATGTAATTGTGGTTCTCCAACACCACCTCACTCCCTGGCTGCCCCTCCTGAGACACCCAAAGATGTGAGAAGTGAGGTTGTGAGTTGACCCTTCTATTTAACCATAAAACAGAGGTAATACAATCCATTATAGGAAAATCATTGCTGGACCTCTGATGACACCTTCCACAGGCAGTCAGAAGCCAGCAGGGGAATGCAGCAGCTGCAAACACAGCAGGGCTTTTTGTGGTGCAGTCACATATACCCCTAAACACCAAATCAAATCACACACCAGAAGAGGCATAAGATCATTTGAAAAACCCTCATGTCAGCCTGAATACATACCAAGTGCCTTCTTTAGCTATCCAACCATCCACTGAGCCACAAGCCTTTGTGACACAGGCTGCATGCACCATACATGTTGGCTAAACAGAGGGGTACCTGACTCGGAGAGATCACCAGAAGTGCCTCAATATTTTGATGCTTTAGGCACCATCATGGCCTGGTATCACTTACACTACTGTTGGCTACAGAGGGAATCATACCAATAAATAAATAAAATAGATATGGGCTGAGGAGCTCAGAGGTGGTTTGAGGAGACTCAATTCCTACTGCAAAACAATAATGTCCCTCGCTGCTCCCCATGAGTCTGAAAATGTTTCCTATTGTTCTTAACCTTTACCAGCAAAGCTTCAGCTAAAGCTTTTCATCCCAGAAACAGAATTATTAGGCATAGAGACACCATTTCTGCCTCACAAACTCCATAAACTGCAGTTCACTGCAGGCAGCAAGAAACTAGTGAGGAAATATATTTTTGACCAGATCTATCTTTCTTCAGCATTGGTTTCGTCATCACTGATAGACAAGATAACCAGCCAAATACTCCCCTGGCTTGACCCAATATGATTTCTTTGGATCTTTCATATATAGACATCTTCCATTAATTCTCCAAAATCTCAGGAGTGTTCATCATTTCATGACACCACCTGACGACTATTTTCCTCTCAGCAGCCTGACAGATGGAGTCAAAGAATGCCAGTCCTGCCATACAGTGAAAGTTTTGCTGAGACCACTAACACACCTCTTCCATAAGGATGATGAAGGTGGCATTGTGTCCCTGCTCCGTGACCAATTTTCCATCAGTAGTGAGGATGTGCAGTCCCCGAGGTGCTTTTCCAGGGCATTTCTCTATCTTGGCCATGTACTTGTCTCGCAAGCCATCTGTGCAGTTGTTAGACACAATCCTTCGGTACCTGGGGAACAGTAACAAAAGGAGATTGGGCTCAGGCAGTGGGTGGGAAAGTTTCTTCGCTTTGTTTTTGTTTTGTTTCTCCATATTAATGCATGTGTTTTTTCAAAGGCTAATTGCCTGCATGATTCCCTCACTGAAAGGAAAAATCAAAGAAACCTAATGCATTATTACATTGGAGAAAGCCAAACAGATCACAATCCAACCTTCTCCACAGATTTTCAGCAGCATCACTGTGAACAGACACACATTGTGGAGGTGAATTACTCTGCATTGCTAAAAGGCAGAGAACTCCTTCAACTCCCCATACCTGCAGGACTGCACCCTGCATCTAAGCTGTTTAGTTATGATTTATTACATTTTTGTCTGCCTCTACTCTGCTAGAAGGCCCTTGGAATGATCCGCCAAGAGCTTTGTCCAGTCCAATTTTAAAATAATTCAAGGAATGGGGTTTTCTCTTGGCTCTTCTTGGGAGAGTTAGCTAACTAGCAAGACACTTGGTTATTCCCAGTGTTGTTGAGGGGGATTAACCCTTTCTAGTAATGTCACAGTAAAAATACAGGATTGGTTAAGAAGACACAGACCCCAACTATTTTCTTCTTCCTCTCTGTCAAGAAGGCTACAAGCAATCATACTGGCCAGGGCTCCTGTAATTACATTCCATATTTATAGCAACCTTTCAGCTGACAGGGGGTCTCTGAAGTTAAGTGGCTCCAGACTCCCAGCAGCCCCTCACTTTGTCCAGCCACTCGCATCAACCAGCCATGAACAACCCTGTCATAACAATCGAGCATGCAGGACCCATGACTCCAAAGCAGCCTTGCAAAGTCTTCAGGACCTGCACTGCTTGAGAAGGAGCATCACAATTTTACACCAGCCAGTGCAACCAGAGTTTCAGAGTATCTCCTGAATGACAGAATAGCATTTGCAAAGCAATGCTACCATAATAAACCAACAAAAAACTTGCCACCTGTTCTGGGTAAAACCAAAAGAAACCAGCACATGTAGCTTGTCTGAAATCACAAGACATTATATATAGAAAGTGAAAATGGGGGGGAGGGAGGGAGGGGAAAGAGGCTAGAAATTGCTCATTTGAGCCTTCCCAGAAGCTGTATAAATAGGGTCTGTAAGATAGGAAGAGGTTCAATGAAAAACGATGTGAAATACCTTGAACCTGTCCTTTTAAATGTTCAGCTGTCTCTCAGATAGACCTTCTTGATTCGTGTTTTAATTTTGCAGCAAAGGGGAGCTCCAAGTCTAGGCTCCAGGGATCATACATCACTTGATAGCAACACAATATCTACATGTCACTTATGTTAATGTGCTTCTCCCTGTCTCTAAGGAATGAGGCAATGTTCCATACAGATGCTGCTGCAAACATTACCTCATGAATAAGACTGGAAAAAAGCCAGGTGGGATGCACAGAAAAAAGAACCATCCAGGTTGTCTTGTCTACTGCAAGGTCACCAAAACCAGAGATTCACTTACCCAGTGCTGTTCAAGTAGCTTTGACCAATGCTGCAATCCTTGGACAGAGAGGATGGGCTGAACCAGAAGGCTGGGATGCACTGGTTGCTGCTGTGCCTCTCATACCCATAGTCACTACGGAGACAAGTCATGAGTGCATCACTGTATCCATTCACTAGATTTAGCTCAGAGTTTTAGGTGATGTTTTTGTCCCCCAAAGCATGTGTGTGTTGGTGGCTCTCTGCTGAATGGCACAACATCATGGATTGGGCTCATCCAGAAACAAAGTGCTTGGTTAGTTTGAGAGGCAGGAACACAGTTCACAGAAGGTATGTGATACCTGACAACACCAGAACTACCGACCTT
Organism: Elanus axillaris; assembly: GCA_026212715.1. NCBI lineage: Eukaryota > Metazoa > Chordata > Aves > Accipitriformes > Accipitridae > Elanus > Elanus axillaris. The sequence continues at coordinate 29,617,438 of JANZLQ010000100.1, read as the reverse complement.
GCAGAGCACTGGAGGACTTGTGTTTCATTTGGTAACAAAAAATGGGCAGAGATTCAGAAAGAAAATTGTATTGTTAATGTCTTTTCCTATTAACCTCTAAAAATTTCACTTGTTGGGTTCATTTGGTTTGCTTGCTTTTTGCAGTCTTTGCTTTCAGAACAAACCAGACTAATTCCAAGATGTAATGTCACTTTTTTCCAATGAAGCGGTTTGGAATATAAAACACCAGGAGCACTTCCTGAACAACTAGCCAAGGTATGTATATTTATGTATGTTAATGGCCTCCCTGCTCTCTGAGTGAGTGATGACTGGCCTGAAAGTAAAATAGAGCTGATGTTTTTCCAACACTAAACTAAAACAACAGAGCCAACTTGGTTGTCTAAGGATTACATGGTATTGTGTCACATGGGGAAGGTAATCCAGGCTATTGATGCTTCCTTGGACCACCAAAGAGTGGAACTGTACACAACCACATGCAAGACTTCTTTTTACAGCTGCCTTTGCATGCCAATACAATGATGAAGCAATAGGATTAATTCAAAGCTTGCCATAAGTTTTAATAGGCTCTGGATCAGGTTTCTTTGCATAGTCTTTATTGCCAGGCTGGATTCAAGGGGCAAATAAAAAGAGACTCTGGATTTTTGCCTGAAGCAGGTTAACAAATGCCAACAAACTAAACCTCTGTGGAAACACAGACACTACAGAAACCACTGCCTTGAAAGCTCTCTGTGCCCTTTAGGACACTGAGTTTTATCCTTCCCCTACTCAAGAGTCTGAACTGCCAACAGAAAGTCTCTAGAAAGAGCTTTGGTGAGACAAAACTGCTATGTCCCCAGTGACCCAGGCTGCTACTGTTCCTTTTTTGGAGGGCAAAAATTCTGCAAGCTACTTTAAAAGGTTTGGAGAGTCCCTAATGCTCTTTTTCTCAACATTCAATTTAATCATTCTCAGTGGGTCCGACCTGCACAGTCAAAAATGCCTAGCAGTGACTTGGTAATTAAAAATATTCAGGAGGAGCTGTACTTTGCCCCAAAGAAGAAAAGAGCTGCATAAATATTTAATAAAATTAAAGACAATATTGCTGTATGCCCTCAAGGTTCTGTGCTTGTTCATTAACTTCTGGTAAATGTATATTAAAACCTCACATGCTGCCCACCTTCCTTCTCATAAGCCCCAGGGTTTGCATAAGTTAAGGAAATAATCAAGTCCAGCTGCTGCACTGTCTTTCTCAGGAAAGCTATCTTGACAGAGTAAATAAAGAAGCAGGAGGAGGGAAAAGAAAGATCACCAAGCACTTTAATAACAATTCTGAGTTCCTTCTGCTATTCTCTCTGTCAGAAAAAGGCCAGGGCTTGCTTTTGGAAATGACTGTGAGGGTTTGCAGGAGTCACCCCTGATTTTGACTCATGAGGATTTGTTGAACTGGGGCCCTGGATCATGATTTATGCCCCTGAAATTCATATCAGCCTTATATCTAACAGCAGGAAACAGACAGCACTGCAAAATGAGGCAGACAGGCAAGGGCGCTGTGACCAAATGGGAGGGAGCACAGCCCTCACAGCTTGTGCTGTAAGGCTCCTGCCATCATTTGTCCTGTTTGCACAGCTCTCGAAGGCAGGCATCATCACACCTAGTAGCGTGGGATGCTCTGTGACGAGAACCAGCCTCCAAAACTAATTACTGGGGAAGCAGAGGGCCTGTCTGTTGGGACGTGCTGGTCAGTATACTCACACAACCCCAGCTGAGGGCCTTCCTCCTTTCCCTGACACTCTACGAGACCTGCTCAGTTCACACACAAGAGACAGGACAGCCAGTGCTTCCAAGAACAACTGGCAATTGTGAATCCAGCCAGAAAAGGCTGAGTGGACATCTTTCCTTTTCAAAAGCACCAAAGGAAAGAGTAGGAGCTGTCTTTCCAACTGTAGATACCTACAGTGAGGACATATCTCCATGAGCTCTCTGCCTAGAGCATTCTTCTAGTCAGCGGAGAGCAAACATACTTCTCAGCACCTCCCCTTCTCATACCGACATCCAAAAGAAGGTAGATTAATCATATTCTAGAATAACCTGTATCTTGCCACTGACTAAGTAACTGTCTCATCCTTTAGAAGTCACAAGTCGGAGCAGATGAGTCCACCCTTCCTCTCTGAAAATCACTTTTAAAATAATCAAGCTTGGTGCCCCATTTCCAGCATCACTAGTATTTTCTTTGAACTGATTGCCCCACAGCTTCTTCCAGTCAGCCCTGAAGACTAGCATAAAAACTCACCCTTAAACTGACACCGATTCTTCTAATTCTCCATCACTAGCTATAACAATTTTGCAATTGGAAGCCAGTTGACAATCCTGTTGGCAGTGCAGAGTTTGAAACAAAAGCCACCTTGCTGTCCTCTAACTGCATTTCCTCTGCAGGACTGACAAGGGTAAAAGCAATATTCTCTCATAGTAATGAGAAAGTTAAGCAAAAATGATACTGAACACATGCAAGGAACATGTCGATTGATTGAAAAGGTGTATTCTGATGCAGACCCTTTTCAAGGCAGAACAGCACTTAAGGCCAATTTAGCTACCACAGCTTTCCACTTACAGCTTAGAAAAGACAAGCTTCACTGTGAAAATAGAAAGCTGGTGAGGCACAAAGCTGCAAAAAAAAAGGAGTAAATTCATAAGTGTCTCTGGAGATCGGTGCTTGGTTCAGCAGCTCAGAGGCATACGCCAATGCCAAGGGCAGATACTGCAGGGCAAGATAGTTTGCTCATCCAGCAAGTTCCCATGATGAGAACAAAGGAGGAAAGATCTCCTGAGTCAAGCTAAGGAGTCTCAGATGTAATTTTGGCATTAGGAACAAATTAAACATCCACCGAGATAAGATGAAAATCTCTGCTCTATATCTCTGAACCTCTCTTAGAGCCAACCTAGTCCAATACCCAAGAAAACAATTTGTTCCATATTTTTTATTCATTTTTGCTGCATTTCAATGTGTCCATGTTCTAAAAAGAATTGTTAATCTCAGCTGGCCTAAGTCCAAATAAGTGTTCATATCTCATGCCTCACACCTCTTCAGGAAGGATTCAAAGGTAAGTGAAGTTTTCAGGAATCACACAAATACCAAATCAGACACTGATCCTGATAACTTACTATAAAAATGAAAATGTTTTTGCAGCCGATCTGCTTTCAGGGTATTTTGAACTCTATTCAAATGAAGTTCTGATCATTTAAGCTCAAACATCACAGCTATTGACAGTCTTAAATCTTTGAAATATTGCCTATTACAGGTTCCCTGTAGGAATTCCTTGTGCAGAGATGCTGACTGTTATGTATTCTTCCATCTCCTATCCCTGATTGTCAAGCAGTATCAAGCAGTGCTTCATTTTTTCCCTGTTTTATTTTTAAGCTGCTTTCAAAGTGACCTTAAAGCAGTTTGGAAATTATGGCCCCATTAAGATAGAAACACCAATATTTATGCAAAACAAGTAGCTACCTCTGACAAGGGTGGGCTGTACAGTCATGTCACTGAAGCCCTTTCAGAAATTTCTCAATAAAACATTGCTAAAAAGCAAAAATGCTTCCCTGGAATTCAAAGGAACAATGATAAAAATGTGCATGTTTTGCTAGCTTGCTCCCTAGGTATTCAATGACCTTGGAAGTGAGGACAAGAGAAATTCCCTCTTTCTCCTGTAAGGGGCATGCTTTGAACCAGCGAAGACCCATGTCTGTCACTCTTCTAGAATGATGGACAAAAAACTGTCAATCAGTACTTGCAGTTCTCTGCTTTTGAATTCCAGTCTTGGATTTCTCATGGAGATTAACAAACCTCTCCTGCAAATGAAGGGGACACTTCCTTCAAACAACACGTATGGGGATCATGTCTATGCTATATGGTACGATCACAGCCACAAAGCTGCATGAGACCCAGTTTCTCTGCAAGGTTTTCTGTCTGGGTGGTAGTGCAGTCACTGACAATGCTACAAACACAGTCCCTGCAAAAGCCCCCAGAACCACATACTCACCACTCAAAGTCCCCCTGACCACAGACACATGGTTCAGACACCACAGTTTTGGAATAGTCCCGACCTAGGGAACACTGGGCTCCAGGCTTGCGTTTTTTATAGATCTTCCTCTCTCCCATGACACAAGGCTCCCCCTTCAGCAGCCAAGGAACAAGAGGAGAAAGAAAAACAGAGTTGTAGTGGCAGCTGGGCCCTAAATGGAGTATTTTGTCAAAAGATGAAAAAGGCAATGAAAGCAAGCAATTACCACTGGGACAGCTGGGAGCTAAGAGTCTAGCTCCCTTTTGTGGCTTTGAAAACTCAAAAGCCACCTTGGGAGGACCCAGAGAGCAGCGTGTTCAGCACTGAGTTGGGATGCTAATGACAATGTACCCAAAATGCCTGGGTGCCTAAGCCATCACACCCACTTATGACATACGTCAGAAGGCATCTGCCAATGTATCTAGTCCTACAAATTATCCTGAAAATGCAATGTGGATGTACTCCAGGGCTTCTTCCATATGTCAGATGAAATCTGCTATAGGAAGAAGTGCCCAAGCCTGAAACCCAGGGCAGGGTCAAAATCTAGGTGTGGAACCCAGGATTCCTGGCTCCCCTCCTCTTTCCTCAATAGACCTGGCTTTGTTATAGACCTCAAATACTTCTGATGGTGTGTTATACTGGGCTTTTTGAACACAAAGGTTTCCAAGAGCACTACTGGGAGTAGCTAATCTAAACTAAACATTTGACATATATGTGAGTTGCTATAAACATAATTTTCTCTGATGCAGAAATAATTTGTCTGCACAGAAGTAAGAAAAAAAGACAATACCTAATTTAAATACTTCTCTTTCCCATTAACAGTGATTCCCAAGATGGCTGACTGATTACACACGTCTTCATTTTTGTTTCATTTAAATTATTTTCATTTATTCAATTCTATGACTTCAGTTATCCAGTACAACCTTGCCAAATTAATGCTTATTTCTAATTCATGGATTTCATTCAGGAATATTACAGTGCCAATAGTTCTGGTTCTAGTTATGTTGCCCTGCAGGGAGTGGGACATTATACTGGTGGCCAGTAACCCATAAGTAATCTCCAGAGGGTATTGAGCTCTCTCGGTTCTAGTGGCTTCAGGACCTAAATATATCCAGCATGAAAATAAGCCAGAGTGTATGAAAAGCAATGTATCTTTGAATAGAATGAAATAATTTGGTCTTCTCTGGTGTCTTTTATTCAAGGGCTCCCCAGAGTTTTACAGACACCTGCAGGACCTGCAGGATGAATAATGTTTTTATTTTCATTTTTGAGTAGGGAAAATAAAGGCAAAGTAAAAGAAAATTATTTTCATGAGTCACTGACAGAGCTACAGAGTTCAATGTCTCCTACAATTCAGTCACAAGGTGAGGTTTTACATTGCCCTGAGCACTGAGGGTAAAAAGATCCAGCTGGTGCAATGGAATATTTGCATACAAAGAGAAGTTAACAATCTCCCTAACTTGCCCGGAGAAGAGTGGCCCTGTGTTTATTCATGCACATGCTTCAGGGGAAGTAAAGCATCAACAGGTTAGAACTGTGACTTGATGGATGCAAAAACTCCATATGCTCTGCTGAAAAGAACAAGTACATTCCTACCTGGCAACACAGAATATGGGAAAAGAAACTCCCATCATCCCCTCCCTACATACTGGGAATACCTGATTGTGCAGATGCCAGGTTTGGTAGTCATCTTTGTTACACCTTCGGCTGAAGACAGACTTGTAGTCCACCTTGACCAGCTGCCATTCAGAACGGAGACTGAAGTGCCCAAAAACTCTGAGCATGGAAGAGAAAAAAGAAAGAGACAGAGTCAGCCAGACATATGCTTCCATTAAGCAAATAATTTCTCATGAATCTCACCTGCAGAAACCAATACACAGTCTTGGAGCGTGATGCCAGAAAATCTTATTCATTCATGAATAACATTTTCCTGTTCCTGTAACATCCTAGGATTTTTTAGCCTTTTCCTGACCCCTACTATAGCCTGTGTTGGAAGGTCTTCCATGCCTCTAGTACTTAGGACAATAGGCCCTCACAGACAATGAGGTAACACTCAAGAACAATAATGTCTAATGTCAAGGGAGTTATTCTGATGAATACATGGGTTTGGTTGTCTCAAAATCAAGCCTTTCTTAGCTGACTCTGTTTCTTTACTGCTGAACTTTTGTGTTGCACAAACTTACTACTTAATGAATCGTAAAAGAAACACCTGAAATAACATATTTGGGATATGGACTGTAGGCAAGTGACTTGCAAAGACAGCAGCATCCCTTCCACCTGTTTAATGCTGACTGCAGTTACTAGGAGTGGAATTATAAACAGTCACCACTGTAAGGCTATCAGTAGAGTTTTCTCTTAATTCTTTTGAGCAGGTGACTCATTATCAGCAGTCACTGGTCACACTCCATGTTTCATCTAGCTAAGTAATAAGTGATAAGTTAATTTTCAGGATGAAAATCACACACTTTTCCATGCAACTCCAGGGCAACACAGGCTTGCATTGAGTAGCGCAGTATACAGGAGCACTTGGAGCTGAAGGGTCAGCACTCAAAAAACAGTGGAAGGACTCAGACTAATTTAAAACTGAGGCACAGATCTGTTACAATTGGGATGATAAAAGAGATCATATAAAACCGAATAGCACCAGAGGCTTCTGCACAAGCTTGGACCAGAACATTGGCCGCAGAGGTGGTTGTTGAACACAGGTCTCTCTAAATGCCATTCCAACTATGTGGCCCTCCTTCACATCCAGAGAAAACTATGTGCTTGGTTAAGTGTCTGGAAGGGAAGGACCAAAGCAACAATGAGCACTGATGGTATACATCACCAAATACGATCACCACAAATACTAAGGGAGTCTACATGTTGGAAACTCACACCTTCACAAAAGCAAGCAAAATTATAGCAAAAACATGGTTTAATTAATAAATAACACCAGGCACGAAGACAAAAGACTCCATCCATCCAAAAACATTGCACGAGTGCTGCAGGGTGTTCAGGTTTTGATCAAATAACAGCCTATTCCCTTGGCCAGCTGTGATTTTCTCAGTAAGGAGCAGCTTTTCAATCAACTGCAGCTGGATTTCCAAAGAGGTGTGTAGTAGGAGGAGATTAGGATAGATGACCAGACTTTAAAAGCCATGAACAAAACTAAAGCTTCTCATTGGCAGAAGAAACATCTCAGTAAACATAAACAAAAAACCATAAACAGTAAACAAAAAACCCAACAACGATCAAGTTGATTTGTCATTATAACATGCTAGCTTCCTGGCTATCTTAAACATATAAAAGAAACTAAAACTTCATCTAAAATACAAGTTCCAGATTTCAAAAATTCTGTACATAGTGAAACCCAAATCTTTTTGGACACTCAAGAAATGTCATTGTATCACCCCTATTGTGAGATTTAGAGGGCAGAGAAAGAATGGGGTTTTATTATACCAAAAGTTTCACTAACCTACATTTTTTCCCAAGCCACTTATGAGATTAAAGTTTTTGTTGTTTTAATTATTCCAGACTAAAAAAGAAAAGAGGGAGACAGATGATTTATAAATTTCCCTATGAAAGTGAAAGAGAAATGAAAGAGAAAACTTTTATTGAGTTTCCAATCACTACCTGCAATCCAGATCCTGCTGTGTCCCCAGTGTGCTGGCATTCTTACTCTAGTTCATCTTAATTTACACTGTAATCACACAGGGTTGTTGGCTTTCTTCTCCCCTCTCTGTCCAAACAACTCCTCCTGTGGACTGCACCAAAATTCCTCTGCATTGTGCTGTTTTTCATGAAACAGAAACCATCCAGGAATCAGTCATGTTCTCCCATTTAGACCTGTCTCAGCTCATGGGTATTAGGGAGAGAAAGGGGAGTAGGGGAGATCTGAGAGCCTGGAGTTGTGGGTTTGCTGTGGACACCTTTCTATATCCAAGTTCTGCCTCACAGAGGCAAGCTCCAAGAAGCTGACAAGGGGAGAGGATACAATACAAGAAGAACCTGTGACAAATGCATACACAGGTTAGAAATGAGTAGGTGGGGAAGGACTTATGTGGTGAAATGGATTTATTAGGTAGATTGTAGCTCACTCTTCAGAACATTTCTTAGTATAGTCCTAATTGTGGGGTACTAGCAATATAAAGCAGCAGCGCATTCAGGCAAAGCTACAGAAGAAATTGCAGTTCCTGTTCCTCAGGTACATGAGGTACATGTACAGAAGGTACATCCTGGACCAAGACTAACCCACAGAAACCATAGCAATATGGTGTGCCAGGGCACTTGCTGGGAGGAGGGAGAAGGGAGGAATGGGAAACAGCACAGAGGGGGATGCAGAAGGCCTCCGAAACTGTACTCAAGTAGGAGTTCTAACTCCAGTTCCCCTCCACACTTTGCCTTGGCACTGGGTAAATCCCACCAGCTCTTATGCCACAACTGCTTTCAGCACATACTCTTACAGTCTGGTTATGGTACTATTGCACAGCTGGGCAGCTCTCCCATGAATCTTGTTTGTCCTGGATGTGATGTATGACTGAAATGTCATTCCTGCAAAGCAGCAACTCTGCAGGCAGAAATCATTTAGTCCTGCAGATTTATACCAGTTCAGGATTTGACCCGGGTGTTTAATACACAGAAAACATAGCAAGAGGAGGGGAGAACATAATGAAACACAAACACTTGTCTGAAACTTGAAGATAACAGGGCTGGAGAAATCCAACACTAAGCAGTCAATGCATCTCAAGGAAAATGTTCCTCAGATGGACCCTTAGCTAACTGTCCAGAAAGAGATCAAAAAGCTTCATGGTGCTTTATAAAAATTGCCAGAATCACTTGCTTTTTAAATCTATTAAAATAAGCTAAAAATCTCTCTGTCATTGAATTTTTTCTGTGATAATGATAATTAATGGAAAAAAACAAAGTTTCCTAAGTGGAAGGCAATATATTAGCATTCCAAAAGCACAGAGCATTAGCTCCTCTTTAATTAAATGATTTCAAAGAAGATCTTTGTATATAATTGCTATAATTTAGATGGAAACAATACTACACTAAATGTAATTAGAGGAATGTGAACAGAGGGATGTTTTCCTCTGTGTGGCAGAGATGGTTCTGGGTCACCTGATTCCTAAAGTAGTAACTTCCCCCCCCCCACCTTGCTAATAAAAAGCTTCTTTAGCCTGCCTGATCAACCATTGTGGTGCAGCCTTCGGAGAGAAGAGCTACTCCTATGCAGAGAAGCTAGCAAGCAACTACACCCTGCAAGCACTGCTCACCAATAATAAATGCAACCGTGACACCTACAGAACTTTTTGATTGACATCCAACATGATGAAGGTTACTTACATTTCAAGATGACTCTGTTGTGCATTTGAAACTTCTATGAGAGTAAGCAAGCATAAGGAATGGAAAAGAGTGCTATGTTACCTGTGGGGCTCCACTGGACTCTCAAACAGCTTTCCTTCGGAACTGATGAAAACACTCTTCTTTTGGGGAATTAAAAAATGGGCTAAAGAAACCACCACAGGGAACAAACCCTGACTGAGCAAAATAAGGTATTGCAGCTGAACCCTGCTTTCATCAGTTCTGTGAACTACATCCCTGGATATTTTTCCACAGTGACTAAGATGCATACACGAGACCTCTCCCCACCATATTTGTTCTGGGGTGGCCAGGCCCAAAACAGAGGGTTGGGCAAACAGCAGAGAGATGCAACGTCTTAAAACCGCTAGTGTTTGGCTATCAGTAAGTGCTCCAGTACATACATCTGGACCTCTGTATGCAGTATGGCTGGACAAAACAAGTCCCAAGGAAAGAGATGGAAAAAGAGATTGGTGGGAGTTTATTTTTCCCTACTCAACTGGTAAATCTTCACATTGCTTTGAAGATATCATCTCATTTATCTTATCTGATTCCCATGTGCCTTTGTTTCTCATTTACTTAGTGTCTGCTCACTAAATTAGGGAGGTGGAATTTTAAATAAATATAGCTAAACTATTAAGATGATACAGGGGGAAAGGGGACAAAATACTATGAATTTTGCCTCAATAACTTTATCGACCACGGTCCAACTGAAAGCTCTTAACTGCTTGTTGCAAGGATAGAATAAAAAAGAAGGGAGCTGGGTTTTCAAGGTCCAACTCTGTGAAGCCATCACAAAAAGTATGTTTTGATTTTTTCCATCTAAGCAGTCTGATCTTGAAGTCCTTGAGAAACAATAAATACAAGAGCCCAGATGGCATTTAGACAGAGTCAGTTTTCTGACTAAGCTCAATTTAACAAAGTTTCTCCAACCTGAGCCACAGAATGTTAATTTACAGGCTTTAGACAGGATATGTTTTGTTCTGTCCCTCAGAGTAAGCAGTTAAAACTCCACATAAAATCTTAGCTAATAGGACAGCATCTTCTTAACTGGCTCTATGCATAACTTACAGTGAAACCATTGCTAGGAAACCAGATAATGCTTCCCAATCCCTTCTTTGGTGAAACAAGGCAAGGCTTTTATTGCCAGAGCTGGATGTCATTAATTTGCAGAAAAATTATTAGGAATCTGGAAAACAATTCTGAAATGGCTACACATTCATGACGGAGTCATTATGGAAAAGGTCATTGGTAATGCTGCTGTAATTATACCTTTCATTAATTTTTTAAATACACAATAACTTGCAAATGCGGTATATACTGACTGGATAACCTTGTACAGAAACTGTTTAAAAGGCTTTTTACTTTTATACAGTGTTCTTCTCTCAAATTGCATTGCTTTTGCCTTATCATTCCTTGCATTGTTGATAGTTGTGCTTTTTACGTAATTGAATACTGCTCATTCCTGACAGGTCAACTTAATGAATTGAGGGTCACAAGATAACAACTCATCCACCTCTGGTCCATAGATTCAATCCCTGTCCCTGCCTAGGGTATGAGAAATAGATCTTCTCAAGTAATAGCCTCCTGTATTGCTCACAGGAAAGGCATCAGCTGTATACATCTGGATCTATCCTTGCTGGCAGTTTCAGATGAGCTGCCCAAGCATGGAAATGGAAATGTTTTCTCATGCCTAAATCAAGTCCCCTCCTATCATTTCTGAAGTAAACTGGCAGGACATTATATGGAGCAAGCATGCATTGAAGCTGTCTGTACTTGGCTGGTCTGGTCTGGATATAGATGGAGGACTTTTATCTTCACTAGTCAGCCTAGCTCCTTAGCATGTAATTGGAGATTATAGTCAAAATCTCTGGTAACGCCTCCTGTCCTCAGCTGTGCCCATCAGTGAGAGAGATAACTGAGGATACAAAGGAAGGAAGCAGCTGATAAGGTCATCTTCACTACACAAAACATCAAATGTACCCTCCTTTCTGAAGCATTTTCCCTTCACTGGGCATCAACAAGGTGAGAGATGAAAAGGTATCTCATTTTGCTTCTCACAAAGTATCCTGGAGGCCTCTGAAGTCAGATTTTAACAAGATTAGGCCCTACAGAATAGACTGTTTAAGTTTTAAGCATTTTGAATACCTAAAAATAAAATACAAGCAAAAATATAATATAGACAGCACCTTTTGAGATGAACTACACAAGCAGATGGATGGATCAACAGAAAGCTAGATAGTTAGAAAGCCAAATATATACTTTAACTGATAATTCTGAAAGGAGAGCTAAGTGCAGTGTCATCATAAATAGACTGTTTCATTTAGGAAAGCCTGAAACCAACCTCGCTTTTTTTCTTTTCCCTTTTATTGTAAAAGAAAAATGCTTGCAGAGGAAGTGTCGTAGCAAGCAAAAAATCACCAACAGTAAAATCACCCAAATCAGTAAATGCTTCAGCTGGCCTGAATCTGCGCTTTTGTTGTGGGAATGTAGAAGGAGAAAGTCAAGCAAGATTCCATTTTATTTCAGTTAAAAACCCTCTTTATTTACATCTGTGCCTCTAACAGGTAGTGCTAGAAACAATTATTTAATGGGTCAACCCAAGGAGTGATATGCAGCACAACTTGGAATAACCACCTCCTGGTAGGGAAACAAGTGTGTGTTTATTTTCTAGTCCCCTGGAAGGGATGAAGCTCTCTCACCAAAAACAGGGGGAGCCCCAGATCTGAGCAATCACAGCTACAGGAGCACTGAATGGTTAAGCCACCACAACTGAACGTGCTCATTCTCTTTGATGTCCAGCAGAGAAGCACGTGTTGCTACTGCTGTAATTTTAACAGCTAACCAGGTATCCAAGGGGAACCACCCTTCCCAGCAAATATCACCAATGTGGTTTCATGAGCAGAGCTCTGTGGCATAGCAAAGACTGGAGGGTTCCTCTCTACAAACAGCTTGGATAGGTATCAGATGGGTTGACTCATAGTCACCCAGGGTCGGTCCATACAGCATCAGTTTGGACCCATCAGTACAAAAGTCAAGGACCAGAGCTATTCAAATCTGGCTGGTCTGCTCTCATGAACATTAAAGCCATTTAACTTTTGACATTCTGTGTAGATATGAACCTAAGCAGCTGCCAGGTAAAGCATGTATATGTCTAAGCTCTGCATTTCCATTCCTGTGGCTCTTGGCAAGCTTGGAGAATAAAGTTCTGCAAGACCTGTTCTGGCACTCACACAACCAGCACTACGATGGAGCTAAGAAGCTTAGCCAGATCTAAGTTGGGGTTTGCTGTCGGTTACTGTACTTTATACCACAGTGCTCCATGCTCCAGAAGAACTGATTAGTTCAGCATCAGCATGGCATGAATGTATGGAGGCAACACAAATCAGTTGCTGCCATTTTGTCTGATCCAGAGTGCTGGGTAACATAGACCAGAGATGGGGGGATGGCCTAGCAGAGAGTCAAGATCCAGCCAAATATATTATTTCTAGCTGAGAATTGACTATGTCCCCATACAAGGTTCTCTCACTTCCATAACTGCCTTAATTTGGTTTGAATTTTTATCCCCACTAGCCATGCTACACTGGTCCTACATTATCTGCGAGAATGGTGAGCCTATGATAGAGATCCTGGCTCAGTGCACACACTTAGAGGACTTGGTACATTAATGTGAGTCTATCACTTGTTGACATTTATAGCTTTTGAGACAATAAAAGAAAATGCTGACAATTTCACACAAAAAAAGAGGGCCTGTTATGAAATCTGGATCTGAAGCCATCTCTCTGTAAGAAAGTAGCAGTAAAACAAAACTAGCTCCTGTGCAGACTGAGCTTTTAGGGCCAAAACCACACAAGCAGCAATGGAACAGTTGCAAATTGTGCTGGCAGGGTTAGGTTTTATGAATGGGGAGTGAGAGATGAGCTATTTTCCCATGAATTAAACACAAATCATGACTTTAGAGAAAACCAAATGGGCTGTGTAACCTCCTGCTTGTTTTTTTATTAGGGTTTAGATGGAATTAGCATTAAAGGAGGTCACTAGTTACATGGAAATTGGATGGAAAGGGACTGAGAAGATGAAGTAGAACCTAACAGAAAGAAACACAGATCAGGAACTAGGGAGAGTGGAAGAGGGAGGGGGAGAGTTACACTGTCTCATGACTGGCAAGATGGTGCAGGGACCAAGAAACTGGAAACAAAGGAAACATAAAAGATGAAAGATGACACTGGAAAGGCAGGCAATTGCCAACAAAAAACACTGTTTAATTTTTTTCCTAAACAATAAATATGGTCTTTAAGATCCACTTTGGAGCTTTTAATTCAGTTGCTTTTGGCTGACCTGTTAACTAGGAACAGTAGCCTGAGGGCAACTGGGTGATGATTCAGGGCTGCTGTACTTCTGTCTGAGGATAGAGAGTAAGAAAAAATGGCGTTTTTTTCTAGAAAGAAGAGATGCATTTTCTTCCAAATAAAATATACCATCCATTTCTATCAAGATTTTCAGGTGTTACAAATTAGTGTAATTCCCATAGATCATCTCAGACATAAGGCCTTGTTCTGCTGCTACTATTCAGAGGGAGAAAAAACAACAGCAGTGAAACTACCAAGAATATACCAGCAGCAGACACAGCAGCTTGCATGATGACAAATTTGTTCAAGAAAATCTTGGTCTGTATTGTTTCCCAAGGCGAAGGGTCAAACAAGAATTTCACAGAATTTCTCATGCAGATGAAATCTGAAGGAATTGGTTTATTTCCACTTCCAAGTGAAACTGAATGTCATGACATAGAGATTCTCCACAGAAATTCAAAGTGTTGGCCAGATTCACTGACTAGCAATCCGTATCAAACTGGTCATGGAAAGCTGCACCACTGTCAGATTCCAGGTCAGGAGGGACAGACGAGATGGGAAGGGGAAGAGTTTCTGTTAATACAGAGAAAACCCAAAAACTTGCAATAAAAACCCTGTAGTACAATCATGGCAGACCCTTTTCCCTCAGCTTTGGGATTATTCATCAGCTCAATGGGCACTTCCTTTAAAGTGCCAGCAGAAGAGGAAAACCACTGCAAATGACATGGTACAGCATGATCTTTTAGTTAGCAAGTAATGCCAAGTGCAATTAGTAAGTGATCTGCAGAACGTATAATTACGAAGCAGCCCTACAGTTTGGGCTCGATTTCTCCATTAGCTGCACAAATGCTGCACAAGGCCATGGGGGAGACAAGGGATTTTTTTATTATTCTTTTTTTTTTTAAATACAAAGTGCTATTAAAATAAGAACTTATTGAATGACAAACCAAACCTTTTGAAATCTGGTCTCTAAAAATTTCATTGCCAATGTTCCCAAACCACTTTACATGACAATTGCTTCAAAAGAAATCCCAGCAACATGAAAGGGAGCATGAGACACCTGGGAAGGGGGTTGGGAAAGGACATTAATTTTTAATGCTGTTTTTCAGAAGCATTCTCTCTTCTTCGAAGCACTCATCAAAGACAAACAGTTTCTGATGGCTTTGAAACCTGAAGATGCTGCCTGCCTCTTCTAGAAAAGATACTGGCAGGTATCAGCAATCTGAGTATTTCCTCCACTAATGGGTCTGTGGTTGCAACAGAGGCAGGTGCTGCCCCTTTGCCAGAAGCTAGGTAACACAGCATGTTCAGTCATTTCAATCTTTCATCCTATGAACCAGTGGATTTCCAGCCAGACATGTCCAACACAAATGTGGAAGCCACTGCTCAGAACATGTAAGCTCCAAACACACGACAGGGACAGTTTGTGGTGGAGCAGGGTGACAAGCTTTGCGTGGCACAGGGAATCAGAGAGCAGGCGGCTCAGAAGAAGGGATGAGATCTGCACCTGGCTGAAAAACAGCATGGAGAGGTGGCTGCCCACTTACATTGGGGAATTTTCACAGGTTTGGGTCAAAGGGATCACAAAACAAGGAAACCATATGCAATGATCATATAAGGACAAGCTCTCCTTGGGAATAAAGGCTTGTAGCACTGCCTGAACTATGTAAGATTCCTCAGACTATAGTATGGCTTCTCTGGAGAGTTGCTCTCTACCACTCACTGCAGGCCAATGATGAAAAATCTTTTAGAGTGAACTCTGCCGCCAACCCAGCGCCGAGCCTTCCCAGCTCCCAGAAAAATTCGTGTGCTGTACCACCCTCTGCTCCATGCAGGATCAGGGCCAGGCTGAGCTGAAAAGGTGCTGAGGCCATATGGTTTCTCAGTCCCCTGAGGGCTGGTGGGATCAGGGCATCAGAATATTTCATAGCTTGCTCTAACAGAAAGGTGAAAGACTGAGGAACGTATGTGTGCACAGCATCCTATCGCTGGCTGTGCACCCCACACCAGGCCTGAGTGCTTTGTACAGCCCAGCCCAGCTGCTAGCAGAAGAACAGAACAGGACCTATAATCCATCCGTCCTTACTTAAAAGCACAAGAAACAAAGCACATTAGCCTCTTAGATGAGAAAATCTGGATTGCATTGTCATCAGGCAAAACATGTCCTTTTACTTAGGGAAAACAAATCATGTATCAGCCTGCTGCTTATTCTGGCTCCTTCTGCAAGGGCTTTTTTTATTTACTTCAGTGAATAAATTTACTTCTGTCAGCACACCTTTTCCTAGACCTCCTCCCTGTACATGCTTACTTCTCCATTCACCTTGTCTGAGCATTACAGACACGACTTAGTATCCTTCTCCCAAAGGAATGGGAAAAGTCTGCACAGTGAGGTACTCATCTGGGACTCAGAAGACCTGATTCAATGCCAAGGTCTCTCCACGACAGCCTGCTGAGTGACAGACCATGGGCATCCTTTATTCTGCCTCAATTTCCCTACCTGCAGAATACAACTAATGATATAGATTTCTTTAGCATAATATTTTATCTACTGTCCATAAATAGCACTTGACAGCCATGAGAGTAATGTTTGCCCCAGAAAGCCAAAGATAGACAACACATGCCACAGAGCCCAGCGTCTTCACTATGTGTTATGGCTTCTGCCAGGAATCTTTTGAGTACATGGTGCAACTGCTGGGAACTGATCTCATGTCACAGACATCCTCTTCCTAAGGCCAAATAAATCACATGATGCTGTCTGAGAAAGATTACTCTAAGCAGACATTCTCATCACCTGATTTGTCTATTCAGGTGCCACAGAAAGACCTCAGCTCATACTGCAAGTATCAGCAGCACAATCAATATTGTGCCTCTGTGGACTGTTGAGGTGAATTCATGCAGCAATCCAAAGGTTAACGAATAGAGTACTCTTCTGGCAGGGAGGGAGATGGGAGGAGGACGTGACACTGATTAATCTGTGATTGTTAATAATGTTTTTAAGTCTTGCAAATTAAGATAATGATATGGGTAATCAACTGTCTTACTCCAGGGTATAAACTGATCATCTGTTGGGACAAAATGGGAATTCCTATAACACACATTTTCTTGTCCATTGTAAAGTCACTTGATGGCATTAGCAGATTGATCATTTTCTTGCAAAGTCCCAGCTACTCATTATTTCCAGAAGGTTTTGAAATTAGATCAGATGATACAGAAATACAGCTCACTATAGCAAATGCCAATATCCTCTCGATCATTTTGGTTTCCTAACTTAATAATTATATTTGTAATTTTTGTTCTCAGATCAAGTTTTAAATTTTACTTTTCTTTCTGTGTGCAGTCATTATTTTCACAGATTCATTTTCATTTCATGGATCCTATTCTGAGAGTCCTTATGTAGGTTTACATACTGCAGTTTGCATAGCCCCACGAATGAGGACAGTGCAATGAACTCACAAGGATGCATCAGAGCCTTGCAGTAAAATCCATAGGCAATAACAAAGCTGGTCATACCAAAACCAGATATTGAAATAAATATAAAAGAAAGGAAAATTTACATGTGAGATAAAACCACAGTGGAGACAACAATTAAAACCTACCAGTCCTTCTAGGTATCTAATGGTACCTACGCAACTCGGATAAACCAGGTTTTGAAATCTGCCCTACAGTCTTTCAAAAACCCCACAGTTTTGGTAGGCCTGAGAATATGCACAAGCTGGCTGGTCAGCCCTGGTTCCCAAAAGAAGTGAAGATAAATAAGGATAGAATCCTTCATCACAACAGCCACTATACATGATCCCTTCTGTTGTTTTCTGCTCTGGAAGCTGCAAGTTGGATTTAGGTTTCTACAGACCTCTGGCTAAATCTTTCCTCCAGATTCCCTCTTCACCAAATCCTCTGTTGAGCTCAGCAGCAGCGGAAGTTGCAGGAGAAAATCTGTCTTTTTTTCAGACAGCTTCCTTCTCTTTTTCTCAAGCAGAGTGAAGTGAAAAGATAGCAGATTGATGGCAGGAGAGTTTGAAGGCCTCTGCTGGGCCACAGGAATTGAGGAACACTGTGTCTCTGTCTTTGTGCATGTTGGGCAAGAACCTCAATTCCTTCTACGAAAAACAGTCTCTTGGTATTTCTGCCATCCAGTCACCTCTTCTCTTATTTGCTGAGATTGCTAGCTAGCAGGGATGCCAACTGTGGAGGGCAAAGGCTGGCCCAGTGGGGAGAAGACCAGCTCCTCTGACCACATCCCAGCAAAGGCACTATTTTCTATCACCTCTCTGGTTTTGCCGTACTTTTCTCAGAACAGTCACTCAGAGGTGGCAGATCTGTAGCTCCCTACCCCTAAGCAAAGGGGCAGAATCTTTCAAAGACATTGTGTCAGCTTGTAATTTTCTTTACTGTATCAGCTTTTAAATGGGATGGCAAGACTTGAGCAAAAGGCAGTGAATGTTGCCTTGCTTAAACAGGAAAGATGATAATCACCTTATCAGAAAGTGACAGGAAAATGACTCTTGGCTCCCATGTAATTTTGAACTCAGTGGGATCTTGGACCTGGGAGCTACTGCCCCTCTCTCATACTCAATCTGTTAAATCTCTGCTGAGTGCTAATCAGAATCTGTCCGCATTGCCTCATACCTGTACATACTTTGCTGATCTCTTCCACAAGTCAATCAGTTCTTCAAATTAAGAGTTAATTCATGGAACTCCTGGTCACACGATAATGTGACTGCTAAATTTTTAAAGGGATTTAGGGGAAAACAAGCTCAAGAAGTAGAAAAAATCATGGATGTCTTAGAAATACAAAGAATACTACATTTGGCTAAGAAAGTGCCTTATTTGCAAATCTCTGTAAATGAGAAAAGTGTACAAGGGAATTATAATTTTTCAATTTTTTAAACATATGTTTTCAGCACCCTTTACCTGCCACTGCTGCAGCACGGAACTGCGCTAGAGGGACCTGTAGTCTGACTCAGCATGGCCTGTGCTCGTAATGCTGTCTTTCTCACTTCAAACCTCTCCTGGAACCCATGTCACCTTTTCCAACTTTTCTCAATTACTTATTCATTCTGTCCCAGTCTTCTGCCACCTAGTGATGGATTGCCAGTAATTTTATGGGTCTCCTGGGAAAAAAAATGCTCCCACTTCATCTCTGGTAAAGCTGCATGACCATGTAAATGAGAAGGTGTTGGAAAGGGCCAGGGCTTATAACCCGTTCATTTTCAACCAAGAACATTTTCTAACATACACATAGCCAAGGGCAGCAGTCACAGCAATGTTGGCAGACCAGCTTCTATTAAATCCTCTCAGTGAAAACCTTAATGCTCAATGATGCATACATGGATATATATGGATCATTAAGTATACATACATAGAAATACATATATATCTATATACACACGTGGGTGTGTCTACATAAATATACATTTATCACCACAGAGAAATTTAATGATCCCCATCTATAAATCAGTCTCTGCACACACACACACATATATACTGAGTCTGCTAAAATGATAGCAAAGCTCTGCAGGGCTGTGAAGCAAAAAGGTTATTTCTCTTTATGTAGGTTTGGAGAGTTGCTTAGCACAGGAGATGAAGTGGCAGGGGTAACAATTGTGAGTCAGAGCTGGAACAATATAAAGCCCTTCTCTGTACCCACAAAAACATCTTGTCTCTGATTTGAATGGTACAGACTAGCAACTCTCTCGAGCAAATACTGCTTCTGTTTGGATGCATCACAATTGACTAGAAGGGGAATACAATCTGATTCCTTTCCCCTGGTGGACATCCTCAGGCAAGTAACATGCTGTGCCTATGACCTGTCAACACAAAAATGTTATATCTCACCCATTAAAACGTGAAATCATTAGAAGGTA
This sequence comes from Elanus axillaris, assembly GCA_026212715.1. NCBI lineage: Eukaryota > Metazoa > Chordata > Aves > Accipitriformes > Accipitridae > Elanus > Elanus axillaris. Next base: position 29,597,851 of record JANZLQ010000100.1, on the reverse strand, counting down.
TATTAGTCAACAGTGAGGGCTACAGGACAGAAGTTAGAAAATTGTAGATTTCAAAAAGACTAGTGCTTTCTAGGCACTCATTGGGTTACCTAAGAATGTGTCTAACCCTTTGCCCTTAGGGATATGAGTTATTTTCCTAAAGGACCCTTTGTTTTCTGCAGCTGCTTTCCTCACACCTGCATCAAACACTGCAGTGTGCTTTGGTACACATCTCTCGAAGTGCTGTGACACTAAGGGAGCTCAACTGACCATCTTGTTAGATGAGATGAACATCAAAACAACAGCAAAAAGAACTGCAGAAGTGGATGATCAGCCAGGAATGGAGGGAGGGAGAGTGGATTCATCTTGGTTAGGCAGTAGCTCCAAGTTAGACCTGCTCACAGTCTTGTGGTACTTCCCCGTGTGTCACAAAACTACATCTTAGCAGAGCCCACTCAGCTATGGTTGTAACAAAATAATTCATTCTTGCACCCTTATAGCCATAACAAAGTCATAGAATAATTTCAGTTGGAACAGACCTCTGCAAGACATCTTGTCCAATTCCCCACTAAAAGTAGCTCCCAATTCAAAGTACACTAAGATATTCAGAATCATATAATGCCCCTACATGCAAACCAACAGATTTTGCCATGCTAGTAAGTTCCTTAGGACTGTCTTAGGCCATGTATACACAGCACAAAGCACAGAAGGTCCAAAAAGCCTAGGATGCTCATACAATCCAGGCAGATACTGCAACTGCTCACATAACAGCCATGAAGTGGTATGAAATTCTGTGCTAAAACTGTTGCTGCTTCCTGCAGCCCCAAGAGCCCCTCAGAGGATGTGCTGCAAAATGAAGGTTGGGAATAATAGTCATTCTACTGATATACTGATTTTAATAAGATAGTATAATAATAATATTGTTAATAATGCAATATGTTAATAATAGTTGGAGTACAATGACTATTTAATACATATTCCCCTCAGAATATTATTTTTTGAAGTAGTTTAACACAGACCACTTTGATGCAAATCAGTGGAAGAAATTTTCCCTAACAGGAATCAGACAAGACCACTAGATGAAATATTTTGCATTTTCCGGGATGAAAAACAAACCTTAAAAAGCTACTAACCTACCCAATTTGGTGGTACACAAATATGAGCACAGTCTTGGTTTTTCTGCCTCAGCTCTGCTTCTACTCCAAGAGCTCCCACTGATCCCATCATCAGCTGTGTGATGCTAATCCCAAACCGTTGTGCTCCTCTCATCAGCTTCTTGAAATCATTGGGATTTCTACTCACAAACACAAATTCCATGTACCTCTAACCACCATGTGTTATCTTGGTTCAGAGTATGGCCAGTAGCAATAGAAAAGCATTGATTTCTTCTCAGCCAAAGCTTCTCTGCATGATCCTACACTGCCCTTATACATGAGTTCACTGAAATTCTCATTGTAAGAAATATTTAAGTGATCTGCATAGAAATGGTTTTCATAAAGGCTTTATAAATGGGCTCTTTCCTCCTCAGTTCCTTGAGCACTTTGGATAGGAATTTCTCTAAACATTTATGGCAAGTATCATGTGAAATTTCTTTGTATGGCTTTTACAGACTATTAAGAACAATTTTAAAAATCGCTAATGATGACAGTAATAATAAAAACAATGCCAATAACAATAGCAATAATAATAATAATATGCCTGCAAAGATTTCAAAAGAAAAAGTCAGCTCTTAACAAAGCTGATAGACAATATTCAGCAAGGTAACTCACTTCTTACATTCTCCTTCAGAAGACTACAGAGATATAAGTAACAATAACCTTAGATTTAAAATGCATCTTTCATCTCAAAAGAAAACTGCATTGATTTATAAAGTAAATGGACTAAATCCACAGCTAGTTGAAACTGATTAGCTCCATTGATTTCAATGAAGGTGCTGATGTGCAGATTTATTTGAACTCAGATCTGTCTCTGCACGTGTGTGTGTCTGCATGTGTGTGCGGCTGGAAAATGATACACATTGCGCGTTGCACAAAGAATTTCACAGAAAAGCACCATATTGACCAACACAGAAAGTGACACATTATTGCTGCATTTAGAGAAAAATGCATAGAGTGAATAGAATGCAGGCTCTAATCTTTAGCTGGGGATTGGCTTATATTTCCCCAACAGGATGCTCACAGAAGTCTTGTGAAAAAGCTCACGGGTATATCATACACTGTTGTGTTTTGCTCTTTGCAAAAACAGGGATAATATTTGCAGATAGCAAGGCAGCAGATGCACAGATATATTCTTCTACACAAACAAGTATTCCACTTTTGTGAAGAAAAATCCAAAGTCAAGGCATGGGTTTGTAGTAAAGAAAATCTAGCAACCCTACCAGAACTGATACCACCTCTACTCCGATAAAATCTCAACAGCTGTCTGTGACATAGGCACAGAGGCTGCCTCATTCTGCCCCAGCACTGTTTAGGAAACAAACTCCAGAGTGCCACTCCGATGCTTTATAGGCATAAAGGATAACCATAATTACTTAGTCTGGCCTTCCTAGGACACTTTAACACAGGAGATACAGATGGGCTATACAGGAGTTGGCTACACCTTCCTGATCCTCCTAAGATTACAGCACCCACACACTTCTGTCATGTCATAGATGGCAAAGAAGCCAGCTCAAATGACCCTTTGCCAGAAGAGGATTTTCCCCCAGCCCCTTTCTTGCAGCCAAGGTGATCTCAACTGCAAGTACAGACCGCTCCTCACCACATAGTCACATTTGTTTGGGTAAGACTGATGTAGGTCTGGTTTTTGAAAGGCATACCAACACAAATCACTCAACCCAGTTGGAATAAATTCAAATCACTAGCAGAAATGCCTAAGATACACAACAGTTATCTGATCCAAGCTCCCTCAGAAAGTGATGACAAGCATACCCAAGCAGTCTACTCTCAGTCTGTCACTACCTGTGACACTAGCAATGAGATCCACCTACACATTTCTGCCATGTAAGTAGGCAGACGGACTGAAGCCTAGAAGAAAATATACTGGGCCTGAATGTCATTTCTCTTACAAGTAGTGAAAATCTGCAGGAACTTCAGGTGCAGAAAGCAGGAAAAGCAAACTGACTGCAATGTGAAATTTAGGTATATCTCCTGCCCCAAGCTGGAGTGCTGCAACAGTGTCTGATGTTAACCAAAGGCACTCCTTCTGACACTGCAAATATGCTTCACAGGTGTGCCTCAGTCTAATGTAATGCATCTTAGCCACCTTGCTTTCTGTTCCTTTTCAGAAAGCTGTTCCAGCCAGCTCAGAGAAAATACAGGTAAGAAGGCATCTCTGCAGGCAACAAAGGCTATGCATCTAGTACTTGCTTTGTTCAGAATCCCAGAGCAGAATGCTCTAATCTGCTTTGTGCAAAAGGTCGGATGACTCTGAAAATGCCTTTGAACTTAAAAAGTTTTCTCTCTTCCCTGGTTGTTAAACTCAGATCTTGGCCTGTTCTTGGGCCAACATTACTCCACCAATTCCACCAGCCCTACCCAGTGCTTCAGCACTCTTGGGAGGAGGAAGGTCCAAGCACCTTCAATACCAGCCCAGGCTCTTCATTCCATGGTATGAGTGAATCATAGCATAATACACCCCAGACCAGGAAGGTTATTCTGAGCTCAGCTTTGCATATGCACGCTGAGAAAACCTTTAACTTGAGCTCAAATCAGATGTACAGCACAGAACGTGGATAGCAAGCAATGAGATTTGGGGATATTCATACCCAGCAGCAATCTCAAAAGACAGTCAAGCTGCACAACTAGACCAAGCACAGAACTGACATTAGGTGCTACCATACAGATCTCTGGCCTCTGAAGAGCACTGTAGTCCTTGGGCCATCAGTTCCAAGGAACACAATCTCAGCAGTATTTATGAGAAGGGACCTCAGGATGTCACTAGTCTAAGCTCTTACTCCAAGACAGACTGTTGCCAACTATAGATCAGGGCAGATGTGTCTTCATTTAGCCAAGGCTTGAAAACTTCCAGGGATGGTGATACCACAACTTCTCTGTAACCTGACCAGGACTACATCACTCCCCAGAGAAGCGAATTTAGCTACTGTCCTATGTGAACTCCCAAGCTACACCTTGGGACCATCTCTCCTTGTTATACCCCCTGTCACTACTGGGAAGAGTTTGGCTCCATCACCTGTTTGCCACATGTTGTATGGACAAACCACAAAACAACACCATGCCTTCATGCAACACTACACATGTACCTACACAATGCTGTGGGGCGCACCATGAGGCTCACCATGCACTTGGAGATCTACATGCACCCCTTCTGCCATCACATTTTAAAAAAGTTAAGAGCTGCTATACTTACGTCATTATCTGGGTCTCTATGCCAGGGTCTACAAGGGATCCATCCACAAAAAGTGGTGTTGATGTGAAACTGTATCTACTCCAGGATCTTCCCTCATCAAAACTCACCCTGGGATAGAAGCAGACAAGATTTATACACATAAAAAGACTTACTCTAGAACAACTGCAGCAATTAAATGTTGGCCAAGATCTGCAAGCTCCAGCAGCTAGGTTTATAGACAAGCACCAATCTTTGCCATTTCCCAGCCCACTAATCCATGCTTTTGGTGTACTTTGAAAAGATCAAAGCCTTAGAAAGCATAAACACTGGCAATAAGGACATGGATATACTTGATCCAGCTGTACATCAGACCTCAAGAGATCAAGGGGCATTGCCAAGTCCTGTTTCTGGATCTGCAATAGTACCTGGCATGAGGCATCACACAGAGCATAAGCAGTCCTGGCCTGAATGCATGAAAATTGCTGTCAACACCACAGGACATTTTGACCCCTGTGTATATCGATGCCATATGGCATTAGCTACAATCTCTCTGGCCCTAGTGATACTTCTTTGCATGCCATCTCAGAGGTTATCCCCATTTTACAGAGAGGTGAAGGAGGGAGGCCAAACTGAGCCACAGTCACTGGTTAGTCTGGGTGCTCTTTGCCTGTTACAGTTGTAAAACAAAGTTGTATGCTGATTAAAATTAAAAGCATTTCTCTTCCTAGAGGCTGAGAGTGTTCACACTGTCAGTGACAAGCCAGAGTAATTCAATGGCTTTTGATCATCTGTCCCTCCCCACAACTACTCTGCGCCTTACTTTCTGTTTTTATCACAAAGCACGTGTATCCTAACCCAGCTGACAGGGTCTTGGTTGAATTAGAGTTAGTACAACAGACTTTTAGATTAGCAGAGGAGATTTAGAAAACCCTGCTCTCAGCTACAGCCCAGCAACCTCTCTATGTCTGACAACTGCAAAGAAATAAGTGAATGAACTGTCTACCTGACCACACCAGCAGACAGACTGGGTCAGGACTCTGGTGGCCTCTGCCTTAGTGCCCCTTCCCAGCCTCCTTCATGGCCTCCCCCCACCCCATCCATGGCCCAGGAGCCCCACTGACACCATAGGAGTGCGAGGCTCCAGCTCTGCCTCAGTCCTGCCTGGCCATAGGCCTGACACACAGGCGGATGTCCCAGCCTGGCCTCAGCCCGTTCCCATCCCCAGTGAGCTGCCTGATGCCCAGGGCTAGGGCTGCCACTGGCTGCCCTGCTCCTGGCTGGGGTGCTGGGATGGACTCTGGCTGCGAGATCCTGCCCTGCTCTCCCCAGGGACCTTGGTGGTCAGTCCTACCCAGGCCTCAGGGAGCCATCAGCCTCCACATTGCCCTGATGGCCCATGCCCACAACAGCGCAGAAAACAGCCAGAGAAGGGTGTGCACACCCAGCTGCTACCGCAGCAGGAAAGACAGGCAACCTGCAGGCTGTCAGCATCCAGATCCCAGAGCTGCTGCCCATAAACAGTTCTGAAAGCAACCAAGTTGCTCTCTGCCCCCAGACTCTCCACACAAACGCTTCCGTACAATTTCTGCCCAGAATTTCAGCTCCAAATTACACCAGCAAAGGAATAACAAACTGAGAAGCACAAAGGTTTATTTGCTATAAAATTATTTGATCCTCTACCAGCAGCGTCATCACAGAGTTCTCTGTAATTCTGCAAGGTACCTGGGCTGTGAAGGCTGACAGATTACCCTTGATGGACATTACTAAAGAGACAATCATAGCACAAACTTCTTCTTTCAATAGCAGGAAACACTTCTTATTTTAAAGTGAGCTTAAAAAAGTTTGCCTTATATTCCAGGTGAGGAAATTTTGGGGGGGATGCGGGTGTGCATGCGCACATGTGCATCTGAGCACCTGGATTTGTCGAGACAGTCTTGCTGGAAGCTGAATCCTCCCCAGTCCAAGTAGGTAGCATCAGGGACACTATCTGAGATGCCACCAAAGGACCAGGAGGCCAGTGTAATATGTATTGCAAACAATGGGTTACACCAACCTCGGATCTCTAGTGTGGAAAGCCAAGGCTTTCAGTCACCATTCCCTAAGTATCTGCCTCTCACAGCACCTTGCAAAACGCCTTCACCTGACTCACAATGCACATCTGCCAGAATAGGAAGCTGACTATAGACCAAAGACTGAAAGCTGAGAGTACAACAGCATACAAAAAACTTATCTACCCTAAATCTATTTATTTAAATGTATGTATCTTCCCATACACCTGTGCATTTGTATGCTGTTCTACTTGCATGCTTATCTATCTAAATAGCATTTCAATTTCTGGGGAACAGCATGCTTCATTAGCTTAGCTAAAGTTCTCTCGGCTTTTCAATTATCCACCCCTCTTTTCTCCAGGATGAAACTTATTGTACAATGTCTCAGCCTGAGAACTAACAGATATACATGTACCCTTTAATCTATTCCACTCCTGCCCATAAAACAGGTGCCTACTGAGGCAAGATGAACCAAATTTCAAAGCCCCTAAGGGTACAGTTTTGGAGGAAACCTGTTGGAGCTTATTGATAACAGCTCTAAATCACTACTTATTTAATAGGGCGGGTGGGGCACTCATAGTACTGCACATGCTATTTCATGAGACTTAGTGGAAAGGGAGAACATCTGAAAGGAACCTCTGCAAAGCAAAGGTGAACTGGGCTCTCAGCTCCTATGGAAAGTCAACCTGTGACCAAGTATGTCCCAACAGCTAAGCCCAGGCACTTGTATGTAATGTGCTTTTTACATCCGAACTGCCTTCACAAGGTAAGGCACTATTTAAACAGTTTCACCTGGTGTAGTAATAAATGGTTAATACATGACTTACAGCTCTTTCAATAAGTGGCTCACCTTTCACTCTTCCAGAGCTCAACTTGCCACAGCCTGATGTACCTACTGGTAGTGACACATACCCTTGGCTAACATACACTTCTCCTGTCTTGACTCATTGTCTTGGTTTGGTCTAAAGACTTCGACATGGTCTTAATGTCCTCTTTCCTGAGGGCACTTCAGATATAGTCATGACTACTGACTTACCTACCAGAGGCAAATGTTTCTAGTCACACAACAACACATTCTAACTACAGACAGAAACCTGGAGTCTGCTGAAGCATCATTATGGGTCTGCCCTGTTAATACTCTCCTCTATATGTCCAGTTATGGAGGGTGTTGGCAAGAGGATGCTGGCCTAGACTAAGCCCTGGCCCTGATTCAGTACAGCTATATATATTAAATTATGACTGCAACAAGTTTGCTTATGATAAACCAACCAAGCTGTTTCCTGAACACTAGAAAGCAAGACAAAGGTTGCAACCCTCATTTTGCATATAAGAACTTGCTTGTAATCCCACATGGAGGCACAGACCTCTTAGACAACACTTGGTTCCCCTATCCTAGAAAAATTACAAAGCCTTAGGAATATGAGCCAATACATCCTGTGGTTAACAATCCACTATTGTACCAAAACTAAAGGAGTCATTTCTTTACCTCAGGTTGTAAAGAAATGTGCTCAAATGCAACATATTCACACTTTAATAGAAATCTATGTTGCAGTCATCCCAGAGTTATCTGTCAGGTCAGGAAAAGTCTGGGAAGTCCAGAAGGTTTTCATATTGAAAAAGTAGCTATTAATGTCCTTAAGGTACATCTCTGGAACATTAGCTTTTGATGGATAAAGACAGCCTGTCTTGAGGTCTCCAGCTTCTGAATGATTGTAATTTAACTGAAGGATTTTGTACAATAATGACTTATGTAGAGGAGACCTTAACACGTCATCACTGCTGCCAAACACCATTGCTTTCTTCTGCTATTTGAATGAAGGCCACATTTCTTGTTCTGCATGAAAAGCATGAGACAGACATGTGTTTAACACCATCAAGCTGAGACACAACTCAATCTTGCAGACAGGAACACAAGTCCTGTCTATGAAGGCTATTTCTAACTAATTTACTTCTAAACAATTTTAGAATCTGGGTAGGTGAGTCCACTAGCCATGTCCCTCTTTCACTCAAGACCAGAGACTGAAAGTGATGCTAATACACACATTTTCTGTAAACAAGGTTGATTCTGAATTTCAGAATGCCTCTCTCCAATGCTTAGCTGGTGCAGGAGTGAGAGAGGCAAAGGCTAAGGAGAGGATAATTTTGAGCAGTATCTTTAGTGCTTAGACTGTTTTGACCCATTTATAGCAGAACAGTATCTTCAACTGAGAAATCAGTTTGCTCTATTCCACCTCCAACTCTATTATTCAGTTGCCACCACAGTACCTCTGGAAATTGATAGCGGAATCCTATAGGAGACAGTGATGTTAGCAACACATCTCTATGGTCCTTAACAACACCTACTGCCCTCTCCTCTCCCTCCCCTTATCTTTCTTGCCAGTTTAATACTAAATTCTGTAAACAAAAAGTGGAAGTGGGGACACATTCTCTCAGAAATACCTGAAGCACAAAGGATGACTTCTTACTCAGTTTATATGTGTCTGTGGGAAAGAAACCCCACCTGAATTCTCACAGTACATTACTAGTGCAAAGAGTAATTCATATGTGTGTGTGATTATAGACATAGCCATTATAGTTATAAAATGGTACAATAACCATTATACTAATCAACACCAAAAAAATGGCTGTAAAAGGCGGATAAGAATGATCTCATTTGCTCATTTTGTAGACACTAGCAGATGTTGACCAGGCGATGCAAGACTTATTAGCACAACTGTCAGCTTATCCCGATCAGGAAACCTTTTCAAAGTAACAAGTTTCCTTACCACATGTGCCGGATGGGCACTGACGTGTGTTTCATGGCCACTAGTGCCCCTCCCCAGTCCAAAAACCACACATTGTATTCCTCCTCGAAGATCTGCAAATAAATTAGGTACTGCATGAGCGCTCCACTGCACTGGGAAGGGAAGACTCAGAAGAATAATAGCAAAAGGCTCTGTGTTCTCCTTCGCTCTGCAAAACATACCTGTCTCCAGGAATTTCCACCATCAGCAGAGATGAACACACCAACTTCAGTGTAGGAAAGCTCAGAGCCAATATTACCTGCAACAGAAGCAAGCGTCAGACATTCTTGTATGGATGGACATAGAACTGCATTTTTCCATTTTCCAAGGAACCAAAATTTCTTGGTCTGACCAGTGGTTTTGTGCTGTTCTTGATTCTATTCTCATCTAAAAACACTGGCAACATTCACTTACAAGAGCTGTGCCATTTGAAAATTGGCACTGGGGAGAAACAGTATTATCAGCTTATTTTCCCAACAGATAGCATTGCTCACAATTGCAAGCCACTAAAGGCAGGCTTACTCTAGCTAAGGACCTACATACTCAAAAAATTGTGTATGAAACCTCATGCCCATTTGGTCCCTACAAATCATGAGAATGGCAGCAGAATAGTGGCCACTGTTCCCGGCCTCCAGATATTTCATTCCATACACATTTTTCTCTGAACTTGTAATCTTTGTGCTCTGGCTGGTGAGTTGCATCTCTGTGATGTGCCAGTCTTTGACATGGGTAAGGTAATTACCTCTGTCTCTACTTCTCGTGTTAAGGGAGAGCATCCAAAGGGAAGTTACTCATACAGCTGAGTTCAGAGGTGAAACCAAGGCCCCAGTGAAGCCCATGATTACGGGGCTAGAAAGTCTACCCAAGATTCTGTCAAAATGCTCAAATACATAACTGACCTCAGAACCTGCAGTTAAATAAGCAAAGTTTCTTCCTAGGTTTACAAATGGTTTGCAATTAATGAGGACTGTGATGTAATGAAATATAAGTTCCACTTGAAGGAAATCTTGTTTGTTTAGGTATGAACCTCACCTGGGAGCAAAAATGGTTCAGAGAATTAAGGTAGGTCAAATGACTTTGCAGCAGAGAGGTAGAAACCAGACTGAACAGCATTCTAGACAATGCTGATTGCTCGCATTAACCTAGCTGTCCCAAATTGTGAGTTTAAACTTACTTGTTACTTGGTACAGTTCTTAATTTTGATCTTGTAATTTCCATTATGCTGGAAACTGTTCTGCTGACAGCCTTATAGGGTGAACTACTGTGCCTTCACCATACATTAGGGAATGAATATGCCACACATCAAAGCAATGCAAAGAAAAGCTCAAACATCAACCTCAACCATATATAGAGAAAGCACAGCAGAACACCATTTGGAGACACTACATTAGAGCTTGAAACAGAGTTTTTTCCAAGGTCAAATCTTACAGCAATAAATCTTAATACAGAGAAAATAATGAACTTGGACTAAACCCCCAGCCCTCTGGAATCTCTGACCATCTACCAATAGTTGCAAGAGAGAGATGCCCAATATCTGAAAAACTTGCACAAGCCCTTAGTAAAACTTAATAGCTTATTCCCCACACTGCCCTGAGGTCAGCATCTTGCTTCTGCTTCCAGAGTTATAATAGCCACCTGGCTCACTGAACAATGCCGGTCTTCTCTAAATTAATTTGTTCTCATCTCCCACTTCCTAAGCACACAGTGGTTCAGGGAAAAGCTACCATAGTCACCCAGGAACTGTTTTTTCTGCTGGTTTGTCAACAATACTTTCAATCAGTGCTAGGTGGGATTCTGGTGGTGTAAACATCTGTCCCATAGGAAGGAGGCAGATGTAACACTGACAGACACACCATCAAAAGGCCTCCCAATGATAATGGCCCCAGCCGCCATATTGTGGTCAAACCCATGACTTCTTTATTCAAAGCCCATGAATTCTTTACCCAGTGAGCCACTCTTACACCTTCCAAATGAGACTGCTTTTAAAGCAAGTGTAATTTCCTTGGAAGGAAGAGAGAACTAATATTTTTTCTTCAAAAACAGCAAAGGGAGAGGTGGTAATCTTACACATCTGTAGTACCAACAAGAGCATAATAAAAACACACTAATGAAAATGTTAATTAAATTTCTGACATTTAATGCTGAACAATAAGAAATTAAAACCCAGAGGCAGGTTGACTCTCTCCTGTCACCATCATGGAATCCAACTAACCACATTGTTGTGACAACGCTGTTTCAAAAAACAAAAATCCTGGCTCAGGGACACAGGACAATTCAAGAAAAGCTTTTCCATCAGACCTCAGGATGTAGGAAATATCACACTGTCCAACTACCTAATCTTCTTCTCTGACACCAGCAAGAGAGACCAACTGCTTTAGATGAAGGTACAAGGAAAATCTGCCACAGGCAACCATATAGAGGGACAGTCTATAGGGACACCCAGGTTCATGAGGATATCTACTGTGTCAGTCCAGAGGTCTGTTTAGCCCAGTGTTTTATCATGAGTGGATGTCCTCAAGAAATAGAAACTGACTTAAAGGCAGAAACATAAGTTTTGTATCATCATATTTTAAATATCAAAACTGGAAAACCAACTTCCCAAACAGGGATTTCCAGACTGTGGCAAGGAAAGAGAGTAAAAAGGTGAGACTCTGTTGCTATCAATTCTTTCTGTCTGTTTCTCTGTGCAAACCTGTTCCATTATTTTCTTCATTCTCTCCATCTAGTTTCTTTCAGCTACATGAATTCAATCCCCACCAAACATAACTAACTCCCAAACAAGTCAAGAGGATTTGGTAGCTGTACAATTACATACTAAACTAGAATTCTTCCCTTTGCAAGAATCCAACCTCTGTCCTCATATCAAGAGTCCAAGTTTCCAATCATTGCTGGAAATGTACCACTGTAAATCAAAGAGTAAGACACAGAGTGTTTGAGCAGCCAATGCCTGTGAGAATAAGTTGCAACGCTTATCCTGGAACACATTTGCCAACACAGTGAGACATACCTGTTGTTGTGAAACTGGTTAGTGGAAACAGATGTGTATATTCCCAACAGGTTAAGCTTTTTATTGTACAAAGCAGTAAGGCAGAAATTATGTTCTGCCTTTTAAAGGTCAATTGTTAGACTGGGGAAAGCATTCATCCCATGCACTGGCAGCTTAAAAAGAACCTCATTCACTAACAGTTTAGATCAATGCCTAGAATCTCACTGTCCTGCTGCCTCTATTTGCTTCCTAAAAGGTTAAAGAAAAAAAGCCTCTGCAATCACAGCGTCATGAGTAGCACTTGCTCCTAAGCATCCATCTAGAAAGTGTGACCTGCCAGGAATGATGACTCCACTTGGCTATGCATTGGAAGATCTGGAGGTTTAAACCAAATTATCTCACCCCATTTGGATTGGATCAGTGAATTGGAAATCACATGGTGTTTCCCTTGTTGAGATATAAATGTCATGAAGGGAACCTGTCGCTCAGGTTCTGGGTTAGTCTGGCAGACACATGAAGAATGCATGAAGCACAGAAGGACATGAGAATGGAAATGGTGGGAAGAAAGAGTAAATTCACATAGGCAATATGCTAACATGACACACTTGCAAGACATTGCTAGGCTGAAGAGGACAAAGGAGATAAACTGAGCCTTAGAAAGTATGGTCAAATATTTGGACATCTTTGAGCATATGTAGGAGCCTCCCTGTGAAAAGGCAGGACAGCCTACATGCTTCAGAGGCCAACTTTCAACAGCACCAGTGATTCAGAAAGCACTTTGTTAGCCCAGCAGCTCCCACAGAGCTGTGGGAGTTCTGAGTGTGGTTGGTAGCCCTGTTCATCCTGATTAGGCTGCACACTGTGTGCACACAGGGCCTGTGATGGTTGTCAGATTAATTACAGTGGGTCAGCCATTGCCACCGTGAAGCATTGTAGCAGGTCACCATTAAAACATCGCTGCCTGCCAAAGCACTCTTTTGCAGAACAGCCCACAACAAGAATGACCCATGCAGAGTTGATGAAGTGCTGCTACTCTTGGAGCAGTACAGTGTTGAAAGTAGATGCCATGCACAAGACAGGCACACATGAGGTCCAGGCTTCACCTGACAGGTTTTGCAACAACTCTGTGCTTGCTGCTCAAAAGGCAGAATGTATTGACACCTCCTAAGAGCATAGCCATGATTATACACACTATTCTCATTCATGGTAACTCTAGCAAACAGGTAGACACCTACATCAGTGGTCGTAATGATGTCAAGTGAGAGAAGTTAGTAATGCCAGTTGGTAATGATCCCTTGCAGGTGTGGGCTTAGACCTGCATATGGGTTATTGTAGAGTAACAAATACCTGACAGACATTACCTTTTTTGAAGTCAGGGGCCACATGCATTCTCCTAGCAAATGGGAGGTAATGTAATTAGCTCAGCACTTGCTGAAACACAGCTGAAAGCTTTCACACCAACAGAAAACATTTCATATACTCTCAGGCTCCCAGTGAGGCACAGGTGAGTGGTGAGAAGCACCTATGTTCTTACCTGTTGCCACCAGCAGCCCAGGAGCTGATTCTTTGCTGGAAATGCTTCCTGAAGTATACGGATTCTCTGAGACTTGCAGATGTAAATGCAATGAGCAAAAGGGCTGTTGACAGGAAACAAACAAAAGGCAGAAGCTTTAATATGCACAAGTTAAATATCAGAGGAACCCTTGGCGACTGCACACAGATGCTCTGATCCTTCTGAAAATGACCCCTCTGCTCTTAGCACTGTTACAAATAGCAGCATATGTTCATTTTCTGAATAATGATCATAAAAGTAGCTGAGAGCAAGAGAAGCAGGAACACTGCATTACAAGCATGTCTGCACTTGTTTTTACCAACAATCTGATCTAGAGCTCTTTTTCCCAGAAACTTTCTTATTTTGACCTAAGTTCCATAAAAAAGCTCAAGAAAGATGGACAGAATTTTCCCTTAAAATCTATGAAGCTGTAAAAAAACAAATCTGCTTAATTCACTTAACACACAAAAAACATAGGGAGAGTTTTGCTAACCCAGTGACTAAAAATTTGCAGCTCTGAAAGATCAGCTGTGGTTTGGAAAAGGTCTGCCACTCACCAGCTGGCAAACTACAGGATCCCCTCTTACATCGGTGTCTGGTGCCTGCAGCAAACGCCAGTCTCTGCCTTTGTTGTAGGTAATGAAAGTCTTGATTTGGTCATCTATCTTCCTGTTAGCCAGGAATATGCCTTTGATCCCTGCTACCTAGGAAAAATGGAGTGAGATGAAAAAATATATCGAGAGAACAGGCCAAAAGTAGGGCCCATCTAAGCACTCTCAGGAATGGAAGGTCTCTGCAAAAGCAATAAAGTCATCTCAATCTAGCCTTAGAAGACTGTGAATGGCATTACAAGCACATCTTGATGATGCCTGCACAGCTGAAAGGCCTTGAGCAGTCTCTCTTTCTGGAAGAAAGAGACTAAGATGTTCACAGAGCAAATCCTTAGGGAACAGCCCACTTTTGGATATCTTTGAGCTCTTGCAGACAGGCTGATGATGGGCTTGAAGGTACAGCATGCACCATGTCACAAATGAGCTCTGTGAGTTTGAGGATGTGGTCTGCCCCACTCCCTCCCTAGATTGCCATAACATGGGAGATAGCAGGTCACATCAGAAGCAGCGTGGGATCCTTTTGTGTTGGTATTTTTTTGTCTTTTACACAAAAGATTAATATACCAATTATGCTGAAACACTGATGTTTTGCAAACTTGATATTTTCCTTTTCCTTCCACTCCCAAATTCTGTCAAAATCAACCTAGTTGTTCCAAATGTTTTTACTTTTGTCAGCAGAACCCATTCCAGCAGAATATGGTCCTGTCAAAATGTCCCCAAGAAGATTTTGTGTTGAGTCTGGTCTCTGTTGCACAGCTATGAAAGTGAGACAAGAAGGAGGAACTGGCTTCAAATCCACAACTTCCTGGCAACAGCCAGGATGTAAATCCTTCTACTCTAAAGCCCCCTGAGTGACACTACCCCTTCGGTGACCCTGTGAAAATCTCTATCAGCATTTAATAGTAAAGAGTCTATGATACACAGCTGGGGAATACAGAGTTTGCCCAGGAATGGGAGATGATGCATGTTTATTTTAGGTGGTTCAACACAACACTCTTTTTTTCAGAGGCAGGAAAATACATTTAACTAGGTGACAATAAAATGTAAACCCTGCCCTTCATACTGACCATGCATTACTTGCGAGTTTTCTCTCATTGCCTTAACCTACCTGGATTTTTATAAACAAATTGATGATGTTAAATGGGCATAATTCTGGCTGAAATAAATAAATGTATAATCCTAACTTCTACATGTAACTGCAAAAACATTTCTCTATGTAACAGCAGAAGTCAGCCTGTAACCATTACTATTAGTATTACTGGTTGTTTGGTGCTGGCAAAGCACCGAGCCCTGAATCTCAGCAGATCTTCCATCCAACAAGTTTAGACACACCAAAACCAGAACACTCTGAAGAAACCAGGAACTGGAAATCTGCTCTGAAGGGACTGCTGTTCGCCAAGGCTGAAAGGCCTGGCAGAAGAATGAGAATGGAAGATGATTCAGGGTAGAAGTTACCCAGCAGTTATCTCTGGGCAAACGGCACCTATAAACTTTTGCTTGTAATTCATAAACTGCTCACTGCTCACAAAGGTGGAATCCACATTCCCTGCCTGTGAGCAGGTGTCTCTAGCCATCACAGGGAAAAAAGAGTATTTTGAGTGCTTCTCTAGACATCCACATTAGGATGAGAAGGATAATGGTTCTCCCTTTTGGAAATACCACATAGCTAACCAGTCACTGTCTTGAAAGCAACCAGTTGTCACACCTATAGCAGAATGTACTGCATCTATTCTCACATGCGTTGGCTCAGCATCAAATCCAGTAAATGCCTCTGGGCTGATCCCAAAACAAATGTAGATCCTGGAAGGTCGGTAAGAGATTTACACTTGCTTGAACTAGCAAGCAGATGCTGTTCCTTGTAGGGTGACCTTTATTACATACCTCATAAAGGTCAATGATGATATTCCCCTCCAGTCCTCGACTGCTTTTCACATTTTCCAAGGCCAGGGTGAAGTACACCCCTTGGGTGTCTGAGATATACAGGTTGTACGTATCATTCTGGTTCCACTCTTGAACAGCTGCAAACACCTGATTCTCATCGGTGCTGATAATATGCATGTCCTGTTAAAAGAAGACAAAAGGCCTATTACTGAGTATCTCTTTATTTCTTTGCCCTTTGGGACATGTAGTAATTACTATGACTTATGAAAGAATGGAGATGGAGCATGAATTATAGGTATGTTAAACAATTTTCTGTTAGAGCAAGCCAATAAATTACCACCATTGTGACTTTTCTGCATTTCATTTTTTTAATGATCACCAGCTGGGTGAAGGGTTTTTGCTTTCTTCATTTTTGGTAGCTTCAAGGAATTTCATCTAGTTTCATTTTTTATTTATAAATTTGAAAGTCAGTTTTATCACCCATGGAAGATTCACAACCTTGGAGCCTGGAGTTCTTATAGTCACTAAGCATGGTATAGCACCAGGCTAAAAGTAGTGACAATTTCCATCCACATGCTGAACTAATGGGCTTGTGCTTCCAGCTGGTAAAGAACCAGTTTCAAAAAACCTGGGAGTTCACATTTATTTGAAGCTGAGGTATAGGGATCAGTTTGAGCTAATGCTGGTAGTGATCTTTAATAACATACTTTTCTATTGAGAGCTTGTCTGAGATCTATTATCCCACTATATACAGGCTATCAAATAAACCAATCACTAACCTTTGTCAGATTCTTGCTGCTGACCAAGATACGAAGGTCCAGCAAGGGTTTCCCTCTTTAGTTTTAATATCAAAGTGACTGGACAGTGCATTTTCTCAGTATTCTTTTAAAGCAGGTTCATGGAAATTATTTCCAGGGTGATGATGAGTCTGAAGCACTTCACCCTTGCCACCATTGTTGAAAAAACTAACACTGGTTCAGCTAGAAGCAAAATCACTGTGATTATGTGGGACTTCATTTATCTATTTGTATCTATTTAAAATTTCCCCAGGGTGCCAAGGAGCCTTGATTAATTTCTTGCACTGTTTCTGCATCAAGAAACCATAATCCTGGAAGTCTCCCAAAGGACAGAGTGACCTGATTTGGGGGAAGAATATCTAGGGGAAGATCAGCTCAATATCCCCATCCTTCCTAGGAGATCTATATGAAAAGTTAGGGTTGATTAGATGGGGCTATTTCTAATAGACCTAACATAGCCTATCAGCATGGGATGGGGAGAGAAAACATTTGAAGGCCTAATTCTGTCCCATTGAGTGCAATCAGTGGGAGGTTTCCCATTTCCCTCAATGAAGGAAGACTAAATCAGGAAGTTTGTTTTTGCCCAAAAGCTCTAACTCCTTAAAGATTAAGTACATACCCAACCTATTCCAGCAGTGTGAAAATAGAGCAAAACACCCAATGACTTCAATCTGTTTTGACCACTTGCAGAGGAAATATTGCATTACCCTATTGCCAGCCTCACATATGTACTACTCCAGCATAGTTCAATAATCTACAGCAGACAGGATAGTTATTACTCTACAGCAAAAATGTTCTAGTGACTAAGGACAGCATAAACAAGCCTCTTTCACATGGCTAGAAACCATGTCATTCCACCATTGTGGAACGATAGACAAAAGAAACTATATCTGTGCTATGCAGGTGTCAATATATTGTGGACTGTGATCAACCCAAATTGGAAGAAGTTGAAGTGCAATATTAGGAGTCTGAGACGCAAATTTCTCACAACTATTAAGTTTTCTAGTACAAGTTAAAGCAAATATGCCCATCTGCTAGACTGCAGACACCCCACAGGCAATCAGAAGGGTAGATCCCGCCCACAAGGCAAATCTAGCCAACTGTCTTACAATTATCCCACCAAAATTTTCACTTGTGGAAGGAAGGGGAAGGCCATTACTGTTGATTTTCAGCCCCCTATGACAGTAGCCTCAACAGATATTCTGACCCTCCAAAGAGCAGCAGTGGTCTCAGCTGCCCATCAGGCTACCCAGAAACTTATATCCAGACAAAGCACTGGAAGGTTGGTCCTTTCTGTTCTACATAATCCCAAGCAAGGACTACACTATGGAATTTGAGTATAATTCCAGGAACACATTCTCCTTGCTGAGGCTTGCACCATTTGGTCTGGTAGAATCCTCAGGCCTAAGAAGGTAAATCCAGGCAGTTATATGAGAAATGCTAACTTCCCTCCCTCCCAGCTTTGCCAGTCAGTGTTAATCTTACGCTATCTCAGTCACCTCCTAAGCAGCATCACACAGTGGTTCTGTGTGTCCAAAGTATCAATAAGGCACAAATTTTAGGGAGCCAACTCCACCTCTATGACTTCTTGGCAACATCCCACCATAGGATGGGGGCAGTGGAGCTGCTATACCCTGTGCTCTCACTGTATGGAGACTGCAGTAGTGCTTCGCATCCTAACCATTCTCCAGGAACCTCAGTGTCATGGCCAGGCTTACAGAAAAATCATTAATAGAGAACAGAGTAAGACTGGGGAAAGGTGTTCATAGAACTCTGGTCAAGGGGAAGTTGGTTTGAGCTCTATTTTTTGAAGTACCTTTTCATTCCCATTTGCTCTTTACAGGGGAAAAATGACACTGCTCTTCCTGAAATGCTCACTAGTCAAAGGCAGGGAGACGTAAAGTCCCAAATCCATATTTAAGAAAGATCATTCAAGTAGCACAACAAATGGAGCTCCCCAGAGAGGAACCCCACCGAGGTGCTTTGCCACTGGGCAGGCTATGCTATTCAAGATATTACATGTCTGTGTTCATAAATGGTGCACTCACCTTAGGAAGAGAGTATTTGGGCAATTTAATCTGTGCGAAAGGCTCTCGTCTGTATGACACATAGTAATTTGCTCTTCCCCCAGCTGTCACCTGTGGAAACACCAAAGAGAGTGAGTGATGACCTTTCCAAGACACCCTATGCTGACACCTCTGAGAGGGTCTTAACAACCTTTCTTTCCGATATCTTTTCTATGACCTGCACAGCTGTTCCTAAAAGCATCTGTATAACTCCAAAGAAATCCCAGACTTGAGAGGGCTGGAGCATTATTTATTTAAGCTATGCTATTGAACTTCCCATTTTGTCTCTCATGCTTCAAATCCAGCATGATTTCAACATCTCAGGAAAAAGGGAAAAGTGGGTATAAAGTTTAAGGTCTTGAGTGGGAGAAAGAAGATGATCTTGTTTCATCACATGGTTCCAGCTCAACTACCTTGGGCAAGTAATTTAAAGTCTCTGTGCTTCTGTTCCTCTCCTCTAAGAAGGAGATAATACCCCTTTCCTCTGCTGCTTCTCAGCCTTGTGTGTTTGCACTATAAGTCCTTTGGGGCCAGGGTTGTCTTCCAACAATCTTTTATAGTGACTAACAGCAGAGATCCACACTAGCATCATTTAATGGAAACAGTAAATGCAATGAATGCACTCTTGGAAAGCTGGAGCTAAGCTCTTAGATGCTCTGTCACTAGAAAACTGATTTCTCTGAAATCATACTATCTCTGAACAAGGGGGGGGGGAACTGATAGACATCCAAATCTGTGGGTTTATGAACTGAGCGAGCTGTAAAGGCTACACATAAATGCCATGCATTAATGAGATCTAGCCCTGATAATTTATAAAATATGGGATTTTAAACCTGTCACTAGTCACTTACCCTTGCTATGGTTGTTCTTTCTGGCAACATTTCAGGCCTGGCTACAGTAAGTCTTACATTGGTGATTTTCCTATATTCTGCTGTTTTGGCTGTCTTGCAGGTTTGAAGATAGAACAATACACAAAGCACTCCTCTATTATATGGAATGTCATTTGTTGGCTTCTTAAGTTGCCAATAAAGCTAACAGAAAGGTCCTAGATTCCCTCCTAGATATACTTCCTCACATCTGACAGTGATATTTCAGGATAAGCTTACATTGAATATTGCTATAGCATCAATTATATTCTCAGCAGTGATATCACCTCTAGATAGTGGCTTTCTTCCCTAGAGAAGCTGCCATTCAAAGGACACAGTATTACTGGTCATGAAATTTGATATCTAATCAACTCAAGATAAGGCTTTTCTTTTGACAGTTTAAAGAACTGGAAAGAAAGGAAGGTTTAGAAATAGGACAGGCTTCTACACTAAGACTTCCCCTTTTGCTTGTTTCCCATTATTACTTGTAATGTTATCATAGCTGCATTTAGGCCTCTCAAAAGAAAAAAAAAACACCGTTGTACTACACACTGCACAAGAAGGCAGAAGAATGACCCATAACACAGCAAACAAACTCAGACAACATATGACTAAAGTCAAGGGAAAACACAGACATGAAAATCAGAAGAGATTTGCCTACGGTCTCAAAACAAGCCAAGGGAAGAGACAGGGAAAGAACAGGAGTCATTTGACTCTCACTTCATATAAAGTGCACTGTGGACTGGCACAGTAGAATTTTGGGGTCCTGCTCTCCAGCTGTGAGGATGGTCAAAGGGCTGTGAGTGTTATTTCTGAAGGGTACCTTCCCCATCTATTACTACCACACCAAAATCAAGTTTTCACAGGAGAGCACAGACTATGCAGTTGATTCAGTCCAACTCAAAGATAAAAAACCATGTTTGCAGTAATTGTATATCTCTATCAGCTGTACAAGAGTTGCCCAAAGGATCCTATACTTCTAGGTTATATTACACATATAGCACAGGGAATATTTAAATATCCCCTCTTGGTGATATTTCTGAGCTCCAGTGGAAGATCCAAATTCTCAAAGGATATAATTCTGCCACATGAACTCATTTTACACCACTCAAGATTTCAAAATCCAGATCCTTATTTGTAGCAGAGTCCAGATAGGACTGAATGTGTCCAGATACTACTTGGTAAGGACCCTGGATTCAGTATCTACCTCTTCTGATGGGCTGAGACATGGTCATCAACTCATCTTTAAGATGCAGACATGAATATTTACATACATTGTAAATGCTGTGATGACTAATTAGCATTGGGAACAGTCCAACAATCTTCAAGTTAATCATGGGAACACAGAGTGGCAGAAATATCAAGGGGTGATCAAGTTCCCCCCTCTGTGCCAAGACAGGAGCTACTCTAAGTCCTCCACACTCAGAAGATTTTACATCATTTTTTGGCTTTATGCCATGGCAAACTGGTACCTGCAGGGTTTTTGTTTGGATTTTTGATTTGTTTGTTTTTCTGTTTTTTAAGGCAGAAAGGTAGGATTCAAACACTGTTCAATTTCATTATGCATTAGCTAAACTCCCTTTCAGTCCTCTACCTGGACTAGGTCACCTTGACAAAGGTTTAGAAACAGAAATCTTTGTGGTCTATGGTCTTGCTGAGCCAGTTAGTATGAAGCCACCCACAATTCTGTTGGCAGGAGTTGTGTGAAGCTTTTCCCAGCCAGGACCTCATCTTTGCATGATTTACATGCACAGTTATAACAGTTCCAAAAAATGATCAAGCTTTCAATAAAGTTTTGGCAAGCACTGTGGTAGAGAATGAATTTTGGAAGGCCCAACTAAATTTATTTTGATGAACTTTTCCTTTTCATATGAGCAAACTCTCCAACACTGTAAATCCCAGAGATTATGATAGTGTTTTGCCCTCTAATGCCTCCTTTAGTTCACATTTGATGAATGCCACCCAATTATTTGCTGTGAGCTCATCTGTCATGCTCTGTACAGAACTAGCTGGGTTTGTCTTTTTCCTCCTCCTTTGCTAATGGCTGGTTTGTTAATCTGTTTTTCTGGATTTCTATTTTATGCGTTTCATTGGGCTTCTGGCCAGTGGAAATTATTCCTTTGGACAAATGTGTTTGTCATTAAACACATCTGTCTTTCCTAACCTATGTTCTTTCTTCCTCCTTCCACTCATGATCTACTGTTCTTTAATACTTCTACATTTTGTTTCAAGACAAAAGTCTGGTCTCGCTTACATCAGTTCACACTTAAGAACAGAAACATGAGAAGTTTCTCTTTAAAGGCCCTGAAAGTTTTAGTATGCCAGCTCATACTCCCTCCTAACCTGCAAGGGGACAGAGTGCTTCAAACATGGAAGACAACAAATATGTTCACAAGGCTGCAGAGAATTAGAGAAAATCTGTCATGGAATCAATTAATCTCCATAATTTCTGTGACTTGTCTAGAAACACTAAGCCATTTCTCCTGTTAATGACTGAATATGATTCTTTAAGGGCAGGTTTTGTTTCTCTTCTTTTTTTTCTTAGATAGATGTTCATCTTCACAAAAAAAAACATGTACCACCTAAAACAGTTTGGGAAGCAAGAAGAATGAGTTATGAGGTCCCAGAATGTACAGACACCTTAGAAAATGTCAGGAACTGTAGACCACAGTGTACCAGGCTTCATTCGCATCTTCCTGGCTAGCTGATGCTGGGACCTGTATTTTCCAATGTAAGGCAGGTATTGATGTAACAAACATGGAACTACTAAATCTGTGAAATGACCGTGAGCTAAGCAAGACTCCATCTGCCTCCTGCTGATGAAAGAACTCACAGAAAGTGTAAAGGAACATGCACCGATGCTGACGGCATGCAGGTAGCAGACGCTTCCTAAGCTAATGGCTAAAAGGGAATGTAGGGCTCTTTTCTACATTGTTTGTCAGCCTACGTGGTTTACGATAACAATCATTTGTCCTGCACAGTTATTGGAACAGGTCATCTACTTTTTACACTGTTGATAATGTTCAAAGCAAAAGAGAATTGGTAACAGCACAGATCAACCCACAACGGCCAGACATATTTAGGCATTTGTGATTCCTGTAATTTACCTCCCACTTCAAGCATAGTAAATAGTGAGACAGTCTATTACAGAACCAAGTTTTAAACTTCCTTGTTGATAGTAAGTAGTTGATAGTACGTAATTGATATTATTTTCAATAAACCCCTCACTTTTTTTCTGAGGTGATGTCCTCTGCTTGTAGAGTTTCCTCTTTCCAGTAACATAAAATGAGTTGGTAGAAGTCAAAAGCTGAGAAACACTGTATCAGTATTGTAATGGCATTCTGGATCTGTGTTTTCCACCACCATAGGGTGCCCTGGTATCCCTCCTCGCTGCTTTAACTTTAGTTATTCTTTCTCCTACTTGGGGGCATAAATCTCATAAATCAAGTTGTGGATTAAAGCATGAAGGAATGATGACAAGTTAAGCAGGCAGGCTGCTCCACTCACACCTTTAGCGAGGGATTTTGGTGTTCTTCAGAGCAAGCTACTGTCTAGGCCTTGCACAGGTTTGCCAGCATGAGGATTGAAGAGTTGTGCCTCCTCTCCCAAGCCTAACCCCAATGCCAGTCACAAGAGATTCAGAAGATGAGGAAGAACACATCTGCATAAGCCTAGTGTAATGTTCTTCCTTCTTGATTATCCACCATGGCCAGGACAAACCACCTTCTGGATATTTCTGTGTATTTCTGGGGTTCTCCACTGCCACAGCATAAATCACATCATGATAGGTACCATCTAGTCTGAATTATCTCCCTGTGGTTTTCATTAATATCATACCTTCTGCACAGCCATTGAAGCAATATGCAATTAGCTGAGTGTGCTGCAGAGACATATAGATTAGTGTTTCTGGGTGCAAAGCACCCTCAAGCTGCCTGGTAAATTCAGCAGGCTTTGAAAACATGCCACATTTTAGAGTGGCAGACCCATCAGTGAAAATTTGCTAAGACAAAAAAGCGTTTATTATACTGGCCCAGTCCCTGTTCACTTCCCTCTCCCCTCAGCACTATGATAGCACAGCTATAAGACAAAGTAATCTCAAGTGAAAATATTGGATTTGTTTTAAAAGCAACTCCTGTAGAAAATGTGCCAGGTTACACCAAAACACGAGCCACATTACAGCTGCAAATGCACATTACTCACACAGAAACCAACTTAAGAGAGAAGCATAATTGTACACTTTAAATCTCCTTTTGAAGGATTTCAGAGGAAACATATTAGTCTGCCACGGTTATCCTTTACATCTTCAGCGGCAGACAGCGCTGATAAATCAGACAACATGAGGGGAGGGGAAAGAGTGGTAAAAGGAAGTACAGCACAAGAAGCCCTAGAAATAAAATAAATAAAATAAATAAATAAAGGAAAATATTAATCTTTTTTTTAGCAACAGATACTTAGGTTCAAGTTCCAAATCTGATGTTTGGCACAGCAAAGATGAAATAGTGCTAGAAATGGATGGAAAGCACCCAGCAGTGAATAAGGAAGTAGCTAACTATTTACTGCCTGTCTTGCTTTAAGAAGAGCTTTTAACTACCACCTGGGATGCACTTTCTTTCATCTGTATGGATTAATTTCCCCCACTGGAGTGCTGTCCAGCATTTTAAATAGGGGCAAGAGAAGATCAGCTGCAGCAGGCATTATTCACCAGTGAAACAGGTGTAATCGTGTTCATCATTTAAACATCTTCATACTATTAGTTTCATAATAAGCTTTTAATGATTTCTTCAATAAAAGACTCAAAGACCAAACCCTACAAGTTTAAGAGCGCTCCATTGTCCCACCAAGCCGTTTTATCTACCATCGAACGCAAAGATAAAAATCAATAGTAGCTAAGCAGGGTGAAGTTAAAAATAAATTGCATGGATTGATTTCTGTTAAGACCTTTGGCTCCTAGTTAAAAAATAGAGGAAAGAAATTTATATTTGAACATGGTATATTTAGCTTCCATGAAAATAAAGAAGAGGCTCTAGACTGGGAAATCAAAGTTTAACTTCTCCCCTCCTAACTTGATTCACTGCTGAGAAGTTTCATATTAACAAAAACCAAAAATGCAAAAAAATTAAAATAAAATAAAATAAAAATCCTTTTATTTTATTTATTCCTTGGGAAATTTACTACTTAAGTTTTTAAATTGACAGCTTGATGAATGGAGATCAGGAATCCATATGAATTGGCACAATCTCAGGTGTGACTGCTGGTTGAAGTCTACTCACTTGATAACTGACTTCCATTCAGCAAATATGCTCATTTAGCCTAGCCTTAAATACCCAATAAACCTGAAACATACACTCATGTCCTACCAAATATAAGCACTTCCAAGTTTTCCTAAACAACCACAGTTACAACTGTTAATAGTAATAACTATTTCTCTGAGCTAAGCTTAGACATATTTAGCTTATAGAATTAGGAACTTTTTTTCCCCTTTATAAAACCTTAAAGAGAAATTTCCCCCCACCCCAGTTCAAAGGCTATGAATAATAAATATTTTTCTTTTTACTGAGCCTGAAAAAAAACTTCTCATAAATATATCCACTTTGATAAAAACAGAATTTGATTCAGATTTTTTTTAAAAAAGGCATTTTCTACAAAGCCATTTTCCATCAAAAGACTCCAGCTGAAATTTTTGGACACACTCTGAGACTCCAGGCACCCAAAAAGGCAATATTATCCATAGGTTCTGTAAGAAGATATCAGTGATTGTGGGCGAATACTGACATCTGTGTATGTTTTAAGGAGACTTTCTGATGCAAAAGAAGACTGAACGGGTTCAACACCTTTTAGCAGACATGTTTGCTCCTCTGAGACAGAGGAACTATTCAGATGTGTATTTTAAGAGTCCCACTTAGCTGCACCACACAACATCTGAAGAAATTCTGGGTTTGCTCATTCTCACTCATGCTAGTGAGCAGTCTAAGATGCTGCCCTGCCATGCAACTCTCTGAATTAAGGGAAAGTCTTCTAAGTACAAAATTACTTCAGAGGGTGAAGAAGAGCCAGACACATGACTGGTATCAAAGAAGAGCATTTTGACTTAAACTTTTCACTTTCCACATGGAATTCCTGCCATCTATAAGAACTGCAGCTGCTCCCACACTGCTGCATGTGCAAACTGTGAGTAACCACCATTCCCTGCTCCTAAATGACACCACCACAGACCCCACCACACTCAGGAGGATTATAAACCACAGCCAAGACTCTCTTCTCTCTTCCTAGCTTCCCACACCCCCCTTTCTTCCTTCATCATATCAACCTCAAAAAAAAAAGGGCAATCACCAGAGCAGCTTAGCTTTTTGGACATGGGACTATCATGTCCTTCAACAACCTGACCTAAGGGAATCTGGAGTCAAGAGAGCTGTGCAGTTCCCAGGAGACTGAATCACAAATGAAATGGCATAGAAAGCTGCCAAGAAAGCTTCCCAAGAGGAGAAGTGGCAGGAGAGGCCAGGTGAGAGAATAGACCCTTTTATGAATTTCAACCTGCAGTTAAGCACCTTGATAAATTATGCTATAGGAGTGGGAAAAGGAAGGGGGACCACCCACGTTCCCACTCTTTGAAGGCCTCGGAAAGTGATAATGTGCTGCCTCTCAGCATGCCTCTCTGGTTAATGGTGCAAAGAAGTTCCCATTTAAAGTGGAAATGGGGCAGGGTCTGAAGCAATCAGCCAGCCCTTTTCAGTCAGAGCTTGCAGGTGTCCTTCCTTGTCCTTATGTGGTAAGACAACCAGCCAAAGGCAGACCTGAGAGCATTCATCTCCAAAGACATTTGTTTGGCCTGCTGGAGAAAACAGGCATCACCCCCAAATTCAAACCAGGTATCTATCAGCTTCTAAATCTCAGAGGAGTCTTCCATGCCCAGTGGCTTTGTCACAGCCATGGAAAGTGCTGAAAGTCCAAGGTACATTTCAGATCGACTTCAGCTGCACTCTGTTGGGATAGCAGAGTCTGCACTATCCCAGAGAAAAAAACAGACATAAAACCCAATCAAGACAGGTATTGATTGCCCATCCACACATCTCTGCACTGACTTACAACTAGCTCAAATCAAAAAGGCCAAAGTTACCCTGAGGGTCTCCAAGTACTGACAGGGACAGAAGCTTAAGGGAGGAATGGGGACAGTGTTAACTGGATGCTGAACTAGACTGGTATGACGTCTGGGAGGAAAACCATACACTGAAGGGTTTAGACAAGGAAAACACAACATGATTAATAGGGAGAGGAATCATATTTTATGAGACGTACATCTATAGCTGGGGAAAAAAAAAAAAAAGGACAATTTTCAGAGACCAAATCTTTCCTCAAGTCCCTTAGGTTCTCCTGAGTATGCTCAAAAGCTTATCTGTCCCTTTTCTACCTCTGTCAATTCCAATCTCATAAAAAATACTGCCTCTGCCTGTAAACTTTGTCTCACTCACATCCTTAGGCCACAAGTGCTATAACAGCAGTTCCGCCAGCAGTCTTCATGCCACACATTCTGAAAAGTTTCATCATTATCATTGTTCCTCTCCTGATATCTAGGATTCTGTGTGAAACTCCATCCTCACCTGGGTCTGCACCAGTGTATTAGGAATGTCATCAGTCCCCGCTAGTGGCCAGGCTCGTCCAACACAGGACTCCAGCCATCCAGCAGAACCACTGAGCTATTGCATGTGAGATAGCTTGCACATAACCTTTGGGTAACTGGGAAAAACTACTTTAACATAGCAATAATTGGCTCTCTATGGCAGCTGTACATCTGTCCACAAGTTTCTGCAGAAACTGGCCCAGAGCAAAGCTGATTTCCAGGGAACACACTGGTGTATTCATACCCCCTTAGGAGTTGTCAGGCCACCACAAATAAGCAACACTATACTGAGACTTTTTTGGCCCAGACTCTTCACTCCCTGCAATAAGTGATGATATTTGCCCATGTTTTCTTGCATATTCAGTGGAAAGTTTTCATCTGTTGGCAAGCAAGTGTACACAGATTATTCCTGCTCTTTTCTTTAGTCTTTAAAGAACAAAGTAGCACTGATGTTATTTGTTTGTTTATAGGAAAATAACAAGTTTTTCTCCAAACAATGCTTTCTCACTCAAAACAGAATTTCCTGAAAAATAATCCCCATTTTCATTAAAGCTTATTGCATTTTAGACTCTTCAGCAATCTAAGCAATTCCATTAGAAACCCTGATACAAGACTTACTTGAAAAATATTTTCCCCAGAATTCCCCCTGTGATTTATTTTTACCATAGAAATTCTCCAAAATATCAGTACACTAGGTTAATACATAAAACGAAAGACTATCCCTGACCCCTGGGTCTTATAATATAGGCTCTGCACATGAGAATACCGTCGCAGTTTAGGTAACTGTCAGGAAGTCAAATCTTATAGGCAGTTGCAGGCTATCTCTGCACCTAAGTTTAGAAAGTGATACTATCTCAGTAGCGAATACTCAAAGGCATCAATAAGGAAAGGTGTGGTACAGCTCTAGAGAATGGCATATTACAGCTGTAGAGGAAGTATGGGCTCCACTACTGCGCAGCTATATAATTGAACACAACTGACACTGACTTCTAATGGCAAAGTTGCTCATCAAATTAGCTCCTTTTTGGTCCAGTAAATAAATTCAGACATATTCCAAGGTCTTCTCAGAAATAAATTACCTGCTCTGCAAGTTGTATGAATTTTAAGTATTAACCATGAAAGAAGGTGATGATACTGACTCCTGGCTACATCAGAGCAATCCTGTGAAACATACACACAACAGAGGGCAGGATTTTCTCTTAATGTATCAATTTATGCAGAATTATCCTATCTTAGTGATGTGCTTAAATAACTATTGATCAATCAAATAGAAAGTCAATCAATAAATTCAGTGATCACCTACTGGTTTATTCATAAGAATTCTTCCTACTCTCTCTTAGTAGCTATTTCTTCCTTCCTTTCTTCATTACCTTTTACATTTCTCATCATGTGTTATGTTATTTATCTCCTTTGCCTGGTAACCAGTCCCAGGCTTTTTGAACTCTCTTCATGGGTAAGTTTTTTTCAAGTATAGGCTCATTCTTGTTTTCTTTATTTGCATTGCAGTTCTGCAAGATCCTTTCAGAAGTGCTGCACAAGAGCATTCCACATGATAAGGAACCATTGATTTATAATGGCACTATAACATTTTCCATATTCTTCTTTCCCCTACCCATTATGCACCACAGTATCATGTTTGCTTTGAGTGCACAGTTACACAGGTTAATGCTTCCCAAGACTTTTACACTACAGGCCTGTTCATCAACTTTATTAGAATGGATATTCACTAGTAAATAACTGTATGCACATAATCTAAAATGTTGATATCAATAGCTGGGATTCATCTTCCCTAATTTTAGCTGTCAAAAAGTGAGGTGTTTTCTCTAAGCTATACTTGGGTTCCTTCTAATATTAATGAGAAAGGCGTATTCAAGAGAGAAACCTATCTCATCCTGCAATGGGTGCAATAGGAGAAGATAAATTGCCCCTGAAGGTTTTGTCTCTCCACTCATTTTAGAAGAACACAGAGTACTGGTTTAGACTAAAAATCTACTGGTTTCATGACAAAAGTTAAAAGAAAAAAGCTCCTCTCTCTAGTCCAAGATATTACTTCTGATTTGTTCCAGCACAGACAGATCAGAACTCATGCACCCATCCTTTATGCATCTATTAAACCTCACCAGGTTCTTAACATTTAATTTGATATTTATTTATTCATCTCTGTCTAATATTTGAAATTCAAAAGAGCTGGCTCCTGTATTTCTGTCCAAGATTATCCAGACAGAATGATATGCATGAGACATTGCACACACAGTCAATCTGACACAGCCCGTAATAGGCAGCTACATCACATGGCTTGTGAGACTAATAGATGCAGTACATATCAGCATTCCTACATATGTACTGAGCAAACACTCTGCATAACCCATCTACCATATGCTGGACACGGTGGATTTAACACACCTTCGGCTCAGAGAGGTATGTGCTGTGAATTTGAAGCATCTGTATGTTACTCAAGTACTACATGGACTCAGTCCATGCCCAGCTTCTGCACTTATGACAGGCTGCTGGACAGTCAGAAATCCTGCAAGTGTGATACAAAAAAAGAGGGAAAGTGATAGACAACTTGTGAAAGGGAGAGTCTCCTGCCCAAAGCAGCAGCAATGTTCAGTGTGTACATTTAACATTTTTTAAAAGTGTGGGTATGGGATTTTCATTTCAAACACCCATTAAGCTATAATAAAACTTCGCTAAGGATAGTCAAGCCACTTGAAGTATTACATATACATACATGCATGTGTTTGTATACACACACACACTTTTTTTTAACTTGAAGCCATTTGCCACTATTAGGTTGAGCTGCTCACTGCTAATCGGAAGCAGAGGAATGCACACAGCAGGCAGATGTCCTCACTGTGAGCCCTAGTTTCTAAACAGACCAGCCTTGTTTTAACACAGGTGGGAGCTGTGGAATGAGAAATGTCTGTAAGGCCTCATGCTAGCCTTAAAGAACTGGATGTTCCACAATACCCTCAGCCACAGACATAAACTGCCAGATTAGGAGAGCGTCTCTAAAATACTTCTTGGAGAGTATTTACCAATTGGAAAGCCCTTGCCTCTAGTCAAATCATGACCTACTGAGTTGCAAAAGCTATATTCTCAGTGTTTACTAGCAGCAGGTCTCCCCCTGAGGCCAAAGGAAGTGGTAGCAGGCTGGGTTTCATGGGGGAATGAGGGGATCTGTGGCTCCCATAGCAACTGATCATCTTCAGAGCAGCAGACTCCCCTACTCAGAGAAGTCTGCCAATGTTACTCAAGTGCATGCAGTATCCATATTGCAGTCCTCCCAGGTCATATGGATCCAGTCCTCCACGTAATCCCAGCACAGAATTAACAGCCTGCCTCATTAAACTCCCATTTCTAAGAAAATTTCACAATAAACAGAGCAGAACTTTCTTATAATTTGGATACATTCAAGAAAAATGTTCACCCAAGGAAGTAAAATAGGAGCTTAACATAACCCAGGCCTGCTCAAAAAGGGAAGCATATGTCTTTTCTGTACCACCTGCATCCAAGCTCTATCTCATCTCATCTCATTCCCCCTCTTCAGCATTGGTGACAAGCAGTTGATATCATCATGTCTGTAATCACTGTGTCTCCTGAGCTCTCTACGACCTGGAATCACTGCAGCCTGGCTCCCAGTTTTCACCCAAATGGCACATCTTCAGGAAGTGTTCTTCCACACCATACCATTCATTCTCACACTTCCACAGGTATGAAATGGGGAGAGATGGCCTTGTTCCATCCAACCCATGTATTCTTAGAAAATCTCAAAAAACAAGTAGTTTCTCATTCAATTTCTGTCACTTTCTTCTCATCTCCAAAATCATCATCAACTAGCTGACAAATTTACAGCCATCTTCCACTTTGAAGTTGCCCTGTAACATCTTTTTCCAATCTCTCTGCTATTTTACCTCCTACTGCAAATCTTTTTTCACTCCATTAGCATTACTTGACTGTCAAATCAGCATAAACCTTTCAATTTGTTAAAATGATCACTCACACCTTTCCTTTGTTCTTCTCTGTTCTCTCCAATTCATCACTAGCTTCTTTGTATTTTCCAAGTAGCCACAACAATAGCAAGTTAGAGCTTCTGTGAAATGCATGGACCCTTATGATTATTGATGAAAGAACTTTCAAAATATATCAGATTCACCCTCAGAAAAGTGAGGAGCAGAGAGAAAAACTGTTTTGTTCTGGACTGCATAGCCAATCTATAGCAGGCAGATATAGACTCCCATCTCTTAGGACTTGTGGTCCCATGCACTTGTTCTAAGAATATGCCTCCTCTCTTGCACAGAACAAATACCTTGCACAGGCAGAATTCATGTCACAGTCATATCAAGCTAACGTACCTGGATGAAGATATATTCATCCTGAACAACAAGGGAGCTGACGTCAATGGAGCGCGAAAATGGCCCACTCCTTTTAGTCTCTGAGCACTCTTGGATCCGACAGGTCAAATAGTGGGTGTCTGTAATGGGAGAATATGTACACATGAGAAATGCCCAGGTAGGAGCCTGTTGCCTGCAAATGTCATCAGCAGCTTGAAAGAAGGTCTCTGAAGGGAAGCCTTAACCTCATCTCCAAATAGATAGATGTTATTGCATGATCTACCTCTGTCCTCTGAAACTGTAACTGCTCTCTGGAGTCAGTAATTCAGAACACTTCCACACCCATCGTTCCCATCCCCATTGTGCAGACATCCCTCAGAGACTGGAGTTCAAACCGTAAGTGGAGGGTGCAAATCATAAATGCATCAGAAAACTGAGGATGAGACATATGGAGCAGGAGAAGATTTCAAAAGCCACCCAGGTAGAATATTTATTGATTCCACTGCCCTGCTGGGAATTATATCCCCCATCCTCCCCCTAAAATACCTGGGTTTTATTGTGGTAGTAACACACAAGGATGAAAAAAAAAGGCCAAACCACTGCCATTAAGTTTAACTTATTTTGCTGTGAGAATGACAAGCATCTCCAAAAACTAAGTCTTTAGAGCAAACACAGGCTAGGTATGAAAACATCACGGACATAAAATAACGTGACTAGTTGCAGAGTCCCAACAGTAGTTACATGCACTGCAAGAGGCATCAAATGCTTCTGTCTAGAGAGCTGAGAATACCATGACACTAATGGGATGCCTTGTCAGTCCTTGGCATTGCGTGAGAGAAGGAACAGGACTAGGAGAAGAACATAAAGAAGAGATAAGGCAAGGGCAGACACAGAGAAAGTTGCTCGGCGCGGCAAGAGACATGCTCACCTCCAGCAAGTTGGCAGGGGTTACAGGGGATTAAGCATTATTTCACTCAGTCTAAGAATGGATCCCATGAAACAGAACAATCAAGGCATTGTGTCTCTGGGTGTATGTAATCTAAATATGCCATCTCTGCTTTTCAAATTCTGAAAACTGCAAATTAGGGAGAAAACAAAAATACAACAAGATGGCAGCTGCAGTGATAAAGGGGTCATAGCTTTTACACTGTGGCACTTCTACAGGCTTCTTAGGTGCATGCATTTGTTCGCTTTTCTACAAAGAGTGAGGACAGACCAATGAAGAAAACAATGAGTTTATAAGGGCTGGGGTGAGCCTGGTGCAGTGATTTTAGCTCACCACTGCACCTTTTAACAAAGATCTTGTCAAACTGAGCCCAAAAGGATAAAAGGGAAGTTTAAAAGGACAGTAACTAGCCTAGCAAAGCTGCTTACAGGATTCTCCACCCCATAAAACCTTTATTGTCCTTAGCCTGTGTCTTTCCAGTCACAGCAAAATGTGGTTCAGTGGAAAGCACTGGGGGGGCATGACTGAAATCCCCTAACACTCGGCTAACTGCCTTCCCAGATTCAAAGACAAGATTCACAAACGGGCAGTTTCCCTTTCCATAGCCTTGTACCACCAACAGACTCTTAAGAATGCAAAAAGAATGCAAGTTAGAAGCATTGCTAACAAGAATAATAATTTTTAAAAGGTATTGTCTAAAAAAGTCACAAACTGGAATGAAGCTTTAACCTAATAAAGGTTCATGCCCAATCACATGATGGAAGGTCCATGTTTAAAGGATGCAGACATGGTTCTGGGTTGAGGCACTGGGAATTCCAGGTTTATTACTAAGGGCTATATGGCTGATCCAGAGCAGTTGCATAGTTCTGGTGCAGTAATGAAAATTAGTCCCACTGATGATGGTAAAGAAGCAGAAACTGTTGCTGGTGCCAGCTCAGAGTATCTGGAGGTAACTAAAAAGTGTATGGTGAAAAATACCTGACCTACAGACAGTGCCAAATAACTGGAGTATCAGAGTTTCTCCCAGCATAAAATACCAGCAGCAGTAGAGAGGTCAGACTCTCAACTGGGATAAATTAAGGTTCTTCATCAACTGACACATACACACTTGGTCCAGAGCTGCTATTTACCTCCTCAACATGGAACCTAAGGCATCTTTGTAGTGGATAAAAACAACTTCTCAGAAAATGAGGGTCTCATATATTGCCATGCTATCCGAAGAGCTCAGCAGCTCTGACTTGTTTTTGAGGTAGCACTAAAACCAGGCAGAACAAGGAGGAGAGGTCAAAAGCTGTATTTTTAGAAGTTCATTCCTTCCGGTATGTTCTCCCACACAGTTGCCTGGATATTCTTATCCCTCCAAAAAAGGGATAATTTGCTGCTGCTGAGTGACAGAATGGGAAGAGGAATAAAAACCTGTCACAAATAAATGCAAATACATCACAAGTGTTGACATGACAACTAGCTTCCTGCCTATTGGGAAATATGTCATATCGAGTGTGTTACACCAGCAATCAAATATATTCAAAGAATGGCACCTGATTAATATTCACGGAAAGTTGGTGGTAGAGAAGGGGGGTAGCTCACTACCCATTTTCCGTTTAGTCTCTTTTTTTTTTTTCATATATTTTACAACACAAGGCCTATGAAAAAAACCACAGACACAAAAAAATTATTTTCAAACCTGTCTGCCTTTGGACACCAAAATAAGCTCAAGTCTTGCTTTTTTTCCTGCTGCGCCCCAGAAAATGAAAAATAATTCCTTTTAAAATATGTTAAAAAATCACATAAAAAATATGACAGCACCCAGTTCACATTTGTGTGTGACTGGAAGCAAGAAACAATCCCATGTCCCTGCTCAAGCTTCTTGAAGGGTATGATCCCTTCATGACCTGTGGTCCCATTCACAGAGCACATCTTCCCCAGATAGAAAGTACAGGGCCCCTCAACAAAAACATCAATTAAGAGAGGAGGGGACATCCTAACTGCTGAGCTAGCTCCCTCTTCTCTGAAAGGAGTTTATTTTTCAGCCCTGTGTTTGCACAGCCACAAGTTAAAAGGACAGCTGCCCAGAGGGGCTGGTGCCATGTGCCCAAGCTATGCCTTTAAAGCCTTGCTTACGTTCCACTGGGAGATGTATGCCTTAAGGGAGGTTGGCTTCTATCTGGGGATTATTTCCAATTTATATATCATCCCACACAACACCAGAATTAGAGGGTTTGTGGGGTTTGGGTTTTGTTGGGTTTTTTATTTATTTATTATTATGTTCCATTGCAAAAGGAGTTGAGAAAAGCTCCCTATTTCCTAGAGAGTTTCAAAAACTTCTCATGCTTATAATCCAACATCCAGGTACTTTCTCAGCCCATCTGTGAAGGAGGCAATATGGACATCAACCAGCCTGGAGGGTTTGCTGCAGCTCAAATGCCAGCATCCATGCTTCCATACAAACCCTTCCCACCAACTTATCTCACTTAGGATTAGGGAATGGTTTTCCCAGATGTGCAGCCATTTTTCAGTTGAGGAGCTTGAAACACCTCCGCATTTCTAATTAACATAGTTTCCCATCTTGAGAATTTGGAGTGTATTTTGACCCTTTTTAGTAGTGCTAAAACTGAAACAATTTCTTGAAATTTGCAGTGATAAACTGGTGAGGTAAGCCAAGCTACTAAGTCTCTCCTTTGCCTGCCAGTGACAACAGCTTTGGCAGGAAGCAGGAGCACAAGAGGCTCTCTGGTGGTAACACCCAAAGGTGTGGGTTCCTGAAGGGAGACACTGAAACAGTCCAACCTGTCACTGTGCTGAAGGCTGCAAAGGGCAGACCTATGTGCAGGTTACTGTGACTTACAGAGAAGCAGGACAGCAAGGCCTGCTCCTTCCTGGCAGCGTTAACAAGGCAGCTAAAAGCAGGCATGCTGGCCAACATGGCCAACAGGGAGAAGGGCAGCTGATGGAAACAAGCTGCATTGGCAGACTGGCTCAGCTTAAGTCAGGTCCTGGTGCCAGGCAAGACTTACAGTCATAAACTACCAGTGAAGGTTACCATGGGAGGGAGAAAAAAATAGTTGGCCTTGACAATTTTTCCCCCAAAGGAAAAGAGGATCTTGAAATGTAGGCAGGACTGTAAATTATTCCCGAGGAATTAGTTACCCTGTTTTATCTTTCTGGTTAGGTTTTTTCCCCTTCTTTTCCCTTTAATTAAAATACTGTTTATTGCATCGTATCTGTGAGTGGGGAGAAGATTATCTCACCGAACATCAGAAAGTTTAATATAGCTTTCCCAGGAGTACTGGTGAGTGCTTGTGTCAGTGTATTTGTAATAGTTCCCTTGCATCCAACCCTGTCCTTGCTGCTGCCTGTTACACCCAGGCAGAAGGTACAGTGCCCAAGGCTCCTACATGATTTTATAATTTAAAAATGCAAGGCTAGATTATTATTCTGCTACAATAGCTCTGCCAAAATGTCAAAAAAATGTGAAAAACTTCAACTGCTACAAAAGACAGGAACAGCTTGAGATCAGCTAGGCACTAGAGTTAGCAGCATCTTGCAAATATTTAAGGAGACTAGAGACTGGGGCAGATATTTTTGCAGAGACCCTACCATTCCTAATGACCGGACAAACAAAACCATAGGGCAAGATGTCTTGGAGGACAGATGCCAGAGCAGTGAGCAGGACTTCCACCTCCCAGCTCCATGAGCTTATTGATAGCCCTGATTCATTTATGGATGAATGAGACTCTAGCATGCTCCACCACCTGTTCCCAGCCACAAAGCATGATTTAGGCTCCAGTGTCTGAACTGGTATTAGATAGGTTCTTGAGTCCCATTAGTGCTAAAAAGAAAATAAAAAAATAGAATAATCAAATTCAGGAGTCCAATCCTAAATACCACTTCCTTCCCTGGCTTTTTAAAATTTTTTAAATTTTTTTTTTCCCAAATAAAAAGCATGGAGAAGAGGAAAACCAAATGCCCCCTCTAGAAGAATCATGTACTTTTCAAGTGGCCAGGGACATTGAAGGCATGGATTCTTGCCTCTGAATTGAACTGAGCAATGGGAATACTCATATCTGTCTGTTAATGCATCAGGTAAGAGACTGAGCCACCAGACTGACCTAAGAGGCATTAAAAAAGCCTCCTCTTCGTTCTCCCCACTGTTGAGGAAAACTTTCATCAGAAACTTTCTGATCAAGAGGAAATAACTGCAGAGACCCATTTTCTAGCAGGTATAAGTGCCTCAGCCATTTCACTGAGAGCATGAAGGCCCATTTTGGTTACGGAGCCAACTAGGAGAAAAGTTCAACCTCCCATTCCTAAGTACAGAGAGCTGTACCATTTCACACCAGGTGAGGCTATAGCTTTGAGGCAGTCAGTGTTTTGTAACACAAACTAATATTGTTTCAAGCCTTAAAAACTCTAACTGGAGTAACATGGTTCTTTTGTGCTGTGCTTGGCCGGGAGAGGAGTCATTTTGGTGCTGTCCCCCAGCGGGATGTGCCAGTGGAGCCAGCACAGCCCTCCAGGTCTTGCCTGTGCCTGCTGTCTTCTGGGACCATGGCTTGCAATGGGCCTGTTTTGCTGACACTACCGGTTAAGTCTGACTTTCAGTGATAGCCTCAATACCATCAACCGCCAATTTCAAAATGCTGAATTTATACATTTAAACAAGAACAGCAAACCCCCAAGCAAACAGGACCTGAAGGAAGAGATCTGTCTGCAAACTGAGGATACATCTTTCAAACAAAGCATCTACATCTTTGACACATCCAATATTCAAATAGCTGGGTGAGCAAGTTTAAAATTAGTTTGAGAACAGAATCCATCAGCAGTTAGTTTGCTTGCT
Organism: Elanus axillaris; assembly: GCA_026212715.1. Lineage (NCBI taxonomy): Eukaryota > Metazoa > Chordata > Aves > Accipitriformes > Accipitridae > Elanus > Elanus axillaris. The sequence goes on along the minus strand of JANZLQ010000100.1, from coordinate 29,560,203 downwards.
TACTTGCTTTTTTTGCTTGCTTTTGGTCTCTTCTTCCAGCATTCCTGCAACAGCACGCACACAGCACCAAAGGCACTGAAGAAACCTCCCTACCTTGCCCACCCACCTGCCAGCCTGTTTTGCTTTTTCTACATATTCAACAAACAGCTGTCACCCCTGAGCTTTTATTCCCTGGTTATTTATTCAGCTGCCATCACTAAATAGCAGTGGGAGACCAATAAGTGATTTTAGAAGATCCACACCCTCAGAGAAGCCACCATGATAGACAGGTGCTTGTTCACACAGCATCTGGCCTATGCAGAACTTGACTAAAACAGAGAAAAGTTTGCAACCAACAAAAATGAGGCCTTTTTCTCCCAGAAATCCTCTACAACCTCAGCCCTATGTTGCTTTTCTACATTGTCCCTGTAGTGTAAAAGGGACACATATCCCATTGCTGTGTGGCATTGAGGTGGAGTAAAGCTGGCTCCATCCTGCAAGCAGATGCATTACCATGCTGTAGTTCCTGTGTGAAATACCTAAAACACGTTGGAGAGAATGGTGGAAAAGGTCAACCTACCTCTAATACTTACTGTCTTCTTTGCTGGAGGTTAATTACATAGGAATTCATTCTACTACAAATGTGGCTAGATTCATTTCAGTGAGGGCTTAAGAATTTTTTTTCTATTTCTTACTTCAGATCCAAACACCTTTTCAAGGCCTGTAATCGTTTAGTATGAATCATCTATGCTTACATCATAAGCAAAACTGAAAAAATCTTTTCAACAGGGGACAAAGGGTACCTGGGGCATAGGGACATTCTGGCCAGAGAAGAAGTCTGACTGTAGGCAATTTCTCAAATTCCCAGGTACAAACCAGCTGTTCTGAACATCTCTGGAAATGCATGGGGTTTCTACTGCACAGTGCTGGTAGCCCAGTTCTTTAAAATTAATGTAAAATACGTCATACTGAAACAGCTAAATAGGGAACAGAATGGACAGCTCCTTAGCCCAATAGATTGTGCTTCTGCCCAGCCACTCCACAGACACAAGCCCTGCAGCCTCTGAATTTCCCCCTCAGGGGCTAAGGATAAGAGTATGCCTCACATCAAACCCCATGACCCACATCTTTCCTATAAATTAAAATGTAAATGGGGAGACAAAATGAGTAAAGTGAATTTCCATTCCCACTCCATTCTTGACTCAAAGCCCACTTTTTCAGCATTGGCTGCAGGCACTCACGTCCGTCAGCTGTCCGGGCTTCCATGTGCACAAGGTCAGGTTCTTTATCCAAACCAGTCACTGACCTGGGAGGACAGAGAAAGAGAAAGAAGGCAGACAGTTAGATAAAAGGATGCAATCAGACTGAGAGTGTGAGGGAAAACAAAACCAGTTCAAGTCTCCCTTGTGACAGCCAGCATGTAAGTCCCTGCCTCCTACCAACTTGTCTCCTGTGTGTTTCCACGCTGCTCACTCTCAGGGGCCATATACTAATCTTTAAGACAGACACTTCCCAGGCACTGGTGGGTGAACCTGCCTATCCCTTGTCTACAAGATTAAGACTCAATGAACATTCTTGTGGTGGCAAAGTGAGCTGGTTCCAAAATCCAGTAAAACCTCTGTTTTAATGATGAAGGAAAGATGAAGGCACAGCAGCCTCATGCTTATAGATAGCAAATCAAAAAAGGGGTTTTACTTGGCTGAATAGTGATATGAGAGACTGAGTTTCCTGATCTGGCCCTGGTTTGTGGGGCAATCTTGCTATTGTTTACCTCTGTTTCCCCATCTTCAAAAGAAAAAACAATGATGCACATATGCATGGTGAAGTTCTGATTTAAAAAAATGCGAGAAAGTACTCATTATTCACCCCATGATCCCATGCCATGGTCCTTGATAATCGTGAAACAAGGCATGATGAGTTCCTTTAACCTCATGAGTTGAAACCCAAGCACCTCAAGTCAAATATACCTGTGCATTGCTATTTTACTCCCTAAAAATGTTTTGCAAGGCACATTACAAAGATAGTTTTCCTCCTGGCAGAGGGAAAGTCAAGCCCAGAACAGAAATGTTATTATTAGTGTCCTGGCTGATAAGAATCACTTGAAGATGAACATTTAGTCCTAGCAATGGCTGGCAGGGGAAAAAAAATCCATAGATGTCCACGTGATTTATGGAGCTGCTTCTCCTGAGTTAACCAAAGGGTTAGATTAAAAAGGGACAATGACAAAAATCAGTTTCTAATTTGGTGGAAGCTGAATTTGATATAGTAGATTGTAAATAATAGATTCCCTCCGAGCCAGCTAACGTTCAAATTCCCTAATGTTCTGAAACACTTTTATCACAATCTTTTGCTGCTTTCATCCTTGGGGCATCAACAGCTAAAACATTTAAAAAAAAAAAAAAAAAGAGGAAAAAAAGAACAAACAAAATACAGATGCTCTGATACATTTTTGTGAATCTCACAAAAAACATAGCAGTTGAAGCAATGACAAACATATGAATGTGCTGGAGTTCAGCTAAGATCAGCCAGTGCTGCAAATGCCAAAACAACTACATTATGACCTACTGTGTAGGTAACGGAAACTGGCACTGCTTATTAACTAGAGCACCGCATCAATAGCGAGTCCATTCACAACACATTGTCAATTGTGGCCAAAAAAAACCAAGACAACAAAACAAAGCCACACATGCAGAGCTTTCATCATTCTACTCCCAGTGAGAAATAGTCTGCTCCTGAATCGCTACTATCAGTTGCAGGGCAATCCCATAAGGAAGAAAGCTTTGTCTGTTACCGGTAAGGATGGCAGAAGAGGCCTGAGTCCCTGTGACCATATAATTAGCGGGGTCAAATCTTCTGAATATCTAGACACAGTTAAAAGTGACAGTAGGACAAATAGAAATTCCTTAAAATGTTAGTGGAAAACACTATGGTCTGCAGCAACATTATTTCCCAATGTATATAGAAAGGGCACACATCTGTCTAGTCCATAGCAGAAGTTTTCTGCCTTTTTCCCGTAAGTAGCCCTAAATGCTGTAATTTCAGCTGTTCAGCAATCATCACCCTTGCCTATGACATGCCAATAGGGACAGAAGTATGTGCTTACCAACATATCTATCCATCACAAATTTATCAAAGGGAGTGGTAGTTTCAGCACTTTTAGGTACAGGTTGGGAACACATTAAGGGCCTGCCCTGCAGCCCTTCCCAATGGGCTTCCTGCTTAAATCCAGCCTTTACCCTGGAGCGTGCAGTCCCCAGGCCTCCTTCTGGAAGCCAGACACCAGCCTCCTACCCACAGCCGTTTGCTGTGTCCTGACAGCTCGATGCCAGGCTGCCTCGCCTGCTCCCCCACACCTCCTGGGGCTCCCCTCCACATGGAGGGGGTGCTGTGCCAACCCCCACAGCAATGGGGCAAACCTACTACTGGCCCAGGCAATAAGAAACATCAGTCTACCACAACACTATTCGTTTTAAAAGGGACTGCAGTAAGAAGAACCTGAGTATTTCCAAACAAAATCCAAAATACCCATTACTATTGTGCATTTGTGTACACAAGCTCTGCAGATCTACTCAATAATGCCTATTAAGTGAGCACCAGGGGACGACAAGAGTCTCCTGAAACATGTCATTCTAGCGTGAAGTTCCTTCCCAGTGCCACCTACTTGTTTCTTTAATTAGTTTTGACAAGCCTGATGGTTCTTTTCAGAACAACAGTGACAATGAAAAAAGGACCAGCATACAGCACCCCCCTAGTACTCCTCTGCTCACTGAATACCATACTTCAAATGGAAAAGCTTACAAAGCAATCCTGCAACCCAAAGGCAGGACAACCTCCTGTTATCTGCAAGCAGATAACAAGCCTGTAAAGTAATACATCGGTCATCCTTCCTTCTCCCAAACCAAGTCGCTCTCTTATATCAAAGACTCTGATAGCAAAAAAAATCCCCAATCAATGCTGTTTCTTCATGCCTCACCTCACATCTGTCTCCACTGGCAAAGAACACAGCTTTGCTTTGCAGTGCTCTGACTCAGAATATAGGTATTTGCAGTAAATAGTCTCTCATCATTTGTCTGGAGAAGCTTTAGGTGAAGAATGCAGAAAAGTCAGGCAGTGGAAAGAGCAAGATGGGAATGCAGGTCATGGAGCACAGCTCCAAAAATGCACACACAGACTGTAAAGCTATTCCTTTATCCCATACAGTAATTCCTCCAGTCTTGAGAACTCACTACAACAACCTTTCAGGTCTAGAAATGCAAAAGCAGCAACAAAACAAGAAAAGACATCTTCACAACCTTATATTTTCACATACATTAACTCTCTGAAGAACATTTGGAGGATGCACTGCTCAAAATTATTTGAACAACTAAAGTATGATGAGGAGAGATGTCAGCATCCCCTGACTTACCATTTCCCCTGTGTGTCCTCTACAACTAAGTGGAGTCCACAGTGGGGTGGCTGGGAAGGGGTTTCATGGGTCTCTGGCTGACAAACAGCTCTATTTCAGAGGCTTACAAAGACAAGAGAGTTTAACAACACTCAGAAGCCTAAGGTCAGCTTGAAAACAGTTTTCCTGCCACATGGTCACACCTCGTCTCTGTGTTTCGTATGTGGACAAACTCCAAACAGCAAAAACTAAGCCAAGGTTCACAAAATGCACCTGTGTGTGCTGCTGCCTTGGATGGCCATGAGGGGGAAAAAGGGGCACTCTTACTGTGAGGAACCACGTTAAATCAACATCCTCCACCATCCCTATTTATTTATCAGCACTCGGACAAGCAAATGCTGATAGCATGCAGGCAGAAGTGACAGAAAAGGTCATTTTTTTTCCTACTCACACGTTCCCTGACTGCTGCAAAGGCAGTTTTCAAAACATGGGGCCTGCAGCCAGTATTGCAGCTGGCACAGGATCATTGGCCTATTAAGAATTCAGACTACCTCTGAATCCTATTAGGAAGGAAGCAGTAGTTACTCTTTATCTTCTGCTTTTCCTTTTTTGTTCTCATGGTAGCTCTTGGTTTTCACAAGATCTTCCCTCCCTTCCTTTCAGAAGAGGATTGTGTATTCTTGAAAGCTGAAGGATGAATAGAATCCTGGCAAAATCCTTATCTCTCTCAAGGGAAGAGAGTTGTACATGGATGCATATTTACTAGGCCGCTCTGCTAATATTTCATCTCTGACCGGGAGGGAAAGCAAGCCAGAAGGGCAAGGAAAACACAGTATTCTGCACTGTAAGTAGCTATTCCTGAAATGCTTCCATCTGAGACACTGATTAGTTCAAAATGAAAAAAGCTACCATATGCAAAGAAAGGAAAAAAGCAATACACAGACTCTGGGTTACCTGCCTACTGCACCTCAGCTCACTCTTCCTACTAACTCTACTGCCCTTCCATGGAATAAAACATTTTTGCATTTTTTTTCTACCCATTTTTCAGACATTAGGCATTTAGTGACAAAAGGCAGCATTGAGATTCAGCTACTCTAGCATCTTGGATCAAAAATGCTGAGCAATTCAGACTGACTGCTGTTGATCCTTGCCCCCTAAACCATCAACAGAGAATAAGAGGTACTCTACTTCTCCATCTTCTGGACCCGTAAGCTTGGGAGGTGGGAATGGATATCACTGTATGTGAGCAACATTTGTGTGAAGGATTTACAACAATGTAAAAATATCAGGCCACAGAGATCAGCCTGGACTGAACTTTTTTGCCAGGGGTGTGCCTGGTTTCTGAGCAGTCAAGATGGCATCCAGCAGCTCTGGCTTTGAAAACAAAATCAAAACTTTTACAATGGATTGAGATGTTCCCAAAATGCCAGCTTGGAAACCCATTTTTGCAGGTTGCAATGTTAGACTGAAGGCAATCATCACTGTTTATGTAAAGAGATGGAGGAAACAGACAGAGACTACTTAGCAGGATGTTGTGCAGTAGATAAGGACTAGGAATGGAAAGGAACAAGGCAAATTTATTGTGCAATAATATGTAAAGGGGGGGAAGACACATCCTCTTGCTGCAGGCAACTGCAGTCAAATTAGTGGATGTTGCCAATTAGTCTGCTGTAATTTTCATTGTATCCTGTCCCAGAAGTGAACATCTCTGTGTAGTACCAGGCAAGTAGTGCATGGGACTAACTCACCCAAGCAACAAAAGGGCCACATCAATATGGGCAGATGGGAACAGAAACTGTGGATCCATGATTCCTGCTCAATTGATCTGGATCTTTTCACATAGCACCATTGTAAATGTAAATTATACATACCTTTCCAACATGGGCCAACAGCCAATGGGCTACCTTCTCCATCTAATATGGCATCATGTTTGTCTAGGTATCAGTAACTGCAGTAACATTCAGATAGTCAAGAAGATTCTGTGTATTCACCTGTTATTTACTGCAATCAAGCCTAAAGCTAGCTCCATCAGGCATTAACTCTGCACACCTAACAGCCAATGTGCACACAAGCTGCATATAGCCCAGGCCGACAACATGTCATAAACTACCCTTGTTAAAAACAGATACAAAGGTTGAACTGTTGGGGGAAAGAATGTATGTATTAAACACATAAATATAGTATCATTTTCTGTGGCTGAATGGGGGGAGACACTGCTGCATGGGGCAGGATGTGATGAGGTCTGTAGAAGAGTTATGCACAAAACCTCCTTGCACAGCATATTTCAAATGAAGCTTGGAAGAAAAGCTGGGCAGGAAAATACTGTAAGAAAGTGTCTTAGCCAGGTCCCTGGAGTTTTCTACATCTTTTCCAGTGCTAATTTCTGTGATGCTACAATTCTGGACATCAGCAGAAGTAACTGTTGTGAGACTTAGCTTGCAAGATAAGGTAAAAATATTGCCAAGTGTTTATTCTCAGCTAACTTCTTTTCAGCAAAGCCAAACCTTTTTAAAAATGTCCCAATGAATTTTAAGGAGGTGTTCTGCCTGGTATCTCAAAGGAAACAAAACTTAAGGTGTTCACAGCATCTACATGTGTTTCCACATGTGCATACATGTATCTGCCTACTTGCATCTCATCCTCACTATCTGCTGAATGTCTAAACCTGTAAATTACCTGTAAACTCAGTGGATTACAGGTCTCAGAACTATAAAGTTGCTACACGCAGTGGTTTCATGGATACAGCAGGGCAGGAAGAGGAAAGAGGTCCAAATCAACCCTGTCCTTGAGGGAAAAGCTGACATTTAGGTTCAGCCATGTCATCAAACACTAGAGAATCCACACAAGACAGCAGGCTCTGATGCACACAGAAACATTTTTTTTCTCTTCACAATACATAAAAGAAGGTGACTCTTTTTATCACAGAAATCAACAGCAATAGGAAAGAAAAGCCTCTGAACCTGAGAATACCTTTAAAGTGTATTTATCAACAGAACAAAGCTGTTGTCAATTCATGATTTTTCTTTTCCCTATATGCTAATACCAAAAACTAAGAATACAAATAATTCTGTGTCTTGTTCCCATCCAGTTAATAGGTCTTAGTCCTTTAAAGTCCTCTGGCATTTCTTCCCAACCTATACTATAAGCCCCAATAAACATAACCAAATTTTTGTGAAATAAACTCCAAAAAATGTGTAGTAGAAGGGTGAAGATCCTTACTCACAGCCCTGCCAAGGTTCAAAAGGGCCAGCAGCACAGGCAAGACATGTGCTGGACATGGCATCTTAATCTCCCAGTGGTGCCTGAAATAACTTCTCATGGGGACTGAGACTCATGAAGGGAGCAGATCTGTCGGCTACATCAAGCCAGCACTCACAGCAGGTGTGCTTCCAGGTGCAGTCCCAGTCCTGCTGCTTACTTACCAACTAAATAAGCTACTCCCATGCAGCCGGCTGCTCCTGACTCATCAGGGTACAGCTGATCTGGGCTATATAAAAGCAGTACTGAGGGCTTATCCTAATTGAATAAGACGCCTTTTTTTGCCAAGTCCTAGTAGCACCATCACTGAGATATGGTGGAAGTAATCAAGCATCAGCTCATCAGTTTAAGGTGTTATTGTCTTGAAGACATCTGAAAGCTTCAGTGTGCAATATACCATCAGCTCTTTGTTCTATATACATCCAATGCAGACAGTGAAACTTTGAGGAAGGCATTTCTAGAGAAGAAAGAGGGGATTTACCTGGGATTAGAGGTCTGTGAACTTTATGGTGGACAAGTTTGAAACATAATCCAACAGAAGGGTTTGGTTCTGGTTTGCCTTCTGAAAAAAGGGACACTTTTTGCAGGATACCCTTATTTTTAATATTCTACATTTCAAGTCCTTTGAGGAAACAAGAATAAAAGTATATTTTTGGATACACTAAAAAAGGACACATTTTTTTCCTTTGTTTCCTTTCCATCCTTTTCTTCCCCCACCATCCCTTTTTTTTGGAATAGGAAAAACAGAAGTGGAAACCTGAAATGCAGAAATTACTGTATGCAAATGTTTTGGTAACCAAAATCTAAGCCAAATTACTGGAGGGGGGAGGGAATCCACTCCAGAGAAATAGTTCATTCTACTTCACCAAAAAACTTTGTTTCCTAATGGAAAATTTGGGAGTAGAACAGATTGTGGGGGGGTAGGGGGTGGAGTGATGCAGGTGGTGTGGTTTGTGTTTTTTTCAGCTTTTTGGAAAAAATAAATAAATCAGGGAAATGACATTTTCTAGCCAGCTATGCTTTACGCAGATCTGTGAAACTCAAGCACAGAGTTTTTGTTTCTCTTCCAAGACTGATCACTGACATACTGAGTGACTTTGAACTCTTTCCCTGCATTTGGTTTAAAGTTAGTTTAGTACCTACTGTATTATGAAGTCCAGTTAATTAATGTTTGGTCAGTGCTTGGCCACTCTCCTTTGAAAGTCATGTAGATGGGGAATTGCTGTAGATTATTGCTTTGGTTTTCCGGGAAACATGAATCAGCCCTGTTTCTGACCACTTCAAAAAAGCAAAGTACATGCTCAAAGAAGCCATCAGCTGAGCCCATCAGTCCTGCAGCAAAGGACTTCACTGAGTTACTGTTTCCCTCCCTGGAAGGGAATGTTTAGAAGACTCATAATATTCCTCTGAGTTTGTCTCCTAGCAAAAGTATCTTAAACATGACCCGTTCAAGTAATGTTTTTACACCAAAATAAGGATTTTCAGTTCACTGTGTGTTTAATTGCCCTCATTTGTATGAACATTTTCTGACTGCAAATATGACATGCCTGAAACGCTAAGGCTCAGTGATTCAGCTATTAAGAGAGTCCTAGGCAGAATATAGTGCCTCTGAAAAGCTTCAGAGTGAGAGCATCATTTAATAAATGAATACAGCAGTAAATGAATAAAAATAAAACTTAAATTGTCAAAAGAGGGGATGCCAGTATGAAACTTGGCACATGCAAAATATATAGAATATGCTGATGAGCCCCATATGCCTATGTGCATTGTACATTGTATTAATTTAAGGAAGGATGAATCTCCACATTCCCTGTTGCAGGATATTGTGAAGAATCACTCTGGGATAAGATCTAACATTCTGGAAATAAATTTGTGGTTCAGTTTATGCATTTTAGAGAAAGGCAATGTGGAAAACTAGATTTCTGTCACAAACCTTTTGTGACAGTTGTTTCTCTGCATTTCAGATGCTAACCTGAAGAGAACAAATGGCTTATTTCACTCTTTGACTTTTAACCATCAGCCAGGAAAAGAAGAGAGAGGAAAGAAGAAGAAGGGGAAGGAGGAGAAAGACAGAGGACAATAAACTACTCTGTTCTGGATCAGCAAGCATAACTGTGTCAACGTGTCTCCTTGCCACTTCCCCGCCCCCCAATCATACTCAATTAACCACTGAGAGTGAGATGCTTATTTGTCCCAACATCCATAAGAAGAAAAGACAAAGAATCAGGGAACAAAAAGGATTCTGGCAGCAGACAGATATGCAAAGACAGGCTCTGTCTGTAGAAACAAGAAGTCTGTGTGGCTATGGTGAGTAAAAGCAATGGTGACAGGAGGTCTGCAAGCTCACCACGTGTCTCGTGACAAGACAGGTTTGCATTCAGAACAGAAGCATCCTCACAGACAGGAGATGAATAAAATGGCCACAGCCACTTGCAGGTCTCTCCATCAGTGGAAGAGTGACACTGTAGCAGGAGAGACCACACAGAGCTTTGGGGGGTTCCTTTGCTTCAAGTTAGACAGATGCACAAACAATAGGGAGACAAGGCTGCCGAGAGGCCTGAGCACTAGATGCACTCCCGACTCTTCACAATGTCCCAAAGCATTCCCATCTCCAAAGCACTACCCTTTTCAAGTAAGAATGATCAGAGCAGGATGCTGCAATGGGACTTCGTGCTACCCACATGCCAAGAAGTAAAGATGTATGATCAAGCTGTAGTAAAGCAAGAGCTTCTCTTTTGTTGGGTTCTTAATCTGTTGTTATAGATGAGCAAAAATAAGGAAAAAAAAGTACAAGGCCAAATGAAAAGTAATACACACTGTTCAAATCTAATGATTTGTAGAAAGAAAAATGAATTCTGGAGAAACTACAGCAGATCCAGAAATGGCTTTAGGGAGTCACTATTACAGATTACTCCTAAAATCAGTATTATAATGGAGTATGTCTTCTTCCCTCAAAGATTTTTCAATCAAAACCTGAAAACTAAAAATATTGTGAGCAAAACCTAAGAATATTTCTGTACCCTTTGGCCAAAAACCTGGCAGCATTTTTGGTTTGTTTTTCTTTATTTTTTCCAATAAAAAAGCAGGATTTTCTCCTAATGGGAGAAAACCCAGATCTACTGAAATCAGCTCTGAAGTCTACAGGTATTATTTGTTATTTCCTCAGTCCTTGCTGGCAGTTACAGGTCAGTAAGTTTCTCTCTCTTAAAATCAGCAGCAGAACTTCTGATATTTTACTAAACATGGAAATGTGTCTACATCCCACTTTTATTGCCTTCTGCTCAATAGAGGACAATTATCTGTGAGATAATTACAGAGCTATAATAACCACTGCTATCTCCTATTCCAATTAGCTCACTGCAAATATGCAAGTGAAACAGCCTCACTTACTGGCTTCCCGTCCTTGTTCTGTATATGATCAGCAAGAGACAAGTTACTGAATCAACATTATTTAAAACAACCTGTAGTGCAACTAATAAGATACTCCTTCCCGCTCTTACGTTCTGATGTATCTTCATGCTCATTATGCTTAACAATAGCAGAATTAAACTCATCTCTTCTACAGAGGAGGCTCAGGGGAATGCCAGGGAATGAAAGGATGGGAGTTTCAATTTCTTCTCTTGCCGAGAATGAATTCTGCCTCATATAACTGCTGATGAATTGTCGTTTTAAGAGAGTTTGTTAATTTCCAACAGGCAGAAGGCATAAAGAGGGACCTCCTTATCTTTAATGGATGTTATTGAGCAACACAAATGGCTCACGTTTAAATGAATGCAGAAACATCTTGTCTGTTTTGCCATGATAAGACTGTTCTTTCTGCACAGCATGGGTTCAGCTCCTTCTGTTAAATAAAACAACTGTTTTTGTTCAACTTAATGGCAGGCAAACTTCCAGAGGTTCTGAGGCTGAAGTCAGTTCAGAGAAATGGACTGGTATTTATCTGGGTCTTTCCTGATTCTTGAGAAAATCTACCTGAAAAGCTTTGAGGTATGACTGAAAACCTAGTTTCAAGCAAAAAAAGGTCCTTGGTAGCATTGATGTACTTATTGAGGATAATCCATTAGATTGCAACTTTCTCCAATGCAAGAATGCTTCCAGCCCCAGCTGCTTTAAAGAAACAAGAGCTGCAAGAACCCTCACAAAGGTGTGACCCTTGAAATCCAGGTGGGACGAGGTCTGGGGCAGAGGGGAGGCTGGGTCCAGGAAAGATGCTGGCTCCCTGATGCAAGCAGGTGTTTTGCCACTGAATGAAATGGTTGGAAAATTATGTCCATAATCAGAGTATGTGAAAAGGACATTCCTAAACTTCTCAGAACAATGGTGATTTTTAAAATTACTCCCAAACGTTTCTCTTCCAGTCATCTGAAAGCAAGAGGGGTTCTCTCCCACACTGAAAATTGAAAATTCACCCATTTGCCCAGAAACACAGAGATTAGTGTGGTATAGAACAAGGCCAGAACCTAAGCCAAATCCCATACAAAAAAAAGTAGGACAATATTCCTTGCTAGCCAGAGAGCACAAAATACGATACTACTGTCAGCCAGGCAGCCTAGCTTTTGATTAGCTTTGCCAAGCTATGACAGTATGGGAGATCCTCATATGCCTCAGAGAGATGCATTATTCAATATATTAATTAAAGGGCTGGCTTTCATCACTGCTTCCTACAAAGTATCACAACCAATTACTCTGGGACTGTTACTGACAGGCTGAAATTAATTTGTGTTTGATTTCACATGCATCAGGAAGAGACAGAATGAAGTCAGCCCAGGCATGAGTCTGCAGTACAGCAACTAAGCTTCCAACACTGGCCTGTGAAACACAGTAATGAAGTTTGGATATCTTATCTGGTTCCCTGTTGCATGAGAAGGAAACAGATCCTTCCACCATGCACTGTCCAGACAGACATGGCATTGGGATCCAGTCCAGGGATCAATCTTAACCGAGAGAAATATTCAACAAATTCCTCCTTAGATCTTTCTTATAACTGGTTTATCTGGTCTGCGCCAGCCTAAAGACACTTATTCACAAGAGAGTGGAGGGGATTACTTAGTGATCCAAGATTAGCAATGGGTAAAATGAGAGAAGAGACTGCCCCTGGAACATAAAGAAACCTGATAAACGAGAGACCAAAGCAAAAGGCTTTTTAATGGCTGAAAGCCCTAACTGGGTACAATATATGACATTTAGTGGTAAGCATTAAATTTAAAACCAATGAACAGAAATATTTCAACCCTTACTTTTCCAGTCTTAAAAAAAAATAATCACTGCCAGCCACAGTACATTAAAGTCATAAATATGGCTAACATCACAAATTGTACTAAAATCACAACAAATCACAAATTCTAAAAGCCAGACAGCATTTATGTAAGGAGATCCACAGTTACATTAGTGGACAAGGGATAACCCTTCCTTCTTCAAGATATGCTCTGTTTCTCAAGCAAAAGGAGATTAGAAACAAAGGTTCCTCAAAGGCAACTTACTCCAAAATTGCCCTTCCAGACGGTATACACCATCCATTGAAATAATTCACTCCAGCTGTGATAGCAGCCAGAAATTCACAGGTAGTACACATATTGTGAGTTTGCTATCATGTGGCTTTTTTTCCTGTGGTTCATTTATTATGTAGTTCATGGGTTTTAAAGGATAATTTGAAGTATTTGAAATTATTTCCCTTTATGATCACACACAATCCTTGTAGCCAGTGTGTTTTTCTTTTTTTCTTGCTAAAAGAGCTTTGAGCCCAGGGAGTCTGATAGCATGGCATCCACAGGAATTTTTTACAAAGTCAAACACTTATTTTCCTAGGAAAGCAGCCAGTAAGGAGAGGAGCATCACACAACAGCAAAGTCAGGCAACAAACATGTTTAGTAGTTCTTCCAATGCATCAGCTACTACTTAGAGCTTACATTCATAGTACAAGAGACTAGTTGTATCAAATTTCCTTTGTAAGATGAAGTTATTAGTCAACATAAAGTGTAAATATATACCAGAAACCCAAACATCTTGGCTTTTGGTCCCAGGTAAACTAAAAAATGTTCTGTACTACTCCTCCAGTAGTGTACTAGGGTTTTTTTCCACCTTCTGCAAAGATGCTTTCCCAGATCCAACTATTTGTGTCAATCTCTCATAAATTTGTTTAAAAAAACATGGACTGTGCTCAGAAATGGTAATGGTAGTCTAAGCATTACACTAACTGTAGGCAGGTTAGTGCTTACAGGACAGGGAGGTCTATGCAGCCTCTAACAGAACAGTCCTGCAGGTTTTCCTGGAGACAGAAAGTGAAGGATTTTCCTGTTCTGAGCGTCATTTAGGATTTTATACTCTTAGATACCCATGAAATCTATCACAGCATCCCTGGAAGAACACTTAGAAATCTGTACTTGAAAAACAGGATAGGATTTAGGAAAAAATATGCTCATCGACAAAAGCAAAATATAAAACTTACAAAGGTTTTTCAAACTTCGTTGGTCACTCTTGTAAGCTATGGACCACAGTTATGAAGAAGTACATTATAAGCATACTGAACTTCTAACTTGGATATTAGGGACCAATATCTGCTCTGCATCACAAAAATCAAGATGGGAATAGGAGTCAGGGCCCCTCTATGTTGGCTTTATCCAGACACCTTGTTTCAGAACGCACTCTTTCCCTACTTTAATTTTAAAAATCATATATTGCAAAATGAGATTTTATTCAAATTTTTTAATCACTTTAAAAAACATCCAAAAAATGTCAAACATTTCAGGATGTCCCTTTGTTTAATTTTTTGAGAGAAACATTTTTATAATGTTGACATGAATTCTAGAATGTCTTTATTGACTTGAAACTTATTCAACAAAAATAAACACTATTTCTGCCAATATGAAGTATCCAACTCTATATCCATGTTGCATTTCTATCTCTGCCACTGAATTACTGTATAATCACAAGCTAGTCAGCTATGATGTAATGTTTGGAAACATTGAATATCTATAGTGCAAACTGCATTAATTGTAGGCAAACAAAATGAAGATAAAATCCCTAACCTCACAGTTTCCCCACTTGCCCACCTTTTAAGTGAAAAGGAAAATAAAATTGGTCTTATTATCACCATGGTGTTGTGATGTCTAACTAATGTGACCTTGCAAGGAAATCTTTCAGTATATGCCTAGAACTTTTAAGGTCTCATGTCTCCTGAACTCTTATTACAGAGCTTTAGGCTAAAGTTTGAAAATCTTGTCCTCAGCTTAGTACAGTTAATGGTTCTGATGGCTTGAGTAACACGTTCCAGATTTATGTTAGCATTACCCTCTGGAAGAAAAACCTTTCCCAGGTGTTTTCACCCACAGGGCATGCAAAGCAAGTCCCTTATCACAGGCAAATGAGTCATTAGCCCACAGGAGTCTCCAGTAATATGTCCCTGTTCAGTTCTTCATGTGCGGTCTATGTGAATAGCCACTGGGTATACGCCTTGATGACACTACAGGTGGTGTTATCCATGGCTGCCAAACTGGAATTGTTCTTTTTATCCACAGCTCCATGTACAGTATGGTTTTAATTCTGAAAAACTCTAATGCAGGATTAATAATAGTCAATTTGACATTTACAAGACTGTTTTCTTAACACTAAACTTGGCTGTAAAAAATCAAGTGATGTTTCCCCAGCACTATGCAATGACACCATCTGGTAATTAACAATTAATGGGATTTACAGGAGAGAGAGGCACATAT
Organism: Elanus axillaris; assembly: GCA_026212715.1. Classification (NCBI taxonomy): domain Eukaryota; kingdom Metazoa; phylum Chordata; class Aves; order Accipitriformes; family Accipitridae; genus Elanus; species Elanus axillaris. Next base: position 29,544,873 of record JANZLQ010000100.1, on the reverse strand, counting down.
TTGACTAACCATTTCATTACTGGCAGAGTAGTCAAGTAAAGGTAACCTTAGCTGTGTCCGAAGGTCACTTCTGGAACAGCTGCTGAAACAGTCTGCGTGGACCCAAATTAGCACTGGGATTAGGAAACATCAGTGCTGTCACAGAGATGAAGAAGTAAAAATGGATGCAAACGTCTGCCCAACTGCAGATCCAAACCCAGATCATAACCTTTTGTAACACTGAGGTAAATCCCTTATCTTCTGCTATATTACTCTCAGATATCCAAACTGGCCTCCACTATAGTCTTCATGAAATTCAAGCTGCAAATAAATAGAAATACACTGGCTAAATATTATCACTGTTCCTATCCAAAATCATGACAAAAAGGACTGAAAACCTTGCCCTCAAGAGATGAAATTTGCTGACTCATGCTTCAAACAACTGTGACAGAAAACTGGTAACTCAAAAGCATAGCCTAAGTGGATCACATAGCCTCTTCCCTTCTCCCACTGAAACCATAGCCTCTTCCCTTCTCCTGGAACTCTCCTGGAGATGAAAATGATTGTGACTGGCATTCATGGATACCAAAACAACCAGAAATCTGATTGGTTATCACAGAAAGAGAAAAAATAAAATTCTGGGAAGTCTCAGTGAGGCAATCAGCAGTTGTCCTGGTTTCAGCTGGGATAAAGTGTCTTCCCAGTAGCAGGTACAGTGTTATGTTTTGAGTTCAGTATGAGAAGAATGTTGATAACACTCTGATGTTTTCAGTTGCTGCTACATAATGTTTAAAGTCAAGGATTATTCAGCTTCTCATGCCCAGCCAGCGAGAGGGCTGGAGGGGCTCAAGAAGTTGGGAGGGAACACAGCCAGGGCAGCTGACCCAAACTGGCCAACAGGGTATTCCATACCATGGGGCATCA
>JANZLQ010000100.1:29487531-29518051 GCA_026212715.1 Elanus axillaris | reverse complement strand
CCTGTCCAACTGAGGAGGGGGAGTGATAGAGCGGCTTTGGTGGGCACCTGGTGTCCAGCCAGGGTCAACCCATCACACTGGAGTCAATAGTTGAATTGCGCTCTTTCTTCAATTGAAAGTGAGATCATCTATAATTCTGTTCAAGAGATTTTAGAGGACACTTAATATTGCCATCAGGCCAAGTAAATTCTGAGACAGAGCTTTGAAAAGCAATGTGGAAAGCAAAGAAAAAGGGAAAGGAAAAAAAGGGGAAAAAAGAAAAAAGAGGGAGAGAGAGAAAGAAAAGGAAAAGGAAAAAAAGGCCAAGGAAACTTCTCAATTCATCTCATTTCAGTGAAGCAGCCTGGTAGGTAACCCACATCTACACAAATGAATCCTGATAAAGAAAAAAAAAAAAGGTTGGGAATTCCATCTTTTCTTGCACATCACGTTTGCTCTCTCCTCCAGGTTGGGGGTCATTATAAGCTCTACGCATGATAGCAGGAACTAGGAAACTTAATGCGTTTTGTTGCTTTGATCATATTGGAATCATATCCCATGTAATCCATTTTGCACACATCCAGACAGCACGGTTGGTTTCAAATCCCCTAATCTCAGGTAATATAGCAAATACATCTCAGCAAAGGAAATTACTTCCTTGACAGTCAGTGGAGGCCTAGTCAATACAAACAAGTCTAAGTACAATTTACCTCATCCTAAAGTAGTCACCTACATTTGCTTCCAGAAATCAATCAACACCATTCAGTAGACTACCACCAACTATGTGCAGCCTCAGCACCTAATATAGGTATGCATTGCTAGATTTTAGATCTCTACAGTCAGGCAAAATAAATCATGCCCCCCGTATTCTTATGCTTCCGCTTTCCTCATTCCTTCATGTTTATTCCCATCTGCTATATTTACAACCACCCCTCACCCCACTTAGGCTCCAGATAAAATCAATATACAGGCATGATTTAGCTGGCCCAGGAACAAACCACAGGATCCTTGCTCTGTTACACAATAAACTAGGTTGCTTCAGCAGAAGAGCACATTTAAGAATCGAATGTGCCTCGCTCCATTTATCTCTATATTTTCCTTTTCAAAGTAAAACCCATTCATGGAGTATCTATAACATAAATAAAAAGCAATAGGAAAGTCTGGTCTAGCTAAATCAAGTTTCATGAGCAGTTACTTTATTTTTGCCACCACAAATCACCACAAGCCCAAAGTTCACTATTTTGCTAAGACAAAATTAATTGAGCATTTCTGAAGTAGAGCCAGGGTTGCATAATTTAATTTCTCATCTCCTATTAAAACTGCCAGGCTAACCATAATCAGAATAAACAGAGTCATATGTCTTCTTTCCGACAGCAACGCCCATTCATACTTCAAATGCAAACAATTGTGACACTTGACTGTATAAAAGTTACCTAGTGCACCAACACCACTTAATTAAATCATTTAAAAACTGCTTTTGTTACATTTAATGAATGATATATTATACTGCAATGAAACATGCAGCAATACAAATACTTCACAATGCTAACAATTAAGGCTCACTTCACTTAGGGCAATTGACAACACAAGTGCTCCTCACTTCATTCAGTTTGTGCATTCCAAATGAACTGGTTAGCGAAAAGGGTGCTTCTTTGCTAATGAGTTTTGTAATCAAGGCATCTATTTTAATTTCAAATTGGCTAGATTGGGGGAAATTGCTGAACTAAATGACTGGTTCTAATTAGGATTATAAAAATATTCATCATGCAGCAGAATTAGCGCAAGGTCTTGATTTCCCTACATTTGCATATAGCTTTAGTTTAAGAGTGGAAAAAAACCTCCTGATAAATTGTCTTCCTTTTAATGAATTGAACAAACACTATATCTGTTTTAGTCGTCCTTTCATTTAAAGGCACTGATACATATTCATGAATTGTAAATGAAGTTAAGTGATTTCGATTCTTCAGTTCATTACCATATTGAAGAAGAGACTTCTGTAAATCGCCTGTAAATATTCCCAATCTCAAGGGGTGGGGGTGGTTTGTTTTTTTTTAACTTTACTAACATTTCAGTTTATCTGTTTGATGGAGACCTGCCTGCCTAGGAGAGCTGCTGGCAGGTGGCTTGTCCAGCGAAAGACACACGATATGTTTGTAGAACCTGATGTTCCCAGAAGAGCGTTCAAAAGGCGAGGAGATGAAAGGCTTATTTGTGGTTAAGTCATGGGAACAGGACTCTATCTGGGTTCAGTTTCTGACTTTGTTATAATCCTCAGTGGTAGTCAATGAAACACTTTAATGACCTGTTCCTGAATACACTATGGATACTCTGGGGACAATGCTTTGTCTGTCAGCTTCACGTTTAATTGCAAGCTCTCTGGGGCAGGGATTGCTTGTTAATATGAATGTACAATACAGTGGACCAGTCAGTATGGTAGGGTTTTCTAAGTGCGGTTACTGTAATATGGCTTCTATTAAAAGTGTTCCTTTATAGCTGGGCAACATACTCACTTTATTTCATTCCTCAGTAGGATAGCCCTGTAGGAGTAATTGTTATTATGGCAGCTTCCTCAATTTCTTTCCCCTTTGGTTGAAGGAAAGAATGCAGTAGGTGTGCCTCCAGCTTCAGTCTGCAGGGTGCTCAAATGTCAAGTGACTGGTGCAAGATAAATTAGAAAGCTGAGTATTGTATCCATAGGACTGGAACCACAGTCATCGTGCTCTTCAGATATCAATGAGCCATGATGAGAAATTAGCCCCAGTGTGTTCTCTCACATCATACAATGAAATGGTGATTCTACCATGAGGATCCATGCAGGAGCAGAAAGAGCTTATTTTCCTTGTTAAATATAATGTTCACATCTTGCTAACAAAAGCGGAGTTTTACCCAAGAGATGCAGTCTCGAGCTGTTGCTGATAAAAGGAGAGGTTGCTACACTCCTGACAACTACCATTACATCTAAATTCCAGGACCAGGAGTGCTGCTGAGGACCAGGTGACAGCTCTGGGTGCCTGCTGATTTATATCAAAATGAGATGTGAGGCAGGCACCAGCCCACCTCTCCTCATCAACCCCATACTTCAGTTTCTAAGGAAAGAAAACCTACAGGCCTGGGCCAGAGTCATGACTCACTTCAGACATGCAGCAGCATGCACTGCTTAATTTCAGCATGTCTGCAGCATGCAGCTGCTGTCTTAGAATTGCAATGTCCAACATTAGGAGTTCCAACTCAAACTGCAGTATCACCTGAACACAACCCTGAAGTCCCCATGTGCTTAAGCCTCTATGAGAGGCACAGAAAAAATCTGAGATCAGGAGTTGGGGCACTTGCTGGGAATGAAGAACACAACTCCCCAGTCTCTCTGCTAGAGAAGCTGAGCAGAGCAGATGGAGGGGGAACTAAGCTTGAAATCCTGCAGCACTGGCACCCCCTGAAACACAGGAACCAAGGGTCCTTCAGGGCACCAAGGGCTCTCTTAAGGTCCCAACTCGGTGACCTGCTATGACAGGAAAAGAGGAGATAAGGAGTTGTCTTTTTCTCCAAGTGTGAGTGCATATAAAGGTCTGACTTAATTTTTTTATACAACTCCTCTTCACAAGGAGCCACGTGGAGAGGACAAGAGGCAAGGGGTATATATTGCACCAGGAGAGATTTCATCTTGGTATAAGACAGACATTTTTTTACACTGAGAACAATCAATCACTGGAACCTCCCCCCAGGGACATAGTGAAGTTCCCCTTACTTGAACGCCTCCGCTTTCAAGACATGACTGGACAGGGTGCTAGATAACCGTATCTAGGCTCCCTTTCCCACAAAAAGTTGGACCAGATGATCTTTTGAGATCCCTTCCAACCTGAGCTGTTCTATAAATCTGTTAAAATGGCTTGCCACAAAGGATCCCAGACAAAGATGGATGACTGCCTGGAATAAGGTACCTACATTTTGAGAAGAACATGAACCCAGCCTTGCCCTCCACTCAGCTAGTTCCATTGGATTTCTTTGGCAGCACCCTACCCAACTGAACACTGTCAAAAAAAAAAAAAAAATCCCACCCTGCTTAACCACGCTGTGTACTGGGAGCCTGGGCCCAAATTCCAGGAGAGAGTTTTGCCTGTCAGCAGGGGGGCACTGCCTTCGTGGCTGTGGCTCTGTGTGTCTAAGCTATTAAAAAACTTTCCCACATAGTCCTACTGTTATCTGTGATTCTTTTAGATAAAGTCAGCAGTGTCTAGTCAAGATAGTCAGGTCTCTGACATGCACCACATTCAATTTTCAGTTCATAACTTGCCACATCTCCAGTGCTGAAGGAATCTCCCCAGTCAGACCTGATACTGTCTGCCAGGTGCAACTTGGTGATACAGCACAATGTTATCTTGCACATTTTATTTATCACCTCATTTGAAGAGATACTAAGGCACCCACTTTCTTTTGTTTGCTTCCTCCTGAAGATTAAGCCCTATGGAGGGAGAAGCCACTGATTGCCAAACTTCTTGTTTAACCAATGTTCTCAAATTCATAATAGTGTGGCTGGGGAATTTAAATTGGTCTGTTATTGAATTTTTCAGTCTCTCACCTATTCCCAGTGGGTTCCCAATCACAATTTGGCCTGTGAGGAACAGGTGAAACTGTATCTCTTTGCATGTTTTTTTTTCTCTTAACAATGGTGATTTCAAATATTTTACGTATCTCTCTCCCTGTTTCCCTAATACTATATTTTTTTAAAATTACCTTTTAAACAAATATTTGTGCAAGAGTTGTGCATGTTGATCTGAAAGAAGTTTCAGTGTCATTCTGAGAGAAATTCTGTGGAGCTGTAAACACCCCTGCATGTCCACCTCCACACTGATCCATTCCCCAGAGGGGTATTGGGGTGTGGGAAGTTGACCTTATTGAGAATTAGTTGGTTACTTGGATAAACAAGACAAATCATGAGGCACTTGAAATATTGGTATCAGAAATTGTCCTCATTTCAGCTGGGATAGAGTTACTTTTCTTTCTAGTAGCTGGTATAGCGTTATGTCTTGGATTCAGTATGAGAAGAATGCTGATTACACAACAGTGTTTTCAGTTGTTGCTAAGTGATGTTTAGACTAAGTCAAGGATTTTTCAGCTTCTGATACCCAGCCAGCGAGAAGGCTGGAGGGGCACAAGAAGTTGGGAGGGGCACAGCCAGGACAGCTGACCCAAACTGGCCAAAGGGATATTCCATACCATGTGACATCATGCCCAGTATATAAACTTGGGGGAGTTGTCCTGGGTGGATCGCTGCTCGGAAACTAACCGGGCATTGGTCAGCGAGTGGTGAGCAATTGCATTGTGCTTCACTTGTTTTATATATGCCAATCCTTTTACTATTACTGTAATTTTATTATTGTTATTATCATCATTATTTCCTCCCTTTCTGTTCAATTAAACTATTCTTATCTCAACCCATGAGTTTTACTTTTTTTCTTTCAATTCTCTCCCCCATCCCACTGGGGGGAGTGCAGGGTGGTGGGGAGTGAGTGAGCAAGCAGCTGTGTGGTGCTTAGCTGCTCGCTGGAGTTAAATCACAACTGAAATGCAAGACCAATTCAAGATCTTCATCCCCAGACACTGAACAGCAGCAACAAAAACTATACCTCATGTATATGCTGGTAGACTCCAAGGTTTCACAGCACTCCATAAAGCAGTTTCCAATACTTTCCAACAAAGAGTATCACACCTTTTTCATGTATTCTCCTTCCCATCAGAATTGGATACAAGGGTCATTTAAAACAGTTTCCTATATAGTTTCTGCAAAAACCTGTGAAAAGTGGAGGATGAAGCCCCATTTTCCCTTTGTATTGGCTCATATATATAAGTGCCAATATGGACACTGCTAGTGAGACCCAGCTTGACTTGCAGCAAAATTGGCTATAACATTTACATAGTGTCCACCTTCTGCCAAAGGCCACAGGGGGCCATTAACAGAACCAACACGTGCACACATCAGATTGCACTATTTTATCAATAAAGTAGACACACACAGAGCTACTGGGAAGAAATCCAAGATTTTCAACTCACAAGATGCAATTAACCTCCCAGGGCCTGGTAATTGTACAATGCCACACGGTTGCTCGGGGGGGAGTAGTACACCCATCCATGCTTGCTTAAAGCCCTGAAAAAATACCTTCTGTCTATGCTTCGTATGTTGTGAGAAGATATTAGGGTCTACAAACTTGCTACATGTTCATGCCCACACAAACAGATTTCTTGTCTCAGCTGTACTGCATTTAACTGATAATACAAGACAGTTAGCAAGGCAGAGGAGGGTCATAATTGGCTATGAATATTAAGAACAGGAACGATACACCATGTCAACTCATACTGAGGCAATATCCTCAATAACTCTTTCATGAGAAAATAAATGGTGGTGGCTGTGATTCGTCCTAAAATGAATGAAGTAGCCAGCAGCCACACAGCAAAACATCTTTCAGAAAGCCTGCTGAGCTCCATTCCTCTCACTGAATCTTCTCCCTTGCCCTTGGGGAATAGCCCCAAGCAGGAAAAAGAGGGACAATACTTATGTGAGAGTGGTAATAAGAGATTTAGGGACTGAACTGATGCTGTATTCAGTTATTTCAGTTGATGGAAGAGAGAATGTTGTCAGAAAGCCTTTGGCTTTCTCAGCTATAAAGTCATATTTCAAGGAGAAGTTCTGTGAGAGGAGATGGGCTCCTTCTCGAAGAAGGGGAAGGTCATTTTTGTACATAAGATTGCTGTGAGACTTGGGCTTTAAACTAGAATCATGTGAAAGTGGTAGCAAAAGTCCACAGGTAGGTATAAAAACAGATCCGTGCAAGGGGTAAACTAGGGGAGTGGGGTTATTCAGCAGCAAGGCTATAGGAGGAGCAGTAAGAAGAACAGTAAGTCTACCTGCAGAGCATCCTGCAGTGCCTGAATATCAAGGCTGAGAATAAGACAGAGCCCTCAGAAGAAGCTGAAAGCATAAACTTATGATGAAAATGATGCATAATAGTGGCATATCAGTGCCTGGCTGAGAAAATTCACAACTAGAATATTACCGCAAGAAGGCATCACTTGCTCAGGAAAGAGAGGGCAAGCCTTTCATAGCACAATATATACACTCGGTCTGAGGTCTCATAGCATTCTCCTAAGCAGGCTAAAAGACTGGAGGAAGTTACTATTAGCTGGGTAAAAAACTAACTGGGATACCATGTTCTGAAAACAGTTATCGCTTTGTGATAACTGCAGAAGGTATGTAAAGACTGTGGTTCCTCAAGGGTGTCACAGAGTTTTGCATTGTTCCATTCATTCACTAGTGTCTTAGAATAGTGAATACACCTTCTAAGTTTGGAACAGTGAATACACCTTCTAAAACACCAACATGGAAGGGACAATTCTGTTAGAGGACAAAATTTAAAATTGTTGGGGTTTTTTAATTGGTTTTTTTTTAAGCAACTGGATAAATAGCCTAATAATATTGTCAAATGTGTAGAAGTTAGCTAGAAAGAAGGAGGGATGCTGAGGATAAAACAATGATTAAAAAAGAGGCTTGAATCACAGCCACGGAACTGTAGGTCAGAAGACCTCAGAGGAAAAATTTCTAACATGAAGATCCAAAATACTGACTTTTTTTATTTCACACAAAAACTTTAATACTGTTTTCTATTGTTATACACAAAACATTTTTAAAATCTTTTCATCTAGGCAGTGACCAAATCAATTATTTGTAGAGCACTAGCTGTTGATATTTCATTTTACTGTGTGTAACAACATACTTGGCAAAATGTTTCTTCAGAGTCATCATTCTCAATAATTTTCAAGTTGACCACAGCTTGCTTACAAAAACATATTATTTTTAATTGAAAGAAAAATAATAAAATAAATATTCATCTGAGAACTATTTTTTGATCTAAGAACTGAAATTAAATTTGCAAACTTGTTTACACATTCACAGTTATGAGAGGATGGATTAGATCTTCCCTTAATAGTTTCTACTGCTGGGAGTCAAATTGTATTTGATTTGATTTCAGAGTTATTTGTATTTTTAAATCTGCCTCTAAAGCAGTCATTACAAATAGATTTTAAAGTTCAAACACACTTTAAAGCTTAGAGAGGTGGAAGATAATGGTCTCCCACCATAGAAGTGGCTGCACCACTGAACATATAGCAAGCCACTGACTTTCATCAGCACCTTCCTTGTCACACTATCTGTGGATGAATATTACCTGCAGGTTACAGAATAATGATAAGCTTTCTATTTTATTTCCCTTTCATGCCTTTAAATCAAAAGTATTTCAAAGCAGTTGTATCCCAAAAACCTGTATACATGAAGTGAGGAAGCAAGCACTATTTGATCCAGCACCACCTATTTTGTGCCAGGCGACTTCATGCTGCCTCACAGGGAAATGGGCACAAAACCAAAGGACAGAGGAGTACCAGCAGGACCAGGCTGCAGTTGGAGAATTAGCCCCTGACAACAGCATGGCATCTCTTTGGATAGCCTTCTCACAACTGCAGAGCACTACTGCAACCTCTCTAGCCACTTGTTTTGGGGGCTCTTGATGTCTGTCTTCTGGTCAGCAGCAGAGAGATCAAATGATCACTGCCACAGGCATGATCCCACGATCACAGCTAGGAGAGAGGGCATGGCGTAGCAGTGGGGGAAGGTGTGAGATCCAGATCTGCCTTCTAGAGAAAAAGGGAGGAGAATGATCACAACGGTCTTATGAAGATGCACAAGACCTGATGAAGCTGCTTAAGGATTTAGGATTTTTAGCCTAAAAGACACTTTCTTCTTGTCATTGGCCTAACCCCCATCTAACAGAAGGTCATGGCTGACCTCTGGTTCACACTCAGCTGTGGCAGTACTCCTGTTTCCAGACAGGCAAGAACGTATTACGTTGGCCTCTAAGAAGATTTCATCTGGGGACTTCACACAGCACTGCTGCCACAATCCATAGCACTGCCTTTGCACCCTAAGAGCGCTACCCATTATCTCAGTATCAACTGTAACTGCAGTGAAGCTGCATGATCCTGAGACAGAATGACAATTATTCTACAGCTCTTATTAAGCCAAGATGCAACTGAGCAAAATCTATACCTGGGTTATGTTACGCAAACACTTCAACTGGGAAAAGTGCTGCCTGCACAGTTCCACTCAAGGATCAACTTTCAACCAGCACTTAAGGCCATCCTTCTGAACACCGAAGAAAACAATCATGAGTGGCCTTGAATGTGAAGGCAGACATAAAGCCAAAGCCTGAGCTTTGCATTGCTCCATTTCCATTTGACCAACAAGCTGCAGAGCACGTCATCTTTGCTCTTATGCCGTGGACAAGTTTGTTCAGTTCCTGGGATAAAATGCAAGCAGCCTCAGGGTGTTTCTAACATACAGTTCATTCTCATTGGCTGTCTTCTAAGCAGAAGAGAACAGCTGAGGTAGGCACTCAGATGCATTAGTTTGAAGGAGCAGAAGCAAAAACACTCCTGAGCCACTATTGCTGTACTGGATCAGGGGAGCATAATTACAACTCACAGTCAAGTGCGTGTGCATACTTTGTATTTTGATTTCTCCCTCCAGTGGCTAACATGTCATAAAAAGACTACAAAGAACTGGAAATAGAAGTAGCATTTCAATCCAAGAGCAGATGCTCTGCACTCACTACAGCTGGATCTCTCTGCAAACACATACTCAGCTTGTCATATCTGGCTTCTCACATCCATGAGCACCTCATCAGATGCCTGCTTCTTTCAGGACTGTCTTTATACCATTTAAAATCTTTACCTCCAGTTTAAAAGTGGCATCAAACCATTCCATGACATCAAATAAATAGATTGGTCTTTCTAGCCTATTTCAAAATCCCTGTTATACTGAACATCTGAGTGCACAAAACTTTGACATTTGACTAACTCCTTCATACAGTAAGGACTTGATACTGTGAAAGGGGTGTATTTACAATAGCTTTGTGCTTGCAAATGTCACTCAAGCATCATCAGTAGCACAGCAGCAAACCACCTGCTGCCTGCCATAACATTCTGTCAATAAGTGGATGGAAAGGTTGCATTAGGAAGTATATCAGTAGTAGATTATTTGATTATGCTGTCAGTAACTAGTTGCACTAGCCTTTAAAAGGAAATTCTGTCTAATATAAAAGGCACAATATTTTGGGTGTATTGTCCTTATAGCTGAGATGTGAGACTCACTAGTTTAGAAAACTTCAAAAATATCTGTAGGAATTGAAAACCCCACACAGCACATATACACTTGACAGATTAACACGAAAAACTTAAAGTGGCTATTCAGCATGTGTTTACTTTCCAGAGTCTATGGATGACAGAAACAGAAGAAAAGAAAGATAAAAGCTTGGCATGTTTTAAGCTTTCTAAAATTTGTAACTTCATGACCTGGTCTATGCCTCAGGTTTGGGCTGTAGTGGGGACTGCTGTTCCAGAACTGAAGCACACACTCCATAGCCACAACACTTTACAAGTCACATTGCACCTGCATTGCTCAGCACCTTTCAAAACAGATGAGCGCTATTAAGAGCAAGCTTGCTAAGGACAAAGTAACAGACTTAAGAGTTGTCTCACCAATAGAAGGCCCTGCAAAGTGATTTAAAAAGTGGCACAGAGGAGTCTGTCATCTGTTGCTGCTCACTGATTTCCACATAACCGAGTTCAGTTTGCAAGCAGAAAGAGCATGCCCTCACACGCAACAGCAAGCTGTAACAGACCAACTCAGCCCGAGCACTTGATCCTCAAAGACAGCTCAGCAATCACCAAGGCCTACAAATCAATAGATTTTTAGAACAACTCCATATGTCATGCCAAATCTCACATTCTTTTCATCTGTCGTGCCATCACCACTACTAAAGTTTCCATACCCATCATGATCACTGTATAACTCTACTACCTTTAGCAAGCTTGCTGTGGAGTCACTGAGAGGGTTTTGAGCACATTTAGAACTGCAAGTTGAGAGCAGCAAAGCACACCATAATTTCTTCACCATCTCTGGAAGTGCACAGTTGTAAACACTATCCTCTTCAACACCTGGCTCAAGAATCATTGCAATATGAAATCAATGGCTTACCTTTTGATCCAGACTGTAAGCCAAGATCCACTCTTCCTGCTTGGGGTGGAAGAGCAAGCTCTGGATATAGAAGTTCAGACGGTATTTCTGGTAGGTAGCCCCTTCATCAGAGCTGATGAGGATGCTACTCTCAATTTCTGGATCACTAAGAAGCATGATCTAAATAGAAAAATGAAGGGAAAAGACTGTTAATGGAAAAGTGAAACTGAACTTCATTTAAAAGTGAGGTCATACAGCACTGATTCCTATTAGATGTATTCAGAACATTGCTCAACAGTGTAAACAGCCCATAGGATTTCTCAAATAGGTTTTTTTGGGTGTGTTTCACTTCCATTTTATTTGGTGATTCATTCATAGATTCATACAGCAATTCCTTTTTTTCATTTTATTTTTATCCAGATAAATTCAGAAAGCCCAGCAAGAATGGAAAATGCTACATAGATACCAAAGCTGAATTTTGTTGAGTATAGCAACTTCAGACAGCTACACCAGGCTTTTCTCAAGCTTTATCCAGTCTACCACCTCTCTTCCTAAATGTGGAATACTCTCTCCAAAAGTACACAACAGGGCACTCCTGAGATTTAAGGCTCATTATTTGGTAGCTTGCAGAGCTATGAATGAGGGCATCACCTCACTGGAAACAGAGAATGCCTACCTGGATCAGCTGCTGGCATCTGAAAATAGTCCATGTGCGTGTGCGCAAACACTGATACACTACCCCATATATCATGTTTCCAATTTATACAGTAGGAGATATTCATTCACTCAGCAAACACATAATTTTCCCCAAGCATGGGAAAGTGTATGACCTCAATTTGTACAGGGAAGAAAACACTTCTGAGCCTCTAATTTTAATTAGAAAATTATTACCAATATTTTAAAATGGGTTGATTCCACATTATCAGATGGCATGCTCTACATAAATGTTATCAAGAAAAATGCTGTGGAAACATTAACACCATCTTATTAACATCTGGAGAAAATGACATCACATTAAAGCAAATGCCAGCACCATAAAATAAAGGCAAACAGTGGGAAATAAATTAGAGCTGTGCTAAACACAGCAGGTTATTGATACAGTAGCTGAAACAAATATAGAAACTGCCTTTCAGCAGGAAAACAGATCCAGGAACTGCCTTTTTTAGCTAGCTGCAGAATGATCAGCTAGCTGAGATCCACTGCAGTTTTGTTACACGTGCATGTCCATGTTAACTTTTCTTATCAAACTTCACAGAGCTCCAGCTTCAAGACTGCAATAGGGAAAGACATTAATTTTGACAGCAAAAATCAGTTACAAGGAATGGTAAGACCCTTGGTATGTTAGACCTCGATCAAGAAAAAGATTTCAGCTCTTGTTTAATCTTAAGCGCCTCATTAACTCCATGAAGTCACCAAGGGAAAGTGAATATAATGTAAATGGTTTCTGATCTTTTCCATTAAGAAATGAAAAGGGCCTTTAAAACTAGAACTGAACATTGTCCTAGGGTGAAGCCACCTGTATGAATCCAGCTTGAGCTCAGAGCTCCTTCAACATCCCTCATATACTGCTTAAGAGCCTCATAAAGCAATCTTCACCTGTTCCCACAGAAAGCCACACCACAAGTCCTGAAAAAGTGCACTTGCACTGTGCACAGCATGGGAAATGAGAAACCTGCCCGCAGGCAACTGACTCCCTGGGAATTAGTCCTGAGAATAGATCCCGTCGGCCTCTACCTAGAAGGAAGCTTTGGTACATTTCTCCTTTCTAATCAAATCAAAATACGTATTTCATTTTGCTCCAAACAAGAAAGGCTTCCCCACTATTTCAAGATATTTTTTCTGTCACTGGTGACCTAGACTTCAAAGACATTTTGTCCCCCATGTATACACACCCCTGTTCATCTAAAGCATATTGCCTGTGCCAGACAGAGAACTGTAACATAGTTTAGTAAAAATCACTTGCTTCTGTGGAATGGAAGAAAGATGTGAGATTGCCAATATAACAAGATATTCCACAGAGATCTTACATTTAAAAGGAAGTATACTTCAGGAATAAAAAGATTTTCTACCTTATGTCACAGAAGGTTACAAAGTTAATAATGCTACCAGTTGCATAGATCTGATGCGGTACACATGCAAAACATCCACTCTTCCCTTTCACACACAATCTGCAACACTTCAGTGAATAGTTCAAGAAATGGGTCAGATGAGACAGAAAAGGAGATATTTCCACCAGATGGTTCACAAAGCCAGGCAATTTGTTCCTCTGGAAGTGTAACAGTGGTTGCAAGATCAAATAATAAAACCATCAAGATAGGAAAATTAAGAGCCAGAGGGAAAGCTGGAAGAGTCTAACAACAGTCATACCTTCTTGTAAGTGCCATCACATTAGTCACCTGCTGCCCTTCACTCAGTTCTGATATCAACTCTCCATTCCTTCAAATGGAGAAAAGAACACACCCAGCATCTCTGTTGTCATCCATCCTCCCAGGCAAGGCTGATTCCACACAAAGCAGGATGGAAGAAACAGGTTGCTCAGTCAGAGTGAAAAACAAAAGGCCACCACCTAGTTGTGCAGCTAGGTCCACAGCTTTGTTGCATGGCAGGCAGGAAAAGAAGAGTGGGAGACTGTGGGCTTTATTTTTTTGTATTGTCATTTTTCTGCTGGAAGCTATGGGGGAAGGGGACAACTTCTGGCAGGTGAAATAGCAGGACATCTGTCAAAGGCCTGAAACAGCCACTTCTCATTATGGGGCCAGGGTGAAGGATTCACCCCAGTAGTGATTTAGATTAATTGCTTTTCATTAAGAGCCAATAAACAAACTCCAGTCACAATGAGCATTTCTGCCAGCACCCTGTGTTGCCTTTTATAATTGCCATAAGGAATAGCAAAGGAGCACCAGAGAGTTGTCAAATGTAATTTACAAGTTTTTAAGATCTAATCATTTTCTATAACATTAAGTGGCAGCCTTTATCAAAAAGGAAATTACAATTCACCTTGCTACATTCTAGAATATATACACACACACACACATATATATATAAAATATTATTTTCAGTTGCTGTCTTTAGTTTAAGTGAAGAGGGGAAGGGGAAATAGGATTGATTAATGCTAAGGGTAAGTCCTTGAAAATATACTTCCGATGAGGTAGTTTATACTACACATCTTTTCCTCTAGAGGCTATAGCCTGCCCTCCAAAATTCAGTGGACAATGAATGGCAAGCACTTGACAAAACAAATTGGGCTGAAAACCAGACTGAACTTCAGGTAGCTCCTTAGGAGATGAATGCAGAGGAAGAAAGCTGTCTGGTACATGGTGCATCTCCTTTAAAGCAGGAGCTTTGGGGGCAATGATGACCCATACAGAGCTGTACTGAATGAACTCCAGTTCAGCAGAACACCAGACACGAGCAGGGGAAGCACATAGAAGGGAGATATTTAGAGAGGCCACCTTGCAAGCACAACAAACTATGATGTATGGACTGAGATCTTCGGCACGTGACCAGGAAACACGTCGAGCTCTGAATACTTCAAGGGGATTTATCCCAGGAAATATGAAGCACAGGCTGCAAGCAGAAAGAACAAGGAGAGGAGGTGTCATACCTATACCTACCATGTAAAGAACAAAGAGAGGAGGTGTTATACCTATACATCACGATGTATTTGGTACACAAACCACAGAAGTACCTAAGAGTCACTCACATTGTTGGAGAGCATGTAGGACCTTTAAAGGAGCTCTGAACAAATGCAGAAGTGAGAAGGAAGGAAAGTGACATCATATCACAGCACAAATCCACCAAAATGGCATGTCCTCTGATGGGGCTAATATAATAAAAACTAAGGCAGGATTTGTAACTAAGAATCTGAGTTCCTGCTACCCTGATTAAAATTCCACGTGTATCACTGGATTTATGCAAACACCTTCCTCAGTATTGGTTTCACATAGGCTACGTGCAGGTGGATGAGTCAAGATGGTGACACACTCTTCCTCTGCTCCCAACTAGCCAGGCACAAAGCTGACTGTGATCTGGAATATTGAACCATATCAGTAATGAGCTAGCATACTTCTCATGGGCACAACACTACAACAGGCCCAGACCCTACTGGCTTGGAGCTACAGGTAGCCTGAGCTACAGTATCTGCCTGAATCTGTCTATTGTAGTTATGCCAAAGACTCGTCTATAGCTTGGCACTCACTTCTTCTCTCAGTACCCTTCACAGCTCTGCCCTCACATTAGCAGGCCTGCTTGTCACATCACCATTACCCTTCCTCTTCTGCACCCAAGGTATAAGAACAACCCCACCCCCCCCCGCCTTCATCAAATTACCTGTATCCATAGCATCAAATTCAAAAGCTTTATCACCGCTCTAGCTCCCTGGTTCTGTGTTATCCCAACACAAGAGAGATCTGTTTTGTACACAGCTGAATCTTTTAATAAACTACCTCTGGACAAAAAATGAAACAACATGACACATAAAAGGCATTTTTATTAATATTAGTTTTCATTGAATCCTTTTTCTCAACCAGCATAAAATTTCACTGTAAATTACCAAAGCACATCTCTTTAAATCAGCATGGAGAAGTTTTATAGGTACAATATCTGTAGCAGTAGTACCACTGAGCTGCATTAGCAGGAAGCATCCCAGTAAATGAATAAAGAAGACAGGTTCAAAATAAATGTCTTTTGTTCCCAGAAATAAGTAGATAGCATTAAACCATTGTGTACTGCCTTCTGATTTTCCCCTTCATTATAACATGCTTTTCATAAGCAGTCCTTTTCAGAGGTCCCAGTCACATTCTCATTCACCTATATAAAGTGCTATTCTAAAAAGAAATAACCAAAACAGTTTTAAAAAAAAATCCACTTACAAAGAACCCCAGCCTCCATATCTACAAAAGAAATCCAGCTCCTTAGCAAAGTATTAGCAGTTTGTTCTGTAGCACTGGATTGTCCTCTTCTGCAATTGAAAAGGTAGCTCTGCCACAAACACTGCTGCAAAAACCAGAAACTTAAGGTTTCATGTTTACAGCTCTATAGTGATTTCCATATTGAATGTGCTCAGCTTACACATGAAAAGGCTTTGGGTTTTTTTGGTCCTCCTCCCACTAGACCCTCAACTCAGAAGCACTTTAAGTCCCTCCTAAAAAAACTTTAGGTCCTTCCTAAAGCCAGGCTACATCTACATCAGCAACAGGAAAACACAAATCTGATTTTAAAAAAGAAAAAAAAAGCTTTTTTTTTTGCTTTCCCATTTTGATTTAAAACATTTAAAGGACTGTATGGTCTCACAAGACCTCTGGAGCTAAGCCTACTTCCCAAGGAAGTTTCATATTAGCTTTGAGTTTAAAAAGCCAAAACGTTTCAAAAATTTATACTGAAATGTCAATGCAAATGGAGGATTTTGCTTTGTTTGGGCTTATGATGTCCTTTTACTTTTGAAACTGAAAAAAACCAAAATCAAATGACATTTAAAGGCTTAAAGATACACAAATCATTTTCTTCCTTCAAAACATCAGTTCATCACAAGTAAGTTCAATATGAATAGTTTGGAAATCTTTATTGAAAAAGTAATTTTTTTACTGCTGAAGCATTTTAGATTAAAAGTTTGTCCATTTGAAATGTCTCACTGGCAAATATTTGGTTATTCATTCCCTTCCCATTCTTCCTCTCTCCTACATCATTACTGCAATCTACTTTCCCTGCAGGGTAAAAGGATGCACTTGGACATATATACACAACCTTACCCTCTTAGAACAAAGCTACATAGTATACCCGACACCCTTCTATGCCAATGCCATGGAGGGGAGATGCAACTCATTGCAAAGAAAATCTCACCCTTTTTTTCTTCTTTCCTCACCATGGATCAGTTCAATTAAAAAGCTTCAGCTTAATTAAATCAGCCCAAATCCCTCTGAGAGAAAAATGTACTAGTGTCACAAGTAACTGTCTACTTATCAGCAAAAGTAACACCCATATGAATCAGCATTAAGCTAAAAATATCCTTGCATGATTTGTACTAGTTTAGAAAGCACACCTTAACTTTACACAGACTTTTACAGAAGAGGTTCAGAAATGGCTAGATACCTGCTCACTGCCCTGTAGATATACTAACTCCTGCAATAATCAGCAGAAAAGGAAGCCAATCTCTACTCTCCAGTCACCAAGACCAGAATATTAGTCAGACAGAAAAAAAATGGGAGATGGCAGGGATAAAATCTGCTCTAGAGATAAATCCTATTTATTTATACGTAAGTAAAGCAATCCACCCCATTACTTAGCAATCAGCAGCTGTGACAAGAGGGATATCTGCTCTCTGGGAAGCCAAACAAGACAGCCATGAAGAAGGTAAGAGCTTCCGCATAATTACTAACTTTGTGTCCCAAAAGGAAAACACTCATTGCAATCCCTTATGTTACAGAGTAGCCCAGATTGGCTCCTTGTTTCACATGGCTCAAAAACTTCCTTAATGTTAAGGATAACCCATGGGCATCAGCCAAGCAGTAAAGGTGCTCTGAGCTTTCATGAGAGATAAATTGTCTGGACCTAACCCATTTCAACTTCTTGTAACTTCGCTTCTTATTGCCCAAAATTTAACATTAATAACAGATTTAATTAATGAATATAGCACCAGATCACCATCTCTCAGAACCATAATGCTGTAATTTTAAAGGATGAAGTGCACTGCACTCACTTTATAAGGGTTTATGAAGCATGTGTTATAAAAGTACCTCAACCATAAGGCTTTTATACCTTGGCACTCACTTCAATACAATCCCATAAAATCCAAGCAATCTTTAAGTGTTAAAGGTGACTTTCACTACTGTATTTATTATTGGATAATGAAAAATGAGTCAGACACCCATAGAAACTGAGCAATGAAACAGAGTTTCCCGACACTTTTGCACTGGGTCTGCATTATATGGACCGTGACCAAAGAACCAAATAGGTCTCTCAAGACCTTTCAGGCACTTCATGCTAACCTCTCTTCAGAACTTCCTTGCCATCAGGACTTCTCTGTAATTACAAACCAACCTCTACTCTGCAGAATCCCATTGCTTGTCACTGAATTTCCAGATGTCAACAGCTGTTTTTCTAAGTATCCAACTCCTGCGAAGGACCTCCTCCATAAACTCCTCCAGCTGTGCTGTAGACTGCAGCTCTCTACTCCAGTAAGTTGGTTTGAGAAGACAGCATAGATCTCTAACACTAACACCCCATCTGTGGGTTCCCCATCTTTCCAGCATTGAGAGAGAATGATCAGAGCACATCATGCTGTTCAGGTTAAATACAGGTCCTATGTCTTTGTAGTACGTTTTGTCTTTTGTGGAGGGTACATGAAAGAAGAGGACCATTACAAGGTAGAAAGTAATAAGCTGTAAAATGAAAACTTACTTTTTTTTTAACCTAAACCAGCAGGGTCTTCTGGTGATACTGCAACACAAAAGAGGACATCACTGGGGTGCTTGTTCATTTTTATGAATATCAAATCCTCTTCTGAAATGCAATTTGTAATTATTCTGCTGTCCCCTTGTTATATATATTTAGACAGCCCATCTTCAAAATCGAGAGCAAGTTTCACTGTAAATTTTGTAAGTTGTACCACAACAATTTTCTGCGTAGATATCAAGACCATTTCATCACTCAGAAATGATGCAAGCATAAACCTGCTGTCCAAACAGCACACCCTCCCTACCGGGATCAGGCACCCCAGGTTCACTGTTAACTTGAAAAGCCCCTCAGAAGAATCCTGGTACTGTCAGAAATAAAACTAAGAGTTTTAGCTACAACCAACCCAATGTGTGCCTTGTCTCAGCAGAACTTGGAACCAGTAGTTCAAGGCAGCATAAGTCTGGCCAATGAGGATGAATAATCTTCACACATGAGATACTGATATTACACTCAGACACCAAACATGCAATTGGAATATATAGTCCCAGCATGTGCTACATATAGTTGGCTCAGTCAGGGAAGAGTACACATTTACGATTACAGCATCTCACAAATTCTTTCACTTGCTTCTTGGAAAGATTAAAAAGGACAGAGATGCCAGAAGGACTTTGGGGAGACTGAGATAGACAAGTTTGGTGGCAAAAGAATTATTATCTATTGTCCCACTGTCTGAAAATCCATAGGAGAGATATCTTACATGATTAACTCTGAAAAAAGATATTAGTTAAAGCACATCAAACGAGGACCAGCACTCAGCACTACCTTGCCTTCTCTAAGAAGATGCACATCAGCCCACCATGCTTGTTTACAGTGAATAACCCTGGTTAATCTTTCTGACTTCTATTGTTTCTCATATCCAATTTTATCCAGATTACAATTACAATTAATTGTTCAGATTTGTACAAAATTAAAACAGACTCTTGGCACTGCAGCCATACCTGCCACAAATTGCCATACCGAAACAAAACACTTCACAGATTTTCAAGCTCACACACCTCATCCCCCATGGAGAGAGCGCTTCATTTAATTACCACGTCCAGCAGCTGCACCTTGCAGGATGCCCTGAAGATCAGGAGCAAATCAAGGCTAAACTGGATACAGAGCAAGAGCCCCTCAAGGAAAACCAGTCTGCCATCCTCCTTGGCAGGTGGGAATTGAAAAATATATCATGGTTATAAGGCTTAGGCAAAATCAGAGCTGGGAAACAAACTCAGATACTCTAAGGCTGCTGCCCTCACCTGCCTGCAATGCCAAATCCCAGGCTGGATCCAATTTGCATGCACAGGAGTGGAATAAGCCATCGTACTAGACCCAACAAAGCAGAACATCTCATCTTTGTTTTACTGCTAAGCAGGTCAGAACAACATGTCTCCCCGCTTTCTCTTGTCTTTTTGGCACTGGACACATGTACTTTTCACTTTTAATTACAAGGCACAGCAAGCATTTGCTTGTTAAATTTCAGGTGCCAGTGGGGATGGAAGCCATCCAAAAAGCATGTGTTTGACCTGGCAAAGAGTGACTGATTGGCAACAGCCACATGCTTGGTTGTAAAACCTTTTCATTGTCACAGCAAGGCAGAGTTTACCCAAGGTTACACCATCCCATTACACTCTTGTTACAGCTGCACATTCTCCAGCTCCCCACAGATCATCAGAGCAAAGTCCTCTGCCACAGTAATCCCACCTTCCTGAGGCCACTTCAGTGCTTTGTGCTGTTTAGCTATTTTGCCAAAGGCTTTTCCATACCACAGCATGTTAATGCATAGTTGCCCTCTACAAACTGCCAAACGGGTTACAAGTATCACCACTTACGGGTGGTTTTGTATACAGCCAGCTTGACCAGCACTTCTGTGACTGGACCTGGACCAGAACTAGAAGGAACCCTGGCTGGTGACCTTATGCAAAAACCAGTGCTTACACAGGAAAAATACAGCAAATCAGCAGAAGAGAAACATAAAGCTTCTGATCTGTATTGTGCTTTACTCTGGAGTCTGGTATTTCTGCATAGCATAGTTCTGCATGGTGTCTTTTTACTCTTCTTGATTCTACACAGAAAATCTCTAACTGTTGCAACATCTGACACGTTGGTTTGTGGTCACCAGCTTTTTCTAGTGGCACAGAACAGCTTTGATCCCAAACTGTGTGCACAGAGAGAGAAAAGCAGCATTCGCTGTTATAATTGTATGTTATTTGAGTAAATGCATGGTTGTGCCATTGTCCATAGAACTACAAAGTAATTTTCACCATTATAGTAACTTACCATGTAAGCAGAAATAGTTACAGAAAATAATGTTATCAGTAAGGAGAGGCTGTGTGCACCACAGCTGCTGGAACCGAGAACACCATTTATATAAAAACACTTCTCTGATTATAGGTCTCACTTGGGAGAACACTTTACATGTGGGAATAAGTTTACTCACAGTAGTTTCCCCATTACAGAAAACAAAGAGATGTGCATAGATAGTTACTCATGGGGGTAAACTTTTGCAGCCTGTATACAGCAGTCTATTTCATTTGAGGACAGTAAAGTGTTTCAGGACTCTTTAGAAAAATAAAAATTGTATTATGTATCTCCCTTGAGGCCATTAAACCTGAATACAATTTTAAATGCATCATTGCTTTTCCTCTGCTTACACACTTTATTTTTCTGCTTTTTAGTCAGACTGCAGAGAGAACATAGACAACAGTCAGCTTTATCAATGTTCAAATCCAGGTGCTAATGATCTATCTCAATTTACTTACCTGGCATCTATTACTCACGTCCCTCATTGTCCCTAATGTACTTCTCTTCCTAACATCCCTCATACTGGAGGAAGCCAAAGAGATAGAAGTTCTATCCATTTTCTGGATGGAAGGCTGAGGCCCCCAAAAATTAAAGGTTAAATTTACAGAACATGATGGCATTGCAGTGCTCTGCTCTAAGCTATCTGCTGTGGTTGCAGGTTCTGCACGCTAACTCAGGTGCCAGAGATACTAATATATAGGAAAGTTCAGGACCTAGGAACAGGATTCACAACTGCCAGCTCACTGGCTTTGACATTTTCCATTACATTTGCAAAATTAGGTCCCAATGATACAGTCCTTGCAGGTTTATGGTAGAAGTCCTTGCAGGTTTATGGTCTGCAATTACATACCAAGAAGGTGAGTGACTGTCCCAGTAACTGTGAACCACAGCCACTATGTCCTATTCCAACAGGGTCACTGATATCTCACAGCCTTGGCACCATCACATACTTTCCTTTCCGTATCCTTCCATGCACATACATAAGCCCTGGTCACCACAGTGTCCTGAAGAACTAGTGTAAAAGGGAAGGGAACTGGAAGAGGGGACAAAGGTTTTATCTGCAGCACAACACTGACACTTTGGTTTAGGAAGCAACTTGCAAAAGTCAGAAAATTGCTGAGATGATTCCATCTTTCCAACCATTCTCAGGTCCTGAGTACTATGTTCATTGCCTCCACTCCCTTGCCACTCATGTCTCTGAACACAGCTCCTTCATAAATTTTGTTGCTTTCTTGCAGTCGTTTTTAAGGATCACGTTGGCCTGCCATGAAATGGCTCCAAGGAAGGCAAAATACATCAGATAAGCTTTTTTTGTCAGAAAAAGGACAACCTGATTTGTTCCAACAGAGATTTAAAATATTGTGGAGCCCACTGCAAAAGATAGCACCAATCTTTCCTCAGACAGAGACATAAGGACTGGGCTAAGTGTTGATTCCCCAGATTCATAAGAAAGCTACAGCCTGAGTTTCCTCTAACTATACCTGTGCATCACTTAGAAAATCCCTAACATTAGTTTCAGAGTCCAGCAACGTCTGCCTGCATACAGTGAAAACAGGCATTTTAGGATGGATAGGGTCAGGAGTAATGAACTCTGACTAGTGCAAAAAGAAGCCACAAGCAATCTGAGATGTGCTGAGATGTTTCTCTAAGATCTAGCCCAACCAAACTCCATGTCAAAGAATAATTGCTCCTCACACAGCCATGCAAGGGCTTCCAGGATTCACAGTGCTGCTTGGGATAAAGCATTTTACACAGAACTGATCACATCAGAGCTGAAACTAGAGTTACTGCATTTACACTACGAGGCAGATGTGCATATAGGGCAGAAACCAAGACAGTGGCCAGTATGTACCCTGCAGACTCTGCTAATCTATTCTATTAAAAATGAGAATACATTCAATGAGTCATGTTGAACTTCTCTATTCTTCACTTTGGAAAAGAATAAAATAAAAGGACATTTTGCCACAGATTAGTGGGTTTGGGTGTTGGGGTTGGTGGGGGGAGGATTTTCCTCAAAGAAAAATAACCATGTCCTGGTGAACCAGCTCTTATCACTAAAGATCAAGGTCACAGCATTATGCAGTCTTCAAAAGGACCCATCTGCCCCTTTTCCAAGAGCTGCTCTCCACCCATTCTATTATTTTTCCTCCTTTTTAATAACAGGACATGCTGACTCGTTATTATTGATTGATTATCCTGCTGTCTGTAAAGCATCATTCCCCTCCTCGTTAATTCAAAACTACCTCATTTTTCATACTTCATAAATTAATATGTTATTGGAGCTGCAGCAGTAAAGGAGACGGCCATGTTTCATAGAGAGGTAGGGTGGGTGGAGAAAGGCAATCAGTCTCATAAACCTGCCCTACATCAGGATCTGCAGCTGTGTCCACCCTGCTGACATAAGTGTTAAGTGCAGCCCCTTACAAGGTGATGTATCCTGACAGTCCCTCTTTGTCCCTGTTAGCAAGGCAGGGTACTCCAAAAGCTCACACAGGTCCGCTCTGCCCAGTTCATAAAAGCAATAGCCATGCTTAGTGACAAAATTGCAGCTCTATTTTAGTGGATATTATAACTTCTGATCTCTCCTTTAACACTTACTGGCTAAATTAGAGCAAACTACCTCTTTATTAAATACTGACAGCCAACTCTGGGAAGTCCACATCAAAGTGTGGATGTGACCTTTCCAGTTTTACCCCGTCTCTTCTCTTTACAACCTCGTACCATCTGTAAGGCTCTGTAGGGCTCTCACTCTAGCAATACAAGGTGAAGCAGGCAGAGAGAGCAACAGGAGAGGTGGACCGAGTTCTAGGAAGCCAGACAAGGCAGCCCAGGCATAGATGTGCACTAGTATCCTGCCAAGCTGAATCTTACCTGATAACTGGCCTTTTTTCTCCAAACATTATTTGTAAGTCCAATAAAAACAAAGCTGACATGCTGGCTTGGGTTTCTCCCATCTTTTCCCCCTTGCAGTCTGACTCTCCAGCCACTCCAGTAGACAATGAAGTGTAGCAATACCCTCCTCAAACAATCTTAGATTTTTTTTTTAGGATGATGGGAATTGTATGTTTAAAGTGGTAGATACCTACATTTACCATCACAAACAGTGCCAAACAAACTGCTCACCCACTCAGTTCTTGCACACAAAGCAATTTTAGGGAAGTGTCCATGGTAAATAAGTCAAGTCCAGAGGGTTTGAATTCTGATTTGCCTTCCCCTAAAATCTGTGCCTGCTTTCATTCAAGTGGCCATTTTTTTCCCAAAGCCCCAGGTAGTACTTAAGCAGGGATTTCAGGATCACAGTTCCTGTCCTTGGTGGATAAATGACAGCAGATGCCTGACCGCTCTTTTCTTATTTTACTTGTCTACATGCTTACTTTTATCAACCAGACTTGCAGTACCTGTGAAGACTAAAATGACATTTATTTAACAAAATATTTTTCATAAAGCCAACTTAACCCTTATTTTATTCCCTATCTTTATTAATTAAATCCTGCATTAGGTTTCCATTTTCCAGCACCAACCAAATGTGTATTAAATGAGTTCAGAAACCTATGAAAAATGCAGGTGAAAGATCTTGGAATGCATAAGTACAAAGACATGAAATGTAGATGCATAAAGGCACACACAGGCAACCCTAATTCTGGAATTTCATAATACATGAACATTTTTTTCTTCATGAACACTGAAACAACGGCTTTCAATGCAGTATCTTTAAGATAGGTATAAACAGAAACAGATACCCATCTCTCTTCTAACCCTCTCCCATTCACCCCCATTAAATAATGCCATATGTGAGCCTTTTGTTAACTATCTCAATTGTGTTTATTTTTAGAAACAGCTGATGAGCAGTGGGTGAGGTTCACTGGAGTTTGGGGTTTCTTTTTTGTTTTTTTTTAACACATGTGCTTTTTCAGAGAATTAACTGAAAAAGCCTCAAGAATCTCCAGTTTTCTTATTCATGCATACTGTGGGACAGCTTTCCCTGGACTACAACAATCAGATTGTCACTGTTTAAGGGGAAAATTTCCATTGAGGATCTCTCATTAGCTTGGGTCCCAATTCTGTGCTGTCTGTGCTGACAAATGGCCACATCCCAGACAACAGATGCTATACAACCTCCATTTATCTCTATGATTTGTATTAAGTCAGAAGTAGTAAAATTAAAACCTGCAAATGAACAGACAGTAGTTTGTTCATTAAGTACAGAAGCTTACTAGTCAGGTCAGGTCAGGTCCCAGTGGGGCATCTGACATGCCAAGCTCCACAGTCCTAGGCTACAGCAGGGCAGAGTAATCTCTCGCAGGAGCCCCTTAATTACAAAGATCCACAAGGAGGCACAAGCCCCAAATATAGTAATAAAAATAATAATTATTAAAAAAGAACAACCACCAAACCTATTTGGGCATGCTGAAAAAGACCCTATATTTTAAGAGTATTCTAATAACACTCATATTTTGCCTTTACATCTGAACATCTTCCATTCATTGATCTTGAACCATGTTTAAAACACTAATAAACTAATAAACTAAAAAGTCATCCAGCATCAGGATACTGTATTTTTTACATAGGAAAGGTCAGAGAAACCTAGAGAGAAAATGTGATTTTTCTGAATTCAAAAGAGACAATTAAAGTCCCTTTAAAAGGAGAAATTCCTAAAGTCCTCTTCTCCAACTATTATGACGCATCTGTAACTCAAGAGATCTCTTTCACAGAGTTTCAGGTCATGGTTCTGCAAATATTTACAAAAGCTCTCTCTTTTCTCAGGTGACAAATTCAAGCTGAATTAATCGGACAAGTAGAGAGAATCTCATGCGCAACAGCTCACAACACTGCACCTTATAGATAAAACATGTCACGTCACATATCCTCTGTTCTGCCATGGATGTTGTGGGTGACCTTGAGGAAATCATCTTTGCTTCATCAGTAAGTGAATAAAAATATGACTTCTTCATTCCCATCTTTATTCCCTTACTTAGATTATCAGTTCTGAAGACTGACAATGACTGACACTGAAGTATATTTACGAGACAGAATACACTGCTCTGTTAACCAGACCACAGTCACATTTGTACAACCCACTGGTATAACCAGAGCAGACAAATCTGAGCTCAGCTAATCCAGATGCTGTGGTTTAGGGCTACAGCCTTTCCTGTACAGCAGTAGGCAGGTTCTGCCCACATAGGCTCTGGACTGAGCGGCATGGTTTTTGGAGTGCTGGGAAGCACAGGAACATCATACAGAGCTCAACAGGTCCAGAGAAGGGGCATACAAAGAAATGATTACAACTGCATTCGCAGCTCAGGTAATTTAGGCCCTGTTTATTGCATCTGCAAAACCAAGAGCTATTTAGTAACTGTATTTCATTGGGCTGAAGGAGAAGATTAAGGAAAAAAGACAGCAGAAACAACTTGTTCTACCACTCCTGCCCTGTGGCTCTAACTCAGCCCCACTGCCTTTGTGTTATAAACACATTCCCTGAGATCACACCAGCAAGCACCAGTTTGCATCACATGCTGTTTATCACAGCACCAGCATAATAAGGAAAAAGCGTCCAAAGAAACCTTCCATCTGCCAAATGGCTTTAGGATACTCCAGAGCTCAGTTCCTCACTGATAGCTTGGGATGCAATTTTAGGAAAAAGCAGCAGGTGACTAATGGGAGCTGTGGCAAAGGATGGCAGCTCAGTTCAGGCTGGGTTAGCAAGCATCAGGTGCATGTTGGAACCTCTGCCTCATCAGCCTATCACACATTTGATGACTAAGAAGAAAACAAAGTGTTGTGGAATTCCCTTTAGGATCAAATGGACTAAGAAATAAAGGCAAAACCAAAATCAGTTTGGACCATGGTTCTGCCCTGAGGCTCCAACCACAGCTGACGAATGCCCTTTGGAGATACATGAGGCCAGGACCAGGTTTGCTCTCAGTTACTCTCCAAACGAGCAAGAAGAAATAAAAAGGAAGTCAAAGCAACTTGCGCTCATTTAGGATCTCCAGCTCCTGTAAAAGGAGATGTCACTCCCAATGTGCTAGCTAGTTTCCGGTCGGGTAGATAAATTCCCCTGCAAGTTTAATATTACAGTCACAATTAACTTCTTCCTTCATTAACCTGAACTGCAACGCAGCATTGCTCTCTGCCAGCTCATAAACAGTTGCCACGCTTCATCCCCAAGAAGCTGCACAGAAACAAACAAATCTAATTAGATTTAGCTTTCAGAGCTTCTGACTCTCCAAATACCTCTAAACATTTCTCATTCTGATGGGCCAAGTTCAGAGGCATAAGTAGGTATTTGAGGTGCCACATGCCTTTGGCTTTTATAGCTTCAGTGATTTGGACTGCCCCTCCATTTTGACTCAATGACAACTGGGAAATTAGTCTGCAAAACCATTTTCTCAAAGCTCTTTAACTAAGCACCATAACTTTATTTCTGCTTTATTCTGTTTGCAAGTACTGTTCAAATCCCTTAGCTAGAAGGTCTATTTATAAATAAAATTTCTAATGCTTCAGTTCTGCTATAAGGGAAAAATGAGGGGAATCCTCATTTCAATCACAGCACCTGGGTGATATTTCTGTGCAGAGAGTAAGCATAAAAGACAACAAACCTTTTAATTCTTCAGGTTATCACCTACAACTATGGTAACAGAGCAAGAGAAAAGCTAAATACGACTGCATCTAATTGAATTGCAAAGCAAATTCATGAAGGAAGGTATTTCTAAGACATCAGAAATGGCACCCCAGATCTTAAATGCAATCAGGACCTCCCATTTATCCACACCTCTTCTGAGCAATACTATATACAGGCAACTGCTTTTTGTTTTGATTTTGTCAGAGTTATCATTCTCTTCCTTTTTCCTCTCTTCTTTTTCTCTTAAATGCTTTTTAACTCCATCCTCTCAACCTCCACAGGAATCCCAAGGGTAGAGATAAAAGTTTCATAGTGAAAACTGGGTTTTTAACTAAACAACACCCTCACCAAGAATATTCACTCTTCACAGAACATTTCATGGAAAAAGTAATACATGAAATGTATGGTTCAACAACAGTTCCTTGAGTTTCAAAATGACACCTTAGTGCCTGAATAGAGCAGTGCTTAAGATCTATGGGAATTCCACTCTCATCTTCTTTCTCTACCCTTTGGAAGGACTTTGCATCCTTCTGTGAGGCATCAATTCTAAAATGAATCCAGTTATTCACAACCAAGAAGAAAGCAAATGTTCTCAGGATAGGGGATCTTACCCAGAAGACCAACCCATATTAGAAAATAGGGACTCGCAGCACTTAGGGTGCAAAAAGTGCCATTTTGAAGTACAGGCAGTTAGTCAAAGAATCACAGGCTTAATTTTTTGTGTGGAAATTATCCAATTTTCTAATAGAAAGTTTTCAACAACCAAAAAGAAAAAAAATTGGGATAGAAAGAAAATGGGAATTTAAAAAGTCAAGAGAAATGTTCTTACTAAAATAGAAGATACTTTTTCCCTTAGTGCTTTGGAAGAAATAAATAATTCTAATTCCCAGACTGCTGTGAAAATCTGTCTCTAGTAAAATGTAACTAACACCCAAAATATAGCATTAAAGGACAGCAGGGAACCAAGATCTCTGCCCAGCAGAGAGCAAGCAGCCTTTTATCATATCCCTAAAGACAGACAAGAGGCTATAGGGTAGAAAAGCCAAAGCTATTTTGCAAGCATTTTGCAAGTCTCAGCTGTTCAGAGCACTCAACCATCTGCCCTTAAATCCCATTCATCTGTAAGGAAAGGGTGCTGCTAAACAATATGAAAGTTTCCCTTTTCTGAAGTTCAGAAAACAGAATTATCAGGCTTGTTGCAACCTATGTGTTAACCAGGCAAAGCAGATGCTTCTCATGGGATCTCTCAGGCAAATAACCAGGTGGGCAGATGCACTGAAGGGGAAGATGTGCCCTGGAATACACTTTGCCTATTAGAGCATCTTCAGGGTGGTAGAGGTGTCAAAACTGCTGGCATTTGGCTTCTCACCAGGGCTCAAAACAGTAACTCTTCAGAAAGCCATAGACCCCAGGACTTCAGAGTTGTCTGAATGCTAGGTCTAACAATCACCTGGAATTTCATAGTATTAATGAGAACTCAATGCAGATTTTCCTGATTCAAATACAAGTCCCTAGTGTGCAAGTAAAGAAGAAACAGCCCAAGCATCTGCAGGAGACCAGATACAAGTCTGGCAGTTTCAGCTCCCAGCAGAGGCTGTAAGCACAGCTGCAAAGTGTTGTGAAACCCTGAGCTTGTTAGTTCATGGGAGAAGGGAATTAGCAGTACAACTGCTCCATGAGAAGATGAAGTACTCCTGGCTGGCGGTAGGAAGCATTTCAGCTTCAGTGCAGCCAGAGGCTATAGATTCACAATGGGCTGCTGCCTGCTTGATGGTTTCCTTATGTTGGCATGCCAGGGTGGTCTCATTTCAAATGATGGGTGCTCTCAGATAACCAAGCTGGCCCTGATCACTAGCAATGATACTTGAGAGGCAAGAGGAATCATACCTGGGAAGAAGTATTCTCAGCAACTTCCTCAAGCATACACAAGTTGTTATATTGATTTAATTATAACTGCAAACCTAAAATTACACAATGGCAAAGTGTGTTTTCCAAATACCTTCTTGTGGTTTCCAGGAAATGGATACTCCCATCTCAGCTCCAAAACCAGCCATCAGCAGGTTAGGTCAGCAGCTGGGGGCAGGCACTCTGGGACCCATCCCTGCCTCTGCCCAGCACCACGTGGGGACACAGTCAAAGCCACCTCAGCTCAGTCTTGGCTAAGCAGCTCTGTGCCTTGGTTAACTCTGTGCATGCAGAGGATTGATATCTCCCAATGGTAAGTGTAAAACCAAGGAACACCTGTAGACTAAATCTGGCCTCTAAGTGCCAAACACCAACACAGACAAGAGGTGCTCACGGAGACCCAAAGCTGTCCTGGATTTATCACCATAACCATACAGATTGTGTTTCTTCACCTCCTCCCCTCTCAGCTTCCTCTTCAGGAACAAAGACATGATCTCCTCATGGTGATTTTGCCTACTGATAAAACACTAGTGATAGATGTGTTTCACTGAGGAGCAAGGGGCAGGACTGAAGGACCAGCTGCTTCCAGGCTGCTGCAACATTTTCCAGTCTGCTGTGTCAGGAAAGACATTTCGATACTTGGCAGGACACCAGATACAGACATGGGGTAATATTCAACACCCTGCTGGGACTCTCCAGTTAGGGGTGGGAGAGACATACAGGAACATGTTAGAAGGAAGTCTAAAGAGAACATAAAATGAATAAAATTGACTAAATATATAACCCAAACTGAAACAAGATTTTTTTTTTAGCTTAAAAGAGGAAGGCTAACAATACATGAAGCTAACTGGGGACTTCCTTTTACCATCAATGTTACATAGCAGATGCTCAGACATTAACTTTGTTGGGAACAGAATGAAACCCAAAGATAATGAAATACTTTAAGGCCTAAAGAGCCATTAGGTCATGAAGTCTGACCTCCATGTGTAGCATGTGTTCCAGAATATCACAATACCATTCCTACATTAAGCTCAATTTTTCTTTCAGGAAGGAATCCACGTGGTAAGAAAAGGGTGTTGCAATGCCATCATTCAGAAAGGTAAGGCATGCATCACGTGTGGTTTTCCTGGCACCAAGAGAGACGGGGAATGTCCTGGTTTCAGCTGGGATAGAGTTAAGTGTCTTCCTAGTAGCTGGTACAGTGCTGTGTTTTGAGTTCAGTA
>JANZLQ010000100.1:29475352-29487431 GCA_026212715.1 Elanus axillaris | reverse complement strand
GTGGTGAGCAATTACTCTGTGCACCATTTGTACATTCCAATCCTTTTACTATTGCTGTTGTCATTTTATTAGTGTTAACATTATAATTACTTTCTTCTTTTCTGTACTATTAAACCGTTCTTATCTCAACCCACAAGTTTTACTTTTTTTTCCCCCCGATTTTCTCCCCCATCCCACTTGGGGAGAGGAAGGGGTGAGCGGCCGCGTGGTGTTAGTTGCTCGCTGGCATTAAACCACGACAGGGAATGACACAAGCTCCTAGACCATGGGTTGTAGCTATGCCTCACCCAGCTGCTCAGCCTCTGCATTTCAACTCTGGACTTGTCTGATCCCCCATTTTGCAATAAGCAGAGATGTTGGTATTGAGAAATCAGTGTCCCACCATGACCTGGCAGCAATGAGCAAAGAAATACAGTAGAAGCTGTCAAAAAACTTACAATATTCCCACCAAAAGATTTCAAAAAATAAATCAGAAACAAAAAGCTTTTCTTTTAAAAGAAGAAAGAAAAAATCCAGCGTTTAAATCCTCTTGCCTCATAATTGAGCCTAGGGTTATGCCACAATTCAGGTAAATGATGTTTATATAACTGGCATTTGGCGGAATGCATAATTCCTATTTAACAGCTGAAGAGAAGCATTTTGGGTCTTCAAAGAAATCTGACAGGTAATTCCCACTGTAGTTCTGCAGGGTAGCTGAGAGGTAATTATCCTTCTCACTAGTAAATCAATTAGGAATGAATGTATGGAAAGCTTTTCTCCTCCTCCGAGTAACTGCTAATCCTCTAAGCACTAATGAGCAGACAGGGCGAGCAACAGTGTGCAAACCCATCAAAAATCGACAGGAGCTGCCAGGCACACAGGGTCCAATCAGTACCTGGGAGCTAATGCCTCAGGAGAAAATATCTTGCCTGGAAAGGGTCTGCACAATTCACTGTGTGTGCACGGGCCCTGGCACATGTGTTACTTTTGGTATCTCCTTCCCATTTATTGCCTCAAAGACCTGTTTTTGAAGCTCACAAGAGATCACTGCATTGTGTTCAACTAGCCAGCACTTTTGCTGTTAGAGGTGAAACACAAGGGGTTCGGATTTTCTCTATTGGGCTGCAATTGGTTCACCTACTACTTTGTGATTCAACATTGGTGGTTGTCCTCAGGAGCTCAGCAAAAACATGCTGCTAACTGTGCAGGCCACTGTAAAAATATTCACCCAGAGAGACCTGGAGAAGATTACAACCCAAGTGTATTTTTTGCAGTGCACAATCTCATGAATCTGTAAGGGGAGGGTGGACAATAAACCTGAAATTGAATTTTTCAAATCCCATATGCTCCAAACCAGTGACACCTTCTTCAGGCATTTTTCAAATGCTGCATGGGTGTTTTGAATTGCTCTGACAGTCAAAGTAAAGTCAGCTCCAGGTTCAGACAAACCAGCTGTTTAACCATGCAGCTTAAAGTGCCCGTGTATTTAGCAGAGGTGGAAAGAATGGAGATGAGACAAGTTGTTCCCACAGCAGCCAGCACTGAAGCTGGTTTCCTACAGATTTTCCTTACAGCTCTTCCCTCCATTTCAAAACATTTTTTCAGAAGGGAGGAGAAGAGGGAAGACAGACAGAGAGAAATCATTTCCTTAAGACATAAGACCAAATAAAATTTTTAAAAATTGTCATGTGAAATAAAAAAAGAGCAGGTAAAGGTATGTCTGCATGCCACTATATGATGAAATGTAGGTGTTATTAATAAAAAAAGGGGGGAGGGGGAGGAAAGAGTGCTAATCTGTAAAGCTCAATAGCTTGAGAAATTGCTAGAACATAATCATATAACCTAGTACTCCGATTTGTGAGGGAGAATTTACACCAGTGACGTAGGATTTGTAACTGAGCATATTGCCTCTGATTTTGGGTGGGCAGAGTTGCTTTGGAAACAGAATGAAGAAGAATTAACTCCTCAGTGCCCACCATATTTGATATGGGAGCAGTGTGAAGGCCAGGATAGTTCATTGTGAAACATCTTCATTCCATTTTGCTCAGAAAAAAGAAGTAAAAGTAGTTGTCACAATAATTCAGCTTCCTCATCAGAAAAAATATAAGCTGACCCCTGCCCACTGCATTCTTCCTCTCCTCTATACATCCAAATACACACATATTGCTGCCAATAGTAATCAGACCTATGACTGCCTTAAGGTTGTATACACGGAAATAAACATCAATCCTGAAACCTCTGTAGACTGACCAGTGATGGAAAACACAATAGTTTGGAAACCTATCGATAGAGACAGGAGATGAGCAGTTTGGAAGTGATCAAGCCAAATGGGCTGCACCCCATCCAAACCATACTCCAGTGCCAACAATTAGCTACATGCTGCAGCCCTCCCACATTGATTTCTGTGGGCAGCTGAAAGCATCTTTGTCCCACTACCTCCCTTGAATCAACACAGGCATTAATTTTAAACCAAAAAGGCACTGAGTAGTAACTCCTGGGCTGTGCTCTGTGAGCCAGCTGCAGCCCTAATTGCATCATGTGGGAAGCGTGAGCAGGGGGTTTGAAAGCTATGACCTCATCTTTGCTCCTACACATTCAAATCAAGTCTGAGGTCTCCCACCCACTCTCCCAGGCATATTCTGCTTTCAGCCCCCTTACATGATGTAACCAGACAAAATGTCATTTACATTGTTACCTCCAACTTCTAGCTAGGGAAAGCATAAAGGGGAAAAGAGTCAAATGCAGAAATAAACTCCTTTTACTCAGTATTTCTAATAATGAGACAGAGAAGGCAGGGAGAGGTGTATTAGCCAAAGCCAGTGTAAGCAAGAGTCCCAGAAACATTTGTGTGAGTTCAGCTTCTTTAAAATTGTAACAGTTAGAAGCAAATAAAAGCAACCCTTTTATTTCTCTAATACATGCAGCAGAAAATCAAGTGCTCCATCCCCATCACAAGCAGCATAGGCATAGTTCTACTGCATTCCATGGAATTGCACTAGTGCAACTTACATGGCAAATTCAAGCTCTTGTGAATTACCACCAGTGGATTTCACTTTAGGATCATAATTCCTCTCAGAATGAACAGAATGCCGCAATTTTGTTTCTATAGCTACCAGCTCGATGGCTCTCCCTTACCTTCCTCTTGTTAGTGGGACTGACATAAAGATAGCTCAGCACAGTCTTCAGGCCTACTTTGTCATTTAGCTTTTCATAGGTAGTGCCATAGTCTGTTGACCTGGAGAAAAGAGGAGAAAAAAAGAGTTAATGTGGTTATTAGAGCTCAGGAGAAGGAAAAGACTGTGTGAACAGATGCTCACAGTTACAGCTTGAGCATTATTACCCTTAAAACTCAAGCTTTTGTGTTTCATTCAGGGTGGCCAGCAGAAAAACGAAGGAAACTTGAGCCCTTTGGGACAGGGTCTGTCTCTGCATCAATTAATCCTATGTACCTGGGCAGCTGTGGTGCACCCAGGAAGATGGACTTTGGGGCAGGCTCTGCTCTCATGTGCCAGTGTGGGATTGCAAATGATTGCTACATGAGAGGACTCTGATCTCAGCAGCACACTTAGCATAAATTCTCTTTTCAGACAAATCCAACAGAAAAATCCAAATTAAACCCATCAACAACAGTTTTATTTAAGTAGGCTGATTTTTGACTTGGAGATGGGGATCAAAATGTGGCTCAGAATTGTAACAGCTGAACTCATGTCTAGATAAAAATGTACCTACCCTGGCATCTTGAGTCCTCAGTCACCCCCATCCTACTTTGTGCCAAGCATTTAATTTTTCTGAGTTACAGAGACAGATTCAGGCCCCTACACTAGCAAATCCCACCCGAAGGAGCAGATGATCTGGGGGTGGCATTACCCATTCGTGACTGGGGAAAAGGGCTGCTTCGTCACAGGGTTTTCTGTAGCTTCCTCCTCCTCATTTGTGGGCATATTTGAAACCTCACTTGGCCCTGCTTATTTCTCTGCTGTTTCGTACTCTGCTTTTCCTAACAAACAAGATTTTTTTTGCCAGAACAAATCAACAGCTTCCTAGTACAGGATCCCACACCTGAAGAGTGGTCAGCACCAGCTTGCTTTAGGAGTGGTGTCACAACCTGCATGAAAATCCCACCCACCCCATCTAAACAGTGGGGACAGACTGGCTCCTGACCCTACACAACTTCCATCAGAAGACAGAACAAACACAATCCTTATCAGGTGGACAAGGAAAGACCCTCACAAAAAGCCTACCGGGACGTACCTACAATTTTATTAAGATGAGAATTCATGGCCCCTGCCCTCCTCCCTAATCATGCGTTTTTCTAAACAGATGATTAGAGAACATGTTGTAATTCAGTGCCTTTCCCAGTAACTAGCTCCAGTAATTTTCTGATTTTCTAAGTTCAGAAAGCCTCTAGCATCTGCAATTTTTGTGGTTCTGCCTGAGACCAATCCTCTTCTTGTCTCTGCAGCAGAGAAATGGCCCAAGTCAGCCTTCTGGCATCTCAGTGAACAGTGCCACTGTGCCCAGCAGCTCCAGGCTCCCACTCAAGTGACCGCAGAGACTGAGCAATGCCAGAATCTGCACCCAGCTCTGCTGGTTTCCTTGCTGCTAGTGGTGTCCACAGTGACACTGAAAGGGCCACGCCACAAAACCAGACAGCTGGTTTCACACTTCCCAGTAGTAGGGCACATCAAGTCAAAAATCTGTTTTATCACTGATGTGGCTCCAACACATCTGCTTCTGTGCATCTTTCGAGCACAATTCCTAAATGTTTTGCAAACTGGTTCTTTCCTTAAATGGGTTGAACCAACCTTCCTCCTTTGAACACTCAGCAGTCAGGGGTGCTTCAAGTCTTAGATAACTTCCTTGTGTTCTGGTTTAGTTCTTTAATACTAAAATATTGCTAATACTAGCTCTATTTACACTTAATGTACACTTACACTTTTGTACTAATGCATAGTATTGATACTCAGTGGGCTTCACAGAGACATCCCAAAGGATATTACAATAGTGTACTGTATTTCCATAGCACTTTCCCATCCAAAGAATCTGAAGCTTTTTTCTCACTAGGTATCAATACCACACAAAACACCTAGCAGCTTTCCCCTTCCGGCCAAGCTTGAAACTGAAGCAGATCAATTAATAAAACTGCATAATCCAGGCCAATTAATTCCACTACACATGGCCACCTATACATGCAAATTCAACAGGTCAGGAATCCTCAAGTAACACTGAGCTCTAAGCAGAGGGTAACACACAGAGGGCAAGCACTGAGGTACTTCCTTGATCTCACCCTTCCAAAGGCACTGAAGCTCCGAACAAGCCACATTCGTGACTACACATGTACCAGCCACCAGCCAGGGAAAAGGATCACTGGTTTCAATCAGCATTCAAAGAGAATACAAATAACAGTTTAATATTCTGACAGAGCTACTTTGGTTTTGTTCTCCAAGTCATTTTCAGATCTCCCAAAATGCTTTGCACTTCTAAAGATGCAGACTGGATGCCCTAATGACTCTTTCTCATTAAACCATTATCACTCATTGCATTTGCCCTTTCAAAGAATAGCTAGAAAGGAAGTAGGATCATTATTTCGTTAGTTTCTCTAAGGCTTTCTTTATTATCATGACAGTCACCCCACTGGCTTCACAGAAACGTCTCAAAGGATAGCACCATAATATACTGTATTTCCATAGCACTTTCCCATCCAAAGAATCTGAAGCTTTTGTCTCATGTTAATCCATTCAAACTAACAAAGTCCCAAGGGCCATACTGGGAAATATTATCTCTATTCTAGAGATGAAGAAACAGAAAGCTTGCATAGGTAATAGTTCATTTTTTCAAAAGCAGGCATCTATGATTAGCCATTTCAGCTTCTATAATCATGTAATATATAGCTTGATACTCAAATCTGCTAAAACTCCTACCACCAAACTGTCTAATTTGAAAACAAGTATTTACCAAAAAAAAAAAAAAAAAGTTGGCTGTCTAATTTTAGCAACCCAAGCCTGAACATTTGAAGAGATGTGACCCACAGGTGGAACAGAACAGTTTGTTGGCTCAATTTTTAACATTAACTTGAAACCTTGTCCTTTACTAATTGCTTATCTTTGCAGTCAAAGGCTTCTAACTGCAAATTAACGAGCCCACTTGACCTTACAGTTGCTTACAGTACACTACGAGCAGATTGGATACGTTTTCTCCCATTCCTCTGGTCACAATAGAATCCACTTCAAAGCACATTATTAAAAGAATGGAGGGGAAGAAAGGTTCTAGTTATATCAAAATGACAAAAGACTCAGTGATACAAAAGACCCTTTCCGTGAGTCACACCCCAAATGCCTGCTTTAACTTTGGTTGGGCCTTTTATGGCCAACTAATCCTGCCAGGATGGTTCTCTGGGTTGCTCCACTGAAGCCATCAGTGAAGTCTCATCATCTTGGAAGGCTGTTATTACCTTCAGCCTCGAGCTGATATCTGAAGATTGCTTCTAATCACACACACACACACGTATATAAAAGTGTGATTAACAATGCTTTCATAAAACAAATTGTTGCACCTTGTTATACTGCTGGGAGCACAGAAACTGTTACAATGTGGAATGGACTCCAGCTATATATACAAAGCCTGTAAAAGCTCAGTCCATGCATTTTGTCCTGCATCTCCTTATATACTGATCTTGCAGTGTTTCATTGTCCCCTCTATCCTGCTTTCCATCCTGCAAACCAAGCTGCTGGCAATACCCCAAGAAAGGCTGCACAGTGAAAAGCAATAAAACTCAAGGTGTAGTCCAGTCTTGGATGGACATTTGTCTGTGCCAGTTCAGCTTTTTGGATTTTATAACTAGCAGTTCCTACCAGCCATAAGGAAGAATCTCTTTGCTAGTCTTGGTTACCACGAAGAAAGACTTCATACAAGTGTCATATTCATACAACCAAATAAACGTGGGCTTTCCCTGAACAGGCTGTGGCACCAAATTCTACATATTCCCTTTGAAAAGCAAGGTTTATAATGTAATTAATTTATTGGGAGATGGCAAATTCTCCCAGAATCATATTCTATTATAAACAGTTGGGAAAGAAGATCACCTGCCTGATTTCACTGCCCTCCTCTGATGGACTGTGACGTGTTTTAACTATTGGTGCAAGTGCTGTCCCATAGTCTGGCAGAACAGGGCTCAAGGGGCACACCCAGAGAGAGAAGCTTCTCTCTACCAAACCTGGTCATAACACAGTGCACCAAGAGCTAACAAAATCCATCTTGTTCCTCTAGGTCTGAGCCTGATCTTCCCTGTGGATCCAACAAAGAGGCCTGAGCCAGCAGACTTTAATATTGTGCTAAGACTTGCTCATCCCAAGGATATGAAGTAGAGGTGTGGAGGGGCAGAGAGAATGTCATCTGAATAGCTTTTAGAGGAGTTGTCCTCTCGGATGGTTTCCATCTCAGGGTTATCTCAGGCAGAGAAAGGAGGGTTTGTTTGTTTGCAGCCTCAGCTACTCAGGTGTGGAAATAGGCTATAAAATATGTTTCAGTCTCTCAGGAGCAAAAGAGCTGCAAATGCTGGCACTGGATGGCTGGGAGGGACAAGTCAACCTCCTGGAGTGTACATGTGCCACCGACTCTCCTCTCAGGGGGTTTATACTCTGAGACTGTGATTCTCCCCAACTGTGTGGAGACGGAGCAGGTATGGGTTTGATTTTAGATTCTCAGCCTTTTTCCTAAGATACTGAAGCTTATGCATTCACCTCCAGATCAGTCCCACTACACACACAACTGCAGCCCCACGTTGAGAACCGGGTGGGAGGCACAGCTCACTTAAATGAGCAGGAGAATATCCTGATTTTCTGTGCACTTCAGAGAGCAAGAGAAACTCACACAGCCCAGATTAACATTTGTTTCTCTTCTCACATGCCTGAAAACTGTCTGCCTGCAGTATGCCTGTCTTTCCATAGCCCCCAAACAACTTCTTGTTTTTACCCATTGGCCAATTTTCTCCCAGTTTGTCAGAGAAACAAAAACCCAAGAGGAACAAAGTTTCTACAGGTTTCATGAAAACCAGCAGCCAGCAAAAGGAGAGCAAACTTATTAGCGCTCAGAGAAAAGCTGCAACTTGAAACCAAATCCCGTAAGACATGAGAGCAGGCATATCTCTCTGAACATCCAGCTGCAGGAAAACATTCAAACACAGCTCACATACTGATACACTACAAAGAACCCAACTGCACAACACAAGAAGTCAGGCTGCCAAGCTTCCATTGCTTGCAAAACAATTTGTTTCCATCTCTCCTTTCCCCTTCCTCCCCCTCAAATTACCCTCCCTAAGATAAAGGCCATTCTGAAGCTATGACACACTGAGAAGAGACTCCGCTTGAGTCAGAGTGCAGCTTGACCACCCCCTGTGGTAGGTAGCCCCAACTGTAAACCCCTTTGGCCAGCTACCCTAGTGACTGCAACTGGTTCAGGACTCAGGGGAAAGCTAGCTCAGCACTGCCGCCACCACACTGCTTTGCGCTAAATGGGTTCTTACTGGAGCAGTGTCCTAAATCAGGAACCAGGCCAACCATG
The DNA here is from genome assembly GCA_026212715.1 of Elanus axillaris. Classification (NCBI taxonomy): domain Eukaryota; kingdom Metazoa; phylum Chordata; class Aves; order Accipitriformes; family Accipitridae; genus Elanus; species Elanus axillaris. The sequence continues at coordinate 29,478,893 of JANZLQ010000100.1, read as the reverse complement.
CAATAATCACCACACCACGTGGGAAGCTGGTGCCACTAACTTACAGGCAGGGGAAAGGGCTGCTCCTCTTCAGAAGGGTATCAGTCTTAGCATGTTCTGGCCCTGCCTCTCTGAACTTTTTGAGATTATTGATTTTATTCCTTGTTGAACACTTTAGACTTTAGTTCCTGGCTTTTGGTCACTACGGCTCTCGGTAGTTAAATAACCTCCAGTCCCAAAGCCTTTTTCATATTTAGATACAACAAAGAGAAGCAATCTTTCATCTCTTAGGGCCGCTTACGAGCCCAAAGTCAGAGTCTGCCTTGGGCAGCCAAATGCCTGGGACAGAAACAGAGTTGGCCCTGCAGCTAAGCCAGCCCCAGCTGGATCTCTGGAAAGGCAGGGTGACCGCTGCCACTGCCAAGGCAGGGAATGGGTGCAAGTCTCAAAATGCTGCCCCAGAAGCAGCAGACATGGTGCCACCCATCACTGCTAGCCCAGCTCCCAGGGCTCTCCTCCTCTGTCTCTCCAGGACTATTTCATTCCCAACCTCAAGGCAACCAGGGGAGCCCAAGTCCAGCTCCCAGCCTGCAAGAGTCAAGCCTAATTTCACTTATAATGAGGCAGTTCCCAGAAAGATCCACTCTTAACCAGTGCAAGGCTGTCTGACTGACCTGGTCACACACAAGGACAATTTCTTCTGAAAAGAAAACAAACAAACAAACAAAAAAACCCACAAAAAAAACCACCAAAAAAACCCCAAACACAAACAAAATAACCAACAGCCATGTCGAGCTGTGCCTACTTACTAGCCAAGGAAATCCAAGTATCTGTTCTCTGTGAATCTTTCACTTAGAGCACAACATTTGCTGTGCTGAGAGCTTCCTTTTACCCAACCAGGATTTTAGAGTGACTCTAATAAATATAAAGTCATAATATTTTACAAGTGCAAACAGAAACAACTGCCTCCCTTTGTCCCCATCCCACTAAAGAGAACTAAGGACAACAATGAAAGCGGGGAAGTGAACAGAAACTGAGAAAGCATATGGTCTTGCTTCCTAGTGTATTTTCCCAGCCTACAGCAATATCACGGACTTCCTAAATGGAAGATGATGCCTTTGTGTGCAAGAGCCATCAGTGGGCTTTTAGTTCCACAAATCTGCCTAACCACACAGGGAAACTTTTGGCAACTTCATTATCATACGGTAATAAACACCATAACTGTGTGCTGTATGAAAAGACGCTCCCTTCTGTTTTAACTTGATAATATAATTTAGAGCCCACTGCTACCAGTTAACAAGAATGAAGCCATGGAACCCCATGCTGCCATTTGTGATTCCACTGTTTGTTGTCATATTCCCCACATATTTTTTTCCAGTCTGAAGACTCCCTGTTTATTTAGCCATTCCTTGTATAACCTATTCATGTCTCTGATCATTCTATGACTACTCTTTCTAGTCCAATTACATCTTTTGTCATGGATGCTCCAGGGACCAGTCTTTAACAGGAAGATCTTTCTTGAAAAAAAAAAAAAACCTATCCAAGTATATCAGCAAAAAAGAGTCTTTAAAATGACCTAAATAAAACCACTTTCTGCCATCATACACAAGGTTTTTCATTCTCGATACTTCTGGAACCATAACCCATCAATTCTGGGGACTTTCAGTTCCACAAACTTTCAAAAGTACCTAAGACCAGAGATCCTAGTAGGGAAAAAGAATTTCAAGCAGATCACAGTTTTGGCAGTTTCTCTTGAAAAATTAATTTTTTCCTTTTAGTTTAGTTTGCATGTCATCTACACAGCAGAATACACACATGAATTTCTATTATGATACCAGCACCCTTCCTCCATCCCCTTTCTTTTTTGATTAATGACAATTCCCATCACCAAACATCCAAAAGACTTGATGATGACCTTTGTTGATAAATTTCAATTTATGATGTACAGTGGAGACTGGCAAGGCAAAATGAGCTGCCATGATGCATTAGTCATTGTGATTTGCAGTTCAAAATGAAGGAGATAGGAGCTAACTAGGAACACTGGCTTCCTCTTTTTTTTTTTTCTTGCAGATTCTTCTCTTGTTTTTAATTTTTGACAGGAAAGGTATCCTCTCTTGTTTATTCAATACGAGCCTTTGGGAGGACTCTGGATGACTCAGAGGCTGGACAAAAGGATACAGAATAGCAGAAGTAGGAGTTGCCAGATCAAACCAAAGAACCACTTTGAGCACCAGAGTCTGATGTTCCCTGCTCTAGGACTTTTAGAGGCCATATACCTCAACTACTGTGGGCCACAGATTTCGCTAAAGGCAGATCTGAAGCTGTCTCACCGTTTTGCTTCTGCCAAAGGATGGTAAAATCTTTCCTCTGAAGTAGAGATAAACATAAACCAAACTGATGAAACCTAACACCTCATGGCAGGCAAAAGGCTGAACTATACAAGCCTATGGCAACATATGCCCTGCTTTTAGACAACTTGGGATCCTGATCAAAGCAAGCAGGCTGCAGGTGTAGTGGTTACTAAGCACCGCTTTATATTCTGCTGCAGAATAGCCCACAATAAGGAGGCACAAAACCAACAATGATTGGTGCCTCCTACTGTGATACTAAAATAACTCTCCTTCCCCAGACCTAAGAATCCATCTTCTCTACACCATGGCTGTTTATCTCATCTTAAATTTAGCTACCCACGAACTAGTTATTTAGCTCTAGCTCCCAAGACTGTCCAAATTTTCTCTCTAACTATACACAGAGACTGTTATCTTCAGAGGATGACTTACTCATCCTAAAATAGGTGAGGATGTATTGCTCCCTTAAGTTGTCTTCCTCCCTTCAGTGTAAAGAGAGACCAGAGCAACCATCACACACTCAGCTGTTAGATGGCTAGCACAAGGCAAGGTGTATCTCACCCAAAATGGATTAGAAAAGTTCATGCACTGAGCTGGCAGTACAAATGAGGACCTCAGTCATCCTAGCTGACATCAAAAGTTCATCATTTGTTGTAATGCACCAGTGCTCTATGTTTTAAATGTTATTATTCAGTGGGGATATGTGTGAGAATTACTACTAGAAGTAGGTGCCAAATGATAGCAGGACTCCACTGTGCCTTACATACTCTATAGCATTACAAAGTGAAGAGAGCAGAGATAAGCAGAGAAATGTGATATGGATTTCCCAGTGGTTGCTGGCAGAATCAAGAATATAAATACAGACCTGAGGAAATGTGAAATTGCTTCTCCTCACTTTTGAGGATAAGCACTTCTCTTCATTGCATGCTTGCCCCATTACACCATTGATGACCTGCTGGCAATCCTTATCATGGCCAGGCAAAGTTGATGCCCTCTGATAGAAACTGTACCTCACAGAAGCACAAATGTGAAAGCTCTACAGGCATCATGTAATATCCTGATCAGCAGCCTCAGCAAGGACATCAGAATTTGAATCATCTTACTGCTACTGACCTGAGACTAGGACAACACATCCCTGTGTTAAAAGTAATAATTGTTTATCAAACTAGAATGGGCAATGCTTAATGAAACAATGTAAACAGCAAAAATGTGCT
>JANZLQ010000100.1:29449571-29465574 GCA_026212715.1 Elanus axillaris | reverse complement strand
TACCAATGCAGAACACAGCACTATGAGGGCTGCTATGGGGAGAATTAATTCCATCTCAGCCAGACCCAATACAGGGGCCTTGACTACTTTTTGACTTACCCATATCATCAGGAAGCCTGTAGCATACCAAGAAACTTCCAATGATGTCTGGCTTCCCCAAAAGCAGCCCCAGTGTGCAGTCAGACCACTACTGCATTTTCTCAGCAGCAATATCCCTTCCCTTTCATCACTCACCAGCCATCACTTCCAGATCTGAGCCACCCTCTCAACTGTGCTTACAACGCAGTGTCACACGGGAAAGTGTTATCAATGGGCCAAAAATAGGTGATCAAGAGGAAAGTGGCCCAGGCAACAATACAGTGCCTTCCTCCCTTTGTTCATCTGAGAGAAGCCTTCTACTCAGGCTATGCTCAGGAGCCATGACTAAATCAGACTGAACAAACTCAGGAGGACAAGCCGTGTCTCTGGGCCCAACAGTTCTGGCAAAACAGCACTACAGTTCTCTTATTCTTTCTAGATGCTCTTAACCAACCCCAGAAACACAGTTTTGCCTTCTCCAGACAGGACCATCTTCTCTCAGTTTATGCAAGCCTTTGGCCTCTCTCTGTAGAGACTGCCAACACATGGCATACCTTGAAGTAGCTTAAAGACTCCCTTAGGTCCCTGCTACTAATGGTGAAAATCAAACTGGTCTTCCCAGCAGAATAAAAAAACCAAATCAGCCAACAACAAAAACACACACACACACAAAAAAAAACCCAACCAACACCACAACAAAACACCACAAACCAAAAAAACCCAAAACAAAAAAAGAACAAAAACCCACACTTTTAAAATCTGACTTTGAAATGCTGCATGGTAATGTGACTATATCAAGTATCTAGTCACAGGGGTTTCTGACCTCATTTCTAACACTGGACAGCTAAATCCATGTTCTCAAATATACATGCATCTTACCTCTCCTGAGCAGAAAACTTGAATTCTTAGTCTCCCTTTTAACAGGAACATTGTTGTTGCTCCTGTTGTATGAGCAAGCACAATTATAAATTCCTTTCCGCAAATGGAATATCAACCCTTGTAGGAATAACCTTTCACAAATGGCAAAGTTCACTGGTAGGATGCTATTTTTCCCTGCCAGGAGCTAGAAGCATCATGCCACTCAAAATTAAAACCACCTTAACACTGATCTGTAATAACATGTGAGAGCTGCCATGTTTTTAAGACTCCAAATGGAACTAGTGATCTCAAACTAGCCACTTGGATCCATCTGGTTTGACAAAACTAGTTCAGGGTACACCTGCCTTGGACTGAACACATCCTAGTTACTGGTAGCAGGCATAAACACAGTGCATGGGGAAGTAATAAGTGGTGTGGGTACTCTGGAAGCAGCTGTTCTGCCTCCGGAGAATTAAGGCGTTATCTTAGTATGCCAGATTGGTTTTTGTTGCCACATTGAGAATTTTATCAACGAGTCTTTGAATAGAGATTTCAGTTGCTCCCAAGAGCTGTGTATATTACCTATGCTGTGTAAACACCACACCCTTTGCTCTAGGGAATGACCTAGCAGAGGATGCCATGTTTCTTTAGTACAAGAAATCTTCAAGTCTAGTGCCTTCAAAGATGCTGTACAGGTCAGAGGGTAAGGAGTTAGGGAGAATGAAGGGCGCCCTGCTCCTTGTCCTTCCACACAGCTCAGAGATGGACTGTGCTGAGTGGGGAAGGATAAGCAGGTTATCAAGCAGGCTTTCAAAGGAGAGGTCTCTGGAGGTACCCAGACATATTGGAGACAGTGCATGGCAAAGAGATAGTGCTGAGTTTCAGGGGATCTATTAAAACATCAGGGCAATACAAAGAGCTTCCACATGGGGTTCTGCCAGCAAGCATAGGCATCAGACAATGAGCTTCTACTCTTTCCCCCCCACCTCTCATAAGAGTTATTAGCTCTGCCTGGAAGCACTCACTAGGATCGTGTAAACATTTTGTTGTCAACTCCTCTGCTTCAGTTTCCCCACTGAAGAGAAAAGAGGAGCTGAGCATGGAGATATCTAATTCATCTTTGCAGAAAGCATCTTCTGAGCTTATTTGCATAAATAAAATAGCTAGCATGACCAACAGGACAAAACAAGCATAGAAACGGAAAATAAAGCCATAACTCAATTCCCTAGATTACATTCAGATCTGTCCAATACAGGCACTTAGCTGAGGAATCATATCTTCCATTTCAAAAACATGAAGAGCTATTTGACCACCTGCTGTCCAAGACTGCCAGGCCATTGGCCTATACATAAGTCACAAAGAGAAATCATCATACTTCCATTGCAGACGAGTAACAGCAGTACCATCAGTGTGGCCCTGCGTCACCAGAGGGGGAGTTTCCCACTTTCACTGTAACTTCAGGGCCAGCAATAGCACTAGGGTCTGCACAAGCTGCCTGCTGACAGCGTCGCCTGCACTGCCTCAATGCGGTGTATCAGTGTGCAGTACAAACGAGCCAGCAGCCTCATTTGTCATCATCTGTGCTCACCAGCAACCGCCCTCCACTTTTACCATGTCAGCTCAGCAGCATCCTAACAAAGAAAAAGAGAAATCCTTCCCTTGCTCCTGCCACATGCTCACCTCACCTTCAATCCCCAAACACTGATAGAAAGGATTAAAGGGAGTGCTGCTTAAAATAAAATGGATATAGGATTCAAAACCAATTACCAAAGCATAATCTTGCTCAGATGGGCATGCTAAGAATAATTACTATCCATGAGATGAATGCTTGTTGGAGACACATTACAGAAGACTGCATCATTAAATATAGCAACCGATCCTCATTTATCTACCAAGCAATTCACATTTAAAAGCTCACCTGCATGCATTTGGGCAGAAGCCACTTGGGAGTTTTCACAGCAGTTCAAAGTTTGGGGAACAATAAAAACAGGAAAATAAAAAATAGCAGAAGTAATCAGCTTGTTGCAAGAAAGAAGGAGGGGACAGTAAAATCCTGCTCTGAGCATTATTTGCCCTTTAAAATAACATCCTTTGAGAAAAGTGAAAATACCTTTGATGCCAGTTTACACTTGGTCCAAACAAAAATTGTTTCTAGAAAGGAACAAACTGATGCAGAAGCAAGACGAGGCACTGTGCCAGGTACAGTTTTCTCAAGACGCTGGCTGCAGTGTCTATGCGCTGGAGGAAAACAGCAAAGGCAACCGCTGTCACCACACCCCAACAGCTCGCCCACATTGCACCAGTCTTGCCTTATCTGCCCAACCAAGAGACAACTGACACCAAGCATAGCTGTGCCACAGTGGTGATCAAATCAAGGATACCTTTAGTCTTCTGTACTCATACTGTTCCATTCCCACGATGAAGCTGTTTGCAGGAAAAAAAGCCATTTTTTTCTTGGCTGCTTTGCAGTCTGCAGGAAAACATAATGCCCAGCATGGCATGTGACCTGACAGATAGCCCACAACCATGTGCCAAGTACCACAAGCCCTGCCAGCCCAGCTCCTGAAGTGCAGCGCCAAGCTCTTCTTCCCTTGCCACATGTTGACCAAAGCTAGTTACACCCTGGCTCTCCTGCTCCATGGATGCTCTTTCAAAACTTGACCAAATGGGGTTTTTACAGAAGCATGCTGCCCTGACTCAGGATAACTACCATGTTGCCAAACAGGTGAACTAGAATGCAGAGAAGGATCTCCAGTGAGAAGGATCTCCAACAGCAAAAGAAGATGCAGAAACCTACCTTCTTATTTCACTGTGGTCCCAGGCAATGACAGATCATCCTTCTAGAGAAACTGTTAATCTCCAAAGACAAGACCTCTGTAAGTCTTATTACTATTTTGCAAACATGCATTCCATCTGCAGCTGTCATTTTTCAGGTGTTTGAAAGATGCAAGTATGAATGCTTGGTCAGGAGATATTAGCATTAATCAAATACTCCCATGCAAAAAAAATATACTGTGTCCCAATCAGAACAGCAATGTTCATTTTATTAACTGATTTATATAAACACAATTAGTAGCTGAACAGGACAGATATCTACTCTACCCCATAAACAAAGTATTTATCTACCTCCCCTCTTAGTGGAAAAAAAAAAGCTTTAAATTTTGGAGGCCAGATGTATTTTTGTGGATAATATTCTCTGTGCAGAAAAACAGGAATGGATATATGTAGAGGGAAAGATTTTCAGAGCCACCTACCTAATACAGATGTCCAATTAAACTTAATGAGAGTTGATCTTCAGCTTAAATATACAGCTTTGACAATCTCAATCTAAACATCCTGTTTTCCTACATCTATCTCCTGAAACATTTTTCTTCTTAAAATACATTTTACTCTGTCTGTGAGAGATTAATTTTCTCAGCAGCACCTTCCCTCCAGCCCTCCAATCTTGCTACATGAGCTGTTGCATGTGACCTCCCAATCAGCCATACAACTTGGGCAATAAACAGTGAACATGGAATATGCAAAAAGATTTTACTTTTGACAATCTATGAAAGAATCAGAGGCTGTCCTTTGAAAACTGCCCATCAGGGGAGTAAGACAGCATTAAATCCTTGCAGATATTAACTGAAAGAATAATGCTTTCATGCACTCAACTTGGGATCTAGAAGCAGAAGTGAGGCTTTTGGGGGCTTTTTAAAAGAAATGCTTTTGATAAGTCCATGTTCAACTTGGTGTTGAGAAAAATACGGGTACAGATAAACTTTGTCCTTAAGATACTTATGATGCTTATACTAATAATGCAACACTTTCCATTTCCACAATAGTCTGAATGCAATGACTTACACATTCCTCAACTGAGTCAGCACTACCAGCTCCATATTGTCAATGAGAAAAACACAGAAACCCCAGATTTTTTCCTGAGCTTTGCCCCCTACCTGAAGAATCTCCTCAGTCTATGCCAACTGCAAGAGTCCAGGGATGAGGCATTTAGACCCTATTTCCAGTGAACACGTTTCAAATTTGAATATCCAGTGCAAGTAGATGGACACTGAAATATAAATTTTTACATTAAAGGTAGATCTTCAAGTTGTTGGAAAGCGTCCATGTCTCCTTCCTAGAGGATTTTGAAAGCACCTGTACTGGCTTCTGAGCTCCTGTACCCCACAGAGGCTGACCTCTTGGTCCAACTGCAAGGAAGGGGAAGAGTCACAGGGTCTTAAAGATTAAAACATGGCTCAAGTTTAAGAGATTGGTGCTAAGAAAAAAAAAAAGCATATTTGCAGCATTTGTTTTTAACAGACAGAAAGAAAAACATCTGCACAATTCAATAAATACTCCATTTGACTCACTCTCTTTCATACATGGACTCTGGTAAAATGATACCACGTGAAGAACATTGTCTACATTTTGTCTACAAAAAAGGCACTTGAAACCCTCTCTACCCTGTGACATATTTCTTCTTCTTCTAGATTATTGCAATTTCAACACAAACTAATCCAAAAACATTGAAAGCAAGCTTCTGTTTAATGAAAAAACACCATCACCCTGACTGCTGTATAACCAACAGCTTCTAAATAGGAAAATATTAAAATATTGTGTTCCTAAAATCCATCTATATATAGTACTGGGAAAACCATACATTGACAAACAAATCTGAGTCAGCTCTTAGCTACACTGTGCTAGGGACCTCCAATGAATCCAGCAGATTTATTCTCAATTCACTGACCAAAAATCAGTTTTTAATCACATTTTATGCTGAGGAACTAGAATTTGGGAAAAAATCATAGAATAAAACCAATTAAGTGTTCCAGAGTGAAGTGTATTCTTTGCAGGTAAGATTAAAATAATTAGGCATACAATTTGGCATACTAAGGAGTGGGGGGCTATATAATAATCATCAGAATGTGAAAGGTCTGAAAGTTTGATAAAATTCCTACTGGATTCAGCTAGGAAAAAAAAAATATCCTATTTGCTTCTTCAAAATGGATGCAAATATTGGAACTAGAAAAAGGAAATGTTTGGCCAAATATCAGTGAAACCCTTTAACTTGCAGAATCATCAGTACTGCTGGCTGGAGGTGCTTCATCAAGATGTCTAGATGGACAAAGAAGTAGAAACATCACTTTCTTGTCAGATAGAAAATTCAAGTTTGGGCCAGCTCTGGCACTTAAGCCATGGAACTGTCTCCCAAAGAAAGTGACAGAAACCTCATTGCTCAAGTACAACAAAACCTAATTGGTCATGTTAGACCTATGCAGCAAAACCAGAGCACAAACATGCAGGGAAGAGGCTATTCTCTGCAGAGTGATTTGTCAAACTGGCCTCTCATTTGGGCCCTCCCTTAGCATACAGTATGAGACACAGCAGCCCCAGAGCTTGCTTGCATGCCACAGCAATCAGCTACAGTCACCACAGCATCATTTCTATTATTTCAGCAAAGCGAAAATCTCACAATTTGCTTCATAAAAAAAGACTCTGATGGAATAAAGTCATGTTTGCAGAATGTAAACAGAGATTTCATAGCACCAAGTCTTCATTTTTATCACATCAGATACCTTTTTCTTTCTAAAGGGAACTCTGAGGAAGGATAACTAAAGGTTGTTAAGACTTGCTGCAGCTTTAGATTTATGATGGCAAACCATTTATTTTTTTCCTAAACTACTTTCAACAAATGTTGCTAGGCAGAAAAAGCCAATATAAAAACTTGTAAATGCTCTATTGAGAGGCAGAAAGGTAGAAGGTGACTAGTGCTGAAATGACTTTATGAGGTTTTAATTTTAAAACCCTATAAAAAAAGTAACAAGTATTTAATGGCAGGGAATCAAAGACAGCTTTTTCTCCTTAATGTATGGGGATCTGCAATGTAATACAAATATAAACTGTGACTTATTTTGTGCAGTGTGCATCCTACCACTGCACCTGAAAATACATTAGAGAAGTAAATAATACAGTTGCAAAGCTAAAAGAAAACATCCTAATCCAGGAAGGGAAACTAAAACTTCTGTACAAAGGGCAGAGGGCTATTTTCAGGTAACTAATAAAATGAGGAAACACAAGCCAGTTGTTCCAAAATGCAGTCCCTTTTTTTTTTTTGTGCCAGAACGGTCAGACCAGTCAAGACCATGCTTTTGCAAAATAGTATTTCAGTTACTGTTGCAGAAAAGCTGCATACTTTATTTGTATACGCACACCAAATAAAAGCCTCCAACATGAATCTACTGTTCACCATCTCCTATTTCAGTCCATAACTGAGGAACAAAGCCATGGAATTTGCACATTTTGATTTTGTTCCCCTTGAGCCAAGAGGAATTTTTGCAGGAGAAGCAATCAAAGGAGGAGCCAGGCACCTCACCCAATTTTCATGAGCAGTACTGTGCCTTTAACCCTACAGCTGCCCTTATCCCTGCCAAGGGAGACAGGATCTTCATCTGCAGGGACCTTCTTATTGCAATGCTGATGCAGTGTCCTGAGCACCTGCCATTCAATGTACTAACTGTCTTCATTCCTAGCTAGTGATGGGGCCACTCAGCACTATTTGCAGTTTGATAACAGCTCCCAGGTGATAAGAGGCCTGATGAAGGCTGCACCCAGTTTGCAGATGCACCCACATAGTATCAGAGACCAACAGGCACCACAGTAGTAACAACAAATGGATGCATCTATACTGATGGGTGCAGGTGAACCTTGGCTCATCTGTTCACCCTTGGGGCTCGTTGCACCTGAGGTACCTGCAGGATGGAAGCTTGATAAGCTATTTTACAGCAGCACTGAGCTCAAGTAAAGATTCTCCTTTCCCTCCAGCACCAGCCAGCTCTATGCACACCCAGAGAGCTTGAGTCTGTCAGCACCCAGCCAGGGAGAAACTCATCAGCCATGAAGCCTTTGACAGAGTTGAAAAGGAAGTAAAACCTTCTCAATCCTCAGGCTCAAGAAGTAAAACTCCCTGCTTCCAAGGGTTTCTTAAAGACCAAATAAAAGCAGTTCAGAAAAAGAGCGATCCACACGAATGAATCAATGCTTTATTTTATCCCCCTGAATTTTATGCTCTCAGCTCTTTTTGCAAATAATTATAATGCCATGAAAGGGAAAGTAAGGAACAAAATAGCTCCAAGGCTTGGTTTTCATCATCAAGGAATCACAGCTGCAATTTGAAATTTCACAGGTGCTGAGGCTCTCAGACATGTAGCAAACCAGCCTGTCTTTCAGCATCACTGAATTTGGCCAACTCAGCCCAGAGTCCATTTGCTAAAGCATCAAAAATGAAATGCAGTTCTAGCAGTAATGCAAATCAGATCACATAATTGAAAGACTAGAAGTATTAGTAAAAACTGAATATGTTTCCAGCCAACAAGCAATACTTCAAACCACACTGTGGACTCAATGTAGAAATTATTGAGTAAGATTCTCTGGCCTGCACTACACGACTAGATTATTATCATTACTATAGATTATTCTTCTCTGCACTTTAAAGCTATGAATCTGAGGTTGTGCAGAGCTGCACTTCTATGAAGAGCACCCTCTTGAGACTTCCCTTCCCACACTATAAACAGGAACATGAGAATTTTGAGGACATTGAGTCTGGTCCTATGTGAGAAGAGAAGAATCACCAAAACAAGAATCATTAAAGAGAAAAAAAAAAAACTGCTGCCTTACAAAAAAACTTCTGGTGTTTAATCGGGGTGTGAGTATTTGCTTGGGGAAGCAGAGGGCCTTTCCACCCAGTCCACAAAGTACAAGAAGAGCCAAAACCTGGTAAACTACGGTTAGACAAGTATGGGTGAGAGGGTATTTCGTTCTATTTCGGGTGTTGGGTTTTTTTTTTTTAAACAGTAAGGGCAGTTGTTCCAGGCAGACTGTACTAATGGCTGAGGTCAATTCTTCATCACTGCTAATTTTTCAATCAAGATGGGATGTTTTCCCAAGAGTTTTGCTCTTGATCAAGCAGGTATTAGTCTGAGGAATTAATCTCTGCTTGGTACCTGTGACAAGTGATTTTCTTCTCTTTCATCATCTTGCACAGTGTCTGAGCACAATGCTCCTTCTGACTTCATAACATAGGAATTGTTTTAATAGTTTTAATAGACACATCAATGAGTCACCAGTGACACAGTTATTACGCCACAGTTTATCCACACAGCTGCTTCTACGCATTTTTTTTTATTATTTAGGATTACACCAAGAGTGTAACCCAGTATTTTCAAAAAGTATCTGCTCCAAGGAAGACTCTAGTGTCAAAAGATTCCTTTTTTAAAGTTTATCTTACCATGATATTATGCCACTCTGCATGCAAGTAATTAATCACTTGATACTTTAGTCCATGAAGCAGGGTGACTACTGGAAAGCAAAGCAACAGTCTGTTCCAGTGAATCAGGTCATACAAGGACTCTCTTTTTAGTGTGATCCTTTCTACCCTAGCACCATGAGCTAAAGAAATCATTATCAAGGTGTCCTTGCCTGTGTTCACCACTTTCCCTAGTATTACGTCCAAAAATCTTCCATTGCCTAGCTTTACAAATTCAACAGCATTTTGGTTTAAACACTAATTTTGCCACAGCTTCATGCCTCTTTAAGAAAGAAAAGCTAAATTCAGAGCTGCTCAAGATCATTCACATTCCAAATACGTTTTCACTCTTCCACCAGCCATTCAGCCAGCACTTTGTTGGTATGAACACAGTTGCTCTGATAGCACTTGCGTGTTTCTAGTATTGCTCCGGCATCAGCTAGCTGATTTTTGCCCTCTGTGGTCTCCATTGTGTAATTAGTTGGAGAGGAGGTCAAAGAGGTGAGATCACAATTTTTCATGCTCTCAAGCCATCAGACCCATGCAACCTATCAAACTGCACATCTGCAGTGCAATATTTTCCTGTTGATGGGATCTAAATTGGAACTAATGCACTGCAGAGAGCACAGCCTCAGTCTCAGGTTAACACTTGTTATTGCACATTGTCCAATTTCCATGCCGACTTCACTATCCCTTTTAAATAATATTCTAATGGGGACATTTCAAGACAAGGTAGAATGGGTCATGAGATGCAAAACTGTGCTGAATGCACTCAAGTAAAAAGAATTCAATCTCTCAGCTGCTTCCATAGTCAGCTTCTAATATGAAGCCTGTTGTGCTGCTCTTCCCAAGGAATATGAGTGGAAGGCTCTCCTATCACTAGACCACAGAAACAGGGTTAAGAAAAAGCCTTCAGTGTTCTCCCTCCCTCCCTCCCTCCCAAAGGCAAGACTAACTAGAATGAGACTTCTGCCTCAGAAGACTGTCTAGCATGTACCAAAACTCTTTTAAAAAATGGAGACTTCCCACCTTCCCAAGCAATCCATGCTCAGCTTTAAGGAGGTTTTTCCCAAAACCTGCCTCTGCCCTGTTGCAAATTACTCAGTAACTGGAGAACAGATACTGGGGCGCTGGCAGCAGCAGGAAGGAATGATTGTGCTGTATATATTTATACAGTTACAGGACCGTTGTAAGAGCAAAGCATCCAACTGTTTTTTCCTTAACTGAGCTACTGTAGCCTGGCACCTCTTTCCTAAAATTAGCTCCACTTACAGATATTACCATAGTATTTGTTGCCATACCAAGGCACACTTCATAAGTGATGTCATTTACCACCAGAGAAAGCATCACTTGTCATACAGCAGAACGCCAGAGCTATCTACTAGTTCCAAGTCCCGAGTCTTGCATATTTCTTAAAGGGTATCTCTCACTTCCAGAAAACCCCACGCAGGTTATGCATTATTGGAGGCTTTGGGAGGAAATCCTTGCCTGAGCTCTGTAGCACAGCATCTGCACCCAAACGCCAGAGCTCTGCCTTGGCACTCAGCCCAAGGAGCAGCTCTTACCAGCTTCTCCTGAGGCACAGATTTCCACAGGGCTGCCCCAAGGTTTGCTCAGGGGAGTTTCTCAGGCTAAGTACCTGATACATTAGGACATACTTGCCTTCATTACTTTCACAAGTCCTGACGCAAAGTCTGGAAAAGCCCCTGGAAATACTGAGTTCCTTAGAATCATAGAATAGTTTGGGTTGGAAGGGACCTTTAAAGGTCACCTAGTCCACACCTCCCCAAAATTTGGATCCTACATTAGTGACCTGTCTAAATAGGTTCCTCCACATATTTCCTGTCTCCAGGTTAAATAGTCATTGTACAATCACTAGCCATGCTCAAATTCTTCACATTTCTTCTACTGAGATTCCTTTACCCTTCTGAGAAGCATTCGCAGCTCAAGTGAACCTTATCCCTCCACTTTATATCATCAACAACAATGAATCATTGGGCACTAATCCTTAAAGTATGTACACATAGCAATAACCTGCGAGCCTTTTCCTGATATGCAGGCACAGTTTTACAGCTAAATTTAATAGCAGGCAAGGAAATTTTAGGGGTCTGGATAGCTTGTGCTTGCACTTACTTTCTACTACTTCTGGAATTAGTTGTATGGGAAAGTAGTTTTTAAACAAAGCCCTTTGCATTGGGCTGATTTTTTGCAAAAGCTGGAGCCAGAGTTGACCTTCTGACATGTCTTTTCTTGTGCCTACTCCCAAGATCCCTTGCAGACTTTTGCCAAGAGCAAAGACAAAAGTTCAGACATACAGAAAGCAATGTAATTCTGACTTCAGTCAGCCCTGAAGTGTATTCTCAGGTATCTGCTGCACAGAAACAAAAATGGGTTGGAAGCATCCAGCCTGTAAGATTCTAACCAGATTTTTTTCTGGTTCATTTGCCCACAATGAAAAGTTCCAGAGACTAAGCAGCAGGAGAGAGAGGAAGGTTAAAAACACACTCCAAAATAATCACAACAATACATTTTTCCTTGTCCTAAATAGACGGAGGTCCGGGGCCAAATTCCAAAGGGGAATCAAGCATAACTCAGGTTTTTCCTGGTCCTTTCACCTACACAAGTTTCTTTACTCTCACAGTATCCTGAACTCCCCTTACATTCCAAAGTTGTTGGCAATGTTCCCATTCTATCCAGGTGTATGGAATTCCCTGTGAATTTGCATGCATTGCAGACCATTATCTTAAGCAGTCAAAAGACAGAATTATAGAAGTGAAGCAATAAAGAGCAGAGACCAGTGCATCTGCCCTGATCACGTCCACTCTACCCATTCATTTTCAATACAGAGATCTGGAAAATTTCCTTCTCCACACACTGGACTGTAGCCACCATCCTTGCTTGCACGGGCCACACATCACTCCACACCTTCTTGCACAGGCACAAACAACAGATGGTTTTAGAAGAGATGCATGTGCTGCCCACGCTCAATTTGGGAAGAGGAAAACACTGGCCAGAAAACCACAGCCATTCTGTGCAGCAGTCAGTCCTGCTCCCTTTGCACTCTAAGCCAGCAGAAACAGCAAAGACTCCACACCTTTGAGTTTCTGAGAGAGCACAAAGCAGTCACAACATTTAGATTCATGAGATTACGATCACTTTACGCAACACTTCTAAAGGGAAATCCCATGCCTCCCCATATTGTTTCCTGTTTCCTTACCTCAAGAGCTAGCAATCACACGAAGAAAAATAAAAACAAGTAAAGAAATACCTTACACTGCAGCTGCCCTTTGGAAAGCTTCTAAGTCATCATGTTAACTGAAATTCATTGAAGCCATTAAACCCATTTTTCCCCAAAGTCAGCTTTCTCCCTGAACAACCCTACTGTTTAAAATGGCAAGGAGAGGCAGTGGTAGGACCTATTTATGCCTTTGTTTGAAGGTGAGTCTATACTATCTGATTTCCAATTCAGATCCATCCGTCACAATCAGGTACACAACACTGGTCCCACAAACCACACGTTCCCAGCAGCCTGACCACTGTGGTGTTGTCAAATTCCCTCCCTCCACTCACAAAGGCACCTTATGCTAACTTTAGAGCAGCACATTCAGAGATCAATGATAATTGACTGATTAAGTATGCCTAATGCTGCCAGAATGTGAGCTGATTGTGTAATGGTGCTAATTAGTAACTGCCAGAGCTCATTCCAATTATTAACCTTTATGAATGTCATTTTTAAAGATAAGAGTTTGCAACATAGCCTACTGCAGCATTTGTAATGGATTTTGTCACACAGGATGAGAGGGAACACAGTGACCACTGAAGCTGAGATAAAGGCAGCGCAAGAAAGAAGCCCTAGGAACAAACGATCTTACCCTTGCTTCCTGCAAGTGGTACAAAGACTTTAACAATAGGAAGGTGGAACATCTGTGCTGAAGAAATTCAAGAACCCACTTTTCCATGACACCTGAGCTACTCAGCAATGCCACTGCCAAGCATGCCTCAAAAGCTTCCTAGCAGGGCAAGTACCAAATCAATTGCCTGATTTGCCAGGTGGGCACACTTGCAAAAGTGCCATGTCCATTGACACTCTGGAAGCAGAGAGACACAAGAACAAGTTTGCTGTTGCACACCAAGGAAAAGCACTATTTTCATGTCTGCACAGTCACGACTGTTTTTTCTGATATGTTATGCAATAGAGGACATTTCATGATGAACCACAGTCACCAAGGTGCGTGCACCCTGCTTGGATCAGATATAGCTAAACAGCCAACCTAGATCACAGCCTACGTAACTTCACCCTCATCTGTCCCCCAAACAAACTACATGTACTACCACTATACAAAAGGAGCACTTCCAAAGAAGAAATACGGGCTTCTTGTATATCTCCCACCACACAACAGAGCCATGTCCTGTTACACAGCCAGACTTGTGCTCATCGCCATTAAAATGCCCCAGGACAAGATACAAACTTTTCAGGTGGTGTGACTAATGTGCCTCAGACCCTGTGATGAGGTAGCTTTGGTGCAGACCACCCTCCAAGCCCTCAGAGAGGCAGATGGTCCACCATAGTCTTCCTGCCATGTACTCTTCCAGGAAAATCCTCAAAGTTTGTCTTGCTTTGTTTCCTGAGCCTAGTAGAAAATAGAAAATGCACACTTGTAGGTACAAAGCTAAATGTGCTGCATTAACTCTGTGTTCCTCATAGACATCCCTTTTACCTTTATTGGTTACAGATAATAGAACCAATGAGATCTTAATCTTCCATGGGACATTTATTCCCTACTCTGCTAGAGGCACACTGAATGATGTACCATGGTCCACTGCTTACTCTGTAGTTTTAACTACTCCATGGTAATATAACATTATATCTGAAACCGTACGTTTTAACAGATGATCTTACTGCCTTGGTTTTCCTCAGCCACACATAGAGCTGCAAGTAACCCAAAGAAAGGACAAGCCCTCCCACACACTGCCTTTACAGAGACCTGTGTCTGGGGCACCTCAAGGTCAGCAGCTTGTCTGTGATCCCTGAAGTAATTACACAAGACCCATGGATGGATCATAGTCTGCCGAGGTCCTCAGGGAACTCATACATCCCTTGGTGCTGATGGGAAGTTGTATGATTCTCCTGTTCCCAGCACCAGGCCCTGGAACCTATTCCCTGTACACAGGCTAATCTTCCTCACGTTGTTCCTGACTTCTGCTCTGAACCTGCTGCTTGCTCTTGCACCTCCAGGACCAATAACCAACAACTAGGCTTCCTTCTTAAAGCAAATCATTATTACAATTTCTAACATTTCAGAGACATATGCAAGAGGACTGACACTAAGTACATTTCTCTTTCCGTGGGGCTGATTATTCCTTGTGAGCTTCAGATACCAAAAAGGCCTGAACACATGTCCCAGTGATGGGTCACTCTTCCTTTCTGCATACCTCTCCCCAGGTGGCTTTTGGACCTCCCAGGGCTTGTGCAAACTGGTAATTGCAGATGGCAGATGGCACTAGTCCCAGCTTATTGCTTGCCTGCCCCACTCCCCTGCACAGCACAGTGTATGAACTCAGACCCCAAGGTATGCAAGTCCACACCAAGACCCTGGACTGTAAAGGTGCACAGCTGAGCTGCACACATCCATTCAGCCCAGCTAACTCTGCCACGAAGCCTTGCACTCCTGGCAGTAGTTACAGGGAGCTGGAGACAGTTGCATCTTAAATGTACCAGAACGCAGTCAGGAAAGTTAACAGTGCACCTCTCACCCCTGGGCAAGACTAGTACCTGACATTGGGATAAGGCTTGGCAGTAATCCTGTAACCAGTCTCCTGTTATCTTCCTCATAGATCCTCTGAGCTAGACTACAAGATCCATAAGAGAAAATGTAAGAGTCCTGTTACAGATGCCATATAATATTCTTAGATTTATCATGGGGTAATGTCCCTTAGCTATTCCAATATAGCACCACATTTCTAGCCCTGACCAGACTTGCAGGATGCCGAATACTGAGCTCCTGCAGATAGCCTATTGCTAGATTGAGGCATCTGGACAGCAAGCTTCAGGGATAACTGGATATGAGCAACTACTAATATTTACAGAGGCAATTCTTTAAAGTAACTGGCCATCAAAGACCCAGAAACAAGGCCTAATAATCTGGTTACAGAATGGCCTCACTAAACTTTTACAGCTTTTATTCAGAGGCAGAAATCCTACATCTAAAAATGCACTGGCTTCCTCTGATGTAGTAGTTTACAGGAGCTTTCATTTCTACTTGGTCAGGCTTATACTGTAAAAGAACAGGTGTTACGGATGCACAAATAACCAAATCCAACAAAAGTTAAAGCTCAGTTTTATTCTTCAGTGAGAGTTGGTCAGAAGTCCAGTAATGTTTATAAAACCACAGGCACGATGGTGTAAGAGAAATTAGTACTGCACAGGCGACTCAAGAATCCTTGAGATTTAAAGTGATGGCTCAAAACGCGCGTATCCCTCCCCTACAAACCAAGGGCTCTCTCCCTCAGGAGTGACATCGGTGGGTGCCCGGGCCCAAAGGGGGAGTCCCCGACCACAGACCCGCTGCCCCCAGGAGGACTGATTCCCAAAATGTCCTCCGGCGGGATGCCGGTTTATAGCCCTGTCGAATCTGACTGTGGTCATTAATCCCTCTTGGCCAAGACAGTCACCTCAGTGTACCTGGCACCTCTCCATTGGTTCGACCTGCAGCCTCCAGGGTTTCCTTCCCTTTCTCCCTGCCTGGAGGAGTTTCTTTTCCTGCCAGCAGGATGGGGGTTGGGGGG
>JANZLQ010000100.1:29419851-29432112 GCA_026212715.1 Elanus axillaris | reverse complement strand
GGTGGGGGGGTGTTAAGCATGAAGTTAATAATTAAAGGTGAACTGATCAACAAACTCATGGAGCTATTCAGGGTGACAAATTTGCTAAGTAAGGTGGTCTGTCATATAATCTCAGCATTCAAAGCTAATTCAGGCAAAACCCACTGATATCAGCCTAATTTTCCCCACACAAACACTCAGAAGATGGGAATAGGACCACTTACATGCTCAATACATATTTGTGCTCAAATGTGTGGTGGGTTGGCCCCAGCCAGCAACTAAGCACCCACCCAGACACTCGCTCTCTCCCCATCCCAGGAGGATGGAAGAGAGAACTAGAAGAAAAAAAAGTGAGAAAAACTTGTAATTCCAGACAAAGACAGGAAAAAGGAACAAAAAAACAAGCAATGCAAAGGCACTCACTGACTGCCTCCCATAGCAGACCTATGCAAAGCCAGTCTCTGAACAATGGCTACTTTGGAAAGACTACTCCACAGTTATTATTGTAGAGGATGATATTATATGGGATGGAATACCTCTTTGGCTGGTTTGGGTCTGCTCTCCCAGCTGTGCCCCCTCCCAAGTTCTTGACTGCCCCCACTCTGCTCCTAGGGCAGGTAGAGTGAGAAACAGAAAACCTGACACCGTGAAGAACTGTTTGGCTATACCTAAACCATTGGTGTGTTATCAACACTGGTTTAGCCGAAAATTCAAACCACAGCATGACATGGGCTGCTCTGAAGAAAATTAACTTCATTCCAGTACAAGTATTTTCCTAGATCAAGGTACAGTGGTTCTCAAAAACAACCACTACATAACCCTTGTCCCACCAAATTCACTTCACACAAATACAGCCTCAAAAATATATGCATGCATCTGTGTGATCACACAACATCGCCATTTCCTCTGGAGGTCTAAGTGCAGTTGCCAATACCCAAGAGCGCCATCTCTAGTTGTGAGAGGCATATAGCATTATTACAAAGGTCCCAGTTGAGGAATTTAAATTCCACAGGTGTTAACAGATTCTGCAAGCTTTACCACTGCGAAACAAGGCAAGTAATGTCATCATTGTTTTCCTGAGGAGGTACCAGAGGCAGAGAGAGATTAAGTGTTTCCTGCATGGGAATACTCAGGAAGAAGAATGCAAATCAAATTCTAACAGTTTGGTTCAATTCACTTTGCAAATACATCAGAAAAATCAAATTAAAGACCACTATATGTTGAAAAAGTCTCCATCCAAGCATTTAACAATAGCTGAAATAATCTACTTCAGTACATTTAGTTAATTCAAGCTAAGAAGCACCACCTGGAAGATAAAGTGCCTATCCAAGTTCACCCATAGTAACAGAACAATTAGCAAAAAAAAGAACACATACACCTCAAATACCAATCTACCTTCTTTACCCCTGCCTGGTGAGCATAGCTGAAGAAAACATATCTCCAGATACTAGCAGTTAAGGAATAGCACATCCTAAGACACTAGAAGAAAACAACGGAGGTACTAACAACAAACAGAGGCCAATTCCTGCCCGCTGGAAATCAGAGCAACACTTGTGCAAGAGTAAAGTGATGCCAACTTAAGCAGCAGCAAAGGAATTTTTTTTCTTTTCTTTTTTATTTTTTCTAATCTCTAGAGAGATAGAAATGATCTGTGGGTGGCTTCAGGCAGTGCAGGCAAAAGAACCCTCTGAAATTGAAAGAGACAAGTCCCAAGATCACACACAAAAGCAAAACATGTTCCACTGAACTTGTGATCTCCAAACAGCTGAGACTGTCAAATTTGTCCTCATAACAAGAACCAGTAACTAAAAGAAAAATATTCTCCTTTAATCTGCCTTTGCCTGTGTTGTTTTTCATTTTCCAGTGTGAAAACTACCACAGTATGCTCTTTCCATCCCCTGTCCTCCTCCCTTTCAATGTAAATGAGACAGCAGAGTAAGTAGGAGGGAGGCAGAGCTGGAGAAGTCTTCCTATGGATTCCCCTGGTACACTGGAGACAGATCCCATTATCTTCACAAAAGAACCCTCGTGATGTAAGCAGCAGTTTGAAATTCCCTGAAATTCATTTACCACGCTTGTAGTGAATGAACAGAATCTGAGGTGGGGAAAAACCAAAACCACTACGGTGCTTTGGAGAAAGAGCCAGGTCTGGAAAGCCCAACTCCCTCCTCCAGCACAATTACCAGCAGGAGCAGGGCAGGATTCTTGAATGTTGGTTCTCTGTTTTGGCAATTCAAGGGCAAGCCTACCCTGTCTGAGGAAAAGTACCCGTTGGCATCAACACTGAGACAGACACCTCTTCCCATGTCATGGATTTACCTTTCTGGGCTCACACAAATCTGGAAAGAATTTTGAATTTAACCCAACAGGGTGTCTCATGCTTTTGGTTTTAAACATATTTGGTGCAGGGACTCTAATTTAGGATATGTTCAGAGGTGCCTTGCACATAGATGTCCATGCCATGGTTGTGAATGCAGCTCAATAACACCACTACCAAAGCAATCACTAATGCCTCCAGGACTCAGAAAAGGAATCTGACTATGTTTTACAATAACATGGGGAAAGAAGTTAGATTCTCCTCCCCCCAAAGCACAGATTCCAATTATCACCCAAATGAGGGATATTCATAGCCTCTAGCTGTATAGCATCTGCAAGTCAGCCACATTGCTCTTCCATCTCCCCCTACTATTAAAAAATTGACAATATCTATTACAGAACATTTTTTCCAAGGAAATAGAAAAAAAATTGGTAACTACTGCCTCAGTTTCAGCAAATATAACTCCTGCACACCTACATGCTTACCTTTAGTACACACACACAAAAAAAAAATTACAGCCACATTCTTAACACCTCCTTAAAGAAACAAAAGAAAGGCCTCCAGCAATGTTATTAGCTCTTAAAGAGCAGCTGGATCCTGTCCCAGAGGCTGCAGTAGACCCCTAAACATAGCTACCAGGTCAGATCATAAAGCCTTTGTCTTCTTTGCAGGGGGGAGGGGGGGGAATCATTCCATAAAAGCTAAGTATTATTAGAATTATTAGCCACACAGCATCAGGAGAGAGTGTTTGGGAAAGGTGTGGTGAATTAGTCACCTTTTTAAGGACAGCAATAAAACACAGGAGACATTTAAGTAGAATTCTACACCCAAACCATTACAAATAAACGATCTGGAGGGGAGGGTGGACACACCAATACTATCAGCAGCTTGGGAGTAGCACTAGTAAGAGAAGTCAGAGACAGAAAAGACCCCCAGGTTATCTGACCCACCCCCCTGACAAGGCACAGTTGCACAGTTGTGCTCCACAGAATCTTTCCCAGCTCTTCAGGATGGCCTTGCTGCACATAAACACACATTTCCACCAAAAAAAGACGTCTAGAGTCCTTAAAATAACAGAAGCCTGAGCTTTATCTCTGTGTAACTCAGTTAAACGTAAATACAATCTCTCCTGCAGGTAGTGATATGATTTAAGGGTCCCCTATCATACTTTATAAGAGGTGATAGCAAAGAACTCATAATTTATTTTTATTGATTCAGCAACCCATGCTGGATCATATCTCCCAATTCTTCCCCTTTGCTAAGGCGGCTCCACCAAAGCCTCAGAAAATTTAATTTTATCTTTTTTTCCCCTTCACTGTCTTCCTTTTAAAGCTGCTGTGTGCACATCTCTACCTAAGTTCAAGAAGAAAATGAAAAAAGGCCCCAGTTACTTTGCTAGCTCAGTTCTTGTTCCAATTATCTCCTGATACCATCTGCGCACCAGCAGATTTTGTGCGGCAATTTAAGTCTGTGGAGTCACATACCTGCTGAAGGGCCATTTAAAGCTTCTGACACGGAGACCTGAAAAGAAGGAATGACTTGAACTCCAAGTGTGGTTACACTACCTTCAGTGTAGTACTCAATTAGAAAAAAAAAAAAAAAAGTTTGACAGAAGGTAAGACAGCACAGCCCTTTCAGATGTTATAAACTGCCAGGACAGGTAAGGGCTTTCCTTGAGGACTGAAGGCAGTACTGACTGGTTCCATAAAGGAAACTAAACTATGTAGGGAATTCTGTGTCTAAGCCATTTCTGAAAGGAAAAGAGAAAAAAGCTCCCATAAAGCTGATTTTTCAAGAAAATTCAGGCTGCTTATTGTTCTTGCATTTCAGGCTCCAGGCTCTACTCTGGAACTCTCACTCCTCTCTCTCACACACACACTCCATCTCCCTTCCCCCCCCACGTATGTCCATATACATATAGAAATATTACTGTTCTTCCTCATATTCCACTTAGCAACTCAAATAATTCATGTTGAACAGAGCATGGGCAAAATATTCCCGCTCTCCCCAGGAACAGGACATGGACAAGATAACTTGTTCAAGGCCTGTCCAGCCTCATGTGTATGACCCAAAGATTTACTTGTTCCTGTGAAAATGCCTCACTGCTGTCTCAGGAGAAGAGCGGCAGGGCATTAGGTATGATACCACAGAAACACGTGCCTGTTGTGCTCCCTAAATACAGAGCCTTGCCTTCAACATGACAGCAGGCTGGCAACATGATGGGTGCTGGAGAAGCCACTGTTTCAGCAGTGCAGTCTGGTCCTGGCCTGGCACTCAGAGCAGGGAATAACATTGGAGCCTCCCCACTCTATTCCCAGCTTTGATGACAGCTCACTCACCTGCAGGGAGATTAATATTGTCTCAGAATAACATTGCCATCATAAATTATTCAATTTTCAACAATATTACTCTTGAGAAAACATCCTTCTCCCTCCAGGGGAACCAGTCCAAAAGTTGGAGTTTCACAGATGTTACCACAAAAAAGAAAGGATTTACCTGTTGGGAGACAAGCCCTTACATCTGTTTTAACAGCCAGTTAAAAGACCTTCCACTCCTGCCACTGCATCCTTATTATCAACAAATCCAAGTACCTTAGACCTTGGCTTATTCCCTTCCTCACAACAGCCCAGGGAAATAAGGATCATTGCAGTTTGCCAGGTGACAAGTGTAGGCACAGAGGGAAAAAGGGCAAAATGCACAAATTGTTCTGTTACAGTTACTGCAGGTACCAAAGTTCAATAACTAGATTTTGCCCCATATTTACTAACTGACCTTGAATGACTGTAATATCATTAGTATAAACCCATGATTTATTCATAATTCTTTAAATATGCCTAGGTAGAGTATTTATAAATATAATTAAATAGTAGGGAATGCGAAATATGCGAATCATCACAGAAATAATAAGGTAAAAATGTAAGTGATAGTTTAGAATATATGAGTAACTATCACAGGCAACTTGGGTCAGTCAGGCTCAGCAGGACATGTAGGATCAGAAAGTGCTGGAGGTAAGAGACAAGCACAAGACAGGGTTCTCCACAGACAAAAGGTCAGAAGCAATAGTTTGAGTGCTAACTAGCCAATTAACATATTTTTTACATTATTATAGATTCAACGAAGATTAAATGATCTGATTATCTTATATATTAAGGTAATAAAAACTTGGTCTGTCCAATTGACTGCACTCTTCTGACCTTGAACCTATGTTTATGCAGCAGTTCCTATCTGCAGATGCCCAAACCTACTTTGAAGCTTAGTGGCTCAGCTGTAGTAAGGTCAAACTCTGCCCTAGCAACTCCTTTTCCTACTGGTATTCCTTTGAACCAATCTTTACTCTTGATTTTAATCACTGTTGTATTTATTTTCATTTTTTATTCGTGCAGGCATTTCATCCTCACTACAGTGCCTGAACTCCTTGTGCCATAGCTACATAGCTTTTTTTCAAATTATTATGTGTGTTGTATCATTAAGTAGTTAAACAAAATTATTTTCATTTGTTGCTGTGAAACAACACTCTCTCTGGACCATTTCCTTTCTTTGTTCCTGTGCAGAGCAGCTCCTTGCTCATGCCAAACAGCCCTGGAGCCCTGATGTTATCACCTTTGAAGGGCCCAATCAGGCAGACTTTCATGAAATCTGGCTCACTAGGTATTTCCGGAAACTAGGCTGGGAATGATTCCTCTCTGTACCTCCACCACATTGAACCAGCCAGATGTAACGTCCTCCTTCATCTAAGGGCACTAAAACTGCTTCTGTTCTTCCTATGGAGTCCAAAGGAACAGGTGTACTAACAGCAAATGGGCCTATGCAAGACACTAGGAACAGCTTCCACGATATGCAGCAGAACGGCAGATAGAGAATTCTTAAGTTCAAGATACAGCTTCTCCCTTCTTTAGGAAGCATCCAAGCTTGCACAACATCCCCTCCAGAGAGCAGCCCTAAGCACCACAGGACCACAGCTATTTGGATTCTGCCTGCTACCCCAAAGAACTATATGGGCCAGTTGATGGACATTCACAGTAGACAGGTGCCATGGGGTGCAGGTCTGCCTCCAACTGACATTTAACAATTTCAGACTGCAGCTACATTAGCAAGAAAGAATGAACATGATCTGTATCACAACAGCCTGTAAATAGCCTCACCCAGAGATAAGCAGCCTCCTAGCAAGTGGAACAGGAACCGTGAGCAGGTGCTGTACTGCTGTACACTGTGGTTTCTCCTCCTTCATGCTTGGCCACATAGAGACTTCAAAACTGTGAATTCAAGGGACTGATGGGATGTGTCCCTCCATGTCAGCTGAAAGAGCAGGCTCCTAAGATGCCCTACCACGGGAACCTAACTTAGAGCTAAAGATTCCTCCAGGCAGCAAGAGGCCACAATAGCCACACCCTTAGCCTGGGATATACCCAGGACCTGAGAGGGAGAGTAAAGGCAGAAGAGGGACCTGAACGCCCAATTCAGAGCTCTGGTTTGTCATTCAAGCCAGACGACCCATCTTCCAAAGCAGCCAGTTAACAGTTCTGTGCCTGCCGAGGAAATAGAGCTTTGGAAGAAAGATACAGATAATACAGAGTGAATATTTTCCCCCATGTATTTCCTAAAGAGGTAAAATATATTTGCTTAAAGTCTGACCCTGTAGGAAGGAAAAAAAAAAACCAACCAAAAAAACCCAAACCTTTTTTTTTTCCAAAAAAAATATTGTACTCTGAAGGGCTGATACCAACTTCAGGTTGGGGAGAAGCATCAGGGAATGTGTCAGGAACCACAATAAAATCATAACTTTTGGTGTCGGCCCAATATTGCAATTTTGGGGGACAAATAAGAAAAAAATCCATTCATCTGTTTTTGAGCTCTGTAAGAAAGAAAATATATTTTTCCCACTTTAGAAATACCTTGTGATAATGCCTACATGGAGAGATGTGGAACAGTGCAGTTAAAGCTGTCAAGGGCAATTTTTCTTACAGACTTAAGTGTTCCGTTACTTAAAAAAAAGAAGCTGAGAAAAATAGAAGAACTTGAATTCAAATCTCCTTTAATGCAACATTATGGATGAGAATTTCAGAGCTGTAAAAGTAGAAAATTCAGAAGTACAGATTCTACATTATGCACATGGATTGTATAAAAGAAAAGAGGCAAATCACCACTGCAGAAATCCAAAGCATTATTGATTTTTGCAACTCTTTTAGGGGAGTTGGGGCCCAGGGGCAGTTGGTCAGATGAAAATACCTACTCACTCCATACTGCAACTCTCACTGCAGCAGAAAACTTAGAAGGTTTGACCTTGTGAAATCACTCTCCTTCTCTTACCTAGGGACCTAAAAAATTCTTTGTTTGGACCTGAAAAATTCTTGCCCTCCAGCTGACAGAGAAATTGAAGCACAGTCTTCATTTCAAGCCACTATCTATATCCTTCCTTGTAAAAACCATGGTTATGACAGCTGGGACTGCTGACTGACATTTAAACTGGGACTGTTTTTAAGATCAGGATTTGGGATGCTATAACCCAGGAGAGAGATCCTTTTCACTTTTGCATGACAAAGGATAGATTTAAACAGAAAGCTCAGTGCTTTCCTCTGCCAGCACCTGCATTGACTCTCTTTGCCATCACAAGAACATCTGGGACCCAAAACCCAGAGGCAGAAAGGGGAAGAGACAGAGCCTCACATTTTATGAAAATACTTGGTAGCAGGGTCTCCAGACGACCTTCAGGGAATTTCACATACATGGTCTGTAGGGTTGTCTTGCACATTGCACTGAGATATCAAAAATTGCCCACCACTGCAGAAGGGCTATAAAGAACATGAACAGTCCCACTGACTATTCCTGCATTGACACGTTCTCAGTTGAGCACCAGAAGTTTCTCAAAACTTCAAAAAATCTTTCTGCCCCTTGAGGAACATTAACAGGGAATGGCTGTGCAGTGAGACAAAGGAAGAATGCAAATTGACTAAACAAGATCTGTAATGGCTATTATGCAAGGTGTGATAGTTTTGTTCTCGACTTTACTACCTCAAGAGCCCTGGATTTCCATCGGAACAATCTCTTCTCTCCCTCACAGGAGCAGGACTTCAGACACTCACCACCCTCTTCTCACTCCTTGCCATACAGTCTCTCTAGCAACTGTTATGACTGTGCAATAAAACCTAAGATTGGCACCTGCTCCCAAACAAAAACATGGGCTGGAGATGAACCAGACACACCAGCTTCTCCTGTTTTATTAGAGCCTAGACTAGAAAGGAGCACTAGTCTCTAGTTGTCTCTGGATGGCAGTAAGGAGAGAGACGTAAGAAGGCTTATCTGAAGGTGAAATTTAATCCCATTCTCACATGACATATGAGCACAAAATCTTAAATAGGGCAGTAGGGAATAAATTTGCCAATTTCTCTCAGGTAAAGCCAGGTCATCTCCACAAGTTCCAATGTAAGTTCTCTGTCTGTGCTGTGATACTCCAGTGAACAACCCCCCCCCTCCAAATTTCATGATATGATGGCTGCAAACCCATCATTAAGAATAATTCTAATAACTGCAACAGCCTCCAGAATAGAGGACTGTAACATAAGCTAGATCCAAAAGTCTCCTGTTCTGCCTTTGTGACTGTGCAGAAGTTCATCATGACAAGTACCTGCTTCAAAGGGAGAACAAAGTCCAAAGACAAACAGCGACATGCTTTTCATGAGTAAATGTTGAACTGGCAAAGGATTCGAGCTCCAAACATTACCAGAAGCTGAAGCATGGTGTGGACCAGAAAACTGATTCAAGCTGATGGTGTCAGGGTATCAACTCTTCACAGATTCTTTGTCTTACCTGGCAAGATGCACATATAGGAAAAGGTAAGCAGCAAGTCTTCTAAGTGGCTGTGACAGACTAAAGAACAAATCCAAAGGCCTATTTTGCCTTTGCTGGTTTATGATTGTCCTTTCACAAAGGTGATCATCTACAAACTACTTCTTATAAAGCACATCCCAAACCAGAACTATTTCTGTGGGCCTTTTTACAACAGGACTGACAGCAAGTGCTCCAAAGGTCACCTTCAGCAAACCTAGTTATTGGAACAGTGTAACCTGCTGTAAATTCACATATACAACAGCTCAGAATGAAGGTACTCTCCACTGCAGCCTTTCAAAAGACAATTGAGACAATTGATACAGGTGTCTCCACTAGCTACACCAGCACAAGACTGATTCCAACAGCTCCACAGACCCTCCACGAGACTACTGCAGTCAGAGCAGCTCTTATTAGAAAATTGATGCTACAACAGACAGGCATCAAGGGCTGTCAGAGCACGACAGAGTCCTGCACTGTATCGAAGAGCTCAAGACAACTCTCATGGATTGTTGCATTTTGTTTTTCTTAAAGCCCTAGCTCTTGGAGGCCAGTGATGACTTAAAACAACAAAACAAACCCAATCTCAGTTCCTACTTTTCTGAGTTCAGGGAGTGACTTTCAAAATATGCTCAAAACTCCATTTAAACTCTTTGGCTTCTATTCCCAAAACACTGCACCTCTCTTTTTTTCTTTCTTTTTTTTTTTTTTCACATGTTTAGAGGCAATCGTCTAACTACATATCTGTTTCTAACTATAGATGCAGCTACATAATGGTTTTAAACTCCATTGCATTATTTTCTCCCCACACCCCAAGCAAGAAAACAGAAAATTGACTCGAGATGTTTTAGATGCCTCAGATTAGCAGTGCTACAGTCAGAATAGCTCAGAGAGCACTCTTGAACAGCTATTGCTAGTACTTGCAGGTGCATGAGTCCTTCACATTCAAGAATACTGGATTTACATTCAAACATAAAGGAAAAATAAAACCAACTTGATTCACGCACTCTTACATCAAGAGAACAAAGGGTATTTTTAGAGCAACAGCTTAGCAGTCACAGCACGCATGGCATTCTTGATTAAACAAGAGATCCGCATGAACATAATAAACCTGTAATTTTATTGGCCAAGCACTATGGAAACAATTTAGAATACATGGACTGCAATGTTAAGCAAACTGCGGCCCATGTATAACACCCATGAATTATAGCAGTTTGGCAATGAGCTGACCAGTTGCTTCTCACGGCCTTTAATAACAATCATCCACATCTTCACAGTACAATAGAAATTAGAGATGCAAGAGGCCTATTAGCTCATCCAGAAAATGCAGGATTGTTCCCTATGGGATAATTGCTAATACTCTGTCCAAAGTAGATTTATAGCTGTAATGAAAGGTAGCCTCTTTAGCAAGATTACTCAGAGTGGCTGAGAACTCAGTTCCATAAAGCTTTTTCTAGACATCAAATTTAAATGTTTCCTCTCTTTAAAAAGGTTAAAGCCAGACCAAGGAACCTGGTCTCCTTTGGATTCCCCTCTAGTTGGTCAAGGGAGGGGAGAGTTGGTCCCTTTTTGCTACAAAGCAGCAGCATATGGAGACTGACCTTCTTTGGCTAACAGCCTTCAGAAACAGTTCTCCCCTCCACTCAGCTAGTCCTTGCCAGCTCTTGTCCATAACGGTACCCTCAGCACCACTTCTTCCATTTGCTCGCTACACAGGTATGTAGATTCACACCCCCCTTTCTACCTCAGAAGTCATTTGGCCATATATGCATATATGGAATTCACTCTAAATATTCATCCAGTAAATCAGATCATCCAACTTACTGAACACTCCCATCACGTGTCTGTGCATTTTGTCCACTTCAGCCACACCTCAGTGGGGACATGTGGCAACACCACTAACCCAAGGACTGGCAGCTCACTGTGTCCTGTACTAGGGCAGGGGCTCTGGCACAAGGCTGTGTCTAGTTAAGTGTCCTTGCTGCAAATGGTGTCAGTCATGGCTCCAAATACCAAGCTGTATTTCCACCACTCAGTAAATCTCCATGCACTGCATCAGCCCCTTGGAGACCCCAGAATTAACAGAGAATTAATATGTGTACAAGAACTCTGATGTGCCTGAGAAGGAGGGAGGAAGGGGGCTAGGAGATTTGCAGAAATAAGAATCATAACAAGTATACCACAAGCCTGGCTAAATCCAAAGTCTTACAGGTATCATAGTCCAGCACCTAACACAATGTCATCTTGCTTCATGCCCAGCAGAGTCAGTAATGCCATCATGACAAATTTGTGTGTAAGGCTGGAAACAGCAACATTTAGCAGTAATTAGAACTTCAACAGATGCAAAGTGATGAAACTAAAAGTCTTCAGTCTGTACATGTTCATCAGTAAATACTATCATCTGCTTTTTAAAAACACAAGAGGTCAGAAGGGGAAATGATTTTCCACATGAAGAGAGAGCTGGAACTTAGGAGAAGGTGCCCCTTAACCCCAAGCATTCCATGAAAAGCCCTTTCAAACTGTAACAGCTACAAGAACATGAGTAATGACCCCAGTAACAGCTTTGAGAAGTTTTCCAAGCCAGGGACAAATAAGAGGAGCATGTACGAATTGAGATTCTTGGGTTTTTGCGTCTCTTAACTTTATTACCCTGAGAGAATTTTCCTCTGAACTTGCTTCTACCACTCTTCTAAAACTTCTAGAAAAAACTAACATGCCCATGACTGAGAAACACGCTGGGATTTCCAGACACTTGATCCCCACTCTTACACTCACTCTAAAATTCCCTACTATTAAATGAATTGTTGCTAATGTTGGTCATGTTCTTGTTTAGTACAAGCATTCAAAGAGTGCCCTAACCACTTTTCTAAAATAAGCCCTGATCTCTACTATATTTGATATCCACAGATATTTGCAAGCAGCATTTCAACCAGTCACCTGCATACACTCACTCGAAAAGCTTGTTATACTACCATAGGAAGGCAGGACTAGAAGGAACAACATCTTGTCTAGACCACCTACAGAACCTCATGTGTCCCCACCCTGAAAAACCCAAGACACTTCTCAGCTCCTCTGAACAAACTTCAGACCTTCACTGCAAAATCCAAAACAAAACAAACAAAACAAAATACCACAAAAAAATC
>JANZLQ010000100.1:29368242-29415712 GCA_026212715.1 Elanus axillaris | reverse complement strand
TGTTGGCACTTAGTACCACACAAGAGCAGTCTCCATTTCTCCCCCTGCCATACGTAGCTTAATCCAGTCCTCACTGCAGGTTTTCTTGCACAGCCTGCTAAAGCTTGTTTTTCTTATCATTCTTCCCACAGTCTGAAGTAAAGATGTAATCACCATAGCTGCGGTGTTATCCTCCCGAAATTACTTTGTCACAGGGAAAAGTGCAAAAATACAATTACTTGCTTTAGCTACAGTGGCTTAGAGGGACCCAGTTTTGAAGTGCTTCCTATTTTCCAGGAAAAGACTGAAAACTTGTACCTGTATGTATAGCAATCAGAAAGTACTTGTAAATTTCCTTAAAGAAAACCCATGAAAATGATACCAGGTCTTATCTGCCAGAATTATATAGTATTTCTGTCTCAAAAGCCTACATGTAGTTGTATCAGAAAAAATGTGACAAGCCGCCCCAAAGGTTCTTGTTACTTAACAAGCCCAAAGGAAAGGCCAAGCTACATACCAATTCTTGCAAATCAAGTTGTCATCGACACTGAAAAAGAGATGCAACTAGAACCAAAACCTGCTGCCACTGCTTTGACAAGTAACAGACCTGTAAGATCATTCTGGTTTGGAAGTGTAGAACAATTGAATTAGTGAGGTCTGGAGGGGCTATGTAACCAATCTCCATTCCCCAGGTGGGATCTACTTTCTCTGAATCACTTCCAAGAGATATTTGCCTAGTCTGTTTTTAAAGATGTCTTTTGCCAGAAACAGTACAACCTCCAGAGGACCTATATCAGGCTTTACCCACTTTACCATTACAAACTTTTTCATACGAACTAACCTTCTCTTTCTTGCTGTATTTTAAGCATATAATTTCTCATCTAGTCCTTCACAGATATAGGGAAAAGATTATTACCCTTTAACAACTGTCTTTTACATTAATTTTATCATCCCTATTCAGTTTGCTCTTCTTCAGCTAACCAACTCCCATCCATTCAAGGTTTCCTTGTAAGCCAGGTTACCCTGTGTTTGAGCATCTTCATCCTTCTCTTTCAGGTTCTCTGAAAATGATATTTATGTTTCTTTAAGTGAATTTAGACTAGCTGCAGAGCTAATGCTGAGGCCTTACTTGCACTGAGTGCACAGCAAGGATTACTTTGTGTATTTTACAGACTATATATAATCCTGCTCATTGAAGCAGCAGGTTATTTGCTTCCTGGAAACACTCTCCCCTCCGCAAGACCCATACTCAGTGCACTGCAGAATTTAGTTGCTAAAGGAGAGACCAAGAAGAGTGAGAGCAAGCTAGGGGAAGGGAAAAGTTGGAGTAATTGTGTATTTGCTGGCAGACCAGAGAAGGTAACATTGTCAGGACTGTAGAGGACATGCAGAGGGAGAGAGATTTTCAGGAGCTAATCTCTTCCCTTAGAACAAAAGATGAACACACCTCTGGGATGCGACAGAGAAAAGAACCAGTTTAGTAAGAGGCAGGAGGGTGAAGCAAGGCAATAGTAGTCAAATAGCATGAGGGAGAATCAAATCCAGTCTGGCTTTGTGCACTAAGTACATAGGAGGAACAAGTCTTCCAAGACTACATGCCACGTGATGGTGCACTAAGGAAAAGGAGAATCAAGACCCTTGTACACACAATGCAAAAGGGCCTGACTCACAAACTTCAAAGCAGGAAGCCCACTTCCTAGCATTCAAGGTATTAAATAGGGTTCTGTCATCAACCCCTTTCTAATACAATGAGGCTTGATAAGTGTCTGACCTGCCTTGTTTCAGAAGTAAAAGATGACACAGTGAAGTCTGCTGGTCTAAGTAGCCCAAATGAAAAGCCAGAGGACACAGCAGAGAAGCTTACAGGTTCACATGCAAGCAACTGAGAGCCCAGACTAGACTTATCTTCCTCTTTTCCCTCCTCCAGCCCAATCTGACTGCCTTTCAGTCCTCAATGAATATTTTAGTGAATAAATTCAGTGCTACATAGTTGTACAGATATTTCAGCAATGGGATTAACAGAATCCCTGCCAAATATGGCAGGCATCAAAAATCACTGTCACCCTGTCCTCACATAGAAAGGAAGCAAGAAGGCAGGAAGTAACAGGAAAACACGGCCACTGGGCAAACAAAAAAATCAAAGACAAGATGACAATGCTGGAGAAAGAGCAGAGAAATAGCTGGATTATGCTCCAGCATGCCAAGCTCTGGAAAGGCCAAAGCAACTTTGTCATTAGCAGAGAAGACAATGCTTCCTGATATACAGCCCTAACAATTCTGTGTGATATAAATGCAATTTATGTGGACTATAATGCAGTTAATTTATCCCCATAAAGGAAGGCAACATTGTAACTCACTAGACAGGTTCTGGTTCATACCATCACTTGTGGTGATAAATTTAGCCCAAGCTTCTTGTACTTGACTTTTCATTTCTGAGTAGCTTAAGCTATTCAGACACTAACCTTAATGTGACAGTCTCTGTAGCAATCCAGAAATGACACATATCAAGCCACATTTTTTTAATTGTGATTCTTCTTTCTTTTTTTTTTTCCCCCCCTCCTTTCTGGTGCTCATGAAAAGTGTCAGACTGACAAGAGTACAGAACAAGTCATTTATTTGCCATCACAACAGATATGCAAGCACAGGGGAAGCTGCCTATGCATGATTCCCTGCCAGTGTGCATCAGCCTTGGCTCACGGGGACCCATCTCCAAGAGTAAGAGCACAAATCAATTTTTCATGACCATTCAGAAAGTCAGCTTCTCTGCCAACACCAACCATTTCTACCAACTGCACTGGTAGGTTCTGTCACATGGAACACTAGGAAATGAACCCAAAGTATGCATATCAGCCGATCTAAGACACTCCCTTATTCCATTTCCACAAACACTTTGTTTTCATCAGCAAAACATCTGCAGCTGGTATCTTTTAATTTCCACATGGATGTTCTGTCCATTCTTTGACCCCCCTAGGCTGCAGTTACCCAGGGCACACAAGACAGGCACACAGAAAGAACAACAGTAGAGGTAGACAAGAACTTCTAACTTACACTAATTTCTATGCACACATCAGGGCTTTTTTAAGTACTTGATTGTAACAAGAATATTTCTATTATAGCTTTACAAATGCACATCCATCTAGTGGAAGAACCTGGGGTACATACAACTGCATAACAGTACTTGTTGTTTTAAACATGTATTTACTTATGTATCTGCCAAATAAGTCTGTTCAGAAGAAAATAAAAAAAAAAAACCAAAACCACAAAAACGTGTTAGTAGACTTATAAGAGAGGAGAAAGGAAAGTGATGTAAGAAAGGAATCCAAAGGAATACTTCATAGTTATCTTTTTCCAGGCTTTATGAAGTATTAAAGTTCCAATGCAGGTATTTCTTTTTCTTGACAAGAACGTATAATGAAAGTAGAAAATGGCATCACATAAATCCATAATGGTAACAAGTCTGAAGAAACAGTATCATTGTAACTGATTCTCAGTACATATTTAAGAGTGTAATTCCATAGGATACTTCTTGCACTCTCCTTTTCTCCCTGTGCTGCACCTTTCCCAGACGCATACAATAGCACAGCTGATGGTTTAGCAAAAGCCCCTGCTTTACCAGCTAGCTGAATTTCGACCTGCACAGAAGGCAATCACATCTAAAAGCATGGGGGATAAACTCCAGTTTTCACTGTGTGAATATATGTAGCTTCGAGCAAAAGGAAATTGCAATCTCTCAGCAGCAAAGGGCCACTGTAAGCAGAGGATCTGTAATAGTTACTAAAGGTCTCATTTTTAACATCTGACTTCGTGTAGAGGAATGTGCAGAACTGATTTATTAATAGATCAAGCTGTTCAAAATCCTGAGGTTGGCAAGTCCACACGTATGCATTAAATTAAGTGTGTATGTGGCATTTATCTGCTGTCCTGGCTGGTAAGAAATGGCTTATAATAGAGGGAGTTCATCTGAATCCTTCCTGCTTCTTTGTAGACTTCTTTGCTTCACATTATGGGAAGAGATAAATCTTACCAAGTTTAGCAGTCTGAGTTCCCCAAAAAGCTCTTGCGGCTGAGAGCAGAGCATGTTTTCAGAACAACAACAGGCTGGTGAGCAACAAGCAGCGATACAACAGGTACTTTGCAGCAGCAGTGGCAGGTAGTGAGAAAGTTTTACAGTTTCCCTGTGAGGCTCTCTGAACTGTTTTGCCCTTCATTCCTGTTATTGGCCCTTCTCTACTTTGTCAACAGTGCCTGTTTTCCCTTATTCTCAGCATCTGCTGCTTCCAGTCATGTACTCCCTTCACTTCTGGCAAGTCCTGGAGGACTTACATTGCCTGTCACAGTCCCCTCTCTCTTTGCAGCTGTTTAAACTAAATGTCTGTACTCCTCATTCTAAAGGCTTCTAACCCTGAAATCCTACCTGTCTTTTGTATTTTGCACTTTAAAAGAACCCTCTGTGAGCTTCTGCACAATATATTCTTTTAAGTTTCTTCTAAGCCTCTCCTTTACTATGATGTCTCCAGAAGACCTTACAACAGAAAGCGTAAACTAGTAAACCCCTGGATCTTGCCTGCTAAGTACTAACAACTGTGGCATTCTTTTCCCTGTATTTTCCTAGCTGACGCTGTTTCTATTATACCTAAAGCTACAAGCCTCTTGAGACAACAACCAACCTCTCAGTCTCTCTTTGTACCATCTCTTGAGCAATTGTTCAGGCACAAACTAATATCCCCTATATCACTTCCAAAGTGAATGTGAAGATGGAAAGAGAAAAGCTAAAAGGAACACTGCACTGCCATAAATCTAGGTAGTAACACATCAGATATTTTTGTGTGAGTATTTTTTGCTAATGGCACATGACAGGCAATGGAAGGTGCTGCGGTTGCATGAGCTTTGTAACTCATTCCTTCCCAGGCCCCAGTACTACAGGTGGCTGAGACTGTGCAGTTACCACTGAAAAGAAGGTGCAGCCATGACCATGCTGTTTGTTCTACTAAGTAAGGAGCAAGCCCATCTCCTGGACCAAGGAGTACCAGGTGTTATTTGGTCCTATTTCACATATGCATACACAACCTGTGCCTTCCAATAGGCCAAAGAAAGAATAAGTTGCTGAACCAATTGCTCTGACTCCTTCCAAAGAATTTAATTTTACCCTGATGGTAATTAATTAATTTCAGCAGCAATGTGTCCTCCTCAGCCACTGACAACCAGGGCAAAATTCTGACTGCAAGGGGCCAGGAATGCAAGGTGGCATTGTCTTTGGCCACCCTTACTCATCTGGAAGTGTTGGCAATAGAAGATATAAACTGGATCTTTCTAGGCTTATGACTCTCTTTACTGTTTATCTCTGCTCAGAAAACAAAGCAAACATTTTAAGAATTGGCTTCCCAATTCCTTTGATAGTAGAGGTATCTGCTCCAGGACAGGTGAGGGAAGAGACAAAAATACAAGAATACCTGCAATCAAGCAATCCTATGCAGTCCATCAGGAACATGAATAAAGGCAGCTTTGCAACACATTTAGGATTTAGCCAACGCTCAGTTCATCTGATCATGAAACTGAGGAAGGCCAATGGTCCAGAAAGTTACAGATCCTATTCATTCCCCTGTCTCCAGACTGAAAACCTCCAAGGAGCAGTTAGCAACCTCAGAGCTTTGACATTAAGTCTGGATTCAGCATTTTCTCCTGGACTGCTTTTTCCCAGCTCTTTTGACATAACGGACTACTAGCTCTTTGTTAATGGGTGTGTAAATCTTCATTTAAATGCCATGTTCCCTTTTGCCTCCAAACACAGAAAGGAAGAAGAAAACTCCTCTTTCAAATAGCTACTTACAGCACTCCACCAGAGTAAATCCTCTCCATCCCTGTACAAAAAGATAAACACACTCCATCATAACACATTTAGAGAGTTACTTCCCTAACTAAAGTGTTCAGCCGTGTCCAGGATACCCGATGTCTTGGGTCAGTAGTTTAAAAACATGCCCAGAATAAGGAGGGGATTGTCAGCAAATTCGACTCACAGCCACTAAGTTCATAATTGTTTCTGTCCTCCTTGACTCACATGATCTGTACTAAACTCTTCCTACCTCCTAGTTTAGGCCTCCCTTTCAATTCTGTTACAGACTCAGAGCCATACTTTCTTCCTGGCAGGTAAAATAATCTTGCTGGGAGGAAGCAGAAAGCAGGATGGTCTTCTGCTTCCATTCTCAGTATTAAGTTATACTTTCCAATCCCTCAAAATAGTAATTTGCCAGGCCTTACCCTAACATGGGCCTTTGGTGGTACCAGTAGGCCTTCTCTGATTGGCCTTGGATGATACCATGGGGCTGTTGTACAGCAGATGAGAACTTACCATCTCTGTGTGAGGTGGTACTCGCCCACCTAACACTTCAATTTGTATATGAAGACACATCACCTTCAATCAACAGACTACAAGTCAGCAAATCTTTCTAGTGCAGCCAGGCCTGAGTTAGACATTTACTGTTGCCATAGATAGGTCTGGCCCAGTGTTAATTATAACAGAGGTGGGGGACAGGGACTGTGGCAAAGCTTCTTCACCCTCAAATGACCACACACAAGTAAACAAGGCAAGCCTATCCACAGATGAACAATTCAGAGCAGAGGTTTCCATGCAATACATTATTTCACATCCTAGAGCAAGATAGACTAACACTGTGGCAAAAGCCCTGGCCTCTCTTAGATATTATCCAATTAATTCAAATCCCATCTAACTAGGTAAATTAAGACCATGAATGATCATCACTGTTTGTATTCACGATGTTCTATATGGTCTTTATTTTTCCCTAAGTGTTCTGTTTTCACTGTACCAAAGATACATGTAAAGATTAGAAAGAAGCAGCTGAAGACTTCTGTGTTGTGCTACACAGGGCTTCCAACAGGATGAGTTCATGACTAGACAAATTAGCTGGGTGGTTTTGCTAAAACCATCACTTGCGAGTCATTACGGGTGCTTAATTGGTCATCTGCAAATTCCAGGGTTAACACCTCACTTAATGAACAAGCTTGTTCAAACCTCTGAAAATTATTCATTCTGGCTGCCTGAACTCCTGGGGAGACAGCTAATGCTTCAGTTCACATTCTGACATTTTCTGCATAACCATAAAGGCTAGGAAGATGTATATTTGTGTACGTAGGCAACTGAATAAAAATGCATAAAAAATGAGAAAGAGAGAGAGCTCAAGCACACACTCAGATTCAGGAACACAAGCTTTGTAGTAAGTGATGAATGTATAGGACCTTGGCTATTAAGTGAATGCTGTATCTAAGGTAATGCATTTCTTGACAGGCTTTCTCCCCAGAAAGTATCACTCAGGCATGAACTTTTAGAAGCATCTGCCACAGACACTATTACCTAAATTCCAGCCAGTGCGACATCAGCATCCTCAGATTAATAGCAAGAGTAGCTCTGTTGCCAGTGTAGCTAATGTAATAACCTTAGTATTTGCCTTCTGCAAGCAAGATATGGGCTCGTTTCTCACTTAATCCAAGCTTGTAGCATTGCCTCCTGAACTTCTCCATCTGCCATGCTCAAAAATGGATTTCTGCCCCTCTTTTTTTTTTTATTCCCCCCCCGCTTTCTTTCTCCTTCCTTAGGGTATTTTACTGCCCTTTGTATAAGTCACTTTTGGGGAAAGCCAGCTCTCTTCCTACACTCCTCTTTTAGAAAAGGTCACCATTTGGAGAATAGAAATCTTCAAATAATGGATAAGGAGCTGATAGGTAGATTGAAAACACAAAAGGATGAATAGACTAGGCACTGGAAATAGCATCCAATACAAAGCTCATCAGAAAATTCCTAACCTGCTCTAATCACAGCAGTGCAATTCCCCTAAATTCCCCTAAGCAGAAACAGAATTGCTCCAGATATTAAGACAGTAAAGGCCATGGGGGGTGGCAAAAAAAAAGTTAAAATTCCCACCTGTTCTTCAACCACATTGTCAAAGATTACTTTAAGAATGCATCTCAGGCCCTGATGGATATCCCAAAGGAAACTGGATCTACCTGCAGTGCTACATGCCTTTCCCCCTTCCTTTTGCTATTACTTCAACCTCTGCAAAAGACCTAGAGGTAGAACTCCATCCTATGTGTCAAGGAACAAGACACTGGGATACTATGGCCAGAAAAGAACTCCAAGCAGTTCTAAAGCAGGAGGACACAACAGTTAGTTGCATGCTTTCATGACACCACAAGCAGGATGCAACCACTATGAAAAGACTGCTGGTTCCTAATCCTTCTGCACAATAGCAGGGAGGAATGCCACCCTGAACTGGAGTGCATGAAGGATCTTCATGCATGGAAGAGTCCATACCAGATCTGTTAGATGCCTTTCCATTATTGCCAGGTGGTACTGTGGACACTCATCACCCTGAAAACCAGATCTTTTAGCGTATGTTGACTGTCTCCCAAACAAAATAATAGGTACATACAAAGTAATACAGCTAAATCACATTGCAAACCTACGTGGTACTCCAGTGATTTGGGAAAGAAGAAAAATATAACCTTGGCTACAGAAAATGGCAGAGAAGATGGAAAGAGTTGTTCCCTTTATCATACTGTTTTCTTTCTTCTTCTATTTTTTAAGAGTGACCTTTGCAATTCAAGCCACGACATGGTCATTAAAATAACAAAAGTACATTTTATTACTTCTATTCCTACTTGTAAGAAAACTCAGTTTGATTTCCACCTTAACATCCAGTTCTCCTTAATGTTTCGTATCTTACTGAGTTTGAGGCCTTTCATCCTGCTATATGAAGCTGACCAACCCCCACCTGTTCTCCTACAAACAAACAGTAGCTCAAATGAGGTTAATATATCTGTCAAACTCTGCTGGAATGAATGATATGTTAATGATGTGCATGGAGTTAAATAATTCACTATCATAACAATAAGCTGACTCAGTTCTTGCACCATTCATTTTTGCTTTTCATGGAAGGAGCTTGCTGTTCCTGCACATGCTCTTGTCGAGGTCAAGAGTGGGCGTGTGTGCCTGGAGAAGAGGTAGAAGAATGAAATGTTTGCTGGGAAAATCTGCAAGTGCAAGGAGAGCTGTGTAAATGCAAGACCCACTCATGAGGAGATCAGGTTAGGAGTCTCAAGTATTTTACTCCCCAAGAGTGACAATACCGGAATTTCATGCACACATGTAAATACAACAGCTGCTCTGGCAAACATTGCATCCCGCATACAGTCACCTGTCAACTCATATAAGCCAGTGCTACTTCAGCAAAATAAAACCAAAGAGACTTACAGCTAGCTACCAGAGATCTGTGCCAGCCAACCTAAAGTTTGCTGGCCTGAAGTAACAACCAATTGGTAATCCCATATTACCAAGAGAATTGCAAGTCCAAGCTGACTGTGACTATGGAAGTGATGCTTCTCTCTGCAACGCAAAAACAGGGCCTGGGGCAGCAGCCTGCCCAATTCACCTTTGCTACAAGAGGGAGGATAAAATACACAGCCAGAACAGGGGCTGCTCTCTCCTGACTTCACAGCCCTCACTGCTGGCAACCAGGAGATGAGCTAATATATACCAAAACAGGAGCTTTTTTTCCTTAACAGTCTCAGTGAGCAAAACCTCAACCCAAAGGCCATAAGCAGGAACTGCTTTCCTTTGCAGAGTGCCATGCCACAACACAGTTCAACATCCTAAATTAGGTGATATTACCTAGAGCCAGATCCCTTTTTCCACAACAAGCAGGAGGCAGAGTGGCTTGGTGGCTGCCTGCCACATCCATTTGATCCACCTGCATACTCCTAGTAAAACCTACCAGCACATCATCTGTGCACCCAGCCCCAGAGGAAAGATTGCTGTGGAAAATCAATGTCATAGGATTCACTTGTCCGAAACTGACTTCCAAAACTCAACAACACTTTGTGTGGATCCTGCTTGGTATCTTCAGTTAGGAGACAGGAAGGGGTTTAC
This sequence comes from Elanus axillaris, assembly GCA_026212715.1. Lineage (NCBI taxonomy): Eukaryota > Metazoa > Chordata > Aves > Accipitriformes > Accipitridae > Elanus > Elanus axillaris. Next base: position 29,405,796 of record JANZLQ010000100.1, on the reverse strand, counting down.
TTCTTTCATGCTCTTCTAAGAATAAGGTAGCATCTTTCACACCTAGACACAATTAAGGCATGTGTTCTCATACCATCCCCACTTGGGAAAAAAACAAGTAGGGCTTATTAATATCAGAAAGCCAGCCCAAGATGTGGTCCAACTCTGCATTATTCGCTAGCATCAGGAGACATGAAAAATTTACATCCTTTGAAACTGGGTCACATATTGCTCTGCCACAACAAAAATTAGCTCATCTGTCCAAAAGGCATATAATGCTCATGAGGTCTGAAGTTGTTTACTTCTGCTCCAAGGGAGAATTAGGGCCTTGATTCTGCTGTGATGAAGGCTATAAAGTGGTCTCCAGCATGGTTTTAATACATGTACTATTATAGCACAGGGCTTATGATTTTTTACATTTTTGCCTTCCAGTGACCACAGTAAAGCAAAGAGTCTGGTGCCCAGGGAACAGCACTACTGATTTAACATGGCAGTGGGTCAGCAGAGGTGAGATGGAACAGCACTGAAAACTACTCTCTTTGCATGACCTTTTGCAAAAAATGTCTCAGACATCCACGGCCCACAGTAAGTTTTTGTTGGTCCACAACATCAGCTTTATCCCATTTACTGGAACAATAAATCCTGTCAGAAGAGGATGCCAGCTACCCTCAGAGAGAGCTTCAGCACAGTCTTTACATACCTTTGCCCTTCCAGTTCATGGAGGAGAACCGAGTTCCCAAGTCCCTGGAAAGCCTGTAGTCAAAGATAGCAAATGAAGCAATTTGTGGCTAGTGTCCCCATCCTCAAAAAGGGAAGTTTCACTAAATCTAACCAAAATGCAAATGGAAAATCTTCACAGTTTTCTCAGGCTCTCCAGACCCTATGGGTCACTCTTCAGTGGTGGTGATGCATAATAGTCACTGCTTTCCAACCCAGAGACAGCTGTTTTTCTCCAGCTGGACAGAGTAAGTTGTTATTCCTCACAACACAGAAGGAACACAAACTCATCTGCCTTGGAGAGATGGACTCCAAAAAGGTCAAAGTAAATTACTCTATGATAATAATTACTTCATCAATAATTAAAAGTTATAATAATCACAATGGGATGAGCTAAAGGAATACTTTGAACACCATCAGCACATCAGGCACAAGGAGAGGGGATTACACAAAGCAGACAAAATGCAGACCCAAATTTATTATCCCAGCCTAAATTCCTCATTGGGCTCAGAGGAAAGGCAACAAAAAAACCAATGTCTGTCCTTTTTTTGTTGTTAGAGGGAACTCTAACTCACCAACTCCCCAAAAGAAACTGATATCTGAAACCTTCAAGGATAACAGATCTTTAGGGCACCAGTTCTGTAGCATCAAGGTGAACAATATCTTTCTCAAATGTGGACCCACCAGACAAATTATACAGATCATACTACACCACAAAGAAAAAAGAGCAGGAGTGTGGGGTGTCTCCCCCTCTATCTCCACCTCCCCGCCTTTTTGGGTTTTTTTAGAAAGGTCTAATACGTCACTTCAAGGACTGATCTAAAAAAGCTTCTCCAGCCCGAGGTCATCAGCACAAGGAGCTCACCACCCACATAAAGTACTTCATGCCATGTCTCCATAGAGGTGACTCTGCACAGGTTTGTATGTTCATTCCTGTTTTACCAGTGAGGAGCTGAAATATTCAGAAACCCACAGGGTAGAGCCTGAGAGGGCTGAAATTGCTATCCACTACTCTGTTCTGCAAATACCAAGTCTTTTGAACACCTGCCCTGAAGTCACATGGGAAGTCAGCAGCTGAGCCAGGACCTGGACTCACATCTGAATTCCACAGGATAAGATAATTTCTGAATACTGCTCAAGTACAATTGGCAAGTTCTGGACTCACTGGGTTTCACCTCACATCCCTCAGTACCTTGTCAGCACACATCTCCAAATCGTCAAGCCCTTCACCTTCCCAGGTGCATCCATTGTGACTAATACTTCTGACTCTTGCTGGAGCCAGCCACCAGCACAGACTGTGCCAGGCCTCCTGACTGAGGTGAAAGGAGTATTTATATGCCATAACTTGTCAAATCAACTTTTTTCTTTATTAACAGGGAGAATGTTTTCCAGGCAGAGCCCCTTCTGAATCCAGGATCCAACTCTGCAAGCTGCCAAGTAGGTGCTGAGTGTTTCCCAGTTCTCTGTAGAAGACCAGCAAAAGGCATTTATTTACTCTTTTCCTCAAGAACTTGGTCCATTAATAATGCACAGCTTGCAGGCTTTTGGCGCAATGCCACAAATAATGGCCTCAAGCACCCTGCTAGCAGAGTAAGCATCTACTAACAGCCGATATATCAGCTGCAGCTCAGAGTTGTCCAGCAGCATTACATCTTCACTGTGCATTTTAGCATTGTGTAGCCCAAACAATAACGCTGCCTCTGAAGATAGAGGACAGTTCAGAATCCAAGTCTTGCAAACCTCAGCTGCTCTTCAGTCTCCAGCACCAGCTTTAACAGAGTTAGTAAGCCATCCCCCCAGAGAAGCTAATGCAAGAAAAAACACTTGCTGGTATTGGCAGTTCAATCTGCAGCATTTTTGCTAAGGATTAGAAGATCTAGAAAGTCAGCTACAAGGGTTTTTCAGAAACTTTGTCTTTCAACTCCCTTTTAGATATTAGTTTAAAGACTCTCACAGTATCCAGGCCACTTCATCTACTTCTTCCAAGTGCTGGATTTGGCTACACCAAGCATACAGACTGATACTCCAGAACACAGCAAGAGGGACTGGAGGAAATTGTTCTGGAGCAATTGGTTCCCCTTGTATGATCAGAGGTAAGCAGCTCAGCACAAGAGGACAGATTCTGGGCTGTACCTTTATGAGTAATTGCTCACGCAGAAATAGGACTTCAAGATCCAAACAGTATCAAACCTCAAACCTATGGACAGTTGGGTCTTTTGTAAGAACATTGCTAAACTCTGCCCCCAGAAGATCTTATGATCTGAGAAAGATGATGGACAATATTATGGCTATTTTACAGGTGGAGAATTAAACTGCAGAGAGAACTTGGGCTGTCTGCAAGGGGAAACTGATTGGTGCAAGAAACGCATTCTTAAAGAAGTGCAGCAACACCCCACAGGAACAAGCTTATTCTGGAATCATCAAGTCCTATGAAGATGTTTTCACAAATAACTGCAGCTGCTTTGAACACCACCTCTGCTTTACACTGAGCAACTTTCCTGGGGCCTGAGATAGCAAGTTCACACAGCTCCAACTCGTACTCCAGCACTTGGCAGCCACTGAAATGCAGCTGGCATTGGGCACCTAAATCCCCTTGAGGATTTGAGATGAGTGTCTGGCTGTGTGGCACAGAGGAAGTCTTGGCAAAACCAGGATTTAGAGGAAAATCTTCTTTATCTCCTCTTAATGAAACTGGTCCTGCAACCCAATAAAAAGCTGATCCTTCCTCTTTATCACTTGCATTGCAGTTCCTTTCCAAATAACAGCACTCAGACTGAGCAGCTCTTAACATTTATAGCAATCCTGAGCAGACAAGCAGGTTCTTCCAATACCTGGTACTAGTATTATACTCCTAAAGCACCCCAACAACCGGGACTCCACAACCCTCAGACTTCACAGCCTTCAGCAAACCCAAACTGACCCACTCACTAGACAATTTGAAACGATAGTCAAACTTATCCACAAACTTGTAAGGTCAGGAATCTCTTAGTCTCCCATTTATCTTTCTCTTGAGGTGGAGAGATGCAGTTTTACAAAGCTTTGGCACTCTAAGAGCTTGATAGAGCAAAGATGACTATGCCATCCAACTGAAGTTTGCTTCTTTGATTTGATACATTACAAAGAATTGTCCACGCTGAAGTCTGACCAGTACCAAGAGCCCACTGCTAACAACCATGGCACATTTCATGTCTGCTGACATAACATTAAGGCCAGCCAAATAACAACAGGTAGCCCTCTTAGTCTTTTGGAGTTTAAAAGTATACCTAATGGTACCTAAGTGCCACAAGATAGGCACAGTAAGCACAGGGATCACCATAATACATAGGATTTCAGCTAAGTCTGTTTGTGTGTTAAGACCACAGCCAAGACACACAAGCTAAACTACAGTCTAGACATCAGACCCAAAAGAGGATACCTTCAGCATCAAAACTCGCTGCTGACTTCAAAATGGAAGTCTCCCTCTCTTAATTGACACCACCTTCTCCTGCTTTAATCTAGCACTTTGTCTGCACACTCTCAGAAAATAATTAGCACAAACCCAGCTTAAACAGAATCAAATCAGGAACTTCTCAACTTTGATATCAGTACTTCTATGCTAAATTGGAGGGGCCTGACCTTACAGAGCAACTTTACCACCTAAGGGCATGACGTTCTCACAACAACAACACACAGCATGCTAAGTGCGTGAGCAAATGCTGACTTGGTGCCTGATGGTTTTCTGTCATATGCAATCAGTCACTTTTGCTCACATGTCCACAGCAAGCATACACACAAATGCAATGCCCAACTGCACTGGGTGTTTGGGAAATCATGTCTGAGTGAAGATCCAAGCAGAAATCCAACCTGCTACCCACTTCTGATGCCACTGTCTCACACATCAGTTAAAGGTGACCCCATTAAATGGCCAGTGTATTCAGAACAAGTCTAGGCTTTAAAAAGAGGGGGTTAATTTTGCTGTCAATAATTGTAGCAGCTAAGATAACAGTAATCAAATTTCATGCTTCAGAATGCAAATTAACTGCCTTCAGGGTCAGAAAGATACCTACTTCTTTGCCTCTGGATATCACTGAAGAACTAGCACAGAGGATTATAGGACTCAAACATAACACCCATTTATTGCTTGATGCTATAAGCAGGATACTGCGTTTAACAGGTAAAATGATCCAGTACAGCCAAATCTCTGCCACAACTTATTAACATCAACTTTTACTTCCTACTTTCCCACTGTCTCCATCCTTCTCTGTAACATGATTTTGCTCTGCAGAAGGTCAAATTTTGTTTTCCTAGCTGCTCTCCAACAAACACATGCAGAATTACCTAAGGGCACTTCAAACACGCTTTGATAATTTTTTATTTTAATTGGGCCAGCTATCTATTATCAACATTAACACTGAGAGAATATTGAAAACTACAGCTAAAACACTGATTAGCTGCTGTTTGGGTCCTTAATTCCCTAGAAATAGCCAATAGAGCTGGCATTTCCTCCACACACAGCCTTCCTGCTGTGCCCCAATGCAACAGAAGAGCCAGGCAAAGGGAAATTAAGCAATTAATTGGTTCTTAAAAAAAAAAGAAAAAAAGGTAGTTGAGTTAATCATTTAGTACACAGGAAAATTAATAGCAGTAGCCAAATGACAGGCACAAGGGAATAAGCATCCACTCCCTCCTGAAGCTGTCTGTTGCCTTTTGCTGTTCTCTGGGTCAGCTTCCTACACAGATTGGTCAATGCCCCTCACCCAAGATCCTCTGTTCTCACCCATTGCCAGCCTTGAGCTCCACAGCAGTTCAGCCAGGACTGTACATAACTCTCTCCCGTGCACCTGAAGAAGATATACAGCCTGGCACAGTTTTCTTAATCTTACTGGCCAACCCATTGGTAAACTGTGAAAGACCTGTCCTGCCTTGCAAGACCCCTAAGGATTGTTAGTTTGTGGAGTGCTTGCACACTGCAGCAAGGGAGCCAAAAACTATTGCTGAGAAACACAAGTGTAGCCTACTTCATGGGCACAAATATGAGAATCAGTCAGCTGTGACTACACTAGGTAGATGTCATGCTTTATCAGTTGGTTTTAGTGACAACATATGCTATTGGGAAAAATCTGCTTCCAGCCACAGAAAGAGCAGAGGACATGTGGCAACATAGCTAAGAGGACAAGCCCAAGGATGGTCTCCCATTGTCTCCTCACGATTAAAGCAGTAACCAAGGTAAAATGGTCTGTGCCAAACCCCTTAAGTCAGACATGGTGAAAATCTCACTGTGCACAAAGCTGGTGAAGTAACGACACAATTTACCCTGGAGCAAAACACACACCCTTAGAAGAATCTAGGAGAATGCTAGAGATGTTTATCTGGGAGAATTTGGAGGAAATTGAGCATAGCTCAACAGATCAGCTCCCCAGATGCTCCTTTCTATAGTTTTCAGATCAGGAAATCTGGCAGTTTGCCCTGTTTCTGATTTTTCACTGATCTGTGCGTATACCAGTAAGACACTTAATCTTTCTGTCACAGAGTCTCCTCATCTGTAACATAGTGATCATGACATATAACAGCTGGGTTTCAACACCTGTAGAGAGAGAGAAAGCACAAGGCAGGAGCCAGGCTATGATATTTTTACTGCTACTGGGGTAACAGAGTCATTAGCAGTTATTTTCAAGCAAGTTAAGACATGAAAATGAGGACAAGAATGAATGTCTCACAGCCATCTCAAAAAAAGAGACCCGTTTTCAGTTCCAGCCCAAACTCTTGGTCTGACCCCAAACAAGTCACTAAATATGACTTGCTTCCTAGCAAAATGGAGATATCCATTCCTGACCTCACTGGTATACTGGAAGGGTGAAAGCCCACTGCGAGATGCCCAAAGGGCTGTGCAACCACAAAGCCAGAAAAACACTCAGAGCAACAGACTGTAGCTGCAAATTTTGGAAATGCGGAGAGGAGAAGAGAACACTGCAGTCAAACCAGCTGTCATGACTGACTACAAAAAAATCACAGCATGAGATTGCTCTCACCTTAATAAAGCCCTCCTGATCTTGTTTGCTCACTGTCATTAAAACAATCATACTCCCACATTGCACAACCTCCTCCCCTCTCCCATCTTCCCCACACACAACCTGCTAGTATCCACACAGAAAGTGCCATGCCTTCATAGGTCAGACACTGTTAAAAGTCAGTAATAATGCACAGCAGTTCCAATTATGCAAAGAAAACGGACACTGAAACTTCTCTTAGAAGACGTCAGAGTATGAGTCTGAATTAAGATTTATTTCCATTGCTTAATAACAAGGACAAATACATACTGCTCCCAGAAACATATTTAGATGCATACAAAAAGGGATGGAAAGAGGGGATGAGGAGTCTCCAATATTAGCTCATCAGCCACAGAAAAAGTTCATAGGGCTTTCTTGGAACACTTGCCTTCAGTGATAAGAAAACATAGCTAGAAATCAGAGTGGAAAAGCTCTCAGTACCACCAGCAGTGCTACTTGGCCCTTTATACACAGACCCAAACTGAATGAACTAGGAGGATTAGACACAAAACAGGTTTCTTCTACTGGAAGAACCAGCTTCTTGTATCAGCAGTGTGCAAGTGGCACCTCTTCTCAGGACAGGTCAGGCTGTCCTAAACTTAAGAGTCCAGCTCTCCTACCACCTTCCTGATAACAGCTCTCAACAGCAAGGCATTAAAGTGTATCTTCACCTATAAATGCTCAGCTTATAAAAGCCCTAAAACACAGCACTTCCCATTGAAATTCTTCTTCGTGCTGCTTGACACACAGACACCTTTCAGGTGCTGGACAAGTTCCCCCATCCACAAATCTGCCAGCGACCTGCCTTGGCCTGTATGCAAAGACAGTAAAAGCTGTAGACCAGCTGAAGTGAGCACACCATCCCTCCCCACCTACCACCCAGCAGCGCAGTGAGAGGGCAGAAAGCAGGTCCCTCCTTGATTTTCTATGAGAACCCCAAAGGGGGTGGCAGGAAGGCAGGACACCAAGGCATGACAGCAGGAGCCAGCTCACCCACCCTTCATTGCCTGCAGGCCTGGGGCTCAGTCCAAGGGTCCTTCTGTGATCTGCTAGAGCACAGCTTTGAGTGCTTCCTCCTATAGCTCCTTATCTCCTGTTCCACCTTCAAATAAGTCCCATCAGATCATTCAAAGAAAAATAAGCAGAAGCAACTCAGCCCAGCTGTCAAGAGGATAATTCACACACCTGGAGAATCACAGGTTGTAGGAATAAAATGCTGGTAATAGAACTGCAATTACTACCAAGCTCTCGTGCCAGCAAACACCATTTTTTTCCATTGTTGCTAGAATGAAACCACCCATGAAACTAAGGAAGCCAACTAGAACTCAAAGCTGGGAGGCATTAGTCTGTTCTTCACTATGAGGGTGGTGAGGCACAGGAACATGTTGCCCATAGAAGCTGTGGCTGCCCCATCCCTGAAGTGTTCAAGGCCAGGTTGGATGGGGCTTTGAGCAACCTGGTCTAGTGGTAGGTGTCCCTGTCCATAGCAGGGGGGTCAGAACTAGATGATCTTTAAGGACCCTCCCAACCCAAACCATTTTATGATTCTATCTCAGCTAAACTGCACCACCTCTTCTACTTCTTCTTCAAACTACACAAAATTCCAGGCTTCAGAACAAATCCTAGCTATATAAGCAAAAATGAAAAAGAACTGCTCTGCATAAAGACGAACAAGAGAAACAGCAAGCTTCATTCTAGTGAGTTCAAAAGCTTTAGGGAACAAAGTCCATGGGGATCCCAGTCCTGAAATCCTGTACTGGAATGGCAGCTGGAAGGCTCCTGCCAGTACTACCAGTCAAAGCTTTCAAACTCCTTTAGTTCAGGGGGAGGCAAGGGACAAGGGGAAGAAGAAGAAAAAAATAATTAATGAAACTAATATTCAATTTCACTACAAAAATATTTTCCATTACGTTTTCATCACCTATCAAAATTTTTTGCTTTTGAGAAGCAAAAACAAGCTAAAATATTTCCTAATTGCTTCATACTCCACTCACTTTTTAAATGGATTTATTTTCTAAATACTTTTCAGAAATGGAAGCTGTTTTCAAAACTGAAACTGCCTTCTCAAAACATTTGCATTTTGATAAAAATGTATCTTCTCCCCCCCAACTGAAACACTTCATTCAACTTTCTGGTGTGACTACTGTAGGATACAGATGAAAAAAAAAAATAAATTGCCATTTCAAAACTGCCTTCTATTGACACACATTATTCATAACAATGTATGTTTCTCTTTGCTTCGGCTTCCATCTGTTACAAATACTCTACAAATTCATTCCTCTCTTTGGGCTTATCCTTCACCAGTGCTCAAGAAACCCTTCTGAGGCCAGGGTTCCTGGGCCAGCTAGAACAATAGTGTTTAGGCACTGAGATCCACTCTCAACAGAGCAGACTGGCCTTTCCAAGCTGCTGGAATGCTGACGCTTTGCAAATGTCATCTCCAGTGTTGTGCAGCACTGGATGATGGGGTAGGCATGACGGAGCATTACTAGAGAGCATGCACGTGTATGCAAGAAGAAGAAAAAAAAAAATCAATCGCAGCAGAGATTAATAAGGGAGGTGGGATTATAAAATGACAGAACTGCTGACAGCTGAAGTGCTGAGAAATATCTGCAAACCTCTGCAACTCCTGGCTATGATAATTTCCTGGGCTTATCCACCAGTAGCAGCTCAGCTACTGATACCACTCACTGTCAGCGCTCTGTTCTCCAACACAGTAAAAACACAAGCCACACAACCATACCTAGGAAAGTTCCGCAGATACAGAGTGTTTCTGTATCATTGCTCCTCTCTTGCCACTCTCTCTCATATTGCATTGACTGGATATATTATCTGACCACTTGTTCTTCTTCTATTCATGCTGTTCTCACTCAATCCTTAATTTTACATCCAAATATTAAATTTTCAGGATTATTGGTCTCCTTTAACCCCACAAGAGGATGGAAAAAGGGTAGGTGGGTGGCTGAATCCTTTCGAGAGCTTTACTAATGCCAACAGACCGAGGTAGCAAGAACTGGACAGTCAGCTTTATCTCTGTGGATATCACATCAACCAAAGAACAACTTGGTGTTAAATTCTCCAGACTAACTAACAACTAATGACAGTCTGTGCAAGTAAAAATATGTAGGAGAAATCCAGACTTCAGCAGTAAGTGCAGATAATCTCTGGTTGAGAACTTAACTTCCTGAAAGCTGATATATTTGTTATGTTTAAGTAAACCAAATACAATATTAAAATCTATGCAACCACACTTTTAGGCATTACAGTCAGTCATAGCTGGATGCTAATTCTGGTTAAACAACAGGCTGTTGGTGCTGGTGCCTGAATTAATTTAATTACATTAGTCCCAATGTTCTCCTGTGTTTTCCTGACATCCCATATAAGGGACCCCTCTCCTGCAAGCCACAACAGGTTGCAGTGCTGGCAATTCCCTCACCCAAGTCAAGGCAGGCTCCCAGTGACATTACCAAGGTTGTACTACGCTCTGCCCATTCTGCAGGTAGGTCATGAGTCACAGGACTGTTAGTTTGCTCTCTCCACAGCTAAAGGTTTTTTCAAGCAGGTGAAAGAAACATGTATAGCTGCCTGCTGCAAACTGCTTCAGATGACCAGGGCTATAAATTATCACCATTTGATGATACAGTAGGTGATCGTCCCTTACAGGATGTGGTTCAGGGCATGAGCACACAATCTATTCCAATTCCCTCAGCACTTGGTCACCCCAATACTGCCCACCCCCTTCCACAGGCATAAGAGTTTGAAGTAAACCAACTGCATCTCTCAGCAGGGAATTGCAGCCCACAGAATTGCTAGAGCCAGTCAGCACACTGTGGCTGGAGCCACTCACTTCCTGGGACCTCACACCCACACTTAACTAAAGATACCAGCTTTCAGTATTAGTACCAGTAAGAGTAGCTTTAAGTACCAAGGGATCTTCCACTACCTCTGGACATGGATAGCAAGGGGGTCAACAAGGCCCTGATCACACCACTCAGGAGCAATCCTTCTGACGTTCCATCACAGAAGTACAAATATGCAGGGGAGGGTGAGGACACAATTCAGCAAGAGCAGTACCTATCTCATGCAATATACAGTACACATCTGGACTTAGTCAGTGAGAAGGTAAATGCCGCCTCTCAGTTCTAGGCCATCTAACCAGCTCAAGAACAGCCCTGCGCTGAACCCTGCTACTAGAGGTTACCTGTCTCCAGCTGCCAGGTAAAGTCCTGACTAGTTTTCTAGTCACTTGGAGAGAAAATAGTGTCACAGACCTGCAAGTCTCCCTGGCTTTCTTGCATTCCAGATATCACCAGCAGTGACAAGAAGCTAGGACAAAGTGCTCCTTGGCTTAACTCACCACTGACAGTGCTCTGGCCACAGTGCCAAGATCCCAGCTATGTACTGAATCACCACATCCTGCCCACTCCCTGTAGGGAACACATGGGGAAACCTGCAAGAATTTACTGCTCCAACCTGGGGCACAAATCTCCCTCCATCCACAGCAGGAGCAGCAGGGCAGCACTGAGGAGCAGCAGGATACAGGGTGCTTTGAGAGGTAAGCACCCACCATCAGAGCCACACGATCTCACATACCTGCTCTTCACATTTAGCCAGTCAATTACAGCTGACTAGGAACAGTAGTATCTTGAATTAATGCCAGTCAAGGGCTGGAACAGAGAAAGGCCTGAAGGGAAAACAGCAGGGAGGTATATAGGCACTTTTGTTGCCTTTTGAGTTACCAGAAACCCCTGTAAGAGAGAAGCATGGCCCTTAAGAGGAAATGGGTGCATAACACCTGTGGAGCAAGTTGGGCATTCCTCCTGCTTACAGACCTACAGCATTATACTTAAAGGTAGAGAGTTTCCTCTTGGGTATAACCAGTTGTAGAAGTTCTGCTATTCCAATAATGTCCATTTTCTTCTGTTCATTTACAGAGAAACACTTCTAGTTGTGGTCCTTCTATAAACTGGGGGGAAAAGGAGGCACAAGGGATATATTTTCCTTCAAAACCTTATTTTGCCTTCAAACCCGGGGGGTAGCTGTAGAGGAAAGAAGTTAGAGATCTATAGGGAAGTCTGCTCTAGACAAAGGGACTGAATCCTGGGTGTGGAAACCAGATCTCTTTTTTCAATTTAGATAAAAGAAAAAAAAAACCAAAACTCATTTATCATTCCAAAAAAAGGTCAGTGTTAGCCCTTCAGGCAAAGCTGCAGGTGCTATTTCCATATGCCTCATGTACCCTGAACTCCGGCTCTGGCAGCTTTCAACCTTTTGTATGAGAGCAAAGACAAGCCATGAATATTTCATGTGTTGCCTTCGCTTACTTGCAAGTTGCTTGGAAACTATTAAAGTGCAAGCGTAATAATGTCATCATTTACTTGTCATCTTCTACCTGCTCTTCACAAAGAAAAGAAGAAAATACCTGGGCTCCCATCCAAAGTCAGTGCAAGCACTGTGCCCTATCCCTTAAAAGACAAATTGAAGGTTCTTCTGCAGAGAGGTGGGCTAATAATGCAAATGCTCCAGATCACCTTCTAGATGTCCAAGAAAGTTTTTCCAATTATCATTCTATTCTAAAGGGAAGATAGTTTTATGCTATCAACAAGCAGACCTATTCCAATCTTCATCACCATCTCCTGAAGCAAGCACCTGTTCCCTATGTTTCCAGGAACACTGTTCACCCCAAAACACCTTGAAAATTAGTCAAGGTTGGCATACAGAATTATCCTAAAGCACCACTTACACCTTCCACAGGTTAAGATGCAAACTTTTCTGGACTGAAATGCAGCAGCTGTTTACACACAGGAGTTGCACATGCACACAGTGACAGTATGATCAGGTGAAAACTCTTGGAGGGCCATTGCCATTTAAATTCATCTTAGAAAAATGTGTTACCCAAAAATCTACAAAAAGCATCCCACAATTTTTGTCTAGGAACACATAAATGGCAGGGACCTCCTGTGTGCCAAAGTTTTCCAAAAGTATCAGCAACTACCTCCTATTAACAAAATGCTCCATTTCCTTCATGGTACCTCTGAGAAGGCCATTACACAGCCTCACTACTCTGCACAGAAGCCTTTTTGCCATTTTACCTTCAGCTCATTCACTAACACTTAACAGCTGATTGTTCCTGAACCAACACTGCCCTCTGTTTTCAATAGCTCTTCTCGCTCCCTAGTATTTGTGACCTTAATGCATTTATAGAGAACAAGCACTTCCCACCTCTGTCATCCTTTCTACCAGTATTACAAGCTTTTAGTCTCCTCTCATGAGAGGGTATCTCTTTTCCCCAGTCATCTTAGTAGCCCATCTCTGCCCATCTTGTCCCATTTTCAATTCTTCCTCCTTGAACATGGCTGACAAGAATTATACATCATTTTCTAGATGAGATCTTCCTAGCGCTTATAAATTATTGACAGGGGTTAGTTTTGCAAAAGGCACAAATGGGAACAGACTTGCTCAAGTATTCAACACCAGCAAGGATACCCTCTTATCTGTGCTGAGCATTACATAAAGCTATGGGGATGGTTGAATGAGGCTGGTAAGCAGACAGCAGCACAGGACTGGCCAAGGCATAAAAGTGCTTACATTAGTCTGGCTACAGACCACCAAATAGAAAACAAATAATCAAAATCAGTGATGGCAAGATAACTTATCTCCTTCCCCATGCATACACACATATGCTAAGTATCAGCAGGATTTTTTAAATAAAAAAATACCTGACAAGAGGAAAGGACTGGACCAGACCTCAAAGTCACCTGTCTATATCCCTGGGTTTCATCTGGAAGTAAATCTTGCCAAATTGATTACTACAGTTTGCTACTGTAGCTCAACCACATCTGTACCCTGAGTCATCAGGAGATGCTGAGTACCCTGAGCTCCAGCAGAACTGTAGCCCTTTCCAGGCATTGCTTTGCCTGTGTCAGCACAAACCATGTTGGCTTCCCATCTTGTACACTCTGGTTCCAACAACCTGTTACTAATGTGAGAAAAACCTGTTTCACTGAGTGCTGTCATGGCTTTACAACTCAAACTCAGGTTCTTCAGCTGCTTCAGGAACAAATGAAATTCAGCCCCAACTAAGAAGATGTAATAAAGCACTAGTGTAACTTGTAAGCTCAAATCTCTCTCTGTAACCCAGACAACAGTATCAATATTCAGCAAGGAGAATTCGATAGATGGAAAACTCAGATGCACTCCTGAGATTTGTCCCAAGAGTCAGACGTCTCTGAGAGTAAAGGATTGCAATGACTTTCCACCAACATAGTTTAAGACAGGAAATCTCCTTAGAAATCAGTGATTTAAAGCAAAATACGCCTTGCAGCTCTGTCCCTCCCACTTGCTCTCCCTTTCCAGACACTCCCCAAAGTAAAAGGACAAAAAGAAAATTTTATTCTGATACAGAAAATACCCAACGTGTAAAATATACCCTTACATACATACACACATAAACTTGGCTAAAAATAAAGGTTCAAATTCCAGGTCAGAAAAAAAGTCACAAAAAAAAAAGGTGAAAAGAAAGAAAAAAAACACCCTAAAATAAAAAGAGGAAAGGAGCTTGTTTCTAAAGAAAACTAAGTATTTGACAAGGGACCTCCAGAATTTGAGGTGCAATAGTCAAATTGCCCCAGGCCCATCACAGAGCCTACTAAAGCAAAACTTTTTGGTCTCTGCTGATGTTTCAAAGTTCAGTGGATCCTGGCAACTCACTGTTTTCTTGCAAATGAGGTGACTATCACAGCAACTGCAGCCAGCTGGCTGGGAATACAGAAACTCAGTATTATTGGAGTTTTTTAAGTTTTAAAAATTCAGAATACTAGTAGAGTAAATGAATATAGGCCTTGCCAGGTGGCTGACGGCTTCACTCAATTTGCCAATTTTCCGTAGTTTCCATTATGCATCACAGGTCCTTTCCTAGCCCTCAGTACCATGAAATGGGACCACCTTACCCACCTCTAACACAGCCTTTCCTATAGCACTAGGAGAAACTTGGAAATGCCACCATACACTCTTCACAAATATAAGCTCTGCAAGTATCTGCCAAGGAGGCATCTCACTATCCAGCAGTACATACTGCCTTAAGCTAAACATCCTTGGGTTTGTACATACTTCACAGATAAGGCAGAAAGGGGCTATCAAAGGGAGCCACAAAGACCAGAGCACAGACTTGGGGTCTAAGGTAGCGACCTCTGCACTCAGGTTGTGTTTCCTTTGTGTAGCTTCCTAAAGGCATTTCTGCATCTCTACAAAAGACAAAGCAGGGGGAAGGCTTGGACTTGGTGTACCTTCACGTTCACACACTGGGCTTAGTTAGACACAAGGAAAGCCAGCAGAAGCTGACATTGCTACTGAATGAACCTGTCCCTCTTTGGGCCATTTTTGTGAGCTGCAACTTGCTTTTTACCAATACTGCTATGTGAGCAACCACACAGAAAAACAGACTGGGAAATTGCCCCAGATGAATAATAAGCTTTGTTCAGTAGTATCAGTCCTGTTCACCTCTGGACTGCACAGACTTGTGTGTAAGCAAGGCAGGGGATGGGTTGGGGGTTGCAAGGAAGCAGCCAGGAGAGGGAGGAAGAACAGGACCACCTGCTTTGAACACTTACACAATATCTGTCACCAGTTCCTCCCCCCCTGCCAACTCAACTGATGCCATTTGGCCTCCATCTCCTCCAATGGAGCCCCAGCGACCTTATTCTTCTGTCTCCTTGCACTCTACCAGCTCCTACACCCTTGCATCCATCTCCTTACATAACGTTCACACTCACACTGTTGCCTCCTCACCCCCTTTTACCCAGGCTGCCAACACACCTCATCCCAGCTCTCTTCCATATCTGGTAGCACTCACAGCTCCTGATCCAATACAGTTTACAAACCTGGTCTCAGTGCATGTATCTATCCTGTCTAATACCAGTGATCCAGCGTTAGACAGGTATTTGGTCCTGATCAGTGGGGCTGCTACATGGCATGGTTGGGCTCTGGTAGCCAGTCTCTCTTTACTCAACACATATGCTTTAAGAGTGGGTCGCCCATCCTTAGCCTCACAGAGGAAATCAAGACACTGTTTGTCCTTGTGATAGCTAAAAGAGTTGCAGGACAGAAAAAGGTATAAGTATGATGTTCATGAAAAACGACCACATGTAACCTGTAATACTGGTAGTTTTAAGGACAGGCCAGCCTAATGGCTAGAGGCTGCATTTTGAATGAAGGTTCTGAAAAGAAAGGTTGTGGCTACCCAATGAGCAAGTTGGGCTTTATGGGCACATGCTGAGATAGTAAAAGAAACAGCACCTAGCCTCATCACCTCAACAGCTTTTAACTGGGGAGGGGACGGGACAACACACGACTGTCCCTCAGTTTTGCCTTTCATTGGTGTAATTTGGCTTTGCAGATTTTTGGTGGCCACATTCCCACTGTCTTTCTGACTGCTGAGAACAGCAAAGCAAACAATGCCTCAGCCCTACAGGCTCCAAGATCCTGACGCCTAGAGCAGAGCACAGACCATAGCCCACGTTCTACATGGGCTATCTACTGGCACAGCACAGCCCCACAAAGCCACACAAGCCTTCTTCATCATATTAAAGTGCCACTGCCATGTCACAGCATTACATACCGATATAAAGCATCCTACTTCTGGGCCTGTACCAATGTAGGATAAAGAAGAAACTTCCCTGCAGTGTGTATTATCATCACACAGATGCCAAGCATATTCTGAAGCATCTGGTATTTGTCACAAGGTATGGGACTGCACACTTCATTCTTCTGATCCCCCAGCACAGTCCCCATCTCGATGCCTTATATTCTCCAAGCCATGAACCACTAAAAGGTGACAGGGTATGTACGCTCTCACGAGCATTAGCAGAGCATTAGGCCTCGCCTCCAGGAGAGGGCACCAGCGGTACATCCTCACCAGCCAGGAAACTGCATTCTCCCACCCACACCTGCAATAAAGGGCTCAGAAACAGAAATGTACTCGGGTGACAACGCTGGTGGTGATAGATGAGGTGAGCAGAATCCACCTTCTTCCTACAGCTATATTAGCTCTGCAGAGCTCACAGGAGCAAACAGCGCATTTTCACAGCAAAGGAAAGAGACTCGAGGACAGAGCTGGAAAAGTGTGTCTATTGGATATGAGGGTGCTACATGCACTTAAGCATTCTACTACAGAAAGCTAAGCTAAAGGTAGATCTAAAGCAAAATTTAATATATACCAATGGAAAAGGCATCTGGGAACCAGGGTACTTGATTTAATACGCTCTGGTCCTATCACTGTCCTACCTGTAGATCTATTACTCTTTCCTTCCCTAGACTGTGCTTGTTTTTACTCTACAGGTCACAGGTCTCTTGAATAGGGATGGGCTCCAACAAAAAATTCAGTACCAGGATGGCCAAAAACCAACTAAAGAAACCAATTTGCCCCACTCCGTTCACTTCTCTCCTACTTATCCATCACCCCTGGAGCCAGGTTAGATAGACTTTAGGTTGGGCCCAAACAGCCATTATCACATTAAGCTCTTGTCACTCATGGCATTATAAAAAACTCCTTGGCTTCAGTCTTCTGGCATGACAAGAAGAAAACATGGAAGAAAGTCTTATATCCAGATTCACCACTCCCTTAAAAACAAATTACCTGGTCCCCTCCCAACAAGAGAGAAAGAGAGAAGCACATTCTCTCCAAGTCATTTCTCTCAAGCAGCCTGATGTTCAGTCTAGATTAGTCAATAAGGTATGTCCAGGCAGTTCATCTAATTGGAACTAGCCCAGCTGACAGCACTGCAGGGAGCTACCTTTGCAAAGTGTTTAATTACTACAGAGAGTTTAATGAAGTTTCAAAAGACCTAAACCTTTCTTCCTATCAATAAGGAACTAGGTTTGTTACATGCCACCGTTATTCAATTAGAAGATGTGCTTACAAGGCTGGCTTCAGTCTCACCTTTGCATGCTAAAGAACAGTGTATCAACCTGCATTTTTGCCACTGTTAAAGAGAAAGGTGATACTGTCACCATGACCACATCTCTGCTCTGCCCTCCACAACGTGGTCCGTTTGCAACAAAAAGTCTTAGTGTTACTCATGGATTTCTTTCCCCTTTTTCCGAAGAAAATCAACGACTAACAAAACTTAAGCTAGTGCTAAAGGTGACAGACCGATAGCCCCAGAGACCAGCAGCCACCGAGTAGCTCCATCCTAACAGTCTCAGCTTCTCCAGCCATGCCCTGCCTGCATGTCCAACACCAGGCCTACAGAAGCTATCCATAAAGGTTAGAGACATGTTCAGAGCTGAACATCATTTTTTCTTTCCCTCATTGAACACATCTGCAGTTGATTCTGGGTCTCCTTTTCTCCTTCCCCTCTTGAAGTATTTTCTCTTTCATTGGACTACTGGTATAAAATATTCAAATCAATGCATCATTTGCTCACCCTGGCAACTCCCACTATGTAGAATGATAACAGCACCCATTAGCACTGTCACAGATAAGGATCCTTTCCTGGTGTTCCCACTGCAAATCCCCATCCTCACCCCTGCCAAAGGTTTACAGTTTTTAGCTTTTGCCCAAACTCAGCATGCAAGCTTTCAGAAAAGTAATGAAATGTGTTGTTTGGTGGGGTTTTTTTAAGCTGATTTATTTCCATTCAGTCCCATTACAGAAGTTGCAGAAGTAGGAAAAGCAAAGATGCAGGTTCTGATTGCTCCATTTACATTTCTATAACTTATACTTAGCTCTCATTATAAGGAAGAGCCCAGCAGCTAGCTCACAATGTGGACTGATGCTTTTGATAACTGATGAAAATCACAAAGCAAGGGAGAGTTTGCATTTTGAAGTTCTCTACACTGCATAGCACTTGCTTATTTAGATCATATAAGGCATTGTTTGCTAAATACACAATTTCAGATCACATTGCAGGGTATTTTTCTTTTACCTATAGTCCATCTTATTAAAGATATACAGGACTTGATGCACTAAAGTTTTCAAGGATCCAGGAGTTTCTGCATTTTTCTTTTGAAAGGAAAATATTATCTTCTCTTATAGCTCCGTCACAATTTTCCTACAGTCAGTCACAATTTATTTCCTATGCAGCTACCTCAGGGGTAGAACAATGAAGTTGTTGGGTTAAATTGCCCACAGAAACTATACATGAGACCTGATAAAAGGTGGGGGGGGTTAGAAAAGTCCCCACTGTCTTTTCTGAAACAGAGTAGGACAAAAAATTGGTGGGGAGAGAAATGTAATTCAAGAACCTATGGGGTATATTGCAAAGAGCAAAAAAGAAATTAAAAGCAATAAATAGATAGTTGACAATGTCCATTTTAAACCACAAAAGCCAGGGTTTGTATGTTCAACATGAACATTAACTACTGCTGTGTTATCTGGATGGCTATAAAAGCAGCGAGCCTTTGTGAATCTAGGTCTTGCATCATTAACCTTCCCCGCTTCCTGCCTGCCCCCGCCCCCCTGAAGTCAGTTTCTGAACTAGTTACCCACCATGGCAGTAGAAGAATATGGCTGAAGCAAATCACAGGATCACACTTTCAGGTTCCCTACTGGTCAATTACTAATCATGCACCATGCTGTTATTATTTCCAAGATTAAATCTAAAAGCCAAAAGCTACTCTTTAGCAGGACAGTGAGTCGTCTGTTAGATAAAGCACACAGCTGGCTCTAAGTTGGTCTACGCTGTTCTTCAAAGCACAGTGCTCCTACCTCACCACTGTGTCCTGTATTTCAAACTGTATGCAGCTGAGCAATGGACACTTCTGCGGTTGCAGCCAGCACTTCCACCCCCTGCTGTGTAACCCTCCCTCCTAAACAGCAGGACTCTGTCACTGCAGACACCCCAGTTTTACCTCTTCCATCACAGACTTATTGCATGACACAAAACAATTGTGTTCAGGCCATCACTCCCCACTCCTTGGAAGACCTCTTCTTTGGGTTGCTTACCACCCACCTTCTGCCCTGCGTCAGTCACCCCCTGAGTGCAAAGCTGTGTTTTGCCTGCTTTTACCCACAACCTTGGGTCCTTTTCTATTCAGACTTGTGAAATAGTCCCTATAGATGGGGCGGTGATCTGCAACATCCAGGCTCCCAGGATAACCAGTTCCCACCATCCAGGGAGGTAAGGGTAGAGACCTGACACCAAGGTGTTAAGAAAGGAGACAAGGACAGGACAAGCATCTAGTCCATACTGTCCAGTGTTTCCCAGCTGCTCAGCACAGAGTGCCTCCTTAGTCACTGAGGTCCCCATGTGGATTCCCTCATGTCTGATACAGGGTTAACAGTAGCTGCCATCCCAGTCTAAAGGGATAGCCCTCTCTGGCTATCTTCTATCCTGAAACTTGTGAATGCTTTCTAGCATCAATGCCTCTGCCTTTTTGCCAACTTTGGCTGAAATCAGCTAATGTGTTTAAGAATAAAAATAAAATTAGAATAAAATAGCTTTTTTTTTTTTTAAAGCAAAGGGAATTGGTATACTCTATAAGCATAAACATACTAGTCATCTCCCCGGGAAAGTGCCAAACACAGGCTAATATTCAAACAACAGCAGATCCTTTCCTGGCTTCTGTATAGCACTCAGAGGCTATGGACAAAACGAGTCTATTGTCACACTGAGGACAACAGAGAAGCCTGAGAAGTTCATGCCCTGACCCAACCATTTAGCATTTTGAAGGGCAAACACAGAGGATTACCTTGCCAGCTAAATCAGTTGAGCCTCTGTCAGAGTCAAAACCTCAGGCACCAGAATACAGGTCTCAAAAATGGACAAATGCATCCATTTACACATGTCTAACTGCCACAGCAGCAACCACAGTTGTTGAGGCAGCTTAATGCAGCAAGGGAGCAATGCTTACCAGTAACTGCCTCTTCACTCCCAGCATGTCATAGGCAGGGACAATCTATTAAAGGCCTATACCGAAAAATCCCCACAAGCCAGCAGATTTACCACTGCTTAACCATGACTCATAGGCAGTGACCCCAGTAGATTGGGAGAAATTGGTTCAAGGGTCCTGGATTGAGTGACGTTTGTTTTCCTGTGGAAACTAAATAGGCCAAGCAAGCCTTAGTATGAAGAAAGCAGCTCCTCTGGGATGCTGAAGGTAAACGGTAAACGATTGATAACAAGCAGACAAAAGTTATTTAGGAAAGTGCTATTTTGCAACAGCATCATGCAGTCATTATCAAATGGATTTCCTACACAGTGACTTTTCCTACATGAGCTATTAGTAGCTGACATCTGGAAGGCTGGCTATTATACACAAATACCTTCCAAAACTAGGACAGCCATAAGTTCAGAAAGACACAATGCTGGCCAACAAACTATACACACTGTCCCGGAAGCAAAATGTATTCCCAACAAGCTGTCCCCCAGCAAAACCAAAGATCTCACAGTATGTGACCAAAACAGAGACAGGCACATGGTGTCATATAGTCAAGAACAGCAGCCTCTGATGAAGCCACATGCTGTTGCTGCTTTTAGACTACAAATAAAACCTAACCATGCTGCAGTAGAGGCAGAAATCAGTGTAAACCTCTGGTCTCCATCACAGGGGATATCAGGTTAGACAACCCTGAAGAATGTCTATACCTTTGAAATCTGTAGAGACAGGCTAATTGAAACATTTCTGCTCCAAACACATCTTCCTTTTCCTCTCAACAGGCTGTAGAAAAGATGAAGAGCATTTTGAGAACCCCAACTAATACCAAACACCAGGATCTTGGGCTAATTAAACTGCAGGGGGAGATTCTAAGGCCCTTTACCCAAGATCCTGCCACTGGAGGCTTCATAGGGCTTCTCTCAACTTACTCATTACTTTGCCATCATTCTTGAAGGGTTATATTCTACTGGTGAAAACAAACAGGCATGTGAGAGAAAAGGCACCCTTTTTCACAGCTGTCTTTCAATGATCCTTCAGACAGAAGGACTAGGCAGAAAAAAAAAAGCAGGCACATGCTTACCCATATTTTCTTTAGAGTTGCATAGAGATTAGCACAGCTTTTATGGGGAGAGGGAATAGAAAAGAGGACAGGCCAGGTCATTACATTTGGGACATGGCAGCACCATCTGAAGGGATACAGCAGAGAAACCCCACAGCTGGCCTCCAGCTGGCCAGCCCACACACATGGCACAGCACTTTGCAGAGACACAAGCTTATGTACTAAAAGCACACTGTCTACAGTGGGTCAGGGGTGTATTTGTGCCAAAAAAAAAATAATCTTTTCTGTACCTCTCCACCATGACCTCTCTACAACACCATCAACATAGCTGGACAGCTAGCTACCAGCTCCTTCCAGAACTAGGTCTCTGCACAGGGCATCCACACCCAGAAATACAGAATCAGTATTCACAGAAACCAGGAGAACTTCATGAAGAAAGAAGGAGGAAAGATCGAAGCTCTATCAGATAAATAGCAGGGACTCACAGCTATACTGCAATCCGACTTTTGCATAGCAGACAAGGCTCTCTAGTATCCAGTCTCTAATCTCTTTAATTTCTGCTCTCATAGTTGTTCTTTGTCGATGGAACAAAACCTGATCTACTTATAGGTTTATACTTGTATAACAATGCTGAAGTAGTGTTGAGTTTTATTGGTGTATTTATTATTAAGCAGGTGGACTAGAACAACCTCCACCATGAATGCAGTTTACCAGGGTGAGGATGCATCAGCAGAACTGATTCTATGTAGGCAGTAGAGGCTGGCAGAGAGGAAGAGGGATGGAGTGAGTCACGCACAGCACTTGTCTGAGGCAAGTTTCTGCTAGACATCTACATCAGCTTTTTGTTTTTCTTTTGCCTAGTACCTAGGGTTAACCAAGATTAGACAGGCTACAGAGGGGATGAAGCAATTCCTTCTGGCATTTGCAGAAGACATAGTTAACATCAGACCCCTAACAGATTGCCAGGAACAGAAAACAAGCCAGGGAGTCCTGGTCTTCCTCAGCCTGCTGGCTAAGCCCTAGCTCCGTTCACATCTGTGGCAGGCCTACATATCTCTTTTCTTGGACCAGCACCCACTGGGGAACACCAGTTGGATGAGAGCAAACAAGGTTTCTAACACAAGCAACACAAAGTCTGGGTAAGGAATTACTGGGATACCAGAGAGAGACACTGTCACTTCTAGTAGGATACTCCAACTGACACCTCTGCTAGACACAGCCCAAGTTTCAAACAGACTTTTCAGCCTCCTCTTGCTCTGCTACATGAGATCACACCACTGTGGCTACGTATTGCCAGAGCAGACCCTAATTCTATATATTACCAGGGGAGCACATCATCCTCTAGGGCTCTTTTGAACACAAGGCACTGCTATGTGAGACACTCCCAATAGCTTCTCACACCAGCCCCACACAGATGCTATAAATCAGAGACAACAGACTGAGCAGATGGTGGAGGTAGAGTGTATTGCAGAGGAGTAGAGAAGCTTCTGCACTGCAAACTTTTCAGATCCAAACCTAAGGCATTAATCAGGAAGAAGAGAAGTAGTACAGAGGGAGTCACCCAGGCAAGACAGAGGAGAGTGGCAAAGGCTCCATATGAACCTTCATCGGGAAACAACATTCAAACACATCCCCCTGTGTCTTCCCTCCCTTATCAACAAGCAACATTTTGATTGTCTCATTTTGAAGTTGAACTTTTAAAACAAATTATAACAAAGCTTACGTGAGGTTAATCACTCCCCGTTTCCTCTGACATTCATTGTAATAGCACTAATTACGATAAACACATTTAAAATTAATGTGCATGTCATATGCATATATCAATTGCATTCTAATTTACCATTGATTAACGTCCACAGGCTGAATGTGCTTTCAATAATAAAAAGCTCTGACATAGCTTAACCCACCTCTGCCTGCCAGACTGCTCCCACAGTCAGGCGGGAGGGAGGCCATGAAGGATGAGACCGGTGGAGGGGAAAACATGCAAACCACCAGCAGCGAGTTACAGATCCAGGCAAGCTCTGAGCCTATGACACATGGTAAGGACGAGCCTTCTGTCTATGTTAAGCCATCTCCAGTGCCTGTCACTTTGGAAAAGGGCTCGCTCTCACAATTCCAGAGTGCTGCACTGCTACAGTATTTTAGATTTGCTTGCAAGCAGGCAGGATTTCATTTTCACTAATGCAGTCGATTTTTGCAAAGAGCCATTATTACCTACCTCCCTCTTCACAAGACACAATTCCCTCCAAGCATCTATCAGCATGGCTCTGCCAGACAGGGCCATGATGAGGCACAACCCCAGCAAGACTGGCAGGAATGTTCAGCAGGGTCAGAGGCCAAGTTACACTTTTGCCAATATCAGACACAAACAGAATCAAGCATATTGACTAAAGACTGTTTAAACTGGGCTTCTGTAATTGCTAAGGTACGGGCGACCTGTCCCACAGTCAGTTTATGCATCAGTTAAACAGATCACAAATGAGTAAAGGGGTAGTGAGAGAAGAGCTTGAACAATTACTGCAGCTCTAACATGTTCCCTTCCCTGAGCTGCTTGTTCTGCCCCTCTGCCAGAGGACACACTCATGACAGCAAAAATAAAGAGTGCTCCTGAGCCACCCAAATCTACCTACAGATTGAAATATTTTTTTAAGTTAATATTCCAAGATGTGAAACCCAACCAATGCTAGATTTACAGATGATAGCATACGTGCCACATCTCGTTCAGAGCACATTACCAGCCTAACCTGAGAGAGGAGCAGCTGAGAAGATGAGGCACTTTCACTTCTGCCCTCTCTGCTACAGGTATGACCCCAAACTGAAGCATGAGACAGAAGTTACCGGCTTCAGCTAACAATGGTGCTTGTCTCTCCAGAGTTCGGCAGTAGCACACAAAAAGGATGAACATCATTCAGCGCTGAAGACTCAGATGAGAGGTAGCAAGTGATTACAGCAGCGTAACTTGACGGCATCCCATCCCAGGCATGTACCTACACCTAGATTTGCTCAGGCAGCAAAAGGGGAAGGTTGAATAAGCTATTGCTGAAGAACAGTTCTTACCAATCTTGATGTAGCCATCAGAAAACTTACCACAACAGACTGCTAAAAATTCAGTCCAGTAGTGTTATCCTATCTTCCTAGACAACCTACAGATCTGGCTCTGATCTTGCTCCAGCATCTTTTGATGTAATCTTTCTTAAAATACTTTCAATGAACACATTTCTGTCTAAAAGTTCACAGAAAGAGTAAATTTATATGAATATTGGAGCACAGTTATATACGGATTGATCTGAACTCTTCTCAAGGACCCTGAACCTAACATTTGGACTTGTCCAATCAGACACCAAACCAATGCCAAATGACCTATGAAGCTAATTCAAATTAACCGGCACATCAAATTCTTGTATGAAGAAGTTCATGAGTCAGCCATGGACAAAGAATGAGTCATAAGAGATACATAGGAGATAATTTTGAAGAATAAGTAAACCTGAGAAAAACCCCAAATTGCCAATGAACAATATGCAAGTAGAAAAACATGTTCAATTTACAAAATAAGTTAATTGCTATGAATTAGTCAGATGGCTCTAGTCACATCAACATATCTATTGCGGGCTGCTGTTGCAGTCTATATGTCACAGTTGAGCAATTTGAATCTCTATTAAAGGTATCTCTGACTTTAACGAGAGTTACTGCAATGTATATCAACAACACATTCTGGAGATACAGCTCAGAAGAAAATCTAGTGCCACAGAAATGAAGCTGCCTTAGCTTTTCCAATGGAGGACACTTCCCTGAACACCCCTAGCTCAGAGACCCACTGCAGGCCTACTGGGGAGACCACACACTGATCCATATCCCTCCCAGGGCTCTGCACCAGCAGAAAAACAGAACTGCTGACTCCTATCAGCCACTGTCCACAAACCCATTGTTAATTAAAGAAAGGAGGTGGGAAGGACCAAGGCCTTGGCCACCTCAGAGAACACAGCCACTCCTTCCTTTGCCCCTGCAGCTGCTGAAATACCCCATACCCCCAGTCCCTTCCTAATAATCAGGAGAGATCACCCACAACTCCTTTCCGCTGGGGGGGGGGGACAAAAAAAAAAACCAAAAACCCCAAACAAACAAAAACACCAAACAGTTCTTGTCCTGCCTATTTAAGAAAATTCTTTGTTCATATGCATTGCTCAGCCACCAAGTCACACCACCAGTTCTGTTTCTTAAGCCCACACCCCTCCATTTGCCACACCACAGGTGAGTACCCAGATAGTCCCAGCAGCATAAGCAAAGGCAGGGGTCCCTGCAGCCCTCTGGTATCAAAACCTGTAACCTCCTTCCTACCTGAAACCAAAATTTCCCTAAAGTCCCTCAGAGCAAGGAGCAATATTTCTGAAGGTTCAAACACAGTATAACGGTTCAACAAAGAGAAGCATCTTCTAACATTTAGTACACATTTGCTACAGTAAAACCTAGCACTGATAGATGCACACCTCTGCAGCACTAACTTTTTGCGAATGCATAAGGGCACAATTCCACCTTTCAATCTCTCTGGCTGCAAATCCCACTTCTGACTGTGTTCACTTCCACCCTCTCTACAGTGACTTACAATCCCCGCAGGCATTCCTGAGACTAAATTTAGATTTAGTTTCCACTCACCCTGCCTGCTGAATTGTCAGCAATTCATGACAAGTACAGTCCCACAAACTGGCATCAACACAACTGAGAGGAACCACACCCAGAGATAGGGAATTCAGAAAGGGCAGGAATCTCCTAAGCCAGCTTTGCCACTCAAAGCATTATAACATTATACCCACAATTCCATGTTTCTGAGCCCTTTTATATCTAACCTTCCCAGCCCAAGTCCTCTTAGAAGAAACCCAAGCCTAAATCGTGCAATAGATTATTACAATGGGTTTTGTTTTCACAGATGAATAAAATTTAGCATGACATCCATATGTCCCTTAATTCCCTGTATTTTTCTGCAGTGTTTTTGCCAACCTGTGGGTATGGGTATGGATGTGTGTGCAGGACTGTACAGCTTTTTTCTTTAATTTGTAAGTCACGTTTACTGCTACACAGCTCACTGACAGCAGACTGCCCACCAGCCAAAGAGCATTTTTCTAATTAATTAACTTCCTAAACCCACCAGTCACTGACCCCAGTTCTGTCAACCATGTTATCTGTCTCAGGATAAAGCACATAGGTTTTATGACTACCTGCAGTCACATCAGAACAAGGGCAACAGCTCCCTACAGGATACAAGTAAAATAAAGCCTCCCAAGTAATCTCTCTCTACATGCTGGCACTGGCATCCATCTCCCATGAGACTCATCCATCCATCTAGTATTGGACCCCATATTTATAACCAGCCCTTAAATCCCAAATGAGTAACAAAGAAGCTAGCTAAAGGTTCCCATGATTCACCAGCAGGAAGCATAGTCAGCATTCAGTATCCTCCGTCTAACAGACCAATTAATGCATAACGCCAAATGGATCAATTTTCACGGAACTGCTTGAAATGCAAAAGATTCAGTCAGTCTGGAAAGGACTTTATAGTTATCAACATACAGGAGAGAAGGGAATTTATACCTTTTTGGACCAGATGCTCAAGCTCTCCCACCTGATAGCCATACAGCTCTAGTAGGATGAGGACTCAGTTCTGAGTCCGGCGAAAATAATGTTAGTCCTATACCCCCCCTGCCCAAGCAAGGTCTGGAAGTAGATCCTGATGAGGTTGGGAAAGCTGAAAAATGCCTGAAAAGCCACAGAAAACCAAAGAAAACTCACCAACCCTATCACGCATGCTAACAAAGTAGAAGCAGATCCACAACCACCAAGCACTCGTACAAGCAGAGAGCAATCATAAGAGCTGATCTGCACTTAACCAACTCTGAGCCAGGCTGCAAGTGAAGCATAGCTGCTAACTTGTTACCCTTGAATTCCCAAGCTCTCTACAAGTTTTCCTCACAGTCTACTGAGTCATGACAGGCAGGCTGGGTAACACAAAAACTACCTGTGGTGGCCAGAACTTCAAGTAATGACCTTCAAATGACTTCTAAACAATTTTCAGGAGTGCTCAAAGATTCAAATAAGCACATAATAAAATGCACCAGTACCATTTCGGCCTGAAAGACCGCAATCCTTCCAGCCACTAGGTGAGACCTTGATGAATGGAAGTGGCAGGAAATGCTTCCTTATTCTCTTTTTTTTTCCCCCTCCATTCCCATCAGCTCTTGGCTACCTACCACTAAGAAAGTGCTACCTTTTGAGACAAAACAATCAGTGGGCAACACCAGGGCAATCTCACCCAGAGATGTTTCTGTTGAAGCAGCATTAGTGGAAGATCTATAAAGGCACATAGGGAGGATAAGCTCTGAAATATAACACAACTAAAGAGCACAAATAGCTGGTCAGTGCAGAAATAAACCAAGGGCTTGGTTATGCAGCCACTTTGATGCAGCACAAACCCCAGTTGCCACCAGAAATAGTAGTCATATGCCCCTTGACTACCCCCAGCTATTCATTTCCACTGCAAACCTTGTGTCAGTCCTGATAAGATGGGTGATAAATCTGGGGGGAAGAGAAGACAGCTGAAAACTACATGGACAAGTTTGGGGGTTTTGAGTCCTCCACACGATGGATAAGCTCCCTGGCCTGGCTGACACTGCATAAACTGCAGTGCCAGCTCAAGGGAGGCCATGGGGACAGGCTGCAGCAGAGCCAAAGGCAAGAGTCTCTACTGGCAGCAGATAGTGTCAGATGGAAACAAAGTGTAACCACAATCTTTAACTTTTCCGTTTAAGAAATTTTGCCTTCATGGAGCCTTCTACTAAATTATTCATAACATTCCTGAAATGCATTATTCTGCAAGATGAAAAAATGCTATTACTGTCATGTTACCACCATGTAACCAACAGAACTAAAATCAAGTCCATGCTAAAAAACTCCCAGATAAACACTGCATTCAAATAACCTGTGTTTTGCTGAATCTAAGTAAATACATGGCTTGGAGTCACTGCCAAATATAATGGACTGACAATGGGACAGCACTACTCATTCTGCTTTCAGGTCCTTTGCTGTAATGCTTTAGGAATATATTTGCCCAAACCTGAGATGTTTTATGTGAGGGATTTCTAAAAGGGATACAACATCTAATGTACTGCTGAACAAGCTGCTGGAAGGACTAAGGTTAGAGAAAGCTCAAGCGATCAATAAACGTGAGGAGTTATAAAGCACAGAAAGCACTTAGAAACACTTCAGTACCTAAATATTAGAGCTTGTCAATAATTTTCCTTCCAAACATCTTTCTAATAGCATATCCCTTTGACCAAAAGCAAACATCTCTCTGCCCTTTTGATCTAAACATTTTGTCCTTTTTCCAGCCATGAAAAACTGAAGTGGTTCCCCCCCCAACTCAATACAAAAGAACACTTTTGTTAAATATCAAAAAACAACAAAAAAAAACCCTCAAAAAACACAGAAAAAAGCAAACCAAACAACCCACACTAAAAACCCCACAGCATTTCAAACAAGCTTTCACTTCCTCACACTTTCTTCCCCAAAATAACTTAAGTAGAACTGGTCAAAGAAGTCAAGAAAAAGAAGGAAGAAGCAGCAAATAACTCAAACCTATGAGAATAATGAATGGTTGGTGAAATGAGTGTATATTTACCAATCCAGCCTTTTAAAGTTCCTCCTGCCCTGCAGAAGAATAGCTTCTTTTTAATAAAAGAGCAAAGAACTCAAAGGAATTCCCCCCTACCTGGCTGAAAAATCAACTGCAGAACAACACAAACAGTAAAACAGCTATAACCTCAAAGAGCAAGGAGGACTGCAAACCATAAAGCTTCCCATAGGGGTCTTTGTGCATCTTGGAATGATACATCTTAAAAATCAGCAGTCCCAAGATCATACATGGCTGATGTCTAATCAACAAAAGACACAGCTTCCCAGAGCAGCAAGGTGACAAAATCCATTTATATTTCTTCTTTTTTCTTTCCAAAAGGAGAAGCTGAGTAGGAGGTGGCAAGACCTGCTCCTGACTGCAGGATGAGACAACAGCAATATGCATGAGAAACAAATACTTGAACCTTCACAAACAAGTTCAGGTCCCTGGCTGCTCTCATTCCAGGTTCAGTGCATAAGGCATCATACAATGCTGCCTGCACTGATGGGAGCATCCATTCCCTCAGAGCTTTGGATATCAGGTGGACAGCCAGAGCCTGCAAGACCTTACAAAATTTTCTGGAAGAAACAACCTCCTCATCTGGCAGGAAATGAATCACTATCCCTCATGCTTTAACATCTTCCTAAGGCTTGTGGTGTACCATGGGGAGTGTGCAGGAAGGGCTGTGGAAGAATGGGACAGGGCAGGGAATCATTATCTTCTCTAACAGGCAGTAGTCAAGAATGCCAAGTAAACTGTGCTTGCACTGATCTCATTTCCTGCCATCACTCCACCAGACAGGAATGATTTAGCCCCACAGCCCTATCTTCACTCTAAAGAATATATCTCAACTGGGTAAATGAAGAGCCAGGTAGTGAAGGACCATCAGTTCTAGCCTCCAGCCAGCACATGCCCAGGAACATGTTCCCAAGCACCAGCTGCTTCAGGGACCCAGAGTAGGAATCCAGCTGTTCCTTTTAATCTCCCTCCCTCAACCACCACCAAAGGGGAGTATCAATAAAGCACAGGGTACAGGACTAGGTGCCAGTCAATGGGTTCCCTTATCTACCTTTTCACTTGGGCTTTGGCATCTGAACCCATCACTCCAAGCAGAGGGCCATGGTTTCCAAAGACTGCATATATGCATCTGCATGCACACACACATGTATCTTGTACCTGGTTTAAACCAAACCAAACCAAACAAACAAACAAACAAACAAAACCCCTCTGAAAGCAATATAAAAAACAGTTTCAGTCACACTGAATTTGTCCATCTCTCTTTAGGAAGGATTTTGATATGTCTCTAAAGAATTCTTTGCAAATCTGTTTGCTTAAATATGGATACAGAAGCCTAGCTTTCAACAGCTAATTGACCCAACACCTTCCATCTCTGGAGACAAGAATCTCATGCTAGCCTCCAGGAGTCAAGCCTTCCTCCACAGTTCACCCTGAAGACAGGTCACTTCTACTTCTCTCCACATAGCAAAAGGTGTCTCAGTACCTGCTGTCATTTCTGTGCAGTCGAGATGAACAGCACGATCACAAGGGAATTGCTAAAAGCTCCCTGAAAACATTTTATTTTCATCTCCATTTTCCAGCTCTTGTTGCTATTAACCATCTTTACATCAGTGATATCTCTTGTGACAGCTCATCAGATTCAAATGTCTGTAGCTTATTACAGCTGGGATGACTGTGAACTACAGGGAATAAGGACAAGATGGGTAACCTTAAGGAAACAAAAAGGCCATAGGGTGAAAACCTTCACTTGTAATGCTGAGCAAAGCACATGTAAAATTCAATGTGTAACTGTATTGGAAAAATATCATTTACTCCTAAGAGCATTGGTGCAAGCAAAGGGGAATCGGACATGCTTGGGCATAACAGCCAAGTGGAAATCTGCTGGCTGTAGCAGAAACCAGTCAGTAGAATCACTGCAATCTCAAGGAATCTATATGGGTCACACAGAATAATCATCTCATTATATTTCTACAAATCACTAATCCCACCAAGTGCTGAGGTAAACAAGGCTCCTGTCGATATCAGCAGTGTGGCACAAAGGAATTCAATACTCAGAGAATCAATCTCCATCAGTATTATTGAAACACACAAGAATAAGATGCGAATGCCTCCTTTTCCCCCACTCCTACCACCACGTGATTCCTACCCTATATGTATGCTGCAACTGCAGCTGCTCCAAAGTTTCTGACAGCTTCCCCCCAGAAAAAACACCAACTGAACATGTTTTGCAAAGCACATTCATTTCAGTGAGCCTTCTGCTGAAATGTAAGCCATCCTCCCAATCCTCAGCCAGCTGCCAGGAGAAATCAACTGTCGTATGGCACGATGCAAAGTGCATGATGTACTAAGTCTTCAGAGCTTGAACTATTGCACAGCTCCCACGCAGCTCTCTCCATCATGCACTTTGCAAAACCCAAGCATGTTAAAGCCTTGAGAGAGTCACGTCAGCTGGCCTCTTAACCCTGTGCAACCTGGGGAATGAAGATATTGCAAGTCCTTATGCAACTGCATGGCAGGGCTTCCCCAGAGCTCAGACTTTCACACAGTAATGCAGAGATATTCCTTCTGCAAAATTAACGTCAACAGCACCATAAAGGATTTCAGAGCAGTCCCTGAAAAGCTTGTTTGAATCTCATGTTTATGCCCTCTTTATTAATCATCTTTATTCTCCCAAAGCCTGAAGAATCTTTACATCAGAGATTATGCTGGCCATAGTTGGAGCAAGTAGGTAAGACTTGTAAGCAAGATATGCCATTCTTAGGCAGACATATTCACAAACAAAAAAAAAAAAAAAAAAAAAAGAGAAGATGAAATACAGAACATTCCCAAGATGGCAACAGAATGGTTCCTAAAAGTGCAAGTTTTTCTAACTTCCCTTGAAGCATCAGTGTAACAGCAATGTAAGTAGACAAAAAAATCCAGTTTTTAGGATTCCCAGTCACCAAGCTCCCCAGACAAAACAAATTCCTTCTTCACTTATTTTAACTGCAAACACGTTTTTGGTTGGTAGTCCCTAGGGAGAGAAGGTACAGCACACACTACTGCACTGTCACACTCCAGAGTGGAAAGTAGTCTCGCGTTTTGCTCAGGACAACTTTTCCCCCACACCTATGTGGCCAGTTAATAAACCAGTTTCCAAACTTGGAGTCAAAGGAGCATTCTCAACTCTGTCACCCTCAGTTACCATGAAGCAGCCACAATAAACTGACAAACTCATTTTGCTGATCAGTAAGGTTCCACGAGCAGTTACTGTACCTTGGAGACCACCATTGTTTGGAAGATCAGTCCGGAAAACACAAAGGGAGTTGGCTAAACATTACACCAATATTAATTAGCTAATACAAAAACTTGTTTGACTTCACACTGACTTAAGGCAAGGTTGCTCCAGCAAAAATCATTTACCTTGTGTCTGCTGAGGGTTAGTAGCTCTTTAAATCATTCAAATCACATTGCAAGACCACATCTTATAACACCTAAAGCCTCAATGTTCAATAACCAAATCCTTTGCTAAATCAAAGATCAGGAAAATTGTCTTCCTCTGGGGAACTACTACAATGTATCAGTAAGAATGTAACTATACCACCATCTTCTAGATTAGAGGAAATCAGAACTTTTTGACTAGTGTCCCTGAGACTGTGTCTTCTCTTCTTGCAGGTGTTTGATCCCTGTGGCTGCAGTGGAATCCAAATGGTCACAGAGAATTGCAAAATAATGGCAATCATAGGTCAACAATTTGTGACAGTATTAATATCACAACAAAACCCTTGTTACTAGAAAAGAGAGAAAATGAAAGCAGCATTCAGTACTTCATAAAAGTTGCCTGATTTTTTAATTGATTTTTTTTAAATCGAATCAGAGTGTTATGTTGCCACAGCCATGAGTGTTTACAAGAGTAATAGAGCCTGGCTCACCAGAAATACCTTAAACAGAGCAACTAAGGAACAGTCTGAAAAAAACAAAGAAATAAGATTTGTGCCTCCAGGAATCAATCTTCAAACTGCAGCAAGACAGATATATCAGAACAACGAACCAACATCACAGCCATATATATCAAAGTCATCTTGGCACCAAGAACATCACACATGCATAAATGCCTTAGATCATTCCCATGCATAAAGGCAGCTAGCAAGAGTCAAGAGTGGGTGAGCAAGGCAGGAGAAGAAGCAAATGGTCAGAGAAAACATGAACTACAGGAAGGGAAGAGTGGTTCCTCTGACTCACTCCCTGGAATGGGTCTCAATGCATTGGATGTACCTGGATGAGTGTCCTCATTGCTCTCAGACACTGCAAGAATATGAACCAAGGAGTTTGGGGAGGAAAAGAAAGGGAAAGTAGCAGGCTGCAAGATGTCAGTTAGCCCACAGACCTTGAAGCATAGAGTCGTGTTACCCAGAATGCAGATATTTACCAGGTGTTACGCTGCTGCTCATTATCACAGAATCTCACCTTTTTCTATCTTAACTTTAGCTCTTTGGAGCAAACAGTGACCTCTTGAACAAGAGAGACTGAGTCAGTTTTACAGAAGCTTAGCTACCTTCCAACAGGAATTAACCTTCTCCAGGTGTTGTTGTGACATTTCAGTCCCACAAAGGCACTTATTCCACTCCCACATCTGCAACATGGGAGATACTTCCTAAGGATGTGAAGAATCCCTTTCTGTGTGAGCATGCTGCAAAAGCAGGCCAGGCAGCAACACTTCTGCCAAAAGCAGAATCCAGGCACAAAAGACAACCAGTAACTTGCACCACAACAGGTACAAACATTTGGAGAACTAGCCTAAGTTCACCAATAGCATCCCCTGTGGAAAGTTCCATGAAGTTGTTCACCTTTATCTCACTCCCAAACCCTTGCTCCCGAGGACCCAGATGGTTTCACCAATGTTCTTTCCCTCCTCCCTTCCCAGACACTTCCTTTGTACAAAGAAAGGTTCCCCTTCCTTTTGCATGCCTGTGCCTACCTGCGGAACCAAGATGCAGGTGGCTAGGGTAGAATCCCCTCATGTCTTTTGGTTTGTTATTTTATGTAGCTTGCAACTGGGAAATTAACATGTGTGCAAACCTCAGCATGAATCAGAAGACACTCCACTCACCAGCACCAACTCTGCATGGAGTTAAAAATTGGCTTTTGCTCTGTCCCATTTGTCAAACAGCACCTCACCTTAAAAACCATTAGAAGTGGCAAAAAAAATTAGCCGCTGCTTGCTACAGTGATTAAGATGGTTTGTCGTAGTCCTTTTTAGTAACAGCCCAGCTTAAGATGGACAGCACAGCTGGGGAAAGGCGAGCAAAGTTCATGCAATAAGCTTGAGCAGATGGAAGCTCTTGGGTCCTCCTTCCATAAGGAACAGTTTAAGATGCAACTTTAACACTCAATCTCTAGGAAATCTCCTAGGTACAGAGCAAACACCAAGGCAGGAGGACTGCATTTTTCCCTCCACATCCCTCTACAGTGCCTCCAAAGCTATATCCTCTTTCCCCTTATCACTCAAACTGAATCCATCAAGGCATTAAGGTGACATCAGTCTAACCCCAGAACGGTCTGATGCTCTGCTCACTAGCATTATGGCTTCTCAAGAGAGACGAGGCACTGTCATACCACAGGCTAGAATGGCAATGACAGCTTACTGAATACAGGGCTCTACGCTGCTCCATACAACTGCCACTCTTAGCTGGAAGTTAGGTTTGAACCAAAAATTTACTGACAAACTGTTTTCCCCAACTGCCAGACCTTGGTGCTGTCCCAAGGTCCAGAAGGAGAACCATCAGGTATGAGACTTCTCCAACCTGCCTGCACCCTCTTCTAAGAGACCCTCCAGCATCCATGTTCTCAGAAAGGCCCTCCCTGACCTCCCAGCAGTCTCCCACCAAGCACAGTAGTCAAGCAAGCCAGCAAGCCACCAGCTTACAACAAGCAGATGTTATTCTCCAAAGCGCCTCCTTGCTCTTGGCCCACTACCCTTTGATGGACAAGTCCAGATCCTGCTTAGCGTAAGGAGGATTCCACTAAGGCAAAAGATTTGATTGAGAATAGATCACGAGCCTTTTGTATGAGTACCTGTTTAAAGAAAAGAAGCTGATTCACTGGATGTCAGCTGTTTCAGTATTATCCCACTAGTCCCACAGAAATATAAGGCCAGACTGAGTCAGAACAAGGGTCCATTTAACCCACTATCCTGCTTTACAACAGTGGCCACTAGTAGACACCTAAGGAAAAATGAGGTCAGGCTGAGTATATATAGCATTAACCCTAATGCTCTCACAGTATCTGGCTATTTTCAACTAAGGGGATTCTTTGAGTTCTTTCTGGTGAGGAGGCTACAACAGACCAGCATGACAATTTACTATAGCTGAACAAAAAACCCCAGAGTTTCTACCTGCAGTGGCTTTGTTTCTGAGACCAGAAAAGCCACGAGATTGCCTTTGCTTTTTGCACAGACCATAAAGGATAGCTGGCTTATTACATTGTGTCTCCAGCAAGTAAAGTGGAGTCTTCCAGTCTTACAAGAGTTGGTGCTCTCTGTTCCCATCCTGACCAAACCAGATAATCAAAAAACATTTTACATCTGCATAGATCTGGCATGCCATCTATCTGTAAAAAAGAAACCCTGCTAGCTGTCTGGATCACATCAGTTCAAAGATCCATTTGAGCTGTTCCGTCTACCTGGTGCTTTAAAATCACAGTATACAGACAATCATAAACAATTAAGTTACCACATGTAAGAAACTACTGTTTCTCAGATGAGCAAAGGTAACTGCCCATATGTACACTCACAGCCTACTCCCAAGGCCCAAGCAAATCAGTTTAATTTGTATTTTGTGGTAATGCATTTTGCTGCTTATTTGCAAGGGAGTAAAAGAGCAACCATGGTCAGCTACCACAGCTTAAGGCATCAGTTGTTATTTGTGGTTTAAGAAGATACCCACAAGTTATCCATCCACTGCCATAGTGAAACCTTTAGTTTGTCAGTGTTACTTAGCCCCACCTCAGCAAACAATTCACACTTCAGAAACAAAACCAGCTTTATTCTAAACAGAAGCAAAGACCTTGTCATTTATTTAAAGACATAGAGAAGAAATGTGGCAGGGAAAAAACAAACAGGATTACTTGCTAATTGTTCCTTCTCCAGGTAATTAACCCCGAAGCATACCTGAAACTATGCATTTTCTTTTCAAAGACATGTAAACTGGGCATATGAATACCTCTAGTTTTATGTCAAAATAGAGTTACAGCCTCCCTTGCTTGCAGTATATTACCTGGGAAAAAAATTCACATTTTTTAGGAAAATGACCATAAAACAACTGCACAATACTCGGCTACAAGATGAGAGCAACTAGATGGGATCATGAGGAACCATCCCCAGAAATACTGTATTTGCATTATTTTAACGTCAGCTCTAATCCCAAGAAGGTAAATGGGTCACAACAATACATGAGAAGAACCAACTCTACAAAATTCATCACTCAGTAACATCCCGCCTTTGGCACACTTCAACCAGGCTGTGATGAGAGATGGGGAAGAGGCAGAGATGCACATGTGGTTGCTATGGAGTTAAAGGCTTGTAAGAGATAGAGGGAATCGGCACAACTGCCTAGAATACAGTTAACTCTTAAAGTGCCTCTTTAAACACCTCCCTGGCCAGCCAAATTCATGAATACCCATATTAAGAGAATCCTTCTAAATACCCAAGAGTTCCCATGAAAAGTCAGAGTCCAAGGACCAAAATCCACCAAAGGAGTGTAGTTGCTCCATGTTAAAAAGCAGCTGAGACTGGCAAACAACAGCCAGCTGCTACAGAAGATGAGTAAGGGTTGAGGGATTAGACGATGGAGGTGGACATGGATAGAGGACCGTGCTTTGCTGCATATCATCTCTGCCAACGGTCCTTGTAGCTCAATACTCTGCTCTGCCAGGCACAAGAGAGCAAAAGTAACTGCTAGAGATCCATGCAGAGATTGATCTACCCAAAGATGACAAGCAGTGGCATCACCATAAAATTTAACACATCTGTAGTTCATCTGTCAATCTGAGAAGTTTGAAGTGCACTGAAGTCCTAAAAAGCCCAGGTACATCCCTTCCTCAGGAACACACATTTCAAAATTTTTGGACTTTTTCTGCCCCACAGCAGTTCATTCAGCACTATATGTGTATTGGGTTTCTGTGGCAAGGTTTTGGTAGTGGGGGGGGTTACAGGGGTGGCTTCTGTGAGAAGCTGCTGGAAG
>JANZLQ010000100.1:29317177-29327263 GCA_026212715.1 Elanus axillaris | reverse complement strand
CATTTAAACCCAGATAAACTTGTTTGGGGGGTGGGGGGGGGTTTGGGTTCTTTTTCCACTGTGGAGTGTGTGTGTGTCTTCATTTTCCTCACACTGCATCTTTTCAATACTTCTTCACCCCTGGCAGCTTGACAGTGTTGCAAAAGAAACAATGAAAGTAACACAGAAACAGAACAAGAAATCAGCTGGAAGTCATTCATTCCAGTATTCTATCATATATTGAAGAAAAAAGGGACAAAACAGGGTTAAAATACGATTTTCCAACAGAACTGATCTGAAATTCTGAAATACTGAGATTTCTGGTCTCAGTGAAAATCAGAGGGAGGAGAGACAAAAAAAAATATCACAAAGACCTTAACAGAGACAGTCTTTTCTTTAAATCTTTAAGGTTTTCTTTAAATAATTTTTAAACTGAAGTTTTTTATTAAATCAAACAGATTAGAATTAGTGGATTGCTGTGTAAATTTCATGAATAGCAGGTTCAGCCTGACACTGTGCTTTCCACAAGTGGATTTCTCATTAATACCATAATAGCATTTTTATGTTGCAATCAACTTTCCCCAGCCCACACTGATAAGAGTATTTCTTATTCCTCTCACTAGACTTTCATCATCACTGCATTACCAGCGCAGGAGATTCAGAAGTACTTCACGCTGGCAACTAAAGAGTCTTCTCTTCCTAGGTCTCTCGTTGAGGGCCACCTTTATCACACAAATAGACGCAGGAGGGAGCTCACACAACCCCATTCACACTGAGGTTACATCTCTCTCTGCAGCAACCGAAGTGATTTACCATCTCTAATTCTCAGTTCAGGGTTCCTTTAGGTCCTGGACTTAGATTTCCACGCCTGCTAGAATAGAGGTCTCCTTTTTTAGGTAGCAGAGCAACTGATATGTGCCTCTGTCCTTACCAGAAATAGAAAATGTTTAGCAGTATTGGCTGGGCTGAGACCAGAGGGATGAAATCTTTGCTCACCAGATTTGGCAGTCACAGATGAGGCTGCTCACACACCTGTAATGTACCACCGCTCTTAGTACTCTTGGCTGAACCTTCAGCTGCCTTTTATGTTTGCTGCTGGTCCTCTGCTTCTTTCTCCATGCCAGACCTCACAAAGAAAGCCCTAGGAGTTTCTCTTCTTTGGCCTCCTCCTGTTCCGCCTAAGCTGGATGTCCATGATTGCAGCAAAAGCCATCTCGCGGGGAAGAGGGAGCAGGACTTGCTTCTATTCAGAGGCTTTTTTTTAATTTGTGCAGCCACCTAGGCAAAACTCTTGAAGTTAATGCCCACTGACCCTTTATATTCCTTTCTACAACAGGTTTTATTTCCCTTATTTTGTCCCTCTTTCCCACTGCTGTTCATAGGTATGTTTCATAGAATCATAGAACCATAGAATGGTTTGGGTTGAAAGTTTCTTTTTATGCAGGCCAGGATAGGATTGGCTTTCTGGGCTGCCAGCACACTATGCTGGATCATGTCCAGTTTTTCATCCACCAAAATAAAAATATTTAAATCTGGTACTTTAATCCCAGTTCACTTTCTTCATTAAAAATGAAGCAGGACATGAGAATCTAAAATAAATTCTTACAGGCACACAAAATGAATTCACTAAAGGGAGAATCTATGGACATAGCCCTCACTAGCTGTCATCACCTGTTTCCACATTGCACATATTACATCAGGGAGCCCTAGAAGCTGCTTGCCATACAATTAAATGAAGCTTTTGATCAAATCACCTTGAAGTTAAGCAACTGTGAGCAGACACTAAGATTAAGTGGTTGCTCATTTGCCAGACTGTGGCCAAAAAGAGCACATCATTTTATTTCAGCAGTTATTTCTATAAAGAATGGAATAGGCACTGACAGTGTAGCCTATTATTCTAGCTTTTCCTTCTTTCTTTAATGTCAGCAGTGTCAGGTAAATTTTGAAGGGGAAAGTTAGTTTTGTTCTAACTTCTTCAGAAGAGGTTTTCGAGGATGTGATTATTTACTGTATTTCTTTACAGTCCTCATGCTATGAAACCCAACTTAGGCACTGTCTTTAAGCACCAGAGCAGTAAGAGTCTGTAACAGCCGCCAGCAGCAAAAATTAATCTGGATGTGTTAGAAGATCCCAGCAGAAAGCGCATGTCCAAGAGGACATCGTTAGATGTAAGGAAGATTGCTGACCGTTAACTTCTTTCTTTTCCTAATTTCTACTGCTCACAATTGATGCACGGATGTGGTTATTAGCAATCTTCTTGCAAACCAGTGCTGGGATGCTGCTGCTAGTTGTCCTCTTTCCAGTTAAACCTGTACAGAAGCCCCCAGCTGGTGCATTATCTTGCAGGCTTCTCATCATTTGCAATGTGAGATCTGTCTTCATTTGAGGCAAAAAAAGCCTGGCTTAATTTAATTTTTCAATTCTCCGTTTTCCTTGTATCTACAGGCACAATTTTTCTAAGAGGCCTGTTTTTCTGTATTTTGATGGTATACTTCGCACCTCTGGAGAGAACAGACATTCTACATTACCGCCTGAGCAGACTCAGTAGGGTATCAGAGAGTGCAGATTTCTCAGGGTCTGCTCCTCTGCCTCATTCATTACTGAACAAATACCTCCAGAATGAAAGCATGAGTTAGCAACCCCAGCTGCTCTGAATATACCCTGCCATAAGAGGAGCCAACAGAAAATGCGTGACATTCTTATCCCCTTCTTCCAGTGGATCCCAGAGGGTTTTGCAAACTATATCACTCTTGAAGGGGAATGCAGGTCATGCATTGATTTTTTTTTAATAATTTAAAGGATATGAAGTTAGAACAGGCTCAGCTGGGCAACTAAGATAGTACCAATGGCAAAGTGAACTGAAAAGCCCAGAATCCTTGATGCTGCTCTGCCTTCTAGCACAGGCATGGTCAGGTTTTCTGCACCTTTAATTCATTTCACTCACTGCCCTGAGCAAAGGTCTAAAACTTGCTTATTTCTGACAGGGACTGCACTTCATCTCAAAGGGGAGTTTTTCCTTATTTATATCTCCCTTTCCCAACTCTGCTGCCTCAGAAGAGAAGTCTGATTCATTCTTAGGCCTACAAATTGGCTTTCCACATATTCTACAACCCTCCTCACCTTGCATGGTGCATTGATCTATTCTTGCTGAGACTGAAGGACATAGGTGCCTGCAGGACTAGCATTAATACTGTTTTGCATAGCAACCAATTACAAGGGTGTACTCAGAAAAAGTATGATCAGCAATTCCTTGGCAATATCTCCCAACAGATGCAATATTAAAGGCTGGATCATTACAATATTCCCACTAACAAAAGGTTCTCATGCTGGAAGTTGTCAAGGATCTTTTTTAAAAACCTGAGCACTTCTATTTAAATACAAGCTCCAGCCCAAGCCTTGAGACATTGAAGGCTCAAACACCCAGGGTACAATGTGAAAATCAAGCCGTTTCATGACCACTTATTAACATTGCATACATGGCTGTGACAGTATAAACTTTCTTTACCACACCCTTCCCTGCCACACAAACCCACCTCCAGCCCCTTGCCCACCCTTGCTCACAGGGGAAAACTCTGAAGTCTTCTTCCAGAGACAACACATTCAGACATGCAAGCTACCGTGAATCCCAGGTGTGCAAACCCCCAACAAACCCAGCAGAGTCTGAAGCAGTCCCTTTCCTTGTAGAATACTCACTGCATTTGCACCCCTGCAGTTTGGATTGTCACCAAAACAGTTGCATTGTGAGAGCAGTTATCTATCTCACAGCAACAACAATAGGGATATATCTGCTACCTGACTTTGACTGGTTTCCTTCTTACAGGGAAGAGATAATGCAAGGAAACCTGAGGACAGTGAAGAGAGACAACATTTTTAGTAGTTTGTCTTGCCATTTTGCATTGGAGGAGGTGCAAAGAGGAGGTATGTCTTTAAACATACTAGTGATCAGAAGTGTAAAACTGTTTATCTGGTGCTCCTTTCCTTTTCCTTCCCCTCCCCAAGATTTTCTTTTAAACAGAACAATAGATTTTATCCCCAGATGTCATCTACTTTTTCCAACCTATTTTTTTGTCTGTGTTTTGTTTCTCTAGAAAAGGAAATAAAGCTGAATATTTTCAGCTAAACTACATTTGTTGTTCAATGTTTTGCACTGTTTTTAGCAGGCAGGCTAAATGTTTGTTAGAAAACATATTTTGACAAAGGGGCAAAATAATTTCCAGCTAGTTCTAGCAGTAAGAAAGGTGAGAGCTCTACATGGCTCACTGAGTCTGTAACTGTATCAAAGATTTAAAAGGTGCCAATTTAAGATCTAATCCCAAAGCCCTTGCATGAGTGGTCCCATTAAATGGAGAACAAATTTACTCTTTGCCCTCGTAGATATTTACTGGTTGTCAATGTAAGCAAATGAGAATGAAAGAAACTTGGAACCACAGCCTGTTCTAAGTTGCACCACTTCAAAGAAACTCTCACAAGTCAAAGGATGGGCTTTTAATTAATGTTGGCAACACATGGAATTGTTGCCATGTTGCAGATAGGGGTTTTATGTTAACAAATGTGGTATCATTTTATACACTCTAATATCTCTGAATAATACAATACATTTCAAAGACAAAAGTTAGGATGCCTCCTTCATAATGCACTCATAGTAACTGCTAGGTATGGATTCACCCTTCATTAGTTGCTGAGGTTTAATCAAACCATTTCTCTAAGCGACTCTACCTGAATATTGTATTTTGTAATTATCCCTGCATCTCACTGATGTCTGTGTGTAAACATCAAGGCAATGATTGCTCAATTCTCAATATTCTATCACTTATGATATTTCCAAAGTAAACAACTCCTTCTCCATTGGGAAATAATATCTAGGCTAAATCAAATTGTGAAGTATTAAAAGAAAGCTAGCCTCCTCCATATTAATCTTAAACCATTTACGATAGATCAAGGCACTAAGTCTCCAGATCTAATGACACCTGTGTGCTCTGAAGCAACTCTTTGATAAGTAAGGAGATGAACAACCTGGTTTGTATCATGGAGAAAAATTATGTACAACAGCTTGTTTCTAAGCCAGTTAGAGTGTGGAGGAAATGTTGACTCACACTTTGAGTGTCAAGAGATGCATTACCTGAATGAGCTTCACCATTCCTTGGGCACCTGGCTCAGAAAATCCTCTGTATTTGTGTATTTGGAAAAAAAGAAGCCAAATCATCAGTTTGCCTCATTCTCCCATATGCTAAACTTAAATACACTGTAAAGCCTCCTTAATATGGACATAAATTACAGTCATACTATGACATCCTAAGCAATGCACAGAAAACTGGTCTAAACTGGTGTGAAAACAAGACCTGCTTAGTGACTATCTCTTGTGAAAATCTGGCTATTGGTGACAAGAGGAGATAGGAACAGGATGGAATTTGTCTCTGAATCTTAGAAAATGTACTAGTATGGGCAGAGCAAGATATTTACAATATTTTATTTAGATGTAATGTAAACCTAGCTTTCACATAATACAATCCTGATCTAAAGGCTGTCATGTTGGAGTGCATATTGTATCCATATCCCAGCCAAGTCTGTTCCTTTCTGATAAATAACAATATTGAGATAAGATTAGTGAATCCCAGAGGAGTAAGCACAGAGTTATGCTTTAAATAGACCAACAAATCCACTAAAGAATAAGATTCCTCTCCCCGTGTACTCAGTCCGTGAGAACAAAAGTGAATTAAGCTCAGGGTCAATCTGTCTGTAGTCTTTGTACTTGTTCCAGCCAACATACACCTCAGTTCTGCAAACAGCCCACTCCTCAGTTTAGCACCACTTAGTCCAATGGAGTAAAAAGAGAGTTTCTTCCCTCTGCAATCACTGTCTCAACCTCACAACCCATTAACTACTCTGAGCATTTCCAGGTTTCCTCTTATTTCCTATTTCCTCATTGGTCTCAATCCTGCATCACAAAATGGCAAAGCTCCCTTTGAGTTAACCTCAGAAAAGGGATCTTAGCCCATGATGGGGTTTTCACTGTTCTTGGCAGTGGCCTAAATTCAATTTCTTTGACCAACAGTAAAAATTTTCACCAACAGCACCAAAGAGCAATATTAGGTGCTTCAGATAACCCCACTTCAACTCTGTAACAGCATTTTTCCCTGCACTGCACTTTGCAGCCCTCTTTGTACTACAGATGCCACGTATATTACAA
Source organism: Elanus axillaris (assembly GCA_026212715.1). Lineage (NCBI taxonomy): Eukaryota > Metazoa > Chordata > Aves > Accipitriformes > Accipitridae > Elanus > Elanus axillaris. The sequence goes on along the minus strand of JANZLQ010000100.1, from coordinate 29,321,097 downwards.
ATCATAGGCAGACAGGAATCCTACAGCATTTCTTGGAACCCTTTTTCTCCCCCCACCAAAACACAAAGACAGCTGAGGAGCACAAAGATGTTTATTCTCCCAGAAAGAGCAGCAGTGCTTTTTTTGACTAACGCTGGCTTGGCACATGAACTCTGATTCACTCCTGTCATGTTAAGTCATGTTGTTTGCAGACTGGCCCCATTTCCCTCCTTCAGCCCCTCCACCAAACAAAAAACAAAAAATCCCCCACATGTTCAAGGGAAAAAGTAGGATCAAAAAAGGAAAAAAAATAAGAGGAGTTTCATCTCACTTTCTGAAAGGCACGTGTTTCTTCAGAGGCAAAGATGACAAGGCTTTCATAATGTTTGCTGACCTGAAAAAAAATTGTATTTCCAGAAGTATGAAGGAAATCTGTTCCATTAATTCATTTGCATTTTATCCCCCATAACATTAGGAACATAACCCTTTCTGTCTCCACCATCAGATGACATTTCACATCACTGCTAGGCTGAGGCCACTGTCATGCCCCATTAAGCATTAGTGGACTTTTCTCAGCCAATACAAGTATTTAAAAAACCCCTAGAAAACACATTAATCAAATGGATCTGCAGTTGTGTAAAATCAAAGTTTTTAAATGTACCATATTTAATAAGAAATGGACTGTCAAGCACCTTCAACATGCCAAATTGGCATAGCTCATTGAATCTCCTGGCTTATGAATAACACGCAGAAGCCCAGATCCTTTGATATGCCTACTTTTTCAACATTTTTGTTTTCTTAAAAAAAAATTCAAAGCTAAAATCTAAATATAGAAGCAACAGACATAAATTAGTACAGATTGTAACCCGAGCAGGGTCATAAAGCCCATGTCAGATCAGAATACGACTGATTCACCTGTGTGAGAAAACAAATATATATATTCACATGCCCCATAAAATTTATGGCTCCCATTTTAAAACAAAGGTGACAAATACTTGTGCAATTTAGAAAATGAACCACTTTTCATGATCTAGCAAAGACACACGCAGCATGCTGTGTTCCAATTACAAACTAAATGGCACGCATTCACTGGCAAATGGGAAACGGAAAATGATTTGCTTTGAATCCCTTGCATCATGACAGAGATTTACAAGTGCCACAGTACAGAAAACATCTTCAGCATGCATTTAATCCACACAGATCAACACTTGAGGCTTTGCACGAGTTAGTGACCAGCACAATATTAAATACTCCTGTCCCATGCCACAATAATAGCATTACCCAGCCCAAGAATAAATCATTCATTTATTCATAAGCCTCTAGTTGCTCTGTGTTTTCTGTTGCTGGAAGCTCCCAGGAAGTTCTGTCACTTCTGAACTCATGTATGTGTAACATGCAGGGCATGGGCTCACCTTTAATGTGACTGGCTGTAGCCAAATTAAAAATCACATTAGAAACATAGGTAAAAGACTCCAAGTTCAACGCTGGAGAGGATTGCAGTGTTTTTCCAGGGTGTGCCTGTCTTCCCTCCTTTCACCCTCCTGTGGGATTGGAATAGCCCTAGATAAGAGGCAGCAGAAAGAGTCAGACTGATCACTGCAGCATGGGGGTGAAGGGGGGAGTGTAAAAGAGAGCAATTTTAAACCAATAGCACAGGAAAAGCAATGGGGCCAGCATCAGTTCCTGGGAGGTCAAGAGCTACTAGAACATTGTTCCCTGATTCATTTCTGGCTTACAATGCTCTAACTCCGTGAGTTGCAAGAAAGTTGTACCCAAAAACCAGCTCCATTAAAATCAAGACAGTGACTCAAAATTTATACCAGGACCTGAATCTATCAAGGCACATCTAACATGTACAGAGGTTAGAAGAACACATGTAGTTACAGGAAAGGCAAACAAGGAAAAATAAGGGCTTAACTAGGTGAAGAATCAAGAGAAAAAACACTCAGGTTCCATTCATACCCTCCTATTTGCATGAAAATGAAACAAACCTGAATGTTTGCCTGGATGTGAGGGGGGGGGGAATGCCATTCATTACATTCACCCCTCATCCAGCACCAGCTTCACAGCTCATCTTCCTGCAGTGTGGTTAACAAAGTTGGTCAAACAAATAGAATATATATCCTGCAGCTTGTGTTTCAAACACAAAAAGGTGTGCCCATCAGCAAGGGAATTGGTTTAGCAAATCCAAACCCCTGCAAACAGGAAAAACATGCACAGAGGATTCTAGGAGAAAAAAGAAAAACAGTAGGTCTTTAAAAATCCCTACAGAGTCAGGATGGCCGCAAGACAAAAGGAAGGTGCTGGAATAAGTCCTCTGTCCTTTCTTGTCATCTGAACAGGAAGAGCCTGAGGCAGAGCTACCAGCCAGGAGCACACACTCGCCCACACAAACCGAGGAGGGATCCTGTAGAGGTGGAGAACTTGTACAGAGATGTGGGGACCTCACCACAGCAGCAGTTCAATGCAACCCTTAGGTGTGAGAGAGAGAGATTGCTCACTGGTCTGATGAAATGGGCACAGACAGAAGATAATTTGAAGGTGGTATCTGGTTCCACTGGAGTATGGAGTCTGTCAAATGAGATTAAGCTACCAGGATATCTGCTCACTATTTTGCCCCTAAATAAAGGCCAGTATCAGCTACAACATAAGGAAATATATTCCCCCCCCCACCAAAGCTCCAAAGTTTTGCATCACTCTTAAGTGGAAGAATGGAGTGTCACCGAGGTGAGGATCAAACAATACATGATGCCAAAAATTGAAAAATTCAGCTTTGTATTATTATATATATTAAGGGTGATAGTATGTATTCCTTCAAAGCCCATCAGTGCAACATCACTGTGAACCCAAAAAAGCCTGTCTTTTCCCTAGACTGTGTTTTTCATCCATTTAGCCTTACAGCACAGTACAAATTGCAGAGCTAAAGAAACTCCTGATTCCAAACATAAAAGCCCAGACTAACAAGGCTGTGGTCTGAAGGATCACTGCTTTGCCTTTCTCATACTCGGACAATCCTTGCTCTGTTCTGCACAGAGAAGGAAACTGTCCACAATGCTCAGACCACATCCTCCTGGATGGATGAGCACCCAACATATCAAAGTGGCTTTCCCCAACACACTCCCTGAATTTTTAGTTATTTAAAAAGAACAACAGCAAACAAAACCTCCATTGTGAGTGCATCCTGAACTCCCAATCATCTAGAAAAGACCTTCCTTCGTTCACTGCTGTAGCTTTTTTTATTCCTGCCAGCTACACTACAGTGCTCCAGGGTAAGTCACAAAATCCTCCATTCTTTTGAGACAGGAATAGTTCAGCTTAGAGAAGAAGCCATTTTCTATGTGACTAGATATGTGTACCTGATGTCAGCACTGACTTTGGGAAAAAGGAAACCAAGTTAAGAGAGAAGAAGAGGGAGAACTTCCTTATAGTACAAACACACCCACACCCACAGGATTTGGTTTAGTAGCTCTGGCAAGAAGTCATTAGCAGAAGTACTGCAACGGCACTTGAAGATTGCAACCACATGTGGGACTGTGATATTGGATGTGGTACAGAGATTGTCACTGCCAAAAACTGTTTTCATGCTAAGCACACAATAAAAAGGGTAGGAAGAAAAATGAATAATTTGCAGCCACCAAACCAGAAATTTCTTAACAGAGCTGGAGGTCAAATGCAGCTTTATATTGCATGTATAGCAGGAGCAGCAGGTATCAGATGCAGAGCACACTATTTAAGGGCCTAGACCCAAGCATCCATTCTTAAAGAGCTTCATATTAGCATAGCAAATGAACCAGCACGTCAGGGTGGGAATAAGCATCGCACATCACGGTCTTCATAGAATCATAGAATTGTTTTGGTTGGAAGAGACCTCCAAGATCATTAACTCCAACCATTAACATAACACTGCCAAGTCCACTGCTAAACCATGTCCCTAAGTGTCA
>JANZLQ010000100.1:29283450-29300873 GCA_026212715.1 Elanus axillaris | reverse complement strand
GGGGGGGGCAGTTCAAACAGCCATTTTGAGGGGGGTGGGCAGTAACATGTGGCCCAGGTCACTGGGATCTGAAAAGGACCTGCCATAAAGAATAGTCTTTCACTGTCTGCCTCAGCCACACTGCCCGTGCAGATTGTGCTGCCTTAGAGGCATACTCCCTCCCCAAACACACCCTCTCACTGATTTTTTTTCTTCTCCTTCAAAAAAAAAATACAAAAAAGACTCTCTGGTGCTCCTTTGTGTTCATGTTTAGGTTGTGAGCAAGCAAGAAGCTGGAAAAAAAACCAGCCAGGTCAAAAAGAAACTTTTGCGAAGGCGTTCAGGCAGGCAGGACTTGGAGAAAAATTTCCTGAACACAAAATACCTTCAACTGCTGGCAGCACTGAACCCATAAATTTCACTCATCGCAAAAGCACACGAACTATGGTCCTGGTCAAAGGGATAGGGGTGGATGGAAGGATGAAGAGATAAACAGGAGGATGGAATATTGAAGAGAAATTCAGTGGAAGCAGAGCCCTGGTCTGGTTTTGGCAGGTTCAAAAATCTGCTGTAGAATATTTCATATGATTACGTTTATGTATGTGTGTATAAAGATATGCATTTCTTTCCTATGTGACCATTACGGAATTGTCATAAAATAAAGAGTTTGTCAGTAAGTAATTCTTCTGGAAAATAATTTAGTTCATACAGGAGTCATCTACCAAACTGCAGTTCCACCTAGACCTCCATTTCTGTGCTAGTTCATAAGGTTTTCATGCAGTAGCACAATTTTGCTTGTATCCCTACGACTCCAGGCAACTGTTTAAATATTTTACAAATAGAAATCCATTTTGAATGAATTTTTTAAGCTAAGATTAAATGTTCCCATTCCTATTTGCTTTGAAGAGTTTCATAGTTAAAGAATGCCCCAGCCAGGGCTTGAAGTGAGAAAGCAATGACTCTTTTAGCTGTTACAGATACAGACAAATTCTGCACCAAACGCATGTGATCTCTTTTGAGATTCTGGTTACAATGGAACCGCTTAATTACAAACATATTTCCATTTTGTATTCCCTTACTAGCTGCTTTCCAGCTTTACAGAATTCCTGACACACCCTCACACAAATCTGAGCAATTCAGAGGTGCGTAACATATTTATGTGAGAACCGGATTCTTAACAAGGTGCCTGAAAGGAAGGAGCTGGCTGGCAGACATTAAGCTACTTTCTCTATAGATTTTGCACCCATATCCTTTACCTGATGAATGGCTACACAAGCCTCAATTAGGAGTTTCCTTAAAAACACAATCCAAAACTAAGAAATTGACAGGTAGTTTGAGAATGAAAAATATGCCCTGGGAAATGGATCAAGGTGCATGTTCCTCAAACTGTACAAGGCAACAAAGCAGAACTGTTAAGCCAGGCCAAGTCCTACACAACGTTTGAAATAATCCAGCTAGAAACTTCTTAGAGTCTGCTGAAGTAAACGGAAGGGAAGCCTTTAAGATTTACGGTCTTTATCCCTTTGCATCTTCCCCTCTTTCCTCAGCTCCTTGCCAGAAAGAACCCCCACTAAATAAGAGATTGCCCTCATCCTAAAGTGCTTTAAGCACTTTCAAATCCTGGCTTTTGCAAGGACATTGAATTTTAGCAAAGCCTTTGTGGTCTCATGCATTCTGTAGTACTTTGTCATTAAAAAAAAGGGGGGGGGGTATTTGGTACCAAAAGCATGTGACGATGAACTGGAATCTTTATGGAGATGTGGTGGGAAGGAAGAATGGGTCTTTCATCATCCTTGAAGAGCACATAGCTATAACATGTTTGCCATGACTAGAAGCATTCAGCCACATGTTCCTAAGTCCCTATTAAGATTCACAGTACAAGAAAAAGATACACGTCTGCCAGTTTGCTACAGAATTGCCCTCTGGCATCCAAAACATTTTTACTTTCAAGAACCAACTTTCACAGAACAATTTATATTCATTCTTTCTTATGTTCTTCCTTGCAAACACTGAAATCAATCATGTCTAGAAACTATCAGATCCAAATAGGAGAGGATTATGCAACTGCATGTTGTTAGTGAATCAATATTGGCTGACCAGGCCATTTGACTGTCAAGGTTGCATTGATTTCTTCAATACCATATTGTTGCAGATGGCCTGCTTAGCAGATCCATCCATGTTGCAGTATCTATAGCTGAGGAAGAGATGGTTTTCCAGTCGCATAGGCTAACTTAATAGTAACAATAAAAACCCGTACAGCAAAGAGCTGTTACTGAGCAAAGAGGGCATTTCTGAGATTCTGCTTTACTCTTTGTACAAGTGTACTATTGACCATACAGATACATTCGCTCTAGCAACATTCTACCAGGACGCAGTATTAAGGAGCTCGTACACAGGTACAGAGTCACCTCATTGCTTGCTAGGCTGCAGGATGCTTGGTAGCTTTTTCTCCCATGAAAAGTTTCCAGTCTTTATCTGAACCACCACTGCTCTCCACGTGTTGTGCCCCACTTCAACAAACCCCGGTGCTACAGTAGCTCCTGCTTCCTCTGGCTGGACACACACAGCTGCTAAGATACCTCATAAAATCCTCTATTCTGAAAGCACAAGAAGCTACATGCACTTGGCACACAATAACCACATCATTCTTAATGGGAAACTGAAGAGTAGCATGTCTCTAGGGTATGTTCATAACAGTTTCAGCTTTGGCCATCAAGAAGTGGTGCTTATTATCCATTGGGTACACAGTGGGAAGTAAAATAGGACCAAATTAATAGAGTCAGGATTGCTCACCACTAGGATTACCACGCTTTCTAAGTCAAGGAGTGGTTAAAACTTGTCTTCCTAATCTTTTATGGCATACCATTTACGAGAGGCACTGAAGGAAAACAGTTCAGAAGATAATTTTATGAAGGACAACAAGCAGAAAGTTCTATACTTATTAACAGATCTTAGTGGTGAGTTGCAGAATACAAGCACATAGCCTGGCAGCAAAGATCAGGCCCAGCAAGAGTTGGGAATAAGAGCCATTTCACACAGGAGTGTTACATCCCAGGCTCAAGAGTGGTGTCAGGTATTCCAGCAGTATCTTACCAAATAGCGCCACAGAGCCAAATCAGGGTGCAACATGGGAGTGAGACTGTTATTTCTAAGCAGAGTACAGGCTGGTGGCAGGCAGAAGGACTTCATGTGCCAAGCAAAAGTAGTTAGCCAACTGTCTCTGCTCTTTGAGAGTGAACATGTTGCTTTTCTTCTGCTTGGATGATTTTTTTTTTTAAAATAAATGCTGTCCCTAACCAAGGGTAAAGCAGCCCAATTCTCAGTGCTGTTAATAAAAGAACGCCCATTAAACAAAAAATCTAATGTAAAAAAAAAGTTGTCACATGGGTAAAAACATGGCAAAAATTGGCTGAGGGAGAAGCCTGCTGTAGGAAATTAGGAGCAATCAGAGAACACAAACCAGGTTGGTTATCCTGTCAGCATAAAGATACAGGAGGAAAATGATGAACTAGTTCCCCTGGTTAACACCTGATTAACAATTGTATCACTATAAAATAATGCTGAACAATTGAAACTGAGAGATAGAGTCCTCATTAAAATAACACAGTTGAGGAGTGAAAGATTTCAAAAAATTATGCCTAGTTGACATAAGCTTATTCTATTCCCCAATTAAGTGAGTAAGGAACAGAAAAGCACACTGAGAAGAGAGTTTGGAGAAACAGTTCTCAGAATAAGACAAGTGAGAAGTCCCTTTCTGTTCTATATGAACCCCAAGGACCAAACACTGACTTTTTTTTTTCTTTTTTTTTTTTTTAACAGCTCTTTTCAAATCTCATGAGTTTATTATGTGAACAGCCTGGTCCATCTTGGATGTCAGTTGTAAAGTGATTGTATAGGGATGAATAAAATTCTTATAATGACATCTGCTGCTGAAGCACAAGTATCTCTTAAAAGATTAGCAGGGCCAAATTTTTGGAAGAGGCCAGGCCCCACTTTCATTGCATCTGTTGAACATTGGGATTAGTCTATAAATACCACCAAAGCCAGTGCTCCTGTCATCTACATTGTGCCTTAGTTGAATTAAGTAACTACTTGGACCATAACCAAAACCCTATCTTTAAGGGGAACATTTAGTCACATGTGTAACATATTTCCACCAAGTCCTTCCTGTCTCCTAGCTTCCCACCATTTCTAGCAACACTACTCACGAAAGCAGACTCATCACTGTCTGGTGCATTACTGCAAAGGTAGAAGAGTCAGTCTAACAGTCCAGTGAGGACCCCTCTGGAGCAAGGCAACCAGAGCAGCACAGTGAAAGACTGCTCTGGCAGAGAAGAGACCTCCCAATGAATCAGTGTTGAAAGCTAGCCTGTTTATTATCTCTCAAGTTAAAGCAGTGCTGCAACATGTTCTGCTTTTAGCAAAATGAACTGAGTTCTAGTGCTTAATTCAAAGTAAACCAGTAAAAGCATACAGACAAAGTTGCTCCCACATACATCTCCTGGGACAACAGCCAGGGTTGACTTTCATGTCACCCCAGCAAGCAGAGGCTCTCAGGAATTCAGTTTAATTTATTGTAAGACCTGTGCAGCAAATGCATTGCAGCAACCCAAGCAGCAAGCAAAGGCAGCTACAGTAAACCCCAATATCTCTGCTCTAAGCGCACAATCCAATACCAAGATATCTGGAGAAGAAAATTCCCTGGTTCTGAAAGTAATCTCTGTATAGAAGTCATACTCTGGGCAGTACAGGTTAATGGTATTAACTCACCCATCCATATGCCCTCTAACATTCTCATTACAATTTGGAAATCCCTTAGGGAGTGCCTGACCAGCTGTACCTCCCAGCTACCCTATTGCTTTTGAATTAACTGATCATTTTCAAACCAGTTTCATAAACCAGTGGAGGCTTCAGAGATATGAAGTCCCTCAAAAGATTTTCAGTACAAGTAACAGGACATAGGAGAGATGCCCAAATTAATGTCTCCTCCTGGAAAGGGTTTCCTATTAGACATTAGAAAATTCAACCCTTCCTCCCTCTGGCCCCAGTCATATGGACTGAAGAGGCAGAAAGAGAGACACAGCCACTCTGGAAAGCAGCCTTCATACCTTCTTGGTACAACTTCTTTAAAGTTAAGACACCTTCTGGGAGAGTCATTTAAAAGGTGCAATGTTAGCCTGGGGTTTGGGTACACAGAGGAATGAGCACACACACAAACACACATGGGCTTCATACAACAAGCTACCTGGTTTGCAAGTCTAGAAGACAGATAGGCAGATATCACTCCACTATCATTTCCAAGGGCTTTGCAGGCATGAATTTACAGGCTGGTTTGTTTTTTTTTTTTTTTTTTTAAAACATCATCCTCTAAATAGACCTCTGGGAGAGGTCAGGCTGACAATGTCAGTCAGCAGTTACAGTGGAAAGCTCCACATAATGGAGACAAAAGAGAAAGGCACGCTGAGCTCTGAGCAATTTTAATTGTACATGTTTAAAAACAGCAAAGCAACATCTTGCATCAAAAGCTCTCTGTGGCTGGCAGCTGGTGCCAGCTCTGCCATTGACATCTTAAGTGTTTTGAAGGGAATTCCTTCACCTTTGTAGACCTCCCTTTTTCCTACCTGTAAGATGGAAAACAGGAACCAAAGCTGGTTGTTGACGCAAACACATACAAGTTCCCAGTTATTAGCCCATTATTCACGGACTTAGGAGATCAAGTCTCATCTCCTTGCTGTAACATCAGCTTCTTGTAACCAGGTCACAGGGCCCCTGTTCATACTACCTGCTCTGGCACCAAAGAAATTCTTGGAGTTCTACTGTGGTCTCCAAAATTGAAAGAATGATTAATGAGAAGCTACTGTAGAGCTTAATTTAGGTATTGTGCCTGTCTCTTACCACCAACTGGTAGCTAGTAGTTTTCCAAGCTAATCCCTCTGCCATACTGCAAGATGCTGATGACTTGAGTACATTAATGATTGAAACTAGCAGGAGTACAGAGAGAAAAATGACTCTGCGAGAAACATAAAATTCATTAAGATCACACAGTATTTGTTAATGTTCCGTATGTAATTTATTACAATAATGCTTAGTTCTCAGCTAGTGCTTTCTTTATAAAGGGTTAATTAATATGATTATCTCTGAAATGAAGATAGAGAAAATTATAGCACAGACAGGAGGCCAGCACTAGGTTAGGGAACAGAAGTCAGATTTTATCTGGTATCTTTGCTGTGGGCTTTAACCACTAGCAAACCATAGCTGAATCACGGACAGCAGAAGTCTATTATGAACATGAACATTGTGTGTTACAGCTGGCTATGCACACCTCTGGAGAAGGTCCTACTGATGCGCTGGAGAGGAAGATAACATTTTAATAACCATTTAATTAAAACAATTTGTTTATGAGCTGTTTATAAATGGAAACATAAAGTGTAAATAAAAGTAATTGAAAGAAAATATCTTTCTGTCCCGTTGTAGAGCAGAGAGACATCTGTAAATAAGTGTTATCATCTAGCAAAATATAAAATTAAAAATCCAACAAAGATGACTTTCTATTAAAGTCAGTAGGAATTTATGGTATTTTATTTGCACAGAACTTTATTGGTTTAATATCTGTTAAACTGCCTGGGAATTTAATGTAAAATAGATCAAACAAAAAAATCCAGCAGATAATTTCTACAGCATTCTAGAAGTACCACAGGATGCAGTCACTTGCAAAATGCTGTCCATCCATTGATCACAGATGAACAACATTAACCAGTCCAAAACTGGTCCTCCACAAATGGCTGTTTTCAAACTATTCGGGCTATTTCTCCTAAGCACAAGAGAATCAGTTATGTATCTCAGAGCAGAAAGAGTTAATTCACATTGGTAAAAGTATTCCAAGATCCCCAGAAAATCAATTTTTAATTTACCCACCAGGCCATGCATAAAATCAGCTCTGCAGCTTTGCATGTGCAGTAAGTAGCAAAACAGAGGCCTAGGATGCCATTTTTTTCACTGAAGGGTGTTTTACCCAGGTCTGTTTTACATGTCATTGTGCAGGACTAAAAGCAAGCAGACTCTCAACTGCACAAACAACCCCAAACTGAAGGATGCAGAAGGCTTTGTCTAACAGAGAAACATTTAACCACTCTGAAGTGATGGAAAGAGTTCACCATAGCAGTGTCCAAGAACCACTTCCACTGGACCTTACAGCAGGCTCCAGAACAAAGACCTTCATTTCTATAGCATAAGCTGCCTGATTCTGTAGGTCAAGCATCAGTCCAGCCCACTGCAGTCAAAGGCAAATCAGAGGAGATTGTTTATTGCCTGAATTAAAACTCTCTTGCTGAGGAGGAGACATGCAGAAATTTGACCAGTACTCTTTATCATTTATTAACTTCATTCAATCTCACGACCTATTTCTGTCATACCAGACAGAACATACAGCCAGATGTAGCCTTCCCATCAATCAGCACCAAACAAGCAGGAAAAAATATTACTCCTTTGTATCCACGCCTCTTTTTTTAATCATAGATCTGTTGAGCTCGAGGAAATACCATACTACAAATACACAGCATATTCACCAAAATTCCCACCTTTATCATGGGTTTTTATCACTGCTGTTAAGGAAAAAGAAAATCCTTGTTGAAAAATTTATACTGGAACGCTTGGGGACTAACGCTAAAGCGTTGGAGGAAAATAGCCATGTCAGCTCACAACAACAGAAAGCCTATTCGGAAGGGGAGAATTTCTTGCAGTGTACCCTCTCTTCCCTCCAGAACTACCTGATTTAACAGCTTCCAAAAGCAGCAGGGAATGTGCTGCTTTAAATTGCTTTCCATGTGCTCCTGTGGATCACTCCTACACATGCCCAGCTGAGCAAAGGTGAAACCTGTCCCAAGGGAAGGTAGCTCTAGCCTTGAAATAGGGCAATTATGCTGCAGAGCGAATGAATAGTTGCCTGTAGCAGAAGATTGAGTGAAGCTTCCCAAGAGCACCAGGGTCATTGTATTATATCAGGTCTGCCAGTTAGAGGGGACGGGTTTGGTTTTAGAACATGACTTGCTCTAGTAAAGCAGTGCATGGGTTTCTGTATGAATTTGCCATGTTCTGAACATTCAGCAGGCTAGAAATGTCCTCAGATGACAGAGCAGGCTGGATCCTCATATCATAAATCAGATAGACCTAGTTACTCTCAAAAAGTTGCAGCAGTTTAGGATATGGCCCTTGTAAGATGCCTGAGGCCACATTAATCCTGCACACAGACCAGAGCCCTACTATAAGCACCCCAGCAGTGGCAGGTATAGGATTTTAGCCCTTTGACTTTAAACTGATAGCTGCTGACACTCAAATTCCCAAGGGAACCCCCTTGAGCAGTGGGATGTGCAGAACAAGGGAAACCCAGCCAAGCAGCTCTGCTACGATCAGGTGGGCAGCTGGAACAAGTATCTACCTCAAACACTGAACACCCTCATTTCACAGTGCTGTCTTTCAGTAGTCATAAGGGGACCACACTTTCAAAGAACAGAGGGGGAAGGTAGGGATGAAGAGTTTAATACATCTCAATAAATTTATTCCTTTCCTGAGCAAGCTGTCAGAAATCAATCAGCAGTCAGCAAAAGCTCCAACTGTATAATTTAATCTCAGGGCTCCTTCACAGCTCATATGACAGCAGAACTCTGTCCTGTGTTTTGCTGGGGACCACGTATTATTTGGCACATTGTGACAAAAAAGCAGGGACACAGTAAAAATGGATGAGACAAAGCGTATTCTGAGTGGGAAGAAAAAGATTTTTGATACGCTACTTAAAAAAAGCCTTAGAAATTAATTCATTTGCTACATGCCAAGGTCCAAATATGGTTATATTTGAGATCCTCTGTCCCACTGCTATCTTGTTTTGATCTATAGGCACTCACATCACTTTCCAGTAGACTGGTTTGGTAACTTTCTTCCATCTGGGTGGAATGAGGGAACCATGAAACATCCCTATGTTTAGCAAAAGACAGGGAAGTCATGACTTGGAAACTAGACTGACTGTATATCCACACATGGGAGGTTCTACAAGTGAGTATGTATAATAAAAGAGGGAGCTTTGGGGCAGATTGTTAACTGAAAGAAAGACTTGCATACAGCCACTGTGGATAAACACAATTATATGAGGGAAGTCCTTGGTCCCACCAGCATTTTCTTCACCTAACTTAAACAATCCTTAAGACCTCAAATACTGACTAAACACTGAGCAGATCAGGAACTAGCAATCCAGGTACAGACCAGCCTGAAACAAGTAAACATCTCATGAGACTTGCAGGACTTAAATTGCACTAGCTAAGTTCCCCCAACACCTGTATTTTTGTGCTGCGTTTGACAAAGGCTTACTAAATTTAAAAATCAATTTAATTTTTTCCCCCTTTCAAGGAAAATGTTTAAATCGATGATCATAACATCTCTGTCAAGAAACTGGATACTTCATTTCTGATGAGCATCAGCCTAGTTGATTTTAAAAAGTTAAAGCAGAAGGGCAGGTAAAACAATACACAATAAGCAGAAGCTACCCAGCAGGTCACTGAGGCTGAGATTTTCAAAGATGCCCATGAAGAGATATTTAAATTCTACTAGAATTTAGCACTTTAACCTTGAGGCAAAATTTGCTTAGTGAGTCAGACAGACTTTTAACTACACATGACCAGCCCTATTGAGCTATGCCAAGCTGACAAGTGTCAGCATGGTTTCCTACAGCCAGCAATATCACAGCCCTCATATTGCTAAGAGCTGTATTAGGTTCTGCTTTAGTCTGATAGAGAGCCTGCCATTTCAGAGCAAAAAAAGTCCAGGCTCCATTCCTCCACTAACATGAGTTTCCAAGTGAGCAACCTATACAGCAAGGAAACGCAGGAAACAGAGAAAAGTGAGTGATCAACATTTTTTACAGCTTTTTAAAAATGTTTTGCCCATTCCAATTTGAAACCACATTAATCCTATACACTATCAAGCTTCAGGCAATGAAAATGAAACAGAGGAACCCAGAAAGCTCCTCTGGAATCTGCCTGAAAAACTGGCAAATCGCAGCTCAATGTTACAAGAGAAAAGAGAAGCACAAAGTGATAGTATGATAGTCAACATGGAAGTGCAATCAGTAAGTCAGCAAGCAGGCCAGACTTCAGCCCTTGTGCTCTGATCAAGCAGTGTCTCTGGCTCACAGTTGGCAGAGTTTGAAAAAAACAGCAGCACGCAGTTCAAATGTCTGCTTATCCTTCTTAAAAGATTCAGTTCAAACTCCAGCCTTATGCCATACAGACACATTTCAGGGGCACATCCTCCCATTACCAGGAGCAAAGGAAACAGAGCTTTGAAGGTGACCAAAAATAAACTGCCTGTTAGAGGGGGAGAAATCTTTTTAAAAAAAACCCAACATATTAGCAGCTTTGTTTCACTTCATTTCAAGTCTGGTATTTGATGTCAACACTTCAGAAAAAAAAACAACTCAAGTTGGGGTTTGTTTTTTTTCTCCATATAATTAATTGTTTTCCTTGCAGCTTGTGGCATTATAAGGGCCTCATCAATTATAGGAAACAAAATATATTTTGGTCACCATAAATACTTTGCAAAGTATGGAAGCGTAGGGTGCATTGTAGAAGCTGTATTTGGTGAAAAAAGACGTAGGGATCTCTATAACAGACTATCTTAAACAGCGTGTTTCATGTGCATTGTCCAACCTTTTAAATGTCAAAAATCCCATACTATTTTGTTAAAGAGAAACATGCCATGCACTACTAATTGAGTAAATCAATACACAGAGAAGGCCATGAAGAGAATGAAATGGTTTTGACACATACAAGCAGTTGTTTTCCTGCATAAGAGGAAAAAAACTTGCTTGCCCTTTATGCTTTAATTAAGACAACCTCAGGAACACAGGGTGAAAGACCTTTCCTCTGCACCCTCCTCACCATTCTGCTCTTAACTCCCTGCTGTCTGACCATTAGTGGCGGTCAAAAGCCTGCAAACAAAAAAACAAGTCACTGTAGTATCTCAGAAGGGATTCAACCACCAGATGGGTTCCCACCAAGCTTCAGAGACAGGCTCAGAAACTGGTGAGAAGTATGTGATGAATTGTCGCCATAACAGGGGGCCTGTTATAAGGTGCATTTATGGGGTCCAATCACATGAGCTATCTGAAGTCTTTGGCAATTTTTTCATTTACAAATTTCTACATTTTATTGGAGATTTTAAAGCCTCCTTTGTCTCCAGAAAAGCCTTCCAAGGAGATTCTTACAAGACTTTTGCAGCCAAAAGACTAACAAAGGCAGGAATTTGGGCAGAAATCTTTCTCCAAAACCTTTCTCTGGGCTGATGAACATCCATGAAATAGCCTAAGACAACTTGCTTTGAAAACACTGTAAGGAGCTCCACAGAAGCACAGCTTTTGAAGCCACTGAGACATGCTCTTTCCCAGAGCTTTTCTTGTAATGCAAATCTCCCTCTGCTGCAATGCAAAGATGAGCAGTCTCGTCTGGCAGCTGGAGCTTCGGGCCCCTGTTGAGTAGCTCTTGGTGTGGTGCTTTTCTGTCCTGTTTGTGCCTCTATGGAAGTCAGGTAATGAAAGGCCATCCCTATGAACTGCTGTGCTAGCAAACAGCAGAGTGCATGTATGATGCATTATGTGATCTGCAGCTAGTTTCTCAGTCCCCAGTACAACCATTTGCTGAGAATCATATTCCCCAAGCACAGCACTGGCTTAGATTAATACCTAGGATGTCACAGCCTGCTTTCCTCATGCAACCTGTTTTTTTAAGGCAGCCTAGTGTGGACTGACAAGGTGTTGGGTTTGTGTGGTGGGGTTTTGGTAGCAGGGGAGGAGCTGCAGGGGTGACTCCTGTGAGAAGCTGCTAGAAGCTTCCCTGGCTCCAAGTCAAACCCGCCTCTGGCCAAGGCTGAGCCCATCAGCAACAGTGGTAGCACGTCTGGGAGAAGAGATTTAAGGAGGAAAAATCTGCAGCAGGGAAAGGAGTGGGGTGCAAGGGAAACACCAATGCAGACACCGAGGTCAGTGAAGGAGGAGGGGAGGAGGTGTGCCAGAGGAGGCTATTCCCCTCCAGCCCATGGTGAGATGGCAGATTGTCTCCATGCAGCTCATGTAAGAACCCCACACCAAAGCAGGTAGCTGCACCCAAAGAAGGCCATGACTCTGTGGGAAAGCCCACACTGGAACAGTCTGTTCCTGAAGGACTGCACCCAGCAGAAGGGACCCTTGCTGGAGCAGTTCATGAAGAACTGCAGCCTGTGGGAAGGACTGGCATTAGAGACATTTGTGGAGAACTGTCTCCCATGGGAGGGACCCCACACTGGAGCAGGGGAGGAATGAGGAGTCCTCCCCCTGAGGAGGAAGGAGCAGCAGAGACAAGGTGTGATGAACTGACCCCAACCCCCATTGCCCATCCCCCCGCGCTGCTGCAGGGAAGGAGGTAGAGAAAATCAGGAATGGAAGAAGGGAGGGGTGAGGGGAATGTGTTTTAAGTTTTGGGTTTATTTCTCATTATCCTTCTCTGATTTGATTGGTAACAAATTGATTTTTCTTTCCCACAAGTCAAGTTTGTTTTGCCTGTGACCATAACTGGTGAGTGATCCCTCCCTGTCCTTGTCTGGACCCATGAGCCTATTGTTATATTTTCTCCTCCCCATCCCACTGGTGGGGAGGAGTGAGCGAGCAGCCCCATGGTGCTTTGTTGTCAGCTGGGTTTAAATCACAACAGACAAGATGCCATTTCAGTCTTCCAAGGACTTTCATCCACACCTGTGATCTTTTGCTTACTGCCAGCTCTGAGATCCCCAGGTTGGGATTGAAAGGGAAATTAGTTTTAAGGCAAATTATAGCAACCAGAGATTGAGCTCAGCCAAGGCTTGCCTGACTGTCCCTACAGCTAGACAGATAATGCAATGAGGAACAAAATAATAATACGGGATTTTCTTCAAGTCAGAAAATG
This sequence comes from Elanus axillaris, assembly GCA_026212715.1. NCBI lineage: Eukaryota > Metazoa > Chordata > Aves > Accipitriformes > Accipitridae > Elanus > Elanus axillaris. The sequence continues at coordinate 29,287,935 of JANZLQ010000100.1, read as the reverse complement.
AGATTAAGAGACCTGAAGCTTGTGAAGTGGTGTATGACCAAATCAACAAGATACACTATGGAAACCAGGGGCACTAGCTGTGGCACAAAGCTAGAGTGACATAAGACCAAGTTGAAACAACCTTTTCCCCTCACCCTTCATGATTTAGGGTCTATAGGAGGGCCAGATGTTTAGAGCCCAGATGCACAAAAACCTGTAGAGCATTAATTACAAAAAAAGAGACTCTGCCCCCATCAACTTCTGGAGTCCTGTTGTTGGCATCTGTGCACACATAATACTCATTAGTGCCTTGACACTTGTCTATAAGTTATTTGCACTCCCAATTCAGAGTGCCTGTGGCTGCCAAGCATCCTTGAATCTGTTCAGGAGGGACATTATCCTCTTGCAATTATTTACACCTTCCCCTAAGTCAAACTCTGAAGTACTTCCTTTTAAGGACAGAATGTGTTACTCAATACACACAGGTAACATCAAAACTTCCACATCCTTCTCTCTTTACTGCCCAGGCAATCCTATTGCTTGCTACAATTCAGCTAGAGTATGACTTTCTGTAGCTGAAGGCAACAAAGTTTGTTATTGTCCTGAATGAAGTTTGATCCTGAAGAGACCAGAACTAACAGAGCTTGTTTTGTGGTAATTTTCTGTCCACCATTTTGAAGGAGGAAGACGATTTACTAACAGATGAAACCTCTTTGCTTCAAGAGAATTGCATAGGAAGCAGTATGGAACATTCATGAATGTGGTCAAGATCTGAATGCAAACCTCTGTTTTCTACCCAAAGATCTGAGACATAAAGGGTGATTTCAGTTTTCCGCGTGCTAAGAGATTACAGATGGAAAGATTAAATGACTAGTCAAGCATCACACAGAAAAGCAGTGGCAAAACCATTTACACTCATTCTTACTTCTGCATGACACTGAAGAAGAAACAATCCCATTGACCTGATGCAGCTCACAGTATCCATCAAGCACATGGATGTCCTGCCACTTTATTTAATTATTTGGTGTGATGATCTCAGAGTGAAATCCTAAAAGATCCCTTAAGCTTTTCTTTTTTTATGACAACAGAGAACAATACAGTCCCACTTTTAACTCCTTAACTTTTCATGACCATTGGTAAGATCAGAAAATCTCATATACTCCACAATCTTAGGAGCCTTGGGCTGAGAATGCTGGCCTGGAAGTCCTTAAGGCAAGGGTAAATCAAATTGTGTGATTTTCTTAAATGGTACTTTTCTAAGCATGGAGTCTTCCCTCTCTCTACATATATATTTCAGAACTGTGCAAAGCTCTTCTCGAAATGAAAAGACTCAGGAAGTGAATCAATAGTTTTCCAGTAGAGTCAAAGCTACTAGGAAGACAGTTAAATCAGACAAATTAAAAGTTAGGCACAACTTCAACAGTGTAACGTGAGTAACGTATTGTGTCTTCTGTAGAAGTCAGCTGATTAACACCTCAATGTAACATGTTCCAGCAACGTGCCTTTTAGTACCAACCTTACCATAAAAAAAAGTAAGCAAAAAAATCATCAAGAAGAAGATCCAAATATTCTAATTTTTTCACATCCCAGGGTATAGTATGAAATGAAAGGTAATCAAACAATTACAGAAAACACAACTAGCAAAAGATCATGTCTAATCTATTTCTACACCCTTAGGAATGACCACTTTGATCTAAGCCAACCCCAATAGAACTTACTTTTTCTTAAGGGTGTTAAAAAAATCACATCCTTCAAATTGTTTAGGAATAAGTCTTCTTCCAAAGCTTTTGGAATTAAAAAGTTAGATCAGAGCCCTTTAAAGAAGCATCCCTCCTATAAGACTTCCAACATTTTATATTTTGAGTAAAGACTGGCATCTTGAAATAAGAGCTTTCTTCACAGCTGAGAGTCAGAATTTAGTGTATTCAGTTCATGACCTTGGAGAATTCCCTTACTCCACCCTCTTTTTCTTTTATAGAATAGTTTTAGTAGTTCAGAAAGACTCAGAAGTTCAACTGATATTGGAAACTTCATATGAAAGATTGTAAGAGTGAATGATTCCTTTGTTCATGACAAACATTTCTTCTTGTTCTTTTCAGTGAGGTTCATTAAAAACTTCCCTTGTACTGTCCCTAACTTCCCCATATAAAACTGAGACATTTGGCACTGAACAAATCCTAAGAAGAGTAATAAACAATTCTCACTGCAGTGCTGTGGATACAAAGTGGACACAAAGTGGACAATGCTATTTCATACCACCCAAGAAAACAATCCTTAATTTGTAAAATTCTTCAGTGCACTACAGTCTTACTTCTATTCTCCTTACTCTCTGGGAGCCAAATGGCTTCTTCCATAATGAATGCTAGCATAGAGGGAAAACTAATTTGAGTAAGACCAAGTATTCTCCCATCCTGATCAGGCACAGTTCAAAAAGTTGCAAAAGTCTTCACAATAAAGCTTTGTCCTATTACCTTGTGTCTGGTCCTAGTGAATTCAGTGCTTGGACTTCCCCCCTTCCTTTTGTTTTAGTTGATAATGGAATTGAGAAGTAGAAGGAGCCCAGGCTAAAATTTTAAGGAGGTGTCTCTTACCAAACACTGCTGTGTGGTGTCTCTGAAGGCCTCCAGAATTTTAAGAGCTGGCATCCTGAGGATAAGAAATGACTATGGACAGTGTTGTGTTTTACATACTAAAGTGTTCTAGGAAGCCTACTGAGAAGAAAATGAATTTCATTTCCCTTTCTTTTGTACACTTTAAGGTTTGACACAGAGTATATTGTGCTTGCAGCTATGTCAGTATGTACTTTGATCAAATAGTATCTCACAAGCTAAGCAGGGTTAAAACTAAAGCAGGGCAGGAATTTTTGAGTCAAAACCTGTATTCCACAAGAAATTGTCAATTCAAACTTTTTTCTTTTTAGAAGAAACTTATCTTGACAAAGATGGGATTTCTGGTCAGTATCTAGACATGGATATGCATGCAACCCAACACAACGCATAACCTACCAGTGGGGGAGCATGTGGGAAATCTGTGCTGAGGTCTTTTCTGCATCCATTTCAGACCTGGACCTTTGTTGTCTTTGTTGCAGGTAAATACTTCAACTACTGGCCTGTGGAATCAGCATAGGGATTACCAAATTCTTCATACAAAGAAAAGAGCCTTAAAAGCAGAGACATGGAAACCGTGTCCTCACAAGTACATCATACATGGGGGACGGAAACCGAGATTCTTGTGGCAGCTGAAGCCTTTGACCTAAAGCCTCACAGGCTTTGGTCACACACTCTATGATGTTTTGCAGGGGGAAAATTTCTTGCCTGCCCACCACACACTCCTCCTTCCACCAGGTTACACCGGTCATTCTGTCACCAATACATCCAGAGAGTTCTCAAAGCAGAAAGCCTTTGAATTTTCTAAAAATGTAGGGGGATGAAGAAACTACCTAAAAACTCCAACCAGAAACTCTTCACCAACTTGAATAATAGCTACTTCTGGCAACACTGGAGATTCTGAAGGTAATTTAATGGCTTCTAAACCAAAAATATGGTAGGAGAAATGAATTGCACTGGAAACACTGCCCTTTGATTGAGAGCTAAAAGTCGGGATCATTAATCCTGGTAATCAACAGTTCACTGATTGAAAGAAGTAGGGCTTAAGCCTTCCTCTCCCAATCAGATTTTAACCCTCTGAACCTCAGCTGTCCTAAATTTCCTCCAATTTTGACTTGTTATTTCATAGCCTTCATTCCCAGAGTTAAATCTATGTGATGGAGTCACTCACTGTTCAGCTGCTGCCACATTCAGCACTATCAGATTCACATTAGCTCATGTTGGGTGTATTTCTGAGGAAAAATAAAAAAATTTTTAAAAAAATTTCAAACACAACAGATTCTCAAACAACCTGTAGAAAAAAAAACAAATGTATTTTTGGTGGGAATAGTTCTATGCAAACCAGAGAGACTGGAAAACAAAACCACCTCATTTTAAAACTGTTGCTGGAGCAATCCTTCACTTTTTTCAAAATCTGCAAATTTTCTGAAACTTAGCAATTCTCAGGTTGCATTTTAATGTTTGATTTTTCACTGGCTCTAGTTAGTACAACCATCTGCAAAATGCTGTGGGATTATTTGAGAGGAAAAACTTATGCATATGAAATAATTATGTACATACTTATTAAACAGGCAAATTCTAAAGTCAATTCCAGCATGTCAATGCTATTTCTTCTAGAGTATAATCTAATGTTAAAAAACATCTTTGCTATTCTATGATCATGAATCACTTTCTATGTGTTTAAATGTTAGAAATACATATATACTTTAGTTGAAGTGTCATATTTAGACTTAACTGTAAGCTTCAAAATTCAAAAAAAGCTGCTTTAGGAAGAAATGGGTGCACTGATTTGAAAACTATAAGCATCACTACCCACCCCTGTGTCGCATATTAAACTGCCCTTATCTTGACCCACGAGCCTGTTGTTATATTTTCTCCCCCCTGTCCAACTGAGGAGGGG
>JANZLQ010000100.1:29251760-29283350 GCA_026212715.1 Elanus axillaris | reverse complement strand
CTGTCCAACTGAGGAGGGGGAGTGATAGAGTGGCTTTGGTGGGCACCTGGCGTCCAGCCAGGGTCAACCCATCACACCCTGTTAGCTGCCATAAGGAATTAGAGATTTTCTCAAAAAATATTTAAAGCCACCAATTAAAATTAACAGAAAGAGGGTTCAGCAAAACTTATGCTCTAACTTTCTTTTTTTTGGTTAACTATGGAGTGCCCTTTCCAAACCGTTTTCAGCAGCAGGGGACATCTAAAGGCTGAGTAACATACTGCAAAGCAAACATGTAATTCCATTCAACAGCCCACTCCTTGAACACAAAACAGTATGCTTCAGATCATTAGACAGAGTTACTTTACTAAACCTGTTGAGGTTTGGAAGTACTCAGGACAATCTTTCTATCCATATTCTTTGATTTGAAAATTCCTGAATTAGGGAATTAGTTGGAAGAAAATCTGATTTCAGTTCCTTGTGTCTGATTCTATTTTTTCATTCCCATTTTTGCCAAATATAGAAACATTGATGTGTCTAGAGAGAAATGATTTTCAGAGATACAGTAATTATAAAGATAGGAGAGGCTTATACAGGCATTGATGCCATATCTGAGGCACTGTAAACATCCATGAAAACACTCTTACATCACAAAAAGTGTGAGATTACCTAGCTCAGTTTAGACTGCAGTGAACAGAGATTAAAATGAATTGCATTATTTTTCTTTTGACCCAGCAGTCGGGGACAGTTACTGCAGCTCAGCTGATGTGTAGTAACTCAGGACAGTAACCTGAGTGAGCACTTGTACCTCACAGCCACATCACAGGTGGTGTCAATGAGCATGTTGGAGCAATCCTCACATCAGAACCACTGCACCAGCACAAGGCAGCTGAAAATCCAACCTCCACCTTGCACACCTGGACATGATCTCCAGTCCTACAAACATCCCCAGGCTGCTAACCTCCCTGGGCAGAGTGACCACCAGGTAGCTCAGCACCAGCTTCTGTTTCAGATCCCTCAGACTGTCTGCGTGCAAACACAGCCCACATGAAATAACTTAAGTTACAACCACCATCCATCTCCAGGCTATATAAATCTCACCAGCAGTTTATAAAACAGCAAATCCTGGGGCCAGCTGTGAAATGCCATCTCCCAGTTCAGATAACAGTTGTGCCATTTAACATCAAATAACAAACTTTTCACTAAAATAAGCAATTTACATAGCACTCTTCCCTGCAAGAAAAGAGATGAACAGCATCCCTCCACACCTCTGGCTTTTGCTGCTAGATAATTATTCATTTGCAGTTTATCAGCTAATTATACACGTGCCTTGGCATTTGAAGACATAGGAGCATACTTTATTTAATGGCTAGTAATTACACAGGCCTACTCTGATCCCTGTACTCTAACAGGAAGGCTTTTTTGTTTTCATCCTCATGCTGTCAACTCTAGAGGTTAAAGATCCCTGGACAGCTGGTTATTATCTTGTTGTACACAGAAGGCAGCTTATACTTCATGTGATGATACAGGCCTCCCTAATAATTCTCCGTTAATACTACAAATTATTTCCTTCAGAGCTGAATGCTGACCTCAGTTTGTTCAGAGTGTATGTGAAAGCAGCTTTTGTTTTCATGTCTAGGTTGAAAATTACCAGGTGTGCAAAAGGCAACATGACAACCAATTCACTGTTATTTTTTCCATGGGAACAGGCCAACACATAGGCCTTGTGCTTCAGTTCAACATCTATGCAACCTACTGCTGCAGTTCTCAGCCTAGGTATGCTGCACTACTGGGATGTCCCTGTGAGACAGGGTGTGAGGCTCAGAATATGTTGATGGGGCAGAGATATACAGATATAGCAAGATGCAAAGAATTCCTCTTAACTTGGCACAGATGGTTGAATACCACAGCTGGAGGGAATGAGACTTCAGGCAGGAATGCTGCCAGAAAGGGAAAATATTGACAACAGTTACAGTTGTGGAGAACAGGTTTTGAATTTGTTCCCATCAGTGTTTGCAAAGGAAGTCTCAGCATTACGATTATGCTCAGATAATTGAGATTTAACTGTGGCCCATTTCGTTGTGGGAATGCTCAGAAAAGATGAGGTGAATCAGTAAGTGGCATGGAGGGAGCACACATAGATTAAGGTTCTTTAAATTCCCAAATGGACATCATTGTTCTGGAAATTCTTCAAGGCCTGCCACTCATTCCTCTAATCTAAGACCACTTTATTTCTGAATGAGGGCATTCACGTGAGCTTAGGAGGCTAATTTGTTCCATTAGTCGATACGCTGTACCCCCTCTGAGTTTACTTCTGTAGACAAGGTCTGTCCCAGCTATTTATTACTGAAGAACCTTTAAAGTTTCTGGCCTCCAAACACGAGAAAGAGGTAATACATATGCTTTTAACAAGTAGGGACTTCAGAGACTATGCTATCCAAATCAAACATTTGCATCTCTAACCCCTCTTCAGAGTTATGCTACTGAACACTTCTGATTTTGGTAATGGATTAATTCTAGAGCAGAGTGGAACCTTCAACCTACCACTCTTATCCCGGCTAGCTGTCAAACCATTTACCCATCTGTGATCTGTGCTAGTTGAATCAATCAACCTACATGAATAGCAAATGATCTGTAGGCTTTTTATGATGGAAGCATTTCTTTCTCACTTGAGACAAACCACCTTTGGGAAACCATCCTAAGTCAGCAAGACTGCAGCAGCATCTAATATAATGAGTTAATACAGCTTAAGAACTCAAAAAAAAAGGCTTTCAAAAGTAATAGGACCAAAAATAGGTAATGCACCCTAGCTTTCTAGTTACTCTGACTTTTGAACCTGTTAAAATTCCGAATTTCAAGCTTCTCTGTGCATCTGTGGTTTTTATTTTTGCCAAATGAAACAAAAGCCAAAACACTTATACAAGAAACCCATTCTGGGTGCTTTATGACTCACAGATAGTAAGAAACCATAGCACACAACCTATGAAAGATGATTCTTTTTGAAATCATCCAAAAAGAGCAAAATACTGAATTAAATGTTAAGCTGCTGGAAGCTTCCCCTTTGTCCAACAGACCTAATACCAGCCAGCTCTAAGATGGACACACCACCAGCCAAGGCCGAGACAATCAGTGATAGTGGTAACGACACTGTGATAACATTTTTAAGTAGGGAAAAAAAGCTGGGAAACAGGGGGAGAAATGGCAGCTGGGGAGTGAGAACATGTAAGAGAAACAACTCCGCAGACACCAAAGTTAGTGAAGAAGGAGGGGGAGGACATGCTCCAGGTGCCGGAGCAGAGATTCCCCTGCAGCCAGTGGTGAAGACCATGGTGAGGCAGGTTGTCCCCCTGCAGTCCACGGAGGTCCACAGTGGAACAGATGCCCACCTGCAGCCCATGGAGGACCCCACGCCAGAGCAGGTGGGTGCCCAAAGGAGGCTGTGACCCCGTGGGAAGCCCAAGCTGGAGCAGGTTCCTGGCAGGATCTGTGGAGAGAGGAGCCCACACTGGAGCAGGTTTTCTGGCAGGACTTGTGATCCCGTGGGGGACCCACGCTGGAGCAGTGTGCTCCTAAAGGACTGCACACCGTGGAAGGGACCCATGCTGGAGCAGTTCGTGCAGAACTGTAGCCCGTGGGAAGGACCCACGTTGGAGAAGTTCGTGGAGGACTGTCTCCTGTGGGAGGGACCTCACACTGGAGCAGGGGAAGAGTGTGATGAGTCCTGCCCCTGAAGAGGATGAAGCAGCAGAGACAACCTGTGATGAGCTGACACCAACCTCCATTCCCTGTCCCCCTGTGCCACCTGTGGCGCTGGGGTAGGTGGAGAAGCTGGCAGTGAAGTTGTGCCTGGGAAGAAGGAAGGAGTAGAGGGAAGGTGTTGTGAGATCTGGTTTTATTTCTTATCAACCTACTACATTTTGATTTGTAATAAATTGAGTTAATTTTCTCCAAGCTGAGTCTGTTTTGACCGTGATGGTAATTGGTGAGTGATCTCTCCTGTTCTTTTCTCGACCCACAAGCCCTTTGTTATATTTTTTTCTCCCTTGTCCAGTGAAGGAGGGGGGAGTGATAGAATGGCTTTGGTTGGCACCTGGAGTCCAGCCATGGTCAACCCATCACAACCACCAGCATTAAGCCCTAAGCATAGGGTAATAGGAGGTTTTTAAGCATCTTATCTCTCCTATTTTAATACATTTTCCCTCATTAGTAAGGTGTGCATCATGCCACCCTTTGTCACTGGTCCAGAATAATCACTTGTTGTTGCTACCGAAGAAGGGAATGGCATATGTTTCTGCTCAAGTGGTAAAAATTCCAGATGTTTCCTGAATACCATTGGGTCTTATACATGTAAATACCTAGCTAATAGGTCCTGTGCTAGTGGATAGCACTTATGGATATATCAAATAGTGCAGAGGTTTGTAGGTCCATTAAAAATTATTATTGATCTGCATCTGTATTGTTTCCTTCATTTAACTATGCATCAGTTCTACTGAAAATGCTCACCTCCTTTCAAATCCACCTTTATCTTTTCCTGCTGCTAAACCAGTGGCACTAGTCTTCACACAAGACCAGCCAAGCTTGCAAATACACATTCTCTGGGAAAGAGACTAACATTTTTTTCACAGAAAGCCAGGAGAGGCCTGACTGTAGACACTGTGAGGGGAAGACACAAAGGAGAATTTATGTAGTCTCTTGATTTCCAGAGTTATCTGACCAGGTAGCTCTGCTCTGGAGAAACAAGTAGAATCATAGAATCATTTAGGTGGGGAAAAAACCTTTAAGATCGAGTCCAACCGTAAACCTAACACTGCCAAGTCCACCACTAAATCACGTCCCTAAGTGCCACATCTACAAGTCTTTTAAATACTTCCAGGGATGGGGACGCAACCACTTCCCTGGGCAGCCTGTTCCAATGCTTAACAACCCTCTCAGTGAAGAAATTTTTCCTAATATCCAATCTAAACCTACCCTGGCACAACTTGAGGCCATTTCCTCTCATTCTGTCACTTGTTAGTAGTATCAATGGCCTCTAATTGCCTAGTAAATACATTCTTTGATATAGCATATTAAGGAGAGGGGAAGACAGCAACCAAAGCTGTAATAGGCCAGCATTAGTTTACCAGCTTTTGTATTGGAACCCAATAGTGAGTTGAGATGTTTCACAGTCGCTCAAAGCTCACTGTAAAGGAAAAAACAATTTCTGGAATAGATTATAAAGGAACCTATTCTGCTCTCACTTACTTGGTCTGTAACTTTGGAGCTTTTCCATACTCAAAATGACATTATTAGAAAAAACGCCACACAAAATATAGGGAAAGCTATATATACACACATATTCAAGGGAATAACAACACAGAAAAAGGGAAGGAGTGCTGCAATTCATAGCAGCAGTGCTTGCCTGAAGCTCAGAAACAGGAGAAATATCAAGCCTGATTCCAGATCTCTTGCTCTAGACAAAGTAAGGAGGGAACGATCCAATGAGAAGCAAGTGGGTAAATAGCAGAAATACCACCTTCCTTGGTTACTCAAAACAGTACAGTAGGACACAGAGAGTCTAAGTTCTTTGTGATGGTGACAAGCTTTTGTTTTAAAAGGTGAAGAAAACTATAGGAAATAAAGTAGGCCTTTAGATTTGATTCCAATAAAGGAGAAACTGTTAAGGACTGAAATGTGGAAGGCAATGCAGGCGGAAGTGATTGTAAGACAGCAGAGGAAGGGAAAAGAGACCAGGAGAATGAGGCCAATGGACTTCAAAAAAAAAGAAAGAAAAGGAAAAGCAGCAGACTTCAACACATTCAGAACTGTGAGGCATGGTCTTTTGGGAAGATAATCTAAAGGTAGAGAGAAATGCAGGAGATCTGGTAGTTCTGAAAGGGACTGTATCAAAAGCACAATAGCAGTCTATCCCAGTACAGAGGAAAGATAGTGAACATCGCTTGAAACCAATATGGTTACATTAGGAGCACTTTAAAGATCGAACAATCAAAAAGCAACTGTATAGGAAGTAGGAACAAGGACAGGCAACTAAGAAAGAGTACAAAGGAATAGCATAAGCACGCAGGGATAAATCGGAAAGGCTAAGGCATAAGATGAATTACAACTAACAAGGACATAAAGGCAACAAAGAAAGCTCTATAAATAAATTAAAAGTAAGAGGACAGTGAAGAAAAGCATAAGCCCATCAGTTAATGGAGAAGAACAAATCTGATGATGCTGAGAATGCAATATTATCTCTGCCACAGCCTCCAAAAGAGAAAGGTTAGTTGTGACCCAGTACTTAACACAACTCTAAGGAGATGAGAGAGCTGGCCAGAATAGGGAACAAGTCGAAGACTGTTTAGATGAGTTAGGGCTTCCTTGTCCAGGGATATGAAAATGCAGTAAATTCAGGTGTGAATTTACCCTATGACACTGCACCAGCCAGCACCTGCTTTAAAAGTGATGCACACCTGTATCCACAGAATAAGCAGGCAGGGGCATTATATTGTTCCAGAAGCTGGTTGGTGTCTGACCTTGACAAATAGGTGGTGGTGACAGATCCAGGATATTTCTAGAGATAAGAGAAGGAATATATTCACAGAGGCAAATTCCAGCACTCTTAAGAATTTTTTTTTTCTTTTTGGCCAACTCCTTGAATCTGTTCAGCTGAGAAGTATGCAAAGGACCAGTGTCAAGGCCCCACAGCTACCAGCTCTGTGTAAACAGGCAATGCCAGCTTCACTCTGCCATCTTCCACAGAGGCTGGCCCTGCAAAAAAACACAAGCAAGCATTCCTGCAGTCAGAAACATGACCCCTTGGTGTTATGGGATGTGGTGCCCAACTGTTTTTGCTGCTCAGTCAAGATACAGACAACCTCTTATGCTCCAAGATCTTGTCATTTCTCTCTTGGCTGACCAGGATGTGTCCCTGCCTACTGTCTTCCATATGGCACAGACCAGATGAAGTGTGTGCTCTCAGGACTCCAAGTTTTAACTGTCCTCTATTAATAACAGATTCTTCTTTGTGTTGCAGAAAGTGACTCTGCAGCATTTTCTGGTAAGGGAAATTATAGCTTGGCATCTGTTCTTTTCACTGCCAGAACCTGATTGCTCATCTTATTATATCTTACAAAATTGCTCAAGACCTGCAAGGAGAAAATTGATTTTCAATATGGCCTTTTTTTAATAGGCACACTTAAGATCATGAAAAGCACCGTAGCAGTTCAAAACACCACAGCTCTTTTGCAGGGACAGCCATCATAAGGGCATTAGGAAATAAAGATGTGGAGCTTCAAAACATAACAGCCCAACATCGACTGATACAAAGATGATCTGCTTGATCAAGAAGCTTTGCACAATGTTGTCCCATTTCAGCTTAGCTGGAAACAAGTCTATCGTTTAACCCTGGGTGGTGAGTGAGCACAGCAGAGAACATCCCCATACCACAGAAAGAGTAAGATGTTTTGTAGCTATTCCCTTCTCTTGCAATCTCTCCATTTCCAGGTCACCAAGTCCCAAAGCTGGGATTTCCAACTAAGCCAACACAGTACCAGAACAGCCTTCGCACTTTTTAAAAAATGGCACAGGTTCAAATCAGGAAGCACCCTCACAGCTAGGATTGATATTCCTACGCACTATCACCCAATGTTAAGGTGTAGTAGGACCACACAGCCAGGAAGAGCTGTATTTCTGCATTTAACTGTGCTCTCTGCTGAAGAGAAATTATGTTAAATCAATAGAGAAAACCATTCCTGACTTTTATCCTGCTGCCAAACCTTGCCAGCAAGATAAAGGTGGCAACCACCTACTGGGTTACACATGGCTTTCCTAAGCCTCACACTATGAATCAACAATAGAAATAAAACTGTAAGAGGTAAGGATCTGTGGAAAATGGCATACCCTTGCAGGTAATGTGCCTTCTACAAAAAAGTTCACAGAGTAGGTGAATGTCTCCATTCCTAGAAGTCATTTGAATTTCTTTATAGGGCAGTCAAGCTGTTATGTTTGCCAAATGGCAGCTAGAGAATAGACATTATTAATAAATAGCCATTATCCACATGGTACTCGTACCATTTACTTGCATCTCATGTACTATTGCTCCTGCACAACAAACCTACACAGCTTGAAGACACAGCCTATAGCTGGCCATGCCCCAGAAGCATTTCCAAGAGGCAGCACTTGCACACAGACCCCAGAGCTGTAGACAAGCTCAGAACAGAGTCCAGCTCTAGCATACAATGATCAGCCTCTGGCTGCTGCTGAGCACACCAAAATACAAAAGCCAGGCAAAGGGAAATGATCTGACTTCTGAGTCAGACTGTCCCACCACTCTTAGGCTCACAGTTCTGATTCAGTCTCTTTACACGTCCCCTTTCCCCATTCCTGCTCAGTCAGGCCACCTTAGCAGAATCCAGAAGGGAGAACCACAAACATGCTATGAGGTTCTAAAAGAAAATATTAACCCCAAAATTGATATATTCACATCTTTGAGGAACTGACTGCAATAAACCTGCCTAGAGAGACCCTTTCTGTTACGTCCCTGCATCCCCCAGTTATCAGGTACATACAGCTCCATGACATCCATGATTAATAATGTTGCATCCTAGTCATTGTACAGCAGCTGAGCACAGATTTTTCCTCCTTGTGCTTAAGCATCACAGCAGCAGCACAGAGGATGCTTTCATCTCCAAAGTCAGGGGAGGAACAGCTAGAACAACCTCAGTAAAGCAGGTGGGTCAGGGTGAGAAGTGCTTTAGCCTATGGAGATGCAGTCTCTATTCAACAGACACATTGTGCAGCTCAGCTAGTTAATGTTATTGTGCTGGTTTGATACATAAATCATGCATTAGCACTTTTGTTCTTTGTCTGCAGGGCACACATAACTAACCAACATGGTGCAGAATTTGCTTTGGCTCAATAGCAGAGCTGCTATTCTAAGGACATTCATTAAGAGGAAGTGGCCAAGGGAAACAGACACAGCACAGTGGATATTTCCCTTTAATTGCCAATGAATATCTGTTGAAAGCCTTCCTCCCTTTTTCCTCAGTTTTAGTAGCTAGAGAAAGGATTGCATATAGACACTGAATAACTGGGTGTTCAGAACATTTCCAGATTTATTAAAGTAACTTTTTTCATTCCTCACCAGGACCTTTTTCTTCAGTTTCCCTCCCAGTTACTTGGAGATAACAAAGACTGGGATTGCTATCCACAGACAGAACTATGTACCATTCCCCTCCAAGTGATTCTAGTCCATTTTTTCAGAATACATTGTTATTTGTATAATATTCCAGCATTTGATATTAACAGATCGTTCATTCACCAGTTTCATTTCCTTTCATCGCTGGTCTTCACTGGCTAAAAACCCCACTACTACTTCTCTCAAAGGACACCAAGACCTGCACATATGCAATCACATCCCTTCCTATGCATGCATAAATCCTGCATTGCACTGAACAAGCCAGGAATGCAGTCTGCAGAAATCTCCTTTCAGCATAAAGTCTGTGGTCTGTATGCCAATGAACTTAAGTTTAGCCTGAACTAGAGACAGAAGACCAGTGGTCCTACTCCACTGCCATTTCCTTCTGGTAATTTTACAGCAAGGTAATACTAAACAGAAAACTTAAGCACTGAAACAATGAAAGGTAAAACATAAGGGGAGACATAAAAGCTGCAGCTTCAAGTGACATTTGCCAAGATTGTTCTGGCCAAGTTAAAAGCAGTAAATGCAATCTGCTAGGAAGCTCCAAGGGAATAGACACCTGTAAGCAGTTTGAGAAGAGAAGCCACTGAAAATAAGGTAAAAAAAAGACTAGAGCTGAGTTCAGGCACCCAATAAATACCACAACCAATTCCAGCCAAGTCTCAGCCTGTGTAACCCCACCTAAGCTTAGAGAGACTGATGATGCTCAGAAGTTCACAGGGACCAGATCTGAAGACTCTGAAATAAAATAATGAAATCCAGAGATCACCTCTACCAATTGACAAGGTTTTCATTGACTGCCTGGAGAACTCAACCATTTAAATCTGAATAAAACCCTACAGAGATTAAAATTGTTTTAAAAAGTCAAATTTTGATTGCAGGAAGGTAATGTGGAAGCAGTCTGCAAGTCTGAATTAGGATGAGTCATGCATATTTTATTTCCTTCTTCAGATGCAAATGCATGTCTAACGTATTTAAAGTTTCATCTATTGCCAGGCTGCTTTACCAGCAGATGTACAAAGGGAAAGGGATGACAAGGAAACTATAGCAAGACAATTTTCCCAGCACTTGAAATACTGAGTATAACAACACAGTAGATGTAGCGATGATCCACGTATCCTAAATGGTACAGAAAGAGGCGAATAGAAGGGTAAAAAGTCAAGGAGAACGGGAAGAAAAAAGGAAGCCCTTCTTCATTACTAGGATGAAATGAGATAGGCACAAGAACCAGCTGTATTTATGTCTTGCTGTGTTTACCTCCAACCACCCCAATGTTCTCTTGGTGCAGAGCAAGTTCTCCTCTCTCAAATATCTTGAGCACCCTGAAGTTTCCTCCAATGCATGGAAAGAATTTTCCAGGCACCAACACCAAAACACAGCTATCGAGCCCTTCCTCTTTCCCTGATCATGTGTCCCTAGGTGGGACATTTGGGAAGTTAAGCAGCACAGGAAACTTGGTGGACAGAAAATACGGGGTGAGGAGAGGAGGATGTTCACAAAGCTTCCCATCTTTTTTCCATCACCAGATAGCCCAGAACCAGGAGATCTCATGTGAAAAAATTCTGTCTGCCTTTTTGTGCCTTGAAAAAGCCCCGAGGAGCATTCAGAAAGAGTAGCCAATAGGTGTAGGAGTGACAATGAATTACCATAGCTTTGTAAGAATAGCTTGCTTTGGGCCAGGTCTCAGAAGAATATCCTGTCTGAGACAGAAACAAGTCAAGGCATTACAGTGAAAGCAGAAAGCAAGTTTCAGTTTGGGACTCTGAGCCCCACACCCATTCTGTCTCCTATAGCACCAAAGCTTTCTCATGGCCAAGAGGTCTGGAAGAAGACCAAATCACTGAAAGTAAATGAGTATTTCCAGTAACACTACTCCTTTCACCTAGCCTTATTCCTAATGACTAGAAGCTGCTGCTCACAGAATAGTAGGCATGAGAGATGGAAGGAAACCAAAGGACCAATTAGGTCATTAATCCATCAAGTTGACAGAAGATTAGTCCTTAGAGCATATTTCTTACTGTTTTATCCAGTTTACTTTTTAAACAACCCCAGCAATGGAGGCTTTATCACATCCCTTGAAGAAATTACCCACAGCTTGTTAAAGATCTCTCACCAGGACAATTTCAATTCTTTCCAGCCTACAGATTCTCCTTTTCTTAATTTTATGCTACTGCTCTCAGCAACCTTTTGTGGCCTGCTTTGTAGGCCATTCCCCAGCACGCATTCTGCATGTGCGCATGCATCCTTCCTTATCCTCTAGCCATGTAAACTACATTCAGCATTTTCATCCTTTCCAAACACATCTTCCAGCCCTTTAGATTTAGGGAATAGTGATAGCTTCTTTTGGATGTTTTTTCCCTGAACTTCCCTCCCACTTGTCTCTATGTTCTGGTGTCCCGCTGTTTTTGAAAAGCTCAGACTGGCACACTGACCTGTTGAAAGAAATAGGACAAAAAGACACAGCAGACTATGGAATGATATCAGTTGCACCAAATTCCTTCCAGAGGGGAAAACACAAATGGTTTTCTTTCCTAGTGAAGCAGTGGGATGGGAGATTGCCTGGCTGCTCACTCCTCTATAGGTAAGAGCTGCCCTTTGACTGCACCTTCACCTACCTAGCAGAAGAATCAGACTAACCTCTGGTACAGAGAAAAAAAGCAAGCATGAGCACAGAAAAAAACACTTCCAGGCAAGTACATTCCCTACTGACACCATTACTACATCCAGCCACAGCAGAGGTCTGGTTCTCAGAGCACCACTCCTGGCTCTGGGTCAGGTCTCAACCTCCCCATATGCTGAAATGGAGAGCAGGTGCAGTAATCGCTTGTAGGACACCTGATGGCAGTCAGGGCCTGGGCTGCCCTTTGCTAGATTTCAAAAAGCATGGCCAAAGACTGGCTACACACTGGAGGAATCTGTGGAGACTGAGTCTCTTCCAATCTGAGGGCTGGAAATCAGAGAGGGATCACACACCAGAGAGCCCTAAAATGGAATAAACAGTTCTTACAAGATGTTTTTGCTTAAGTAGGGTATAAAGAGTAATTTCTTATCATGGCATCTAACAGAGTTGCTGTCTGTAATTACAAGCAGTGGAGTGCCACAAACAGCACAGCACTGCTGCTGGATACTCTGAGGCAGAGATTCCTAAGGGAGCCAGTTCTTCTCAAGGCTGACTTGCCCAAGTAGAAATACTGCAAAACACACTACAAATTACTCCAGCACCACTGAAGCAAGAAGCTTGTGCAGATTTACATCTGATGAAGGTCTGGGCAGGAGAGCAGAACCACACAGGTCGTTCCCCACGTCCTCACTGACTTCAGAGGGAGTGGTATGCACCAGTCAGAGCACATCTGGGCAAGGATGAGCAGGAGAATAGGCTCATGTTGCTGTGTCTATCTACTGCAGGCCACTTTGTTCAACTGGAGGGAAAAACAAAACAGAGGCTCTCGTGTGACTGGAGAGCCACAGACCACTAGGAAAGTCCAGAGGCAATTCAGTCTCAGGTAGTGACTGAGCTTTCCACAGAGGATAAATAACAGCTTCCTCCTCCTCTGCTCCTAGTTGAACAGGAGTTTAGGATCATGAGCAACAGAAATCTGCTCCTGACTATACCAGTTCTGTCTCTTCCTCCAATGGATGGAAAAGATCTCATTAATGCATTTTTACGCCACATCATCATAATCCCTCTTGACTTTCAATGGCTTTGAGCTACATCCACACACCTTGAAGAGCTGAGCTTTTTGCATGCCTGATAAACTCAACTTTAAACTGATTATTGAAATATCCAAGCTGTTCATGCAATGACTGCCAGCTGAAGCTGCACTCTCTTTACTGCTTAATCTTCACTTACTATGTCAGAATTCATTTGTTCTCTCCCACTGCACTTCTTTTTCCCAATTTTGCATTCCCAAGCCCTTGCACACACCCCTCTTCCCACCTCCACTGAGCACACTGCTTACAGGATTTCTGAAAATGGATCATTCAAGGGAGAGCTTCTTTGTTTCAAGGAATAAACCAAAAAAAGGCAACAAGAACAACTCAATTACTGTCTACTTGAGGACAAAACTAACAAAACCAGAGCATCTTTTATTCCTTTGTGTGCAGAAGGCAAATTTCATATTTAATTCTTCACTCCTCTTCTAGATTCCTAAGCATTAGTAAGTAGTAATCAGCTCTCTACTCTGCCGGAAGAGATTGCATTTTAGAAGCAAGCTGTCCCAACAAAAGTTTAAGTAGAAAGCATAAACATCAAGATGTAGCTACCATGCCCAGCAGGGGGGACAGAGCTCTTTCACCACCACCTATGCTTCAAGCAATGCACAGACTTACCTGAGCCGTGACCCCAGCATCTGAGCAAGAAATCCCCACAGGTCTGTCATGCTTGACAAGCCCTTCCTCCAAGTTGCCTCCAGCTCCTTTCATTCTCACCCCAACCAAGAGGCAGAGGGAAGAGAAACTCAGAACTCTCAACCCAGAAGCATAGTCCACATTGCTAACCCCTTGCTCCTCCTCCACATTACAAATTTGAAGGCTCTTTTCCTTTGCAGCTGTTTCCACTCTCTCCTGAGGGCCAGGGAAGCAAGGGCAGGCAGCTGCAGCCTTTCTGCAGAAAAGGGCATTTGCTGCTTGCTTGCCAGCTGAGGGACAATGTCCAGCCCCCTGAAGAAGGCAGCTATCACCTCTTCTGTGTGACATTTGCACGGTGATTTGGAACACAGCTATGTAAATGTAAGACAATCAGGGGATATTGTTCAAATCCTGTAAACCTATCTGAAGCCAAGAGGGAAATGCCAGTTTACACCACCCAAGTATCTAGGTCTGTGTAATTAACAATTAGAGATGAAGCACAGGGGCTGTAAGCAATAAGGCCAGGTTTACTCAGGTCTATGGCCAGCACTTAAACAGTTTTACTGTGCATAGATTTAATGAAAAGCAAAATTCTGTAAACACAGTTTAACTGAAAAGCAAAATTCTCTCAGAAAACAAAATTCAAACCAGATGAATGGATTATCTGACACCACATTTGTCATTGCAATGGCTGAAAAATTATCCAACCCATTGAACAGCATGTACTATCTTTGCAGGTGGGTCAGAAAAAGCCTAAGGCACAGAACAGCAGGTACAGTAGAGGTCAAACAGCACTATAGTGTGGGCACTGAGGCCAGCAGAAGCTGTAAACACACATGGGTTTGAGGATACCGCTTGGCAAAGCAGCATTTTCTACTTCTCTTCCACTGAAGCCATGGGAACACTAACAAGTGCAACACTCCCCTGCTTTCCCCACCCCAGTTAAGACTTGGCAGTGGTGATTTACTCAAGGCCCATGTGCCATACAATCAGATGGTTAGAAACATCCCAAGTCCTGACTTCCAACTAATGTATCTTCTTATGCTTTTGCCTGACAGATCAAACAACTTCTTTCACACATTTCCTCTTATACAACACAATCCACTGGCCTAAGATTTGCCTTTATTAATAAATACTGCAGCAATATCCTGAAAGTCACAGGGAAGAAGTACTGGCACTCCACAGGGCAATGTATGTGAAATACTCCAGTACTTTTGTCCAGGTTTTTCCATGCAGTTCCCTGTTTAATGAGTCCATCACCAGGTTTAATGACCTGCCAGAGCTTTAGAAACACTCTGCCCTCCTCATCAATGATTCACATGCAGTCTTAAAACTGTGCACAGATTAAAGAGGCTGCTGTTCTCCCACCTCGCTTCAACCCAAAGAGTTTTAAATATTTCATCTCACCACAGAACTCTTCTGTACACATCCCAAAGGTGCTCCAAGAAGCTCTTGCTGGGAGTTCAGCTTTACCTGGCAAAGGGCCTGCTGGCACCACAAGAAAGCTGTCGCTGCCAGGCCTGCCCACATACTTTATTTACTTTCTTTAATGAGTCCTGCATGACCCCAGCTGTCAAGAGCAGGGATAGGATTTTCTGAGGTGATTGGTGCTTTCTATTTATGGAAAAGCTGATGGAAGCCCTGATTGCAGGGACGGAACAAAGAAGTACCTGATCCACAATTACCAGGGTCAGCAGCAGCCTTCCTTCAGCTTCAAGGGAAATGGTCATGACTCTTCCTGTCAGCTTCAGTGGGATTTAAAGGGAACCAACAAATGCAGAAATGTAGGCAGGATCTTGCACTTCCCAGATGAGCACGTTGAGGATGATCAGTCTTCTAGGATACCAAGAACACCTTATAGCTCTTACTGCAAAGCAACCTTGATGTGAAAGATCTCGCCATCCAGACAGCTGTAGAGACTTCCCTCCCTGCACAAAGCAAGACTGTGCATTGTGATACAGTCCTCATGAACACTTTTGGTCCTTGGGGAAGGAGAGCAAAGTAGCTCAGGGGAGAGGGAAAAAGGCCTAGAGCCACTCCTCAGCTTTGCCACCAATGGCAGGATGCTACTGATACTAGTCTCAGCCGCCACCTCTCCATCTCCCAGATGGGAATGTTACCAGCAGATCACACTGTCCAAGGCATTTGAGGATTTACAGATCCCTTGTATGGTACAACCTATTACATTACTAGGAACAGCCGTATTTATGTGATGCTGTGGCCATGCATGGGTAGTGTCTCCCCAGCATTTATACTGTTTGTTGATAGGTCACTAATTTCATGGGAAATCCATTTTCCAGCAAGTTGGATAGCTCAACAAAGAGACAAATTACATTGTCTAGAAAAATAATTTGTAGTTTTTGATTTGCAAATCATGTATGCACTTTTTTTTAAAAGTCAGTCAAGCAGCTCTGAACACGTAAAGAGAAGGACAAATCCAGAGAAACAGACACACAGAGAGATAAATGCACACACACAGAGACACACAATTTCCTTTGTAGCTGCTTCAGCAGCTCTGGATTTCTTCCTACCTTTTGGTGTATTTCTCACCTAGAGGCCTTGGAAGAGGCAGGGAACAGGTTGCAGCCCCCTAAATAACTGTGCCCATATTTTTGCTTTCCATTACAGAGGAGTCTGATTTCACAGCCTGTAGGAAGGAGCAACCAGCCTGCATTTCCCCGGTGTTTTACAGTGGGAATTTATTGGCAGTGGAAGGTGCCTGCTAAAAGCATGAGGAATCAATCCTTGTCCTCACAACAGGAGTACAGGACAACATTAGTCCATGTTGTCCACCCTGACCAATGGGGACAACCTCAATTTCCATGTCCATTCAACCCCAAGAGTGTTTGGAACAGGGACATGCATCACAAGGATTTGAACTGGGACCACATAGGTTGCAGAAGGGCATTGAAACCACAGTGACTTTTGCTCCTGCCTGAATGCATGAGATGCAGCAGCATAGGGCCACAAGATCTATCTGCTCATCCCAACCACAGTTTGTTTTCTCCATTTTCAGCTAAATTGTGATGGGAACAGGGAAGATCTCCAAAACTTTTTTTCAGACACCCAAGTATTGACAAAGGGCTAAAAACCTGAGAGCCCAAATTCCCCAGTCCCTGTCCCAATCCATCTCCCCTGGTTTCTAGACCTGCAGCAGTCCAGCCTCTGCCAGCTTGGTGGTCCACGGCTAACAGCCACACTCAGTCTCCACACACCTGTAGTCACCCATGGCACAGGAAAGATTCCTCAGTAGATCATCCTGGGGCCTTCTGGAAAATTCCTGACCTTTGGATTTTCATTTAAACTAAAACATTTAGGACATCCATGGCACAGAACAGTCTGCATCAGCACAGCTCTCTTTACAACGCCTGTCCATGGTCAGGATTGTGGGTGAGGGCCCAGATGATCCCCCTATGCCACCAGGACAGTACAGCTGGCAGCACTTGGTCACATCATTTCCTTGTCTTCACTTCCTCTTTCATCCCATAATGGGAAATCAGGCCAAAAATCCTCAAGAGTTGAAGGGGATCATGTCACTCCACAGCAGATATGGCCAGATCATGAAAATTTTTGTTTGTTGGCATACTCAGAAAAGGAAGCCTTGCCTTCTACTTTGTAATTCAGCCTTTCCTATACGAGGAAAGAGTGATGAGTTTTGTGGGCCTGCAAAGGGTAGCTCTGCCTGAGAGAAAAGACAAAGATCCCTTTACTTAGTGCAAAACCAAACAGAAGTGAGCAATAAAGCACTGCAGAAAATGAGCAGGTAAGTACTTGCATTTTATCTTCAGTCAATACCTTTTCAGCATGGCTGCTCTCTGAAATCTGATTTTGTGTTGTACTGCAAATCCATACCCCCTGGGAAGCTTGCATCCCTCTTGCTGAGCATTAGCTCTCACTTCATTTGTGCACACAATCTCTACACAGCTGTCATCTCAACATCCAAGCAAGCTTAAACAAAAACATAATCTCTCCATAAAGCACATCTCTATACTCAAATAGCTGTTGCTCTCAGGTGTCCCATTCCATAAAATCCATCACCAAACCACTTTGCCTTCCTCAGAGAAGGGAGGATGTTCAGAGAAAAGAGCTCTGTAGTGCATCACAGGCTCAATTTACTGGGGCTCATTGCCTCTCCCTGGCTCACTAATCTTTTCTGGAGGTGAGAGGGCCATGGCATGGGTCCTTGGCCAGAGCCACCACAGCAGCCACGGAAGGACTCATCGTATATCCTCGCTGTACAACAAATCCATCATGCTAGGATGTGGCAAGAGAGAGCTTTCAGTTAAAGGGCTGCGTGATGAACAACTAGACCTTGAGGTGGATGCAGGAACCAGCTGATTGGGCAATAAAGTATCCATTGCCATAATGTCAATTCACTCCCTCTTTCTTTCATATCCCTTCTTGTCTAGTAGCTCAGGACAAAGAAAAGTAAACTGATCAATGCAGCTGCTGTTCAACCTGCACCCAGAAAACGCTGCATCTTTCTATTACCCTCTGTTAGCTCCAGCTGTCTTACTGTGATTGGTACAGGGTGAATGTCCACATTTCTGTATAAACCCCGTCCAGAAATCCTTGCAGTTTCACCACAGCAGTGAAGTGTTACACCAAAGGAAAAGATGCAGGTGCTGAGGCTGTTTCCAAACGCCCTTCCACCTAGCTGTCTCCAGTACAGCTCAGCCAGAAAGCCATCACCACAGCCCTCCCTAGGGATTCTTCCTGGAGTAACAGTGCGAAGGCCTGGGCGCTGCACTAAACTACCAGTGGCATCAGGACTCCTAAAGCAAGGAGATGTCAGGTACTCATTGTGCTACTGAAAACCTTATGCACTTGGCCAGTTAGAGTTATATGAAAGTCATCCTTGACAAATCATGAGGACAAAATGAGCATCTTCATCCCTAACAGAAGCAGGGTGACCTTAAAGAAGTTATCAGGGTTGAATTTATCCCATGTTATATAAAATCATCACAGTTGTCTCAAAGATGCAAAACATGAGTATGAGGGCAATTGTGTTAGTTAATTACACTGAGGAGTTAAGGTTAGTGGAACCAAACCCAAGCAGGTGTGAGTCATCACAGTTCCACTGGAGGCAACAGTTACATTATTTACTCCAGCTGAAAATATGTTTCACTAAGTTGAACAGAACAAGAAATGGCTATAAACAGAATTAGACTTATAAAACAGAAAAACACAATTTTCTGTCCTTAAACTAAATCTCCCTTCCACGCTGGATTTCAAACCTGGGAACCTTGTCAGGTGAAAGTCAAGGCCCCCCATTTGCTGACTTACACCAAAAAAAGGATGTAGCCTGATGACACCTGTCAGATATAACGCACTTGCTGCATCAGGAAGCACGGCTCATAGAGCAATGGGCCCAGCCCCCACCCCCAGTCACCTCAGCCCATCATTTAAGTCCTTTTTCCAGATGCAAAGCCAGCTCCAAGGACCACAGCAGATATGGGATTTCAGAGGCCTGGGCTCCACCCTTGCTTCTACTACACTACTCATCAGCAAGGCTTTTAGGTTGTGTCTTAACCGGTCAGCCTTTAGGACTACCTTGCACTTACACCAAGGAATATCTGTGGAAAAAACCATCCTCAGTGGAGGTCCAGGGACTGGGCTCCATGACACTGGGTGTTTCCCTTCTGGCCACCTTTCTCTCATCTTTTTGCTCTGCCTCTTCATTGCATTGCTGGAACCCCCCTGCCCTGAGGTCTCTGCCACAGGCAACCTGAGACTCCTTATTCCTGATACCCAGCTCTGCCATATCCTGCTTCTTTCTGCAGCCCAGGAGGAAGAAACTTCTGGGATCTCTGTTTTCTGAGCAAGCAGCACATTGTGGGCAGAGTTAATCTCTCTATTGTGGTTTAACCCCCACCAGCAACTAAGCACCATGCAGCTGCTCACTCACTTCCCCCCCAGTGGGATGGGGGAAAGAATAAAAAAAAAAAAGTAAAATTTGTGGGTTAAGATAAAGACAGTTTAATAGGCAGAAAGGAAGAAAATAAAAATTATAATAATAATAATAAAAAGGCAATAATAATAAAAGAATTGGAATATACAACACAAGTGACACACAATGCAATTGCTCATCACTCACTGATGGATGCCCAGTTAGTTCCCGAGCAGCAATCCCCTCCCCAGGCCAACTCCCCTCAGCTTATATACTGGGCATGACATCACATGGTATGGAATAACCCTTTGGCCAGTTTGGGTCAGCTGTCCTGGCTGTGTCCCCTGCAAACTTGTTGTGCCCCTCCAGCCTTCTTGCTGGCTGGACATGAGAAGCTGAAAAATCCTTGACTTCATCTAAACACTACTTAGCAACAACTGAAACCATCAGTGTGTTATCAACATTCTTCTCATATTAAATCCAAAACATAACACTATACCAGCTACTAGAAAGAAAAGTAACTCTATGCCAGCTGAAACCAGGATACTCTCACATTAAATCATTGGGGATGTAGGGTGGGGGGAACAGACAAGCTTTTGAGCACATTAACCTTTGTCATGTCACTCCACCTACAAAAGTCTCAGACTATTCCAGCCACCAGAGCATTGCTGCTACAACACAGCTGATATAAAATTACAAAACAAGGACTAGTACTTTGACTTTACCATGCCCTGTAATGCTAGCAATCTACATTGACCTGAAGTGGTGACCCACAACAACAACATTCAGCATTAATGCTGGAGACCAGCTAATGCACAGCTCCCCTGCAGCCTCCATCCCCTACAGCAGGACCAGGCTTTGCACATCGGGGCATTAAATCAGCAATCTGCTACTCTGATGCTGTCACAGAACTCCGCTGCTCAGGCTTCCCTGCCACAGGAGTTTGATTCACAGTACTGAGCTCTTCAGCTATGGCTGTTGAGCTGATCTGCATACTAATCCAATAAACCTTTGCAATTAAATAAGATGAGAAGGCAGGAAAAATGGAGAAAGAAAAGATGAAGCCCTCTGCAGATGTTGTCCTCACATATGGTCTCCCATATGGTTGTGTGCCACTGCTGCTTGACTTTATAAGATCTCTCTCTTCAGAGAGTAACTCCAGCCCCTTCCATACTGCAATCCAGAGATTAAGAAACAGGTAACATTGCAGGCCACTTTGTCATTACTTATGGAAGTGCTGAACAGCCACTGCTAAATTACAGCTATCAATCTCCCACACTGTACATGGATACATTAATTATTTCTTCCATGTACCACAGAGACAGATGTTTCCCGTTTTCTTGACATAAGTTGTGTAGATCACTCTCCCATGTGGCTTCTTTACATTGTTATAATGATATCTTTCCCTCAGATGTCATCTTTAAATTTCTAATAGCCTCCACAGGGATACAATATTATTACTTAGCATTTCTAAAGGATATGTCTCTAATCCTCCAAAATTTGTTCATTCACCCTGAAATTACTGTATTGTGTTGGGATATACTATTAGCCTAGATATACAGGGTGTGTGTAAGGCCAGGAGTCTGGTAACAATGACATGACTTGCCAAACATCACAGTGATGACCAGTGACAAAGTGGACACACAAGCAGAGATTTTAATCTGGTTTTCACACCCATAGGTAAGGATAAGAAAGAATGATATCCATGACCTGCTGGTTTAGGGAAAATAGAGTCCACAAAATGGTATGGTTTCAGCTATATTCAGGCCTAATGCAGATGCTGTTTCTTTACAATCATGTAGGACACCCATGGGATCCTGGCAGGTGAGAAGCAGCAGCACCAAAGGGTGAAGCCACCACCACCCCACAGCAGGGCCACCATCAGCAACTTGCCAGACTTCACAAGGTCTGACAAGTCCCCTGCCGTCACAGAAAGCTCCAGGGTTTCTGCAGGGGAAGAAAGCCCCTCAGCATGAATTTCATCAACAAAACTGGAGCTCTCTCTGACCAGCAGATAAAGAAAGGAGCTGGTTCAGGGGATTTCCATTTCAGCTTCACACCTGGTCCATAATCCCTGAGGAGAAGATAGCCATAGATGTGATATTAGAGCAATTCTACAAATGATCTTTCCTAAGCATCAGTTTCTCCAGGCAAAGAAGAATGGGCAGGTTTTATAGCAGTTCCTTTTTTTATGACACACTTCCATGTCATTATACCAATAAGATCCTGTCTCTCCAGGGTGCTTTTCTCCAGTGATTAAAGCTGTGAGCCTTCAACCTCGTGCCTTATCAATGCTACACAACGCACTCTATAGCCACCTAGAAACTTGCTGCCTTTCATCCCTTATTGCTTAATAAATGTGCCAGCAGACCTATTGCAACAGAATAATGAAGCTAAACAATTGCATTCAACTCAGTAAATCTGGGAGCAGAGCCTGTTAAAAATAAATAAATAAAAAAATAAACAAAAAAAATCTAAGTGCAGAAATGTGGAGTGCTAAGAAGAGATCCCATCAGTAGTTCATCCAGAGTTCACAAACCACTCACTCCTATTTCAGCTGCTGAGAGGAGCAGCAGTGTGAGAGGAGATGAGGATAGGGAGGTGCATAAAGCTAGAACAGGAGCAAGAGGAGGTGTCAGGACAGATCCCCACAGAGTCTGCACCTTAGGGAGCTGCCACAGGGGTTGCAGACAGCATGGCCTTTGGCATGAGGTGCTCAGGAAGGGAAGAGATGGTGCTCAGAAACAGGTGCTCTGGCAGAGTAATGTGGAAAAGGCAGCCTAGCATCTGAAGTTTCAAATTTGGTAAAATTGCAGCCAATTGACATTAATAACCTGCAGTTTACATTGTATTAGTGCTGTAATTGGCCATTTACTGGCACAAGACAGGTCCTCTTCCAAGGCGAGGCATGGGCAGGACATAACACTAAGGTGCAGGGTAGGCACTGCATTTGCAGGAACATCCGACACTCTGCTATACCGAGCAATCGCACAATAACTGTTCAGGTCCAGATGCCTGACCAAGGTGCTGAAGGTATGGTCCTTTCCCACCATTGCCCATGTATGGAGCCTGTGGTGACCATATTTCCACCTCTGGGTGCCTTGTTTGGGTCTTATGGACAGGCCCACAGAACATCTAGTCTGCAAGATCACACACAGACATCCCACAGGGCCCAGGACACTGCCCATCACTTGCTGGGCAGCCCAAGACTGTTAGCATAAAAGACTAAAAGCCACAGAAATATATTCAGCCCCTAGCTGATGGTAGGAGAAAGCAAGAGTCATGCTCACTCCCATATCCAATTCCCTCCAACAGCAAGGAGCCCATTAGGGAAAAATGCCCAAATCATCCCAGGATTACCTACATCTACATTAAACCTCTTCTGCCTGTACAGCTCCCTGGCCCACTGTTTTACCAGCATATATCCCTCCCTTCATCCTTCCTCAGGCAATAACATCACACTGCAAGGCCTCCTTACTTCTTCATTTCTGCAGCCAACAAGGGAGATGAGAATGGGAAGTGCTACTTTTACTACTCATGGAAGGGTCTTCTTGACCAGACAGCTGTCAGGACCACAGGGAAGCACGAATGCAACAAGGACATCACATTGTTTTTCATGCAGTGCTAGAGGTAGGTCCAAAGAGTTGACCCATCCCGACAGAAGATGAGTGGTCTCCAGGATCCAGGGCCATCACAAGGCTACAGTGATTCCCACCACCACCATCAACCCAAGGTACCTTCTTCAACTACCGAGTCACTTGTAAGCAAAGCTAGAGCTGTGTCTGGCTTCCTGGGATAAATTTCTGCTGCAGGTGTAAGCTGCTGCTGGGCCTTTCCACCAAGCTATGCAATACATCTCCCAGATAGACAGGGAATGAGAAAAGGGAGTTCCATCACCACAGTGCACTTCACAGTAAGCACTACAATTTATTGCACATAAATACTGTATATATACTGCAGCATTTTGCAGACATTATCATCTCAAAGGGTAGGTAGGAGGCGGGAATAACAGCTTGTAACAACTGTAGCATAGACAGCTGCTTTCTTTGCCATGTCTAATGCTGTTTGGGGAGGTAAAATAGGTCTACCAGCAGTGCCTCTGTTTCTGCTAGCATACGCTGCAGCTCCATGTGGGGCTTCTGCTGAATAATTAGGTTAAAGGCGGCACAATCATGTAAACAATCTTGTAGAGGCTTTCTGGGAGAAATTTCAGACAAAATCATTCATAACTCCAAGCACATCCATTCCCCAGAAAGCAGAGATGTTGTTCTCATGCTGGGCTTTTGCACTGCATTTAACACAGACTGTCTGACCCAATCACCATGGTCCACTGAAAACCAGTGGACAGGATCTTTCACAATGCTAGGTGCCACGGCTAATGGCATGTTTCAGCTGCATGCAAGATTAAGTTTTCTGCCACCAGAAAAGTCCATCCTAGACTTCCTACCCCTCCTCCTCCCTTTCCCCAACCCGATTATTAGCTACAAGGTCCCTCTCCCTCCCTTGTCCTTGTGTCAGACCCTCCATACAGCCAGTTCAGCTCACTAATCTGACAGAAAGTGCTTCCTTTATTTTATCCTGGAGGAAAACTTTTGACCAAGTTTATTTTTCTGCCAACTTAGTCAGTTGAATCATCTCAGCAGGAGCTGACTAGCAAAACAGAAATCAAAGCTGACAATAGCTGTACCACCAAAAACATAAAAACAGAAAGTAAAAATGTTCAGGACCAGAAAGACATTGGATCAGCTCAGCTGCACTACTGAACTGCATCCTCCATTAAACACAGAGTATCTCATTTTAGACTTCCTTGTGTTAGACAAATAGGTCATTTGTCTCCTATAGCCCACAGCACATAAGAAATTATACTTTCACCGGTCTAGTTTATTCTAGTTGCTGGACAGCTTGGTTCTACTGACTGAAAAAGTAGCTTTTTCTCATTTGTGCTTGGAGTTTGCCCTGAGGAAGTTTGGCAGGATGCAGATATGACATCTATAATGGTAGCAGCATGGGAAAGGACTGCCAAGGTGATCCTGGTTTAGTAAGTGGAATCACACTGGACTTACACAGCCTTAAAGAAACCATAACCCAGCCCAGTATTGTAGCATATAGATAAATGAAGGCTTTAAACATTTGTCAAAGCTTTTGCAAATCGGCTGTAGCTGGAATGGGACTTAGTCCGTGTTGTAGGGCTATTACACAGAGACACTATGTGTGGTTCTGGAAGCCTCTGAGATCACCAGAAGCACAGCACAGAGGTGAGGAGAGAAGATCACTCTTTGCTCACCCTGTTCCTGCACAGTTGTTTACTGCTGGTCACTGCTGGTGACAGCTCAGTGTCATCACAGATCTCTGTTCTGACCCACCAGGGCTGCCTTCATGTCTAGCCTAGATACTCTGCAGCCACAGCCAAACTGTGGCCAGAAGACTTTCTTGACTCCTTCCTTTTCTACTTTGAGCTCTCAGAGCAAAGAAATCTGCTTTTCCCTTTAAGGATGTCAGATGGAGAGTCTTCCACATTGATGGTTAGTCTGAGCAGCAACAGAATTGCCATGGTTACAGCCTCATTCATGGACTTAGGGAGAACAGCAGGGTTCATGGAGCCAAACTCAAAAGCTCACTTGTACATCAGAGAGCCGCAACTGGAGATGAGTC
The DNA here is from genome assembly GCA_026212715.1 of Elanus axillaris. NCBI lineage: Eukaryota > Metazoa > Chordata > Aves > Accipitriformes > Accipitridae > Elanus > Elanus axillaris. Next base: position 29,258,304 of record JANZLQ010000100.1, on the reverse strand, counting down.
AACATCAGAAGGAAAAGAAATTGCTTCTCCCACCACACAAAATGCCAAAAGGGACAGGCAGGAAACCCAGGATCACATCAGGGCTTTGAAAAAGGCAAGCACAATTACTCTTATTAAAAGGCTTGGGGAAATATCTAGCCATCGTCAGAGCAGGCAGGCAGTTGCAATCCAGTGCACTTCCTCCTTGAAGGCAAAGTCTGATTATTCTTTTAGAAGTGCAAACTCCCTCAAGCAGTTCTCTTTGCTCCTTATTTTGTTTCAGCCAGAAGTTGTGAGGTTGTAAAGGCCCCACATGCCTCTTGGCATCTTTGCTTGCAGCAGCACTGAAGCAGGCTGCAAGAGGAGCTCAAACTAGCGCTCAGCCTGGAACACACACAGCTCACCTGCATCGGCCTCCAACTCACAAGCATGACATGACACAGTCACAGCACAACCCTGCTTGGGCTGCATGACCAGGTACAAGGTGCAGCAGCTGAGAAGGACAGCCATGTCCTGGCTGCCCCTTTGGGTAGTGTTTCTCTCTCAACAACAGCCAGCTGTTGAGTGGGAACAACATTGTTGCATGGACAAACAGCTCTGTTTGTCCATGCAGTCACCACCATCAGCCCAGGCTGGTATACCTGTAGGGCTAGATACATGCTGTTGCCCTGAGGCTGGAGTCTGTATATGGGCTCCCTCCATGCACAGCAGTATGAGCAGGTCCCCAGCCATGGAACACCCTTATTTTTTGTGGTAACTCCCACTGTGATGCACTTTGCCTGCAAAGCAGCCAGACATGCACCCATCCTCCAGCTGTACATCACTGCCAAAGCTCCTCAGCACCAAATATCCCAGAAGCAAAGCTTTTCCAGTGACCCTGTTACTGGAAAGCTAGCTGCTTTCTCGGGGGCAGTGCAAAATGCTGCTGTAGCAATGCTGCAGTTCAGGGCCTCAAGTGATGCTTCACACCATGAGCAGACATGCACCAGGGAATGGCTGGTGTTGCCCTGTGTGGTTGTGATCCAAGCTCAGGAAGTGATCAGCAACCTTCTCTATTTGCACTCGAATGAAAACTCCACCAGAACACAAACTGATTTAATCAGTCAGAGCCCTTGGACAGCATCCAGAAAGTAACAGGAATCCACCACACTCATTTCTAGAGGTTGCTGTCCACATCAACTCCTTTTTCCAGGCTTCTTCCAGCACAAGATGAGGAAAACCAGCCTCACCTCCTCACATTTCATTGGGCAGCTAAGCAGTCTGAGCACACAGAAGAGCAAGGGAAGATCCTTCCCTGCCACAATATGCCTGACCTCTGCCATGCTGCAGATGAGCCCGTGCAATTAGCACTGCTCCTTTGAAACCTGCTTGCTCCTCACCAAGGCAGTAGCTCTATAACAGCTTACAAGCTCAGAAAGCGCACTTCTGCTGGTGTGAATACCCCTGCTTCTCAGGAAATAAATGTATTCACAGCCCCAATTTAAACTGCTATAAGCACTATGACTAAAAACATGTTTGTGTTATTATCATTGCACTGCACAGTTAATTGCAATACAAATATTTGTGTTGCCCACATTCATCACAAGGCTGCTGCTGCCTCAGGGTGAACTTACTTAAAATCTGATATGTTTTCCCAAGGCTGGAAATCTTAAAGGGGATGTATCTATTTTGCATGCTCAGAGAAACACTGCACCCTGATCCAAAAATTCCCTTCCACTGAAGTGGATCCAGAGCAAGAGGTACCATTTGCTTCAGAGGAAAAGCATATTGGAGCAAGACGAAATCCAGACTTCCCAGGCTATATTTTTGGTCCAAGAAGCAAGGCTGCATTTACCTTTCTTTTTGTCAGCTCACTGTGATTTGCTTAGATTTATCACCAGTCTTTCCTGTTCCTGTCTCTCTCTCTCTCCTTTCTTTTTTAATTAGGCCATTGAGGCTTTGTTTTCAAAAACTGTCTGGATCCCAACAGAAGCTTTTAAGTCTCTGACATCAAATGGCAGGCAGTTTACTGTAGTTAATTATGGTAATTTTTGCTTAGTAGTAGCTTCCCTCTGAAGAGTCAAAACTACTTAGAAAAAGCCCCAGCCTCAGGCATGAATTTCTAGGAACACATTTTTTGCCATTTATTATTTTACAAAGTTAAGTAGCAGCAGAAAGTTAAAACCCAGAGGGAAAAAGAGAACTGACAAAAAGAATAAGCTTTTGGGGCTATACACCACCACATGATACACAACCAGACCACATTTGCCTTTCGCAGGCATTAGGCACTGCTGTGCTGAGCTGCGGTACAGGGTCTGGGTCTCCTACAGCGGCCCAGTTTCCTACCCACAGCTCTGCTCTGCTATCAAGGTTGCTCTGAACTGCATAGAAGGACAGATACCCCTCCAGCTGACCCAGAGCAGAAAAGGCACAAAGGTATCCTGAAACTACAGACAGTCTGAGCATGGGGACCAGGTGGGTTGTCATGTGCAGAGCACAGGTACCTGGCTGTCCCAAAGAGCCAGTCCCACAGGGATGTTGGCCCCTCTGGACACAGAGCATTATGTGACCCACTGCATTCATCCCCTGCTGCACACAGCCAGGACATTCCATGCAGCTAGAGACCAGCAAGATCACAAAAATAACAGAAAACCACTCCCAGACACTTCTATAGGAAGATCATTATGTAGCAACAGGGCTTTCAAAATGCCGTAAAGCAGACCCTGCCTCTTTGCAAGAATTAAGCCTGTGGGTGAGACCATATTGCATGTTAAAAATGACAGGTCCTGTGATACAAATGCCAACTCACACATCCCCTCTTGGTTACTCCAAATAAGTCCCACACACAGCCCAGCCTTTGCCCCAGCCCCTCAGCAGCAGCACTCTTGCATGCTTTTGGGTCTCCTTATATGTGTAGTTGCTTTACCTAAACTTTCAACCCAAGCTTGTAGCCCAGTATGAACCAAAATGAACACAACTATGGCACTTGCAAAAACAAGCCATTACAAAGAGGACAGAGTTGATTTATGCCAGGAGACAAGCTTCTTGCACAAGAAAGGCATGTGTCCCCTCCCAAAGCAGCAAGCCAAATTGTGGGGAATTAAGAGTTATTCTCCTGATGTCTGGGGAAACCACCCCTCTGCTACCTGCAGACCACTCAGCCTCACCTGAGTTAAAGACCTTGCTTTCTGCCTCCATTTTTTCTGTTGTAAATCAAGGATATTAACCTCTATCTGTTTTCCAGGATTTCCTTCTAAGTTCTCATAGAAAAAAATTTCCTTTTGAAGAGAAGTTCACCACCTGGAAAGGAGATGAAAACAGGGAGAACTGACAGTTGGCTTTTGATTTCTATGGCTACAGAGTCTGCCCAGATAATCTGGGGCTTTATACACAGATTCTTTTATGAAGGGTCTGAAAAGGTGGCACTTTTATCAATTACCGAAATATGTAATCTTCAGGTCTGCTTTGCTACTGCAGAGTTTGTTTCATCTTCAGGCTCCTCTTTTAGGCAATTTAGCATTTCATCTGGGAATCTAGAAACCATTTGGAGCAGTTTAAGTCAAACTTTCAAATATTTATTACAAGATGGGTTCAGAGATAGGCACAAGAATGTAAAATAGAAGTTCAGAGACTCCTGCATAACCCACCTCAGAACTGGAGGAAAGGAGAGGGGAAAAATATATCTGTATTTCTAATTTAATCAGAGGCAAGCATCTAAGCAATCACTATAGTCCTTTCCAGAAGTTCTCATTCTCTGGATATTGCAGCTGTTTGTTTGCCAAGTAGTTTGAACGGCTTAATCATTGTTTAGTGTAAAAGAAAGTAATTGATTTTTGAAGTTACACTAACTGAGACATTGCACAGCATTGAGAAAATTGCCTAAATTTTCAGAACATCTTTTTAAATACAGTTTGCTTTTTTCAGCAAAGTAGATCTGGGTCTCTGCCTACTTTCAGACAATGAAATTCTGGCTCCCAGCAAGTTTCCTTATATGCATACATAACTTGGTTCAGTTCAGATATAGCTGGTGCTTTAGGTCAAACTAATCCTGCACAAGAAACGTTAGATGACCCTCAAGGCCCTTTCCAGCCCTATTCTGTACAATTCTGGAATAAACACTGGGTTTGTTTCTCCTTTCACCACCCCCTTCTTGAATGCTAGTCAATCTAGAGAGCCACCAAACAGCAGACAAGAATTTGGCATTTGGGACTCACAGCTCCACCAAAGCCCGTCAGTGCCCATGTGGCTTCACACCCTCAAGGCACAGCAGTCTATGTGTACCACTTTAGGTGTGCGTGCCAGTCATTAGAGGCTATGGGACAACAGACAGGCTGGCGTGCTTTGTGCATTTGGAGCACTGAAGAGAAATGGAGCAGTGGAAAAGATGCCAGCTGGCAGGGATAAAGCCGAAGAGCTCCATTTCCCAGGCCACACAACTCCACTGCCTGAGCTGAGACCTTTTCTTTCAGCAGTCACGGGCTGTGCCATTTCTCTACTGTGCCAATTAGAGACACCAACCAGGCCCTTCAAGAAAATGTAAGGACAACTCCTGCAACAGTGTCAGTGGCCAGATCAGCTGAGGCAGAGAGAAAACAACCATTTCTCCCTCCCACACTGAAAAACCCATCTAACTCCCAGGAGCAATGCCCAAGTATCACACATCCATGATCCCTTATGCCTCAGTGCCAGCTCTGCTTTCCCAGCACAGAGCCTGTCTCCTGTCACACTCCTTTACTGCAGGTTTTTGGAATCTTACCCCACCCCAAATCTCACAGGGAAGCACAATCATCAAAACTGGGAGAAAAGACTCACCTTCACTATGGTAACCATGCAGTGAACAAGGGAGTCCAACAAGGGAATGGTGGGAAAATCTCAGATAGCCTAGAAGTCCCCCTTGGAGAAGCCTGCAGGGCTCAGCTGTCCAGATGTGCTCTCTCCTGCAAATCTAGATGTGTCGAGAGTAATTCCTGCAGTATCACTTTTCATATCACACTTCAAATCTCCACTTCAGGGCTAGAAGATTAGAGCACACACAAAAAAACCCAAACAAACACAAACCCACATCATGGTAATACCTAGCTCTTAAATAGTGCTTTCTAGCCACAGATCAAGGTACTTTACACAGGATGGCTCAAAGAGAGTTACAACAAGGTCCAGAGCTGTGCTAATAGTCCATGGAGAAATCTCAAAGCGCTGTGTAGAGATGCATATGTTGTGGGGTGAGCATGCATATTTGGGGAACTTCAGTGCCCTTTCCCAGTTCGTTTCCAAATTCTGCAGTACGCATTCAAGAGCAGCTGGTGCAACATCTGATGGAAACTCTCTTCCCAGATATTCACCCTCCTCACAATCTGCCCCACTACCACACGTGGCTTTAAAAACCAAAACAAAAGATGACATGAGTCAGCAGTTGCCTTCTGGCTTGCCATCAGAAAGCCCTCCTCTCCCATTAACCAAGTCTCTCCTCCATGCCACCACCAACCAGGGCAAAAATAGTACATTAAAGAGATGCAGAGCATGACTTTCTTCTCATGGATTAGCCCAGACTAAAAGGACTGCCTCATGTCCCTCACAGCTGAGACAACACAGATGGCAAGTCAGGGCAAGATTTCCCTTTCTCAATCCTTTCAGCAATGTAATTACATCCTTCTTGGCCAAAACATGCCCTTTGGGTGCAGGGAAAAGGCTTTCCATGTGTCCAACCTCATAACACCCACTGGTGCTGGGGACAAAGATACAGGGAAAATCACTGTACTGGTGAAATCAGTGGCTTGGTTGGGTGCATTTGGCTGTCCCCACATCCCACAGTTCTGCAAGGCCTTGGCAACAGACACCTGAAAGTCCCTGTGTTTGTGAGTAGCTGAAGTCATTTGTCCACAGAGCAAGGGAGAGCCCTCTTGTGCAAAAAACAGAACAAGGAAAGGAAAAAGGATTTAAAGGCATGGAAAAGTGAATTACATACTTCCGGTCTCCCTGCTCAGGATCTGTTCAATCTGAGCCTCCAGACCTTCCTCACAGGTACAAAGGAGTCACCTGCTCCTCTGCCCAACAGCAGCCAAAATTTTGCCTGGAGCTGGGCCTCAGTGTGACACCCTTGGTGGACCAGTCAGCAGCTAACACCATCACTCAGCTCTGTCCCAAGAAACAAGTCTCTGACAGGAAACTATTCACTTGCCAAACATCAGTGAACTATAGCCAACAATTTTACCATCTGTTTTAGTGTTGCTGCCATTTTTTCAACCACCTTAACTTTGTTTGGGGTTGGGCTCCCCCCACCCCACCCCTTGGTTATAGTGTTGCTTTTATATGGCCAGACCCACATGATTACTCTTCATATAGCAACCCCAAGGATAGTTTGGTCAATCAAGAGCATTTACCTGATGTCACGCTCTCCTTTAGCTTGTTAACTTGAGCTCAAAAGAGTTTCCAGCTGCCAAGAGATCAATTGCGGTGGTTATAGGACATACAAAGGGGAAAGATCATAGAAACAGAATCATTTAGGTTGCAAAAGACCTCCAAGATCATTAACTCCAACCATTAACATAACACTGCCAAGTCCACTGCTAAACCATGTCCCTAAGTGTCA
>JANZLQ010000100.1:29206470-29249781 GCA_026212715.1 Elanus axillaris | reverse complement strand
GTGTGTCTAAGTGATGTAGCAGGTTGCTAACCATTTCCCCTTGGATTATGGGGGCTTCATTCTGCTCCCCATCCCTGACTTCCAGCTCAGGGGGCTGGGTACCCAGAGAACAACTGGTCTTACTATTAAAGACTGAGGCAAAGAAGGCATTAAGTACTTCAAACTTTTCCTCATCCTTTGTCACCATGGTTCCCCCCTGCAGCAAATAAAGGATGGAGATTCTCCTTAGCCTTCATTTTGTTGCTAAGGTATTTACAGAAACATTTTTTATCATCTTTTATGGCAGTAGCCAGATTAATTTCTAGTTGGGCTTTGGCCCTTCTAATTTTCTCCCTGCATAACCTCACAACATCTTTGTAGTCCTCCTGAGTTGCCCACCCCTTCTTCCAAAGGTCATAAATTCTCCTTTTTTTTCCTGAGTTCCAGCCAAAGCTCTCTGTTCAGCCAGGCCAGTCTTCTTCCCCACCAGCTCATCTTTTGGCATATGGGGACAGCCTGCTCCTGCGCCTTTAAGATTTCCTTCTTGAAGAATGTCCAGCCTTTCTGGACTCCTTTGCCCTTCAGGACTGCCTCCCAAGGGACTCTGTCAACCAGCCTCCTGAACAGGCCAAAGTCTGCCCTCTGCAAGTCCAAGGTAGCAGTTCTGCTGACCCCTTCCCTTACTTCCCTAAGCACTGAAAACTATGATTTCCTGATCACTAGATACAGGTGCTCTCTGCAGGCAGACATGCTGATTAAAAAGGTTCCAAGGTTCCCACCCCGTGTCCATGTTGCCACCTGCCAGTGCAATACTGTCAGTGGAGATGTCTCTGCAGTTTTCCTTAGTCCAACTGATGGAAAATCAGCCTGAGGAGTTTCAAACCCATTTTGTGGCTGCGTTTGCTCAGGCTGGTAGACTTTCCATGCAGCAGATCAGAGAGAGCTCAGGTAAGCCCTTCCATCAGCAGCTCTGGGGCAGTCACATCCCTCCAAAGGACAGACAACAGAGTGGCCTCTGCCAGGGGGGCAGATGGGCAACCAGACTAGCAGATGAAAAGGAAAGCATCTCCCTATCCAGAGGGCACTTTAAATTCTTCAAGCTGTTTGGAAAATAGTGACTCAGGCCCTCCTCAGACTACTGACTATAATGAAACCCATTCACTCTCCACTACCTGTGACTGTGGCACCAAGCCTCCCCACAGCCACATCCCCATGCAGGCTTATGTCAGCAACTTGCATACCCCACATCCATCACCAGCAGCTACCACCTGAGGACACCTCTGATGCCACCTGGGCCATACCCCAGCTTCTGATGACAACCTGGGGCCAGAGCAGGGTGGACAGCATGGCATCTGCAGGGTCTTCCCTTTGGGAACACCAGCTCTATGCGACCCCCTAACCCCAAAACACACCATTGAAGAGGCCAGGCAAGCAGAGCGGCCAGTCCATCTGCCTGCTCTCCTCAATGCTGCCTGTGAGGATCTCGCCTCTCCTACTCAGTCTCTCAGCTGCCACACCACCACCTGGCCACCAGAACAGCCCATCTGCAAAAGGTTCATGTTACCATTTGAGTTTTTTCTGCTCCAAAAGCACAGAAAGATATTGTGGGATGGCAGCTGTCTTGAGATCATGCTGCAGCTCTGAACCTAAGTCTACTGCAAGAGCAAGTCAACACTGATCAAATCACTTGAGGTCTCCACGTCTCCTTCAACAATCCATCAAATGAGGTTGATATCTCACTAGGCTGCAGTGAGGCTTAGTTAATTATTTTAATGCACTTGATTTCTAGATATTTGTTATATGCACACACATAGGCAAAACATCAGTAATTCTGGGAGTGCCAGCCCTTTATGGAACATCAAGAAGGAAAGCAAGTAAGAAAATACCAAAAGTACCTGTGGACAGATGGCAAGGCCCCCCCCATTCTCACAGGTACCTGTCCTGTATTTAGGAAGTACCCTGCCCATCTCTAATCAGTGACTGTCCAGCCTACAAACAAGAGCTTCCTTTATCAATGCAGCAAGATGATGCTCCTGCATAATCAAAATTAACCAATTATGTTGTGCAACAGCTTATTCACTTTGATGTGCATATCTAAATTATTATTGCAGGTGCATGCAAAACAGGTTCTAGCATAATAGGCTCCCTATTTTGTTTGGTTTTGGCCAGAACGATCACCTATGAAGAAAAATCAGAGAGCTTTAGGCAGTTGTTATTGTTAAAAAACACAGTTTGCGGGTAGGAAGGAATTTGCAGTGGGGAAAAGAAGTCTCATTTGAATAACAAAACAATTTTTGTTGATGTTGTTGTTGTTTATGAGCTATTTAAGCCCTGGGGTGTGTAGAAAAGGGGAAATAAGAGGAATTTATCTGTCAAACATATTTTAAACAGATAGTACCAATGATAAAAATCCCATTTTGAATTTGAGCAATGAGTAGCACATCATACAGTTTCTAGGAAGGCAATTAAAATGAAAGAAAACTTAACGAGCCATGCAAATATTGTAAAAAGTGGTATTTTTTAAAATAAACACAAGTAACATTTCATCCCCCTTTAAGCTCTCCAGTTTTAATTTATTCAGCCAAACTCACCATCATCACTGTTAGAAAGGTTTGGAAAACAAAATGGCATTTAGCTTCCTCTCTTCAAGTCACAGGGAGCAGCGTTTCCAGTGCAGAGCTTGAAGCATGTGAGATGCCCCTCTGACCCCAGCAAAACTCACCCTCTCTTGCTCTGCTTAGTTTGCAGAGGGTGAGAGTTTTGCCAAAGACTCGGTCCTTGGTCTGACTGGCTCTGCAGCCCACAAACAAAATGAGAAATAGCAACCTGCTGCCACAAGCAGACAGGTTGGAGATGCACAGAAAAAAGCAGGCAGCATGGACCAGTGGTGGCCACAGCACAGTGGCTGCCGTCACACCATGCTGACTGGCAAAGCAGAGACCTCTCTGATTAGGACTTTTGTAACAAAACTGAGATATCTGAGAATAAATAAGGCTCAGACACTGTGCACGTGACTTCTCAGGTCGGTTTTCAGCTCTACCATGAAGCTCTGTTGCTTAAAATCTGTCTTGGTCCCTTCTTCAGCCGTTGCTTTCTGCTTCACCAATAAGAGTTCACTAAAGTAATTTCTACTCACTGCACATAAAATAGTTTTGACACCAACTCTATTTCCATCTTTTGGCTCCACATAAAACATCCACAGTTTAACAGCCCAACATTCATAGCAGGCCACAAGCTGGGCACCCAAAGGTCACAGGTATCACACCTGAGCAGCTTCTGCATTAAATCTGTTGTAACCAAGCAAGGAAGAGACCAGAGTCACCTCCATCGCTTATACATGCAGCCAGTCATGGAAGTCAAGAGTAAAAAAGGACAAGGCAAAAATCCACAGGTGTTGTGGCATTTACATGGAAACATGTATAGACAGAGGCCTTCAGATTTCAGAAGTCTGTCACTTTTAGAAAAACAAAATGTCCCTTTTATACTCTGAGGAGTTAGTCATGCTTGCTTTGTGTTTTGGGGTTTTTGCATGTTTGTTTGTGAGGGTTTCTGGGTTTTTTGAAACTAATAAACGCAAGACTAATATTAGATATCTCACAGATACATTTGCAACATTTAAATTACAAAGACCTGTCATTCTTGACAGGCATCTGTGACATAATTTGATTTAAAAAATTTAAAAAGTTAATTTTTTATATAAAAAGGGAAAACATATTTCAGGTAACTACTTTGCAAGCGGTAAATTGTTATAAATGGATTGGTGTCTTCTTCCAAAGACCCAAAGATATTCCTAATTAGCAGTAAGCTAATTACCACAAAGCCTCCCCTGTTCACCAGTGAGATGTTAAATCACCCCTGCTTGCAATTTCTAGAGCTTCACAAAAGCCAGAAGTGGGAAGGAAGAGCAGTGAGAGGAGTCACTGCCTGCTCACCTGGAATGGGCTGCAGCTCCCACAGTTGCGGAGAGGTGAGTCCCAGAGAGACCCTCACACCCCTCACAGCCTTCCCTCTGGCCCCACTCCATCCACTCATCCTCACTCTCTGTGCCCATCACAGCTCTTTTCTCCCACTTACCCACTGCTGTTTTCACTGTCTTGCTTTGATCCGCTATGAGCCTGGGTATTCCCAATAGCACAAGTTAGCCAGAGCCTTTCTTTAAAGGCTTTTCCAGCCTGCCCCTCAGTGAGCACAAGCTCCCTGCAACTAGACAAGGACATTGCATCTTGCACACAGGTATGTGTTACAGTCAGGGAAAAAGAAGAAACAGGGTATTTATTGTGGAGTATTTGGGGAAGTTTGTGTGTTGGTTTTTTTTCTTTTTTTTCTAAAGACTAACAGAAGCTCCCAATGAACCAAACAAAAAATAAACCTATTTTGTTTCCATTTTGAAAAGGTGAGGTATTTCAGGATATCCCCATCAAACCCTATCCTAATCTTCACAAGCTGGAAGAAAGAAAATGAGGTGAAGAAAAAGGCAGGAAATTAACCTGAAAAATTGGAAAAGTTAAAATGTTTTAATTTCAACATTTGCAATGCAATTTTGTTATTTAAATAGAAACAAAATGGTTTTAATTTTGTTAAAGAACAGCAGGAAATTTTGGCAGAGACAAGAGCTGCATCATGACAATTTCTCTTCCCTGCTCAAGATCAGGTTCAGCATTTCTCCCTCTTGCTCTCGTTTGGCTCTTGAGCTGCCAAGCTCAGGGAAGTGCAGACCACGCAGCTGGCTCTGCAGGAGTTTCCTGACTCATAACTGCTCCCAGATATAAAGCAGGATTATCAGGAGTTCCCTAAATCCCAGATTCCCCAAATCAACAGCCCACAACACGGGCAACAGCAGTGGTGAGCCCTTCCCCCTTCTTTGGTGCCTCCCTTGAGTGGGTCCAGCCCAGCCCCACAGAGCTGGAGCACCCCAAGACCACTGTCCTGCAGCCCTCTCCGGCCAGCTCTGCGCTTCCAGCTGTAGCTCTCAAGGCTGTTGCAGAGGTGGGAACTGCAAAGTGAGTTGCCCGGGAGGCTGATTCAGAGAACGAGCTTAATTTAGGCTCTCTGAATCACCCTGCAGAGGAGACGGCTGCTCTCTGACTACAAAAGGAACTGGAAAGATTAGTGGAAAGTTTGTCTCTGTGAATCCCTATCCCCAGTGTCACACAAAGTCTGCTTCAGGGCTTAATCCACATGGCCCAAATCTTAAACTGTTGCTGTAAACACTGTCAAGCAAACAAAACAAAAATAGCTAGGACAAAGCAGTGTAGCAGGAACCACTTTCATTACAGCACTACACACTATCTGTGTTAAAACATCATTAAAAGCAGCTCTCCACACCCCCAAGAGCCACCTGTGCTCCTTGCCCAGAGGCTGGGGGGCCAGGGCTGCATTTGAAGTTCAGGGATAAGATCGCTGGTGGCATGGACACACAGCAGCACCAAGGCTTTCAGAGACAGGGGGTCACCCAGCAGCCTGCCGGTCAGCTCTGTGCCCACCTAAAAACCAACAGAAAGTCAGGTTTTTTGCCTTTATATAAGGCATCCTGAGCTATTATTAAATCACAGAGAGAAATGTAGAGGGGAAAAAAGGTTCCCAGGCTCCAGCTCTCAGGTCAACCTCTCACATCCAGAACATTTCCTTGCCAAAAAGAAAAAGCTTGGTAAGGGGGTTAACGGCTGGGACACAGGCTCAGGAGGGCTCTCTGTGTTTCCATTTTTTCTAGAAACCTGCCAAGGGGTTTTCTCAGGCTGACAATCTTCAGGAATGGGCTTTGCATGCTCACACTGTCTGTGGGTCAGTCTGTCTGCACTCTTTTTTCCTTGTATCCTCCTTTTCCATGACCTTTTAAGCTTAGCAGACAGTTTTGAATGAAACTGATGAAGAAAATCTGCTCTCTGCCCTTACCAGAGCCGTGCAGTTATGACTGCAGTTATCCATGCTTCTTAAAGCCTATGCTCAGCTACAACAGGCATATCCAGAGGGAAAGGGGCTTTGATCCTTAGTGATGGGCAGGTCAGTCTTCTCAATCCCTCTGCATTTCTATGGGCCAAGAAACCGCCATGGGGCAGGGACTGCAGCCTCATCCTTTGCCCAGCAGAAAGGGCATGAGCAAGGAGAAACAGAGGGGCTACTATCAGTGCTCTGCAGGGAGCCAGATTTCTCCATCCATAAGAGCATTTGCCCACTTGTAGCACCGAGTGGTGGGTCAGGGCTCTGCTGTGCAACGTGTGGTGAAAGCACGAGGCAGACTCCGACATCACTTGGTCTCTGACAAGGTTAGTCCAGGTGTTTATTGATCTGAGCTGCATTTGTAGGGCCTGATCCACAGCTGCAAATCCAAGTCCAGGAATTAATGTAACACTAAGTTTCTTTTCTGGGAGCCTCCTCCACGCCTTGTGCCTGTGTGCACTCTTTATTGTGCCACACTGAGGCACAATGGGCAGGCTGTTGCCATCACAATAATGTCACTGAACTAAACAAACTCTGTTTAGAAGATGCGCCACACATACCACCTCATTACCTGAAAGAATCCTGTGCATCAAATCCTCTTGTTTTAACCAGCTTTGCTTCTTGCAAATGATTGGAAGTGCAAAGCAATCTAAAAAAGTGGATGTTTTGCAGATCAGACACTGCTCATCACAGAACGTTACAGCTCCTAAATTATTAATAGTAAAAAATGAGGTGTCCCAGAGCTGCTCATTTCTGGGTGAAGGAGAGTAGGAGGGGGGTAAGAAGAAAGGATTGTGCTATTACAGGTTATTTTTATCCAATGTTTCTATGCTTCTGTCATTAGCTAATTGATGACACAGCCTGTTTAATATTATGTCTGCTGTTGGTATTTATAGCTCACCAATTACTGTAGTATCTAGGTGCTACTAACAAGCTACTTTCAGATTAATTTAGATGCTCATGGCTGGATTCTTTGGTGCAAGGAATTGCAACTCCCTTGAAGTCAGCTGCTTTACATTAGCCAAGGATTTATTGACTAGCCTGCTTGATCATGCATGGTGTTGCTGGATCGCAGTTCATCCAGTACTGGGATGCAGCAACAGTAGGAACAAGGCACCGTATTGCACAGCACAACAGCGGCTGCCCTTAGACACTTCCAACATTTCTCTTGCACTTGCCATCAGAGAAGCCAGAGCCAATTCTCTACTGAACTGGTTCTGCAGTGAACACCTCAGAGTTTCATGATTGCCTTCAGCAGGGCCAAGAACAACTCAAACAAAACTTTCAGACATTTGATCCAAGCACCAATTCCCTGTAGAGAGCAAGAGAAGAGGGGCCAATTTCCAGGCAACTGTCCAGTCAAATACCTCCCAAATACCAATAATCTCTTTGTAGCTGAATTGACAGCACCAAGCAGCAACATCGTAAGCTGGCCAAGGTCTTGGTCTTGCACTTGTGGCAGATGGCACTGACCTTTGGGCAATGCTGCTCAGTCAGAGAAGTGGTACTATCCACATGCAGAGCAACCTCTGAATGTCAAAACTGCTCTCAGCTGTGACAGACACCAAACAGCTCAGACCTTTGCCCATAACCTCTCATTCCTACAGTACACTACCAGGAAAAAGTATGCCTCAGTACATGCTAATTTCTCTTTGCACCGCCTACCCTACAGCTTCCATCTGATGATGGCAAATGCACAGTCCCAAGGACACCGTGTTCACAAAGAGCTTGTTGTTTGAGATGCAGGTCCCTTGGGCTGCCAGCCATCAGCAGGTCCTGTTGGTCTGTGGGACACAACAGAGCTCTGCATAGGGATTTAGCGATTCGAGACCCACCAGGAACAAGCCTCAGACAAGAGCCTGTCCTGTCTGCTTCCAAATACTATAGGTGGCATAAGCAGGAGTGGTTAGATACAGTAAAATGGCAATTTTCTGCTAATTGCAAACAATGTTGATGCCCATGCATTTCATTCCTGCCTTTACGGAGTAAACCTGAGAAATAATGAAACCTGGGGAGAACATTTGAACTTTTATTGTACAGGGTAAATGCTCTGTAACATTAACAAATCAAAAAACATTACTTCCTGAATAGCAAAATGCCAGGCCATTTAGATTAGCCATGCTTAGATTCCTGCTGCGATCAGTGTGTAATTGTCCACCAGCAAAGAACAATCTCAAAATTAGTGCTTGTCACAGAGCTCCAGACTGCCTAGAGCTGCACTTAATGGTGCTTATAGCTGAAATGCACAGAAATCTGCTTTTAACCCCAAATCAAAGAATAGCCTTTCCGGTGGCATTATCTCTGCAGCTGTCCCCTGCCTCTTTTTCATCCCTCCTTCATGAGGGAATCTAGTTTGGCCTTAAAAAGCATCTTTGTTTTATGGAAACTGGCAAGTTGCAATACAGCTGCACGTGACCCACTGATTGCACCCCCCAGAAGACCTACAGGAACTCCAGGGACTGATGTGTCCTGGTTCAGCATTACAATGGACACTGTGCAGAAGAGACAAGTCATGAGACAGGGCTGAGACTCAATGACAGCTGAAGGGGACATTCCTCTCCCACCACCAAGCCAGTTCCTCAAGACACTGAGTTACAGTGGTTGGTTTGGCCAGAGCATCCCCCATCAGAAGCAAACATCCCAGCCACCAAGGCATTATTAGCTGTGTCCCAGGTCCTTCTCCTCTATTTCTAGCCACAAATTTTGTCATGCAGCTGAGAGCACCTTGCCATTGCAAGTTTTATTAAAATAAGCATAGGCATTTTAAGAGTTTCAGTTTCAACAAGTTGGCATGTTCTCCTAAAAAGCATTTAGTTAGAAAACTCAGGGAACTGTAATAGCATTCAAAGTTTCTATGAAATTTCTTCTTCATTCATAAAGACTGCCATATTTTTAAGTTAGAAAGTAGTGGAGAAAAGTTTATATGCATCCAAGATTGCATTCTTTAGCAGCAGCTCCTCAACAGGAAAAACAATAGCCTTAATTTTAGAAGGGAAGAAGGCTGCAGAAATATCAGTGGAGAAGATGAGGTGGGCTGGGGAGAAAACCAGCACAATTGGCTCCTGTCTGCACCCAAATGCTTTCTGCAGGCTCTCCCAGCTAAGCCAGTAATGAAACAACACAGTCAGGCTGCTTGGAGAAAGCAGCTTCGTCTTTCTTCATACCCCAGCACACAGTTTAGTGGCAAAGCCTCCTCTCCAGAGTCTGCCCACATTTGCAGTTTGCTCTGATTCACACTCTGTTTTCCCCGGCTCCTGCTTCACTTTACAGTTCCCCAGTCTCTGTGAGTGCACAGACATTTGGGGAACTGTCCAGAAGGTTACAAGCCCCCCACAAGTACCCAGAATAGACTGATCTCTAGCAATTAGATGGAGGTATTTTGCTTCCTTCAGTCAATTGCAGAGGGAAGCAGAGGAGCACTTCTGCTTTCTCTCTCAACTCGTATCACAGAAAAAAAAAAAGTTATTAGCAGAGCCATTGGCACAACAGATCAAAACAGTGGTCTGAATAGCTGAATAGCCTCTCCCCAGACAGACATTTCAGGTGGAGGGAATCAAACTAAAGAGCAAGGTCCTGTAGAATTTATGAAATTGTCTGCTTTAGCAGCTCAGTCTTAATCTGCTAACAGCTCCCTACAAGGCATGAAAGAGAAAAAAGTTAGAAGATGGGAGCCCTCTCATAGTTCGCTCTCCTCCCAGCTGGACAAGGGCAGCCTCAGCCCTCTGTGCACTTAGGGCTGAGCACAGTGCAAGGGAGGTCAGAGTACATCTGCTGCACTACATGGCAATGGGGAGCAGCTCCTGAGCCAGACTGTAAAGGGAAAAGCAGCTGCTGCACAGAAAGCAGCTATTTTCTTTCCCAGCACGTGGCCTTCCTCAGCCATTCCTCGCCTGCCATGCTCACAGCAGCCAGGCTCCCCGTGAGGAGTCCTGTCACATCTTTAACATCAAAAGCAGCATTGCAGGCTCCAATCCTGCTGGAGCAGTGGGATCAGCACCTGCCTTGAGCCTGGAAACAGGCTGATCTGCCACAGCATCGATCCTTCTACTTGTGCACGGTGTCACTGGAGAGAAAAAAAAACCTGGAGCATCTGGGAACATGTGTTGTGCCCGTCTGCCTCTCACTTCTGCTGCAGCCTCAGGGTTCAGGGTGCTCCAGCAACCCTCCATGAGGCAATCTCCTCGATGGGCCATGTCCACAGAAACCACAGCAAGGGACTGAGCATCTCCTGTGCTGCAGCCTTTCTGCCATGCTGGGCAAAGGATTATGCCAGGGCTCCAGTTCACCCAGCATGCACACAGCAGCTTCACAATAAAGATCATGATCTACCTGGACTCAGGGTGCTTGTTTAGAAAGCCCTATCCATCACCTCTATCCAAATCCTGCTTCCAGCTGGATATACAGGGCAGGACAAGAGAAAGGACAGGCCAGCTGCACCAGGCCAGGAGGAAAGGAAAAAAGGACAGAACAAAGCGCTACAGGTTTTACTTCAGTCTGATGGGGATTAAACAAGTCCCTTGAGCTAAATCAGGCATTTGGGAGAGCTGGACAGTGATGTGCTGACACACTCTGGCACTGTTTGATAGAGGATGGAGAAGAGCTCCCCCATGGGCTATACAAAGGCTCCTCCCCAGCATTTGCCCCAGCTGCTGGGCTTGGGCCGTCTCAGGCAGGACAGCGGGCAGGACGCCCACACCTGACACCACAACACCCTCCCTCCCTCTTCTTTGGCCACCATCCTTCTGCGCTGGTCAGAGGAGCTGCACTGACACCAGCACCAACACCAGCACCGAGCATCCTGCCCTGTCTACAGTCCTGTTGTACTACATTTCGCACACCCCAGACAAACCAATACAGCAACTGGAACCTGAGCTAGCTAAATGGCCGAGCTATTTCTCTGGATTAATCATCCTTAGATATGTCACATTGGACTGCCACCGCCTCCATGGTTGGTGAGGTATTCACTGTCTCACCTCATTGGGAGTCAGGAAAATGAAGAAGCTATGTGAGGTGTCCCATTACTTAAACAGTTTGTACTGAACCTGAAGTACTTTACAGGGAGGCAGCCAAGAATTCGTCCTTCTGTTTCAACAGTCCTGCCCCTTATCATAGGGTAAGAGTCTGAAGCATTAGGAAAAAAAAATAAATCCTCTACAAAGACAGGAAAGTGTCTATTACTGCCCTATGCAAATTACTTTCCAATGGAGAACCCCCAAATACATACATAAAAAGTTTTTAAAGGTGCCCTTTGACTACAAAACAGATTTTGCTCAGGGTTATGTCAGCAGCAGGAGACATTCCTTGCACAGATCTTCCATTCAGGGGATGCTTAGGGCTGGGGCAGAGGAGATTAACTCCCTGCTAAATTCATCACACCACAGAAGCTAGAGACAGGGCTGTAGCAGGCAAAGCTTGGAGGATATTCAGTGCAGTCTCTGGATGTCCAGCACAGGGAGACACATCTGGGTTATGGAACAGGAGGGCCAGCAAAGCTGCAGGAATGCAGCTCTTTGAAGAGGTCAGCCCCTTCTCCGCACTGGGGCTCTCTGGGGATGCTGGAGCAGCAGGCAACTGAGGCTGGGAGATGCCGAGCTGACTGCAGTCACCCAAACCTTTCTAATTTACCTCAGTGCAGTTTGCCCCACTCTGAGCTGGTAAGCTTGGGAGGTGAGAGCAGGGCCAGAATGGAGCCCACAACCGAGATTTCCAGACCAAAGATGTTTGATGCAAACTACAAGCAAACACATCACCAACACATCCATCACCTGGCCTGCATTTCATCCACCAGGAAGGAAAAATAAAAAATAAATAAATCTCAGCTTAAGAGAGTCTTCCAAGAGAAACAACTTCAGTAGGGACCACTAAATGACAGAGCATTGAGAACCCTCCTCTGGCCAGTGGCCACCCAACACAGGGAAACCCTTCAGAGCTGGTCCACAGCCAGCTCCCAACAGTGGTGGCACAACCCTACAAAGGGCAGCACTATTGGAGCACTAGTCTCCTTCACCATCTCTCCAGTCAGACTGCAAAGGCACAAAGCAGCCTTCCTGCTTGCATAAATACATATTCATCCCCTTCTCTTCCCCTGCTGCTTTCCTGCCTGCCGTCTCTTCCCCCACCTCACATCACCTCTTTATTCACCTTCCCCTGAACCCTTCTTTGTGGCAGCTTCCACACAACTAACTATATTTTGTTGTACATTAAGGACAGAAGAGCCAGAAAACAAGGATGTGGGTCCTGCTCCAGAAGGAAGAAACAAAACCAGCCTTCCTGCCCTTACAGGGAAAGGGGAGGGTTGCACACAGCCGCTGGCAGTAGGGCTTCCCCAACAAGTTACATTGTGCGAGAGCACAAAAGTTTTATTATTGACTAAAAGCTGTGTTTATTTTTAGCACAAATAACTGCTGCCAGCCACATTTATCTCCCCACAAGCCAGATGTTAATGACAGTAGAACAGCTCAGCCCACCAAAGCATTTGTTGGGGCGGTGGCACTTGAATGCCCACCATGACCCCAGTGTCTGGTCTATTTGACAACCATACAGCCACATCCCCAGGGTCTCATCCAAAGAAAAAACGTTCAGCTGAGCAGGGGGAGGGAAGTCCAGCAGGAAGATGCCACCACAACTGCACCCACATTTCTCTCCCTCAGAGAAATGGCACAGGACTGATGGCAGTGGATGAAGGTGGACTCTAGGCACAGGGCTGGGCAACAGCAGCAGGATTACAGCAGGGCCAGACAGCAGAACTGAGATATGTCTTCAGTGCAAATCAGAGCACTGAAGGGAGGCAGAGTAACTTGTTTCTACAAGGACTCCGGTCTGACTTGATGCCATTCAGATAGCGAATGCTGGAGAGGAGCATGGCAAAAAGACTCAGCCCACCTCATACAGGAGCACCTCCTTCAGTCAGTTCCTCCTGCACCCCCCAGACCCACCCAAGCTTTGACACCTCTGTGTTTCACACAGGCCCAGGTTGCCCAGCCCAGAGGTTCCCCATATCCTGGCCGGGAGGAAAGCGGGGATCATAACCCACTGTATTTTCAAAGCACGGCAGAAACACAACTGCCTGGGGCTGCAGAGGAGCCCTGTAGGATGCTGTGGAGGTGGTTATCAAGCAGCTAGCACCATAGGCATAGCAATGAATCAGGTGCAAAACCTCCTGACCCAAACCTCTGCTGTCCAGCCAGTCCTGCCACTTCTTTTTGGACTTCAAGATTTGGTTTCTGAACACTGGGCTTCAGCAAGCCTTCCTACTACCTGTTAGGTTGTCCTCATTGGTTTTGATGCAGAGATGAAGGCTCCCCTCCCTAAGCCAAAATCCAATTATATATTGGAGAACGAATATGCTGAGCTCACAGAGAGCCTGGCAGAAAAAGGCCACAGTCCTACACATAGTGTGGGAACAGGTGGGGACCCCTCACACAAACACAGCATCTCTGGGACGGCCTTGTTGCACGGGAAGCAGCACAGCAACAGGAAGCAATGGAGGAGGAGGTGGGGAACCAAGCCCAGGGCCCTTCCATACAGGTATGGGTTGCTCCTGCAGCCCTGGGTCCTGCCACAGGCCCTGAATGTCTATCATTGCTCCTCTGTGCTCCCACAGCTCTGCCTTTCCCATTTCTTCCCCTGAATCCTCCACATCTGTGCCTGAGCTAAACCCTTATAGCCACCTACACAGCCCATTACTGAGACAGGATCCAAATACTTTGCCCATCTGCTTTAAACCCTGTGCCAGGCTGACCTTGGGTCAAACTCCCAAATAAGGGCTGGAAGATCACAGCCCCTCCAGGCTGACATAGTTACCACTATACCCCAGGAAATCTTAGCAGCAGAACAGTAGTAGCCTTACCATCCTGTCTTTTAAATATGTGCTGTGCGTATGCTACCCATATGTCCGTCACCAGCACAATAATCTTTTAAGCATTTATGCCATTTGCTTCAGTCCTCCACAATAAATCAGGCTGCAGTATCAATGTCAAATCATAAGGGAAGATTGTTTTATACAGTAAAGCAGTGTTTTCAAATTGCTTATGGCTGCATATTAAAAAATAATAAAAATAAAACCTACCCATAGTTCCAAAACAGTAATGACTTTGCCTTTAAAAATGAATTAGATATTAAACAAAAATTATAGCCCCAGAGGGGATAATTGCAAAAATGTAACAAAATAAAATTAGGAAGAAGAGGGGAAAATATACCTTCAGCTCTAAGTCAGAGCAGATTCCCCATCTTGAACACAAAAGAGCACTGAGGAGCAGCACATTGGCACAGCTGTGCTGTTTTCCTTGCATTCTTAACACCACTTTTGGTTAAATTAAGAGAAGTGACATTCAGAGCAAGTGTGTGCTGTGCCCCTGCCCAAGCAGCTGGGGAGGAAGAGTCGTCAGTAGCAACACAGTGCAGTCATTTCTCATCTGAGAGCATACAGTGGTCCTGGGTGCCTTGAAGTCCCCAGTTGCCACCACTCACCCACACACAAGAACCGGGGAGATATGTACGGCAGAGCTAGGGAAGAGCTTGCCTTGGCACAGCAGCTCTCATCTGAGGCAATTTAGGACTCTTACTAATAATATTAATCTAATGATAAAGAATGATGCTGTTTGCTTCAAGGATCAACTTCTCTGTTATTTCCCATCCCACAATATCTGATTACACATAGGACCACTCTTGAATGAAGGATGGAGAAAGGACCCTCTATGAGAGGATCACAGCATTTGTGTATCAGTAATAAAGTGGTATAAAAAGGCTGGCTTGTTCCTACCTGCAGAGGCCTCCAAAGCACTGAATCTGCCCCAACATGGCAGAAGAGACCCAGGAGGATGCTGCAGTACTCAAAGTCCCATCACTCACCCACACAGTTCCTCTGCAGGGCCAGAGGCCTCCTGGCACAGAGAGGGAGCCAAGACACAGCAACGAAGCACCACATGGGATGGAGGTATGTAATGTCCACAGAAATCCTGCAAGTTGGAGCCCTTGCCAGAGCATGGTGCTCTTGGAGAGAAGGGCAATGATCTTCTTATCCAACACAAAAAGCAGTCCTTGCAGCACATCTGGACACTTCAGACTTGCTTTTGACCAGGGAAATTCTGTCTTGGTGGCTCCATCATTGCCCATGACCCTTTGTTCATTCTCTTTAGCCTGAGCTCTCCCGAGCATCGTTTTAAATCTTTGAGACTGTAAGGTCCTTGCAAGTGGGACTACCTCTTGACTGTACATTTGGCCAGTACATTGCAAATGGGATAAGGTTTTGCAGCCCCAGCACAAAAGAATGATGCTCTACTCTTTGCACTAGATCTGCTGCACACCTCTTTCCTCCCTCCTCTTTTCCCCCAACAAAGATCGCTGATTAATTTTCCTGTGCAGGTTACAATCATTGCACTCATACGTGGCACTATAGAAGAACAACTCAGTTTTGTACTGGAAACAGTCTTATCCAATTCCTCAGGGACTGCCAGCTTGCACCAAACCTTTAATAATAGCCCCATAAGAGCTATTACAAGAAAAGCACTGTGGATTAAGCAGAGATTGGAAGACTCTGGCACTACATGGGCAGGGCTGCAGGCTCTGTGCTTGGAGGCATCAGCTCGGGACACGTGAGCTGGGACACTGGGGAGGGTGCACAGGGTGACTGCAAGAAGACTTGGCCTCGCTTGTTCAAAACTCAGCCCATGACAGGCATGTCACACACTGAGCAACATGCTCTGCTCCTCCTCCTGCCCAGGGGAGGACTTCCAGTGCTCCACCTGCCACCACCTATTCCTGTAACATACCCCTGCTAATGCTAATGTCAAATTCAGCTATTGCACAGGGACAGGCATAGCAATCCCTACCTAAGGGTGGATTTGCCAAGTGCCATAAGCCTGGGAATAACTCAGGAACAATCATATTGCACCAGGTGGCTGCCCACCCAGAAACAGCAATAGCCTCGAGCAATCAAAGGTCAAGCCTCATCCACGTGGTTACAGCTGAGCTGCTCAGGACCTGGTGTAATGTTGAGGACATCCATCACCACACAGGCAGAACCCTGCCAACACCATGATGAGTAGCTCCAGAGAGGAGCAGTAACAGCTAAGAGCACCCCAGCTTACACCAAGGCAGCGCTAACCCTGGCTCCACACTCCTGTCTGGAGCCTGAGCCTGGCCTCCTGGTGCACACATGGCTGGATCAACAGCAGGCACTGGGCTGTGTCACAGGCACAATCCTGCCTCCTCTCCAGCAGACCTGAAGAAAAAGTGAGCAAGCAGAGCAGTGGAGTCCCTTACACAAACCCAGTGCTGCTGCACGATGGAAGTGCAAAGGGGCTGCACAGGGAGGGGCGAGGAGAGTGTTGTTACAGCAGTGTTCAGAAGAAGAGTTAATGAAGTTTCCAGAAGATGACCTTGGGGATTTGGGCCAGAGAAAGATGTTAAAATTACACAAAAATTCCTCATGGGTCTCCCAGGAGTCCCTGGCTTTGCATCCCAAATTCTTCTGGCTCCTCATTAGTCTATCCCCTGCTCATCAAGCGAGCCAAAAAGTCATCCTGTTCTCAAAAGCTACCACATATCACAGAGGAAACACTTCTGCTCCCTCACGCTCACTCTCTGTGCAAGAAAGGCTGACCGCACCCCTCCTTCTCATCCATCATTTTAATTTCCCCAATTGACACCATTTGGATTTGGGGCATTGTTTGCTCCCCATCATTGCTTCCTGCACAGCCTGGCTCCATGCACTCCATCTACCCTCTCAGCACCTGGAAACACACTGGGACATAGGAAAACCTTCCCACCAAAACCACATCAAAAATTCTCCCGCATGGTACTCACCAGCCAAGGTGACAGGCATAGCTTGGAGAACAAAACCCTAAACCCACAAAAAAATAATTCAAAACTTTCAGTGGACTTCAGTACTGCAGAGCTTGGCCCTAGGCCAGCACAAAACCACAGGCTGGGTTATTAGTGCTTCCGTGGAACAAGACATGACCAACATGCACTGAAAGAGGGGGATCGCAGAGATCTTTCCATCACACGGGGACCAGGGCAGCTTCACACCCACTGTAGTAGGTGAGGCCCTTCCCCAGCACCCCCAGTTTGCAGACCTCACTTTACCCTCAAGGAAGCACCAAGTAAAACGCAAAGAGCAGCAGAGTGACTAAAGGTAGTCAAAAGACAGACAGCCCAAACCCTTCTGGCAGACACCAGCCTGGAGGCAAGATGAGCACAGGGGTAAAGTCCTTTCGGAGGATGGGTAGCTTCTGTCACCACTAAACTCTGCAAGCAGAGCAGGAAAGCCCAGGAAGCTGGGGGCAAAGAGGCTTTGACATCTGATCCACACCATAAATTAAGTTTAAAGGAGGGAGATGACATAAAAGGGCCATAAATGCACCACAGTGATTCATGCACAGCCTCAGTCCTGAGCTGTGGTTACAACCCCATGATCCAGTCAGCTGCATTTATCAACTTGGCTCTCACTAAACTCTGCTCTAGTTCTGGGAGTAGTTTCCCTGGAAAATGGCTCACGGTCTTGGTCTCACTGTGTCTTTCACTTTTATATTTCTTCTCTCTTTGCCTTTGTTTTTTTTAGTAAGCATCAAATTCTTCAGAAGTCCTAAGGTTTGCTCCAGCTCCCAGCCCTTCCCACCTTCCATGCTGCCCTTCCCCTTGAGGGGCTTTCAGTCTGTCCCACTCTAAAAATAATTCAAGAGAAATTACAGAAGAGTTATACTTCATCTGTCTCTGAAAATGGTCTTTGTGCTCATATTATTTGCCAGTGACACTCCATCACCACAATTACCACTGCTATTTTATCTCTCTCTGCCTGTAGTGCTGATGAGGGAGCAGCAGACAGTGCTGGTGTTTAAGCTGAATAAGTCACTTAAATACATTTATACCCACAGATCACAATATAGAACATAAATCTAACCATCTATCATGCACCAACTTGATACAAATACTCACCATGATATCAGGCAAAGCAATCACAAGAAAAATGCAGGATGACAATCACAAGAAAAATGCAGGATGATTTGAGCTGCAGCTGCCTGCAAGTTTTTGACAAGTGTATTAGATGAAAAAATTCAAAAAAGGGGTGAAGCATCTCACCTAGACATGGCTTTTGCTGTGCTGACTCCACAGGGAAAGCAGCAACTTGAAAAAATCCTTGGTAGATTTGCAGCTACGCTTGTAATATCCTAATCCAGCAAGGGATCGCCCGAAGCTCAGCATTGGAACTGGGTTCTTTTCATGAACAAATCAAAGAGGAAAAGTGCCTGGAGACAGGATGCTTGGTTTGGGGGACCTGGCTCAGGTCCTGGCCGTGAAGCATCTCCCAGCTGCCCTCCCCAGCTCTGCTCCACTGCATAGTCTGTGTGCCAGGACTGGGAGGTCTGCCTCCATCATTGCCGTGCTAGGTGACAGCTAAAAATTGGGAGATGCTTGGATCCCGACACAAAGATCCTGCACACCTTAAACACTTCTCTGAGGGACTCTGCCATAGACTCGACTGGGAAGAAATCATCTTGTGCTTCCAGCTGCCTGAGACATGATGGGGGTATCTCTCCTGAGTAGGGTTGTTATAATGTGGTTAGTGTGGCCCCATGCCTTGTAGTCTTCATCTGGAATGTGCTAGAGAAAGGTGAGACACTGTCACAGACCTCACTGTGTCTGGAGCCAGATGTGCTCTGTGAAACCTACTGTCTACCACAGCACCATTGAACCAGAGGAGAGTGGGGTAGGCAGGCTTCCCTGGGCACCCCGAGGGGCAGATAAAGCTCAGCAGAGCTCAAGGCTTCACAATGGACAGGTGAGCAACTTGGTGGCGATAGCATGTTGTGATCCTAGGCAAGAGCCATTCTCTGAGCAGGCAATTAACCTCACACCTTTATTCCCAGTTCCCTTCTCCTTCAGCCTCAGCATGAGCCAAGGACAAGATTAAGTAAGATGCAGTCCTTGAAGGTCTGGAAGCCTTGTGTAGTAACACACTTTTGCCTTTCTCCACCTTGCAGGTGCTTAGAGAGGAGAGGGATGAAAGAACCACACGCTTGAATTAGGGATGACACTTCAGCCTCTCAATTACCCCAAGGATCTCTGCTCCCAACACTTGCCTACTCCCTGAGCAACATTTTGCCTGCAGCGTATCACTACATGGACTGTGCTTTAAATAGCAGCCTTTCCTAGTGGAAATATTTTTCAGCAAACGCAGTCTTACTGTTTTTCCAAGAATCCAATAAAGCCTATGGAAGGGTTGATTTTTCCCCCTAGGATTTCTGATTGCTGGCTCTCCCAAAGGCAGTTTCCCAAGGCCCACCAGCCTGTGCTACCACAGCCCTTGGGGAAGCCTTTCCTGGCACTCCACTTCATAGTGTGTTTAACTAAACCCCACCAGCTGCTCAAAAAACCCAGCCTCTCCCAGAGATCTCAGGAAGAGGGGAAGAGAGGGGCACTCTGCAAAGTGGACCAGCAGCCCTGTCCAGCTCACCTGGGAGAATTTGTCTATGCATACACCAGGCTGTGGGCAGAGGAAAAAGGGAAAGGGAATCAGGCAGGTTAGTGTCACAAGAACAGAAGAAAGCTGTTTTGTCTGATGCCAGGAGGCAGGGCTGTAACACAGATCCTGATACTCCTCTGTGCTGTGCTCAGGTGAATTTTATATCAAGATTTAGCACTAAAAGTTGTGGGTTCCCACCCTCATCTCCAGCAAAAACACCCTCTTACCTATCTTGCCCGTGGTACCCACAGAGCACCAAAGACAGCACAGGGCCACCGTCTCCTGCTTCTCTTATTTCCTCAAA
This sequence comes from Elanus axillaris, assembly GCA_026212715.1. NCBI lineage: Eukaryota > Metazoa > Chordata > Aves > Accipitriformes > Accipitridae > Elanus > Elanus axillaris. Next base: position 29,230,096 of record JANZLQ010000100.1, on the reverse strand, counting down.
TTTGTCTTCAATCCAGGCAGTGCAGATGCCTGGATGAAAGCAGAAGCCAGGCCCTGTGATACAGCAGCAAGCACCACCACTTTTCCCCAAGGCAGACCCCAGGCTGTTTGGATGCATCAGTTTAGGGGCTGGAGGCAACCAAGGGCAAAGCAGGTGCAGCCCTAGGACATGGGACAGTGATGGAGAAACCAGAACTGCCAGCTCATGGAATAAAAGAGAGTGAAGAAAGCAAGACCTCAGCTGCAAAACTTGATCAAAGCCCAGCAGAAATCTGCATGCTGCCACCAAAGGAAACAGGCAGGGGAGGCACGCCAGGTGGCAGAGGGCTTGCATAGTTTGTTGCCAGCTTGCACTAAAGCAGATAGGAAAGAAAAAAAAACAGTTATCCCTCAGCCTGAAGTAAATTACAAGACACATCCCTCAAGAGCACAAGGTGAAGCTCTTGATCAGACAAGCGATACTGGCATGTAATTCCCCTTGATATCACCTGATTTGAATTATAGTGCTTGTGAAGAGTGCATGACTGACCGCTCTGAAAACTGCAGGCATCTGTGCCAGCACAAAAGGAGCAGAGCACACAGCCCCAGGCACAAGCATCCCCACACCAGCTCTGCTGCTGGAGCCACAGGGAGAGGCTACACATCTGGGGAAGGAGGACAGAACTCATCCCCTGCCCCATCCAGCCCTTGCTCACCCCACCAGAGCTGGGTAGAGGTACCAGCTGAAGCCTTGTGGGGACAGTCATCTGCCCCATATTAGGCAAAAATCAGTTTTGCCACCAGAAATATAAGATCTCCCAGGGTTATGAATCACATCCTTCTGACATCTCCCCACACCATGAAAGCTGGGTGGGAACTGCAGAGGTGGAAGGGAACCTGTACTCAAACATTGGCCCAGTACCAAAGAAGTAGTGCCTTGGACATCCATCATCCTTTAGCATGTCCCCAGTGCAGAATCCTCGATGGGGTCTACCAACAGCTAAACCCACCAGAAACCCCTCTGCCACTGGAGCCCCCACACTCTTGTAAGACAGAAGCACCTGATTTCTGAGGACAACCCCCAATGTATCCACCCAGAGCATCAGACTGCTTATCCTGTATTACTGACCATATGACAGCAAATGGCCTATGTGTGGTTTGCATGCCATCAATATTCAATATCAATGGTAAAAGTTAGAGAATAAAATAAAATCAGACTTGGATCCAGTAAGCACACATCATATTAAAAGCAAAGAAGGAATTGCACCTGATTAGACGCAAATGGAAATACACTAAACCCTCAGCTAATGTACTCAAGCAGAGATCTGTTGACTTCTGTAACCAAAGTTCACTTAATTGCTCACTTCTTCCAGTTAATACACATAGCTCTAACTCTGTGCTGCATACCAATTGAAACACTAATTTCTGCAACAAGGTCAGTAAGACCCACTCCAAAACCAAACCACAACAGAGGTTGCTTTTAAGGAATTTTGAAAGTAACTCTGGCAAGAAAAGCTGTATATTGAAGCTGTTCCAAATTCAGAACTGCTACAAGCATCAGGACTTAGCAAATAGCTCATCACTAAGCAAATAAAGCAATGCAGGGCTGTTAAAGAAGGCATCTCAGACATTTTGGGTCTGCCTGCCTTTTTCCTCTACAGCATCTGAATCAGCAAGGGACTTGGTAATTTCTGGAAGACTTGTGTACACTCAGTTAAAATAAAACTCCAGTGATGAGTTTTCCTAACTCACCAAGGGGGAATACATCTGAATGATAACACAGAAATTGCAGGGGATGAAGCAGCTCAACCAGGAACTTGGAACATTTATTACCCAGCCAGCCCCCAGAGTTTGCCCTACCATTCAGCCACACCATGCGCTTCTGCATATCCTTCATCAAAGGGGGCTGCAAAGAGGCACAGCTTTTGCAGAGCAAAACCAAGCAGCTCTGAGGATGTTCACAGATTTGCAAGTTTTCACCCTTCAGGTGTGATGCAGTAACTGAGCACATGTTTGCTCATAGCCTGTCCCGATTACAAAGTAAAACAGGCTTATTTAAACTGCTGCTTCAGGCACCTTTTCATTTGAAGTGACAAAGATGGTTTAAGCAAACACATTTTACTCTGCAATTGGGGCCAGCTAGGAACATAACTGTGGTTGATTCCCACAGCTCACCTGCCACAGGATAGCTTCTGGCACGATCACTTCTGATCACATGAATGTCAAAGCAGTCCTAGAAAATTGTGCTTTCCCACAGGAGCTGGGCACAGCACTTAGTATTTTTCATTATTTATTTATTTTATTTTTTAAAGAAAACATGGTTTTCCTCCAGAAATACTCCATGCTTAGGATAAATGTCAGGGTGTTCCTGGGGATCACATGTTGACCAGTTACTTTGTATTTTCTGTAGGGAGGAATGGTTAATCACCTGCATTCAAGTGCTGATCCCAAATACACCACTCCCTTACTATTTTTGCATTTATCACTCTACAGCTTTCAAAGCAGCTGAGCTATCAATGTGTTTACCACTATGCAAACATACCTCATTTCTACAGGGACACACAAAAAATTAAGAGGGATCAACAAAAGTTGCAAATATATACTTCACTTGAAGTGCATTCAAACCCCATGTAGAGATTCTCATTTCAGATTAAAATGGCTTTAAATTACTGCTTAGTCTTCTGCCAAGAAAGAACCCTGAGAAATGGTTCTTGCTGTGAAGAACTGTGAAGTTTAAATAGTCAAGACTAGCTGAAAGCATAGTTGTTATAGCCACTTCACACCTGGGCAGATTAAAGTGCCCTCCATCAGAAAGGGAGGCTCCTGGCCACCTTAGAGGGAAACACAGATCTGCCAAGTTCCAGCTTGCAAAAACAACATCCTTCAAAACAACCTTTGCACCCTTTTTTCTCTCTGGATGTTAGGTAAGCTGAAGAGCACATAAAAAAAATACTGACAATATCTGCAAAATAATAAAGAATAGTAAAACTAAAGAAAATGGCTGATCTAGGATTCACAGAAAGGGAGCAAGACTGGCCTTAAAGCCATCATATGATGTGCAACCAGGAAATTCACCGTTAGGAGAAAGCTCTGATGAGCCACGACAAGGTCAGCCTGGCCAGCCTTTCATCGTCCCTGGAGGATGCAGTACCTCCTTGAAAACCATGGAGTCTCCTTGAAAACACTCAGGCTATAAGACAAGAAGGATCCCAAACATAAAACCCACAAATACACCCTTGTTAAGAAAAATGCCACAATTTGCCCATGACTTACATGTTTGGGTTCATGCCCTCTCAGAGGGGGCACTGCAGAAGAGATGAGCACCACACAAGCCAGCAGAGAAGCTAGGAACCCCAGCAGTAAGGAGAGAAAGAGCTGTTGGATGCACAGAGAATATAAATTCTTCTTGAAAACCAAGTTAAAACCATCTCTGTGGAAGTCCCACCCATGTGGCCACAGCCTTGGCTGACAGCAGCCAACGTGCAGAATGCCAACACTAATGGTGCGCACCCCAACCCTGTGATTAGATGCAACAGCCTAAGAAACATGCTGCTTCTAGCCAAGGTAGACCACAAGAGCAAAGCTTACTGTTGCCTTTGTTTCAGAGCAGTCTGCAGAGTTTAGCACTCTATTTCTCTCCTTCAATAACACCTCTTTACCCCCAAAATCAATGCCTCTTCCCCTCCTGGGCATCCTGCTTGTGGTCACTCATTACCCAATTAACACCCAGTGGGGGCTCCCATCTCCCAAGCTGCATCATGAGACAGCCACAGTATAGCTCCTACCCCGGGGGCATCCACATTACAGCAGTTGCTCAATATTTGGAGACCCCTACTCAGCCTCTTCACATTGGGGGTCAGCTAAGGGTGAGACTGCACCTTCACCTCCAATCTGCCTTGCTTCTGCAGCTGCCTGCAAGGACCCGGTTGCTGAAGGCAGAACAGACCCCAAGAGAAAGCTCAGCACCCTGTGCTCACCAGCAGAGGCAGCAAAGGGCAGGGGAGGATCTCAGCTGGCTTGGAGCCTGTTCTGGCCGCAGAGCTGCATTCCCACAGCCTTACCCATACTGACTTGTGGTGGCTCTACACACCTGTGATGAGGTATATAAACCCACTGAGGTCAGCAGAGGGATTAAAAAGTATATGGGTTCAATAAACCTACATCAGTGTTCCAATTCAGGGAGAATGCAAGCTAAAGGGTAAGGCTGAGCAGAGGAGCAGGCAGCTGCTTTGACCTCAGCCACATGCAGCATGTCCTACAGATCCTGCCCTAGAACCTCGCACTCGTGTGTGCCACAGGCATACCTTCACCTCCTCCTTGGAAAATGAGGGTCCTCAAGCAAGCCCATGGGATGAGATCCTAGCATCTTTCTGTATGCTGAACAGCATAAGTAGCTGATCTGTGTGGAGCTGCTTAAAAAGTACCCAAGTAGGGAACAGAAAGAGCATCAAAATCAAGCTCCTGCTTTTAGAAACACACTAAAAATACACTCTGCTAGAGGAGATGGCACAACAGCTAAACCACCTGCTAGGAAAATAATACTCAATTGCTAAAGTGCCTAAATACAAGTGTACATGATTTAGAGACTAATTTGGGTAGAGATAGGTGGGATGGGCCCACTTTCAGAAAGTCATTGACACCTCAGAAATGGCAGGCATTGGTTCCACTGCCCAACTTCTCTTTTTGACTCTCCTGCTAACTGGGTGGTAACTTCATATGTGTGATAGGGAATAAGTCAAGGATCTATTTCTCTGCTCTTTCTTGCAACTTCTTTAGGGCACAACAGTTTCACCCTAACACAAGGATAAGAAACACCAGCCTGAGACCTGGCAGCGTGGACTCACACAGTTACAGGCAACCCACCCACAGGCAGTGCTCTAGGACACACAGCTGAAGGCCTCTATAGCAGTTCCTCATCCACAGAATCTGGGAGGGAAACCTTTCCTCTTGTTCTCCTGGGCTTCCAAAACCCACAGCCCCCTTCCCCATGCAATCTATTCCTCTTCGCCCTATAGCAGCTTGCTCTTTGAAAGTACTTCAAAGATGGTACTAAAACTGGTCTCACCTCCTGCTGCCAGGTGCCACAAGAGCCAACTACTCCCTCAAGAACAGGAAACCACAAGAAACTCACCTGTGGGGCTGAGCTTGTTAAATGGTGCCCCACAGCCCAGGTGGAGCTGATCAGGGCCCTTAAGGCCCATTAGTGGCCCAGGGCCCGGTAGGTACTTCTCCACTCACAGGAAAGCCTCTGTTCTGTGGTGCTGGTAGAAGTCTGTGGGTACCAAGTACTCAGCTGGTCCTTCTGCCTTCCCAGCCTGCCCTGGAGTTTGTAGTCCTCAGCAAAGCCTGAGCTGTGACCTGGTTTTCACTGCTGTTGACTCAAAGGGTTCCCAGATTTACAGTAGCAGGACATGTTACTGGGTGTGTAGTATGTGCTCCTGCTCCTCTGCATTCACAAAGTGAGTGTAAATAAAGGACTGGATTCTTGTGCCGTGTCTTTGGTAGCTGATAGGTGATCCCACAAGTTGTGCTCCTGCCTTTGAACCTGATAGTCCAGCATACGGTGTCTTGAGTCCTGCTTGCACAATACACTGAATACACACCTGTCGGGCAAGATCAGAGCTTAAGCTAGATGTGAAGTTACTTAAAATATTATCTACGTATTGCAAGAGCTCTGAAAATGAACGATGTTACATACTTTACTCACTGAAAAAGACTCCAGGATAGATTTACTGTGTGAGCTACTACAGCTCCAATCTGAACCAATTAAAGTGAAGAAAGATTTCCTCTAACTTAAGTGCCATGGATCATAGCCCTTCACCTCCATCTTTTCACATAACTTTACAGGAACAAGAAGTTAAAGATACGCTTGCTACTTCTAGGCTTACATCTTGCACAGACTGGAATTCAATTAACATTATTCTGCAACAAAACTTGGAGAAGCACTTCAGAGCTGCTGCTCACAATGCAGAAGCAACTGAACAAATGATACTCCCATTAATGCTCTGTCTTTCCCTGCTGTGCAAGCCAAATTCTTGAACACTAAAAGCACCTCAGCATCAGCTGGGTTCACAGACATCCAGAGCAATTTTTCAAGCTCCCTGACTTTTATAGACCAGGGGGGAAGGGATTTGGTGTGCTTTAATCCATTCTATTATATGAACTCAGAAATGGTTTTCACTCTCCAGCTCTATAAATTAAGCTAGCTGCAGTTATTCTATTCCTGATTATGCTGAAAGTTACTGGCAATGATTTGATGACTATATTTTCTTGCCCTTTTTAAAAAATTTTTTTTCCAAATTAACCTGTGAACTTAGTTTCCCTGGTAGTAAGTAAATAATGCAATAAAACTGGAGATAGTAGCCAACACATTCACATCTGGATGCCTGATATTGTGGACAAACACAGTAAAAACTCCTGTACTTTGTAGGTGGAATTTACTGTATTCACTTCCCAGCCTTTCAGACTGGAAGAACATGTTGTATGAGAAAATCACAATTTTTTGCACTCCTGTATGTTTTCTTAATCTAGAAGACTAATCACTTTCTAGACATAAGTGAATTCACCTTTTTAAGTCATTAGACAAATACTATCCCATCCATTTTAGAGACTCAAAAACTCAGGTCAAGAATCATTTAAGGATGGAACTTCTTACCCTAAAAACAGTCCAATCTGTACAACACAAGCTACTACTAAGTACATCTAAAGATGGAAATGAATCTGTTTTATTAGTGTATTCATAAAAACATATGCACCTGTGTATTCATAAAAATACATGCAATCAGGGAACACATTCCATCTGCTTGGCTCCCCTTCCCTTGCTCTGACCACTGCAACACCTTGTCTCCTAAATCCTGGTAACAGAAGGAAAGATGTACACAGACTTGGATTACCTCTGGATAAGTTAGGGGGTACACTGTGCAGTTCAGAGTTTAATAAGTAAGTTGCTTCTCTACAGTGTTATGGTATTCTGGGAGTCTAACTGTGCCTCTTGCATCCATGTGAATTAAGAAATGTGACTTTGATGATTTATTTCAGTACAAATTACTTCCCAGTACCAGTAAGCGTAGGACAGTCCAGCTCCAGACTGATACTCGGGACCTTAACAAATACCAGCTTTTAAAAGCTTCAGTAAAACCTACCTGGGATCCCATCAAACTCAAGTGCCCATGTCAGTTATTCTCAGTTATTCTAACTATAAGGACGTCAGGTACACAAAAGACACGATTCAGACAGCATGACTGCCCTAAAATGATAACTTTAGCATAATGCACTTGACAGTGAAAAAGCAATAATAGCTATTTTGGGAACAAAAGAAAAATACAATAGATCTGATGACTAAGTGTTCTGGTCCCCAATGTAAAAGCAAAGTAGATCCCTGTCGTATTTAACTTGATTCCTTTGAATTAAACACTTCCATTAAAAGTTTTCCACAGTAGCTTTAATATTTAATTATGTATTCCACCAAAGGAAAGAACAAAATCTTTGCAAAGGGTTTTTTTGTGCATGTGAAATATTTATCAGCATATCTCTTTGGACAAGTATTTTTATCCCCCAGGCTGGGAAAAAGCTTCCATGTACAAATCAGTTTCAAAACATTTTATTTTACAGCTTGAAAGTTTTCTATACTTCAGCACCTCATGCCGTGACTTTGTTATTTCACTTGTTAATGAATGGTAATTAAATCTCTTTTGGCTGAAAAGGTTGGAGGGCTCCTGCTGTATTACAAAAACAATTTCTGAAAGTTACAAAAATGCCCAAGTGTCTAGAAATTAAAGAGTAAAGTTTGCCATGTTTTGAGTCCAAGTTTGAATCGCTTGGAAGGATTTACGTGGGAGAACAGCATGTCCCAGTCAGTGTGTACAGTCTCCCCAGCTGAACAGACGTAATTATGTCACTTTGTGTCTACCAGAGTAAACAGAATCACATTCTTAATAATGTACATTGTGGCCACAAACTTCCTTAATCTTACTAACAACTGTAGCAAACACTGCATAAACCCTATTATATACTACCTGCACAAAGAACTGATACATGTGTACATCTAAGTAAAGACTTCTTAATTTTGCATTTACTCAGTAGGCCTTGAAACGTCAGCCTATTAATTTTTCTTCTTTTTTGTTTTTGCATTTCTTTCAGGTGCTTTGAGTCAGAAGATAAATGGAGTGAGTGCTTACAACAGAGGTAGATAAAGGGAAAATGACTATATATTAAGGCATTTTGTGGTGTTACAGTGCTAAACAGAGACACAGTATTGAAGAAGAAATATCTGCATGGTGTCCACTATTCAATTAGACCAGTGCAGGCTTCTGCTGGCATCATATGGGCAGATTTGGTCCACAGTTTGTAAACCAAAACTATGTTAACTCTACTATAAAATGCCTTTTCCTGAAGGAAATACAGTGATTTCAGAGGGAAAGTTTATTTTGTATTTCTTTTAAAACTACAGTTTCTCAAACACCCCAGCATAAACAGAGTTTATCAAGAAACTGGGGATGGAAATGTGATGAGTCCGTTCCTAAGCTGTGACGCTAGGAAGGGGTCTGCTGAGAACAACCCCCCCTCCGGTGAAGCGAGGAACATCAGATCTGTGGCGTGGAAATTCAGGCTCTATGTCAGTCAAGAATCGTTCCTTCTCCCTTTAAATAGAAACAAAGAAAAGGAAAATACATATTTTATTCTCCAGCCCAGTGATGTTTACAAACTAAGGAAATCTGTGTCCTCCAAAGTTTCTTTGATGCAACCACGTACCAAGAGATCATTAAAAAAATTGTTGATTAAAGCCTACTAGGCTAAACCACCAAGACTAGGTTTCTGTTTGGATCTAATTACAAGCCTACTGATGGTTTTTGGAATTAATAAAAATTAGAAATAAATGAGCTCTCTTCGTGCTACTCCCCAAAACGGTCAGAGTACCTCATTAGAGCAAGTTTGTACATGAGCTTAGTGACTTCAGATTTCTAATCACCATCCCATTCCAGCAAGTATATGCCTGTTTTCAAACAAACAGCTACATTCATCAAAGGGAAATGTTTTTTTCTTTGTTGAATTTTAATGCGTAAGTAGTGTTATCTGTCTTCAGATTTTAATAAAGTTCTAGTGATAATTACCCTGCCTATGACATTTGCAGAAAACTAACAGTGTGCTGTGGGTGCACTGATAGCCCTGGGAAGTTGCTCCATCTGAGAATCCAAGAGGGCTTGAATTTTATGGCCTTTAGAAGAGGGAACAAGGGTTAGCTGGTTCCGCTCTTATGAGGTTGGGGAGGTAAGCATAGCAGAACAAATACAAAGGGCAGTATTTCAAACTCACTGTGATATATCTGGAGGTTTCAGAGAAAGGTCCTGAGATATTTAAAATTAACCAAGTGGAGCTTTATGAAATACTAGTTTATCATAACAGCAGAGGTCTCAAGGCTTTACAAAGAAGGTCAGTACCATTACTTTTATTTTACAGTCATTGAGACAGACACAAACGTAAGTACAACCACACTTTTGCAAAATCCAGCCTTGTCACATTAGTACCCTTTCTCAGTCCCCACTAAGGGAAAACAGTTCCCAGAATTAATACTTTTCTCTTTGCCCCTAAATAACTGTCGGGAGACAAGGAAGTTCAGAGAAACCCTATAGGATGACTAGTTATGCTTCCTTTTCCAAATTTAACCCATATGGATGTGAGAGAACAGGCAAAAGATGGCACAGAGGAACTTGACCATGAAAACCATTTATAATTGGTTTTAATTGTATCAATGTATCACTAATGGATGTGCCAGCTGACAGCACTAAAAACTAGTATGTTATATTTAGATGCCTCATCCTATCTCACTATTGGGCTTCCAACTTTGGGGAAAGAAAATGATCCAGATTCCATGCTCATTCTTTCTTCATGCTCCCATGGAGACAGCCAACAGATGTGCTCATCAGTATGGAAAACTCTATGCAGCTGAATACTGTAATATATTTTCCAGAATTAATGTGCAAGCAGCCACATGCAAAAGCTCCCAGTTACTACTGACATCCCTCAGTGCACTTATTTACATATATAGGATTGCAGGATCATGTCTCTGGTGTGGATTTAAGCTTCATATTTTCTCACCAATCCTTATCAAGATCAAACTGGAACCCTGGAGCTAAAAGCAACTAGGAAAAGTAGTGAAGCAGAAAGGAGAGAATGGGAAGAGTGAGAAAAAGAAAGGCTAAGACATCTGGGAAAGACAACATTCAGAATCAGAGAGCAGAAAAAGAGGATTTCAAATTCACACCCAAAATCTTGAACACTGGATTTTCAGCTTGAACACAAAACAAAGCTAAATTCCTGTTGTCAGTTGTTATACTCCTTCAGCATCCCATGGAAAGCTGCATTAGTTTAGTATCAAGACTTTAAATCACAAACCAGAACTGTCTTGTGCAAATCGATAAAAGCTTTAGATGATACCTTTGTGTGAGGTTATCTGAGAGTATTAATTCTCTTTCATACCTGGGTAGTCAATAATGCTATTAATGCTATTGTCCTGACAGGATCCTCTTTTTATTAGCAAAACCAGCCACATTTATTTCAGACATGATGTTAACATTAGCCAGCATGATAGAGATCATGATAGAGATCAAGTCAGTGGTTTTGTGTCAGCTGGGATTTAGGGCAACCTGAGATTGTACAAATCAAATGGCCCTGGCTCTTTGGTGAGCACCTACGCGCCAGGCAGTTCCTGTCCAGCCCAGTCTGAGGCAGGAAGATGTGGAATGGCTGTGAAGGGGTTGAAGGACTCCTTGGGGAAGGATCTGGCTGTGCAACAAGCTCTCTCCAATGCAAAAGACGTCACACACAACTGGCAGTTTGGAAAAGGAAGGCTGCAGAACAAGGTTGTTTCCTTTGCCCTGCTGCTGGGCAACACAAAGCAGTCTAGAGACTGCAGAAGCTGCTGTTATTCAGGACTGATATGCCCAGTTATGCCTTGGGGTGTTCACATCCTTCAAAGCAGGATGTAGTCCAACAGGTTTGACTGGAGAACAAAACAATGAGGGACAGAGGAGAGCAAAGCCCAGCACCTGCCCATCTCTTGGCTGCCACAAGGACAAGAGAAGTGCAAGTTAGGGCTGACAGCACAGTATTGGTAGCTTCTGAGCCTCAGGTGGGATCAATGAGATGCTATCATCCTGCAGAAGCACCACTAACAGCATCTGAATGTACTTCCAAAACACAGATGTCACAAAGACACCATGCTTATCGGACTACAGCCATGCCTGCACACAGGAACAACAGCCTGACAAGCTGCATTAATGGCAGATATCTATCCTGAACCTATAAACAGTGTAATGAGTCCCGCACTAATTGACCTGCAACATGAAATTCCATTGACTGTGTATGATTAACAGACCCAAGTTCAGTCACCATCACCTCACACAATATTTTTGTTTTATTTTGAAGCAGTTATGCCCCTAACAAGTTGGGTTTTGTCAATAGTTATGTCAGGAATTCATTCTAGGTATGATAGAACAGCAAAACATCAGTGTATTTCTTCCCATCTGATGAACAGAAAGAAACATGATGCCAGGGTCCAAAATGGAAACATTAAAACTATTGTGAAGAGGATACTTAGCTACTGGAAATGGATTATTAGGCATTATGGTAGCCTCACATATTGATCCTAAAACTCCAGGAAGGCCATTTGCACTGCACAATTATTGCTAATTCCAAACCTTAAGGTAACATTATGCAATTTGCAGAAGGACAAAAGTCACTGTTTATCACTGACTATTTTGCTACTTCAGTTATCAAAACTGTTTGCTGGCTGAAATACGATTAAGGAAGAAATAGATACAGGCAGCTTTGAATTATATTCAGCTACGTAGAGAATAGTTGGCTTTAGTGTGTGAGGAAGGGACAGGCTGGGGATGGAAGGGGGTGGAAAGACAAAGGTTCAACATGAGGTTCAACAGGGTCAGGGCAACCCCTGGTATCAATACAGGCTTGGGGATGACAGATTTGAGAGCAGCCCTGCTGAGAAGGACTTGGGGGTACTGGTAGATGAAAAGCTGGACATGAGCTGGCAACGTGCGCTTGCAACCCAGAAAGCCAACTGTATCCTGGGCTGCAACAAAGGAAGTATGGCCAGCAGGTCGAGTGAAGTGATTCTGCCCCTCTGCTCTGCTCTGGTGAGACCCCACCTGCAGTACCACTTCCAGCTCTGGAGTCCTCAGTACAGGAAAGACATGGACCTGTTGGAGCGGGTCCAGAGGAGGGCCACAAAAATAATCAGAGGGTGGAACCCCTCTCCTGTGAGGAAGGGCTGAAATAGTTGGTGTTGTTCAGCCTGGAGAAGAGAAGGCTCTGGGGACACCTTATAGCAGCCTTCCAGTAATTAAAAGGGGTTTATAAGAAAGACAGGGACAAACTTTTTAGCAGGGTCTGTTGCAATAGGACAAGGGCTAATGGTTTTAAACTAAAAGAGGGTAGATTTAGACTAGATACAAGGAAGAAATTTTTTACATTGACGGTTGTGAAACACTGGAACAGGTTGCCCAGAGAGGTGGTAGATGCCCCATCCCTGGGAACGTCCACGGTCAAGCTTGAAGGGGCTCTGAGCAACCTGATCTAGTTGAAGATGTCCCTGCTCATTGCAGGGGGGGTTGGACTAGATGACCTTTAAAGGTCCCTTCCAACCCGAAATGTGCTATGATTCTATGATTTGGTGTGAGAGACCAGACACTAATCTGTGTCCTCTGGCACCATCTCATTGGTATGAATAATTTAACTGGACTGCAGAACATGTCAGCAACATCTCTGCTGAATGTTCTTGTCCTGGCCATAGATCATGGTAAATCTAGACCAGACTGAAGTAATACGAAGGATAGCGTTCAGGAAAATTAGGCAACAATATTATATCACCTCAGTCAAATCTGGCTACGTTCTGATCAAAAGGGTAAAGCAAGATCTGAAAAAAATCTAGTTTATGCAGAAAGTTGTGTAGACAAAACTGTTATTTTCCCATACTTGGCCTGTTGTTCCTTGCGTTTCTGAGCCAGATATTTCTTCTTCACATTCAGAAGCTCGTTGGTAAGTCTTTCAATTTCGAATTTGTATTCTTGGCTCTGCGATTCATACATATTCAATTCTGAGGACAAAACCTTACAAACAAAAGAAAAAGCAGAAACAGGAGATGTTAGTTTCACTTACACATAAGTTAGTACTTTTACAAGCACTTTTTCCTTTCACATTTGATGATATAAGACATCACCATTTTCCACCACATCTCATCTTCTATCATGATGTTTTATTTGATCACCTCTGCTCACCTGAGGACAATTTACAAAATTAAGGCTATGCCATTTAACCCTAACAAAACATGTAAAATATGCTCCAAGCATTATGGGAATGGCATTAATACATACATTAGCTCTTAATGTTCTGGGACACAAATCTGGGTGAAAATCCAAAATGAAGGTCTTAAAAAATAATAAAGTAGAGACTTATTTAATAATAATGGGGTTTATTCACAGGGATGCACTTTGTAATGTGAAGTTATTAAATCCACACAGGCAAAGTAGTACCAGTCAGTATAAATACAATACTGTTTTCATGTGAATCAGTAAATCTTAAAGAAAGTAGGAGCATGCATAGTGTGCTTTCCTTCTTTAAGGGGAATAGCTTGACCTGGCACCACAAGATGGCTTGCATTGCAGTACGCTACAGCATACTGTGCCTCAAATACACAGTAGCAATTGACTGCATTAAGGACAAACAGGAACCATACGGAAAACTTCAAATCACATTCAGTTTAGCTAAACTTTGGCTTCTATTTTACATTTTCTACATTGTTTTTCTTCTCTGTGGACTAAGATTTGCATAACAGCCTCTTTGTTTCCTAAGGGCCCATCTGCTCCTGCCTTTTTTTCCTCATGGTTAGTATAGACGTGATTATGATGCAGTGAACAGGAGATGATGACTTCAACAAAGAGAGGAGCTGTAGAAGTAGATGAACTCCTGGGGAGACTGATCTTTCATGTAGGCAAGAACAAGGGAAGATCAGCTTATTCTATCAAACAATCACTTTTTAATATCATGCTTTCAAAGCTTCCCCTAAGATTCCTTCAGAAACAGGAAAGCTCTCTTCTAGTGACAAGGGGTTAGGATAGGTTACTCCTGTCATCCCTATAAAAGTTGCAAGTCTAATATACATGTACACATTGCAAGAGAAATAACATGAATTTAAGACTGGATTCTTAATATATTCCTACTAGTTTGTTAAAAAGAAAATTAAATGGCTTTTATTTGCTTATTAAAGATCTTAATAGTTCAAGAAAAGGGAAGGAAAATAAGTGTAATGGAAAACCGATAGTGTCCCAGTATGTCCATGCACAAAAAGCATTTACAGCATTGTGCTGCATACCCATATTCTAACAAGACTTCTCCTCTATTTTAATGAAACAAACTAGCATGATGTGAAAAAAAGTTTTCGTACTGCTATTAGGTCTCCCTTGCGGAGATGCAGTATTAACCTTATTTTCCTGATCTAGTATACTAATATATGCATGCACACTGTTTATCGAAAATCTTCCTGAAACCTCACTCCCAGGATCACTGGTGGAATCATTCTGCAAGGCTGGCAGCCCCTCAGCCAGAGATAGAGGGCATCTCTTACTTTCAGCTGTTTAGTCTTCTGTCGCAGAGTGTGCCGGTAGAGCTGTAACTGTTCTGCGGCTTCAGGCCCAGGCTGCCGGGCCAAGACATGCTTCAATTCCACATACAGTTTCTCTTTCTCCTAAGAAAAAGACAAGAGGAAGAGCTCTTATAAAACTACTCTAGCAGCAGCACAACCTGTGATGAAATCAACCTCACTGAAAAATGCAACTCAGTCAGGAAGATATTTGCAGAAACAAATCTGCCTGTGTGTCAGTCTTTCCTCACTAGCCATAAGGTATTTAAAGTTGTTGTGATAGCAGTGGGAGAGCTCATTAAGAGAAACATCCAGCTACTTCGAACCACGAATGAAATACTCTTAAACACTGTCATCAGTGAGCACGCTTTACCACAGACAATATAAAACAGTCACTGGAAGAGTATCCAGGGGTGGGAAATTAATTACTAGTAACTGTGCTTATTGCAATCTTTCTTCTTATGAGCTACACTGCCTTACATTAAGGATCATAGCTTCACCCAACAGGATGTGAGCAGGCTATAGAAATGTCAGGGAAGGACTGTACAAAAGAATAACTTCTTCCAAAGAAAATCCTGCAAAGCACACTCACATATGTATGTATGTATGTGTATGTGTGTATGTATATATATAAAACCTCTCAGTTTAACTTCAGGAGCCCTGGGAAAGGGAAAGAAAGTATAAACAGCAACAACTACGACTAGCACAATTACACCAAGTAATTTTTCTTTGTCATCTGTCTCCTCTTCCTTCATGTTGGAACAGTATACTTGTGGGAATTTGATACAGCCATGCCTGAACAGAAACTACACCATGGACCCACTTACAGCTTTCTGTACTGAAATGCTGCTTTCAGCTGTGTTTTGAGGATGTACTTGTTTTCAGTCTGAGGAATAAAGCTCTGAACAAAGCCACCTTCATAGCTTTGCACATTACAATAGTTTTAGTATCTACTCTGTCAGACTAAGATTATTATTATTTAACATTATTTAGCAAGATCCCATCCTTGTCTGATACCCGGAGACCTGGAATTAAAAAGGAGGGTTATTTGACTGGAAGTCGGACTAGCAAACAAAAAATTTAACTGAAGAAGACAAAAATGCTAAGTAGGAGATCGGATATGTGATTACTTATACCGGCTTTGACAAAACCTCCTTTTGCTCTATTTTTACAAGCTCTTTTTAAACTCTTACCACAGAATTCTTTCATCAATGTAGGAAACAGTGCCATCACATCACCTAGAACTGCTACATTTGGCCTTGCTCAGTGGTTAAGCCAGGATTTTCAAAAGTGGCTTGTTATTTTGAAGATGTAAAATTCTAGGAGTCCAGTCTTCAAGAGCATAAGGAGTCCAGAATTTTTAAATCTCAGCATTTCCTGAAAACCATGTGCTATAATGGTCACAAGTTGGGACCCAAAATGGAAGCACTTCAAATCATAAATTACTTTTGCAAGCATTGCCCTTAAACTCTGAATATTACTGAGGAAGAGTTCTTTATAAATGAAGTTGTTCACAGTTTATCTCTGGAAAAATCAAAACTTCCTGAGATTCAGACTGGAATTTGCATAGTGGCAAAAATTAAATTGAGAATTCATTCTCAGTAGAGAGCTGTTATGTCACCACAAGTGGTTTCTACTACCTCCTTTTCTTTCTGAGGAAGCAAGATTTTACTGCAAGTTAGAAACAACAGCAAAAGAAAAATCTGCCTTGTCAAAATCTAGCCGGTCAGTATTAACATTCCACCCCTGAATGTATCACAGACTTGTATTTTGGAAGAGTGTAATGGTAATTTGGATAAATATGGAGCAGCTGATGGATTGAAGGTCTTATGTGCAATTGTTTTCCAATTTATTTCTCTCCTAACCCTCTACAAGGGCCAACCAAGCTCTTCAAACATTGTGCAATGGTGTGTATAATAACCTCATTTAGAGACAAAGCGTGCAATTCTATTATAAGGAGAATCTATCTTATGCAACAGAGACTCGTTAGCTGTCCAATGTATATTGTCTCCATAATCCAAGAGAGGCAGAACCAGCTGTCTTATAATGCATATCCTGTCCTTCCTTGCTAAGCGCTGTCCATCTCTTTTACATCCAGTCAATTAATTTGTCACTGTGTTAAAAGCACCATATGTCAGCAAAACGTTAGAAGAAAAACCTGGATACTTCTTTCCTCATCAGCAGAAGTTTGTATTCACAGGTTGGCATTTCTATAATTTCTGACATTTTACCCCAGGATGCAAGGAAAAAAATTAAATCAATTCATTTCAAATAATTTTAAAACAGCAACCACAAGAGTAAATCTAAGTCAGTCACAAGGTTCATGTGATAATACCACCAAAAATGCATTACTTACAGCAGGTATTTTTATCCCTACACATAAGAAATCAGGAATGCCCAGGGAAAAAAATCAGCACAAATTACTAAAGAAAAATCTTGGCCTCTACAATACTCTAGCTATATTCAAAGAACAGACAAGCTGTGCAATGTGCATTACATGCAGATATCTTATAAATAGCCAACTATCAGATATAGCAGAGAACATGTAGAAAGACCTGTAGGGTTGTCTGATGTGTGAGTTGTATTCAAAGTAGCTTTCAGTTGTAGTGCATAAATTAATACCACCAGAAGATGGATCTATGTTGCTTTATTGTTTTGGAAACAAGTAAAATGCATGTGCATTCCCTAAAATGTCTGAGAACAGTGGGGCCAAATGGAAAGAAGGTATCTTGACACTGACAAGAAAATCCTAAGTGAGAAATTATGATCAGCAGTGTAGCAGTAATTACAAAACAAGATGGTAAGCTGATCTGTTTGATGCCTATTGGAAGTCAGTTAACATTATTTTGCCCAAAGCAGAAGTCAGTAAACATTTATTTCTGTTGGTGGCTGCACAGCTGATGTTGCCGAACAAGCTACCTGAAGTCTTACACCCATCGGGCAGGAATAAGTCAATCCATTATAGCATGTGTAAGATGGGTTTCTTTGGCTTGTCCCAAACTGCCTCCCCTCAAATCTCCCCTCCGTCCTTGTGCCAGGCTGCAATCACAACATACATCTTGTCAGAGTTATGTGTTCTTGAGATGAAAAGAACTTCGTCACAAACACGCTATGAGGCACTCCCCTTCTTGAGGAGGTGAAGGAAGATCCATCAGATCTCTGTAACTCCATGCTGTTAAGCCTTCACTGGTAAGAGTAATGTACATGTCTTCAGATCAGGTCTAGACCAGTAACAAAACTTTTTATGTGATCCTTCCCATGGCAAAATTCCCATGGAATTCAGCACGTGTTTGACTGTAGGACTGAGCCCATAACGTCAACCAGCTTCATTGATTTATGACAGAACTGAAGCCAAGGCGATGGTGTAGACATTAGGGCACATTCATTTTGTGCACGTAGGGCACACTGGGTGACTCAGATTGAGGGTTACAGTCACATTTCAGGTATTCCAAAGAGAATTTCAGCACTTCTGTGACTACCTGCTGTAAAAAATGTGTAAATAGAACTCCACATTATTTTTAGAACAGCCTTTCCTGTCTTAGATTTGTTTTCCAGGGGAGCTCCAAGGAGCCCACAGATCTACCTTTAGGCTCGGCCATGACAGTAAGTTTCTGCATCCCTAAGTCTCTCACCCATTAATTGGGAGAGGGAGGGTGGGGAGGTGAGTGGTGCTTTCCCCTAAGTTTAACTAGCTGCTGTCTCAGCCAGAAGCTGGAGTTCTCCTGGCCTGCTTGCTCTACAGCAAATTGAGAAAAAATAATTTTCTTCTGCAGGGAAACAACTGGTGTTTGGCAAATTTCAATTGATTCTTCAGGACCCAGTGGTCATGAGTTGGCTCAGATTACAGCAAGAAGAATCACTTTTGCAAGCACAATCCTACTTCAAAAGAAGCTATTGCTGCTGACCAGCACAGCCCAATTTGTTATTTTTTTCCCTGCCAGAGGTACCATCAGCACCATCAGACACATTCCCAAAGTGACACCAAGGCATTTCACTGCTTTGACAAGGACTGGGAGGCAGTCACCAATGCTGGGATAGACAAATGCACCTGGTATTAGCTCTAAAGATGTGACTTCATTTTATGTCATCTTCTCCTTCTCCATGACACCAGAAAACTCCTGAAATAACCCATCTTGTTAGTTAGCCCAGGGTATCATTCTAAGCCAGAGACGATGGATGACCGTACATTTAATGAAGATGTATTCACAGCAGAAATAGGGCATGAAGTCCCAGCTTCCTCATTTTTATCAGGTTGTCTTTCTAAGTAGATAATTCAACAAATTTACCTGGCATAGCAGCACACCAACAGCCTTCTCCACCAGTCCCGCAAAAATCCTAGTGTGCACCAAAAGCTTTCAATCACACAAATTATTAAAAAAATATCCCCACAAAAAAAAAAATCCCAAAGCCTTTGACTCAGAGTAAATTTCATTTATGTTAGCTCCTGTCTCCAGCAACTGAGCTAAAGAAAAAAACCCTGCAAGATAAAGATGTAGAGAAAATTGTGCAATGTAGTGTATGGTGGCAAACCTCAAAACATTTAACCTAGCTAAAAATCCTTATTTTAATTGGCAAGGTGGAGAAAGCAACGCAGTAACTCTGTAAGCACGCTACAGTTCCTCATGGCTTTGGTGGAGAAAACAAGTCAGTCAATGTACCACAGGGGGTTTCTTGTTTATTGGCATTATAACCAAAATGTCAGCACTATGCTGAACTCCAGAGCCATTTTGTTTATGATGCCGTGCAGCAGCAGAGCATCCTTAAGGGGTCGTGATCCCTCTTCAAAAGTGTTAAACATACGTGGACATATACAGCTAGTCATCATCATTTTACCCATATAAGCTGCATGTTTATTTGTGTATATGTGTATACCTAACACAGTAGCTGTTGGCTCAGGACATTTATGATTAAAAGTTTTATGAGGTGTAGAAAAAATTAGCATACAGTAACCTTCACAAATTTTATAACAATAGAAGAAAGTTTCCTCCAGCACTGGGACAAATGTGCAGTATAAACTTTCTCAATAAAAACTTTTCAAAAGCTCCTGCTTGTTCTTGTCTATTCCACATTCATCAGCAAACACCTTTGCAAGCATGCAGTTCCCTAGAACAGCTTGAATTTTTAACATCATCTAGACCCTCCTTTAACTGTCCAATGTGAAGTTTCTTTATTGGGTAAATTAATCCTGGTTTGAAACAGAGCAGGGAAGCGTTTTTGCAATGTGGCAACAGTAACACTGCATGAGACACTTTGGGATTTCTTGTTAAAATGCTGCCATCAGCTTGAAGGAAAGGCTGGCATTATCTCCCCATCTTTGCTGAAATCTGCACCACTCTAGGTGGAGTTAAATTAAACCTGTCTTATGACTTATCCCTCCAGTTGATAATAATGCTTCTCCAGAGCAAATCTGTTTCCTTTGGCACAGAGCAGACCGCACCAAAGTGACTGGCATTTTCCAAGCAGCTTAATGAGAGGAAGAAACACCTTGGAGCATCTTCTAACGTCTTCACCCTTGACTCTTTTTTTGTAACAGTAAGAGCTGAATGCTGCATTATTACCGTCTTCCAGGAACAACAAAAGTACAAACATTTCCAGCTAAAGTGCAATTGCAACATTATTATTTTTATTATTATTGCTATGTACTGGTATCATTGTATCTTTCTTAGAAAGTATGTGAGAAAACAGGTTTTTTTCCAATGGACAAACAAATAGGTTACATATTCTCCTCTCCTTTCAACTTCTGAACTCCAAGACACAAGGATAACAATCTATCAGAAGAAAATGGCCCAGATGCCTGTTGCTGAAATAACAGCTGCAATTCCCTTTTTACTATTGGCATTTACACAAGAGTTTATAAAATCATTAATCAGAGTAGCTTATTTAATCATAGTGTTTATACTTTACATTGCAGAAGGTGACCAATTAATTAACCCCTGTTTCTTCCATATATATGAACAGGAACACACATACACATATATACACACAAAATAAAAGTGAGCTGTTCCTTGAAAGTGACAATTACCCATGACACGGCATGGATTGATGTAAATATTCCAGCTATTTCCACAGTGTCTGCAGCTTGACAGTTGGGCTGAAGAGAGTTCTAAACAAACCTTTGTTTCACATTATAGAAGCAGCTTGTCTTAAAGTGTCCTGGAGGAGATTCTGAGGTTGATACAAATCTTATCAACAAGGAATCTAAATATTCTAAGTGAGTAAGTCTACAAAGCAAACAATTGAAAACCTTTTACTGGGTAATAATTACTATATGCAGGGTTTCAAGCAAAAAAAAAAAAAGTCTCTTCTTCATATGTAGACTATTTGACTTTAAAACTCTGTATTTTAATGTCAGTGTAAGAGCATGTATTTTAGCTATTCAATAGCCATTTAGATTTTTTAAATATCAGATGAATCAAAGGAGAATTATCACAACTCTGCTGTTAATGATTAGCTGTTCCTGCAGGTGGAAGCTTGGGATGGAGATTCCCAGCATACCCAGCTTCTGCTCTCACTTCTGACTGGTCTGACAGATGACCTCAAAGGGTCAGAGAAACTGCAGAGCTGCTTCTAGAAATACCTATCTGTGAGTTAGACACCCACATCTCTTAATCTCCTACTTGACTTAGATCCTTAGATTTCCCTGAAAGATGAGAGTACTTAGCTTCAAGTCCTTTGGTGTTCTGGAATTGCTACCTCTGAACAGCTGTCTCAAAGTCAAACCACCACTTAAACCTACAAATACTTGTCTAACAAGGCAGTAAAGCCTACATACATCTTTCTGACAGTATAGCAGAGTTTCCCTGCATATGCCAAGTACCTCAGGGAAGAAAGAGTGGTCTCCTGTTACACTTTGGAACCTACTAAGAAATAACAGTACATCTAAGAAACACACACAGCAATTCTGAAATCATGAATGTTTTAATATATGGCTTCCGTCAGACTCACTGTAATTAGAGCTGACCCTCTGCTAGCCTTCGAGGAGTTCTGTTTCAGCTTCCCTTTCCTGCTTCTTAAAATTCAAAGAAACAGAAACAGGACTAAAGGAAGGGGAAAGAGAGCAAATGCTAATGTTCATGTAAAGATAACTGCTGTGCCCAAGTGTGCCATGCCCTGTTTAAGATTACAGCTATATCTACTAAGACAGGCATGAGAAGATTTGAGCTCTGAGCCTAGAGGATGTAGAGCAACTGACTGACTGATGCACCCTACTTGGCAGAGTCTCCCTACATGGGGTTCACGACTCCTGTGCACTCAGCAGCTCATGTCTGGCTGTCTCAGAGTGAAGAATGGAGGAAGAGGGTTCTTTCTACACCTGCTTGTATCCCCATGTGTCCAATTTTAAGCTACTTTAAAAAACAAACAAACAAACAAACAAACAAACAAACAAACAAAACCCAAAATTCCCACAACAGTGACTCTATCTGCCTGCTTCTAACTGCCCCAAAACAGCCTTAGCGCTGCTGCATCTTTCTGCGTGTGTTTTCTCAACAGCAGCACCATTCACACTCCTATAAGAATGAAAGTAAGTGATCTGAAATAGATAAAAATCTAGTCTGTCCCTGTGGAATGTCTTGTTGTTGTTGTTGGGTTATGTTGATGGTGTTGTTGCAACTATCATACAAAATAATAATCCATCACTGAATGGGATGCTGTAAGTTGTCCATATCTTGCTGCTGAGGGAAGAGCAGAACACCCTTGCCTCAGTGGAAGAACACCTGCCAAAGGGTACACCTGAATAATAAAGATTTGCAGCTGGCTCTGGGCCACACTATATAATATTGGCTTGTGAATGTATTGCTACACTGCTGTGCACTCATCCAGGATTTTAACTTCTCTAGCAGCTTCTGGATGGCTGACACTCAGTATTGGATTGCTAACAGCACTGCAAAGTTTGTGCATCGTAATGTATTCAGTCAGCACAGCAAGTCATTTACTTTCCCTTAACAAGATAACTGGTTGATTAATATACTTTACCCTGGGGTGCGCAGCAGATTTATTTCCTTCCCAAATACATGCTGAATACAGGAATGAGGAGTAAACAAGTTTGTTTTCAGTAATTTGTTATTTACTGGAACAGTTCCTGAACTTTTTACTCAAGCTTTATTCTAGCAAACTATCACTGAAGCTTATGGCAATTTTGACTGAGTAAGAACTTTAGGAATGGGTCATCTTACAAAATATTTTAAGTCTAATGACACAAGCTATCCATGCTCTGGATTTCTGGGTTCAAACCAGATGTAATGCATTTGAATAAAATACTTTGGTGATCACTGTTTCTGCTTTTCTGATGCAGATTACAGGTAACAGTGATGTACCTTGGGTACTTACACAGCCTCCTCCTTTCACTATCTGAATGCTGTTAAATCTTAACATACTTATGCTAAAGTACTGCTTCCAGCCAAGGCAGTGATCCTCTTCTCATTCTACAAGAGGTCTGAACACAACTTGTTGCTACATGAATTGCCAAAGTTCACTAAAACCCCTTGAAGATACACAGAAATTAAATTCAGTCTCCCAAGCTCCCAGGACCACCATGTGAGTAAGCCAATACATCTGCTCCTTGCTTTTCAGAAACATCAGAGCTAGACTACAACAGTGGGTTAGAAGCATGGGAAAAAAGTCACAACCATAAACCACAGTATACTTCAAGCCAACAATTCCTTCATGCATGCTAAAATTCATGGACTAGGAGTACATGTATTAGAATACACAAAACAAATATATACTTGACATTCATCTATCAAGGATAGTATTTGTGTAATTAAATCAATCTTGCATGATGTGGAGGGATGGCATCTCATGACCCACTAGAGTTCTCTTTCAAGCTCAAACTCAAGTAAATATATCAATTCTCAAAAAAAACCAACCTTGTGGTGGGTTGACCATGGCTGAACACCAGGTGCCCACCAAAGCCCTTCTATCACTCCCCCCTCCTTCACTGGACAGGGGAGAGAAAAAATATAACAAAGGGCTTGTGGGTCAAGATAAGGACAGG
>JANZLQ010000100.1:29152526-29206370 GCA_026212715.1 Elanus axillaris | reverse complement strand
GAAATAAAACCAGATCTCACAACACCTTCCCTCCACTCCTTCCTTCTTCCTGGGCACAATTTCACTGCCGGCTTCTCCACCTACCCCACCCCCAGCAGCACAGGGGGACAGGGAATGGAGGTTGAGGTCAGCTCATCACAGGTTGTCTCCACCGCTTTATCCTCCTCAGGGGCAGGACTCATCACACTCTTCCCCTGCTCCAGCGTGGGGTCCCTCCCACAGGAAACAGTCCTCCACAAACTTCTCCAATGTGTGTCCTCCCCATGGGCTACAGTTCTTCATGAACTGCTCCAGCATGGGTCCCTTCCATGGCGTACAGTCCTTCAGGCACAGACTGCTCCAGTGTGGGTCCCCCACGGGGTCACAAGTCCTGCCAGAAAACCTGCTGCAGCGTGGGCTCCTCTCTCCACAGATCCACAGATCCTGCCAGGAACCTGCTCCAGTGCGGGCTTCCCACAGGGTCACAGCCTCCTTCAGGCACCCACCTGCTCCGGCGTGGGGTCCTCCACGGGCTGCAGGTGGGTATCTGCTCTGCTGTGGACCTCCATGGGCTGCAGGTGGACAACCTGCCTCACCATGGTCTTCACCACAGACTGCAGGGGAATCTCTGCTCCAGCACCTGGAGCATGTCCTCCCCCTCCTTTTTCACTGACCTTGGTGTCTGCGGAGTTGTTTCTCTTACATGTTCTCATTCCCCAGCTGCCATTTCTCCCCCTTTTTCCCAGCTTTTTTTCCCTACTTAAAAATGTTATCACAGAAGCGTTACCACTATCACTGATTGGCTCAGCCTTGGCTGGCGGCGGTTCCATCTTAGAGCCGGCTGGCATTGGCTCAGTCGGACAAAGGGGAAGCTTCCAGCAGCTTCTCACAGAAGCCGCCCCTGTAACCCCCCCTGCTACCAAAACCTTGCCACAGAAACCCAACACAACCCTTTAAAAACAGATTACACTTTAGGTACATTTGCTACCTATAAACCCCAAGAGATTTTAACTCCACCTGCAACATCTTTGTAAATGGCATCTGAACATTTCTGATTAAAACATCATTAGAGCAGATAAAAATGGTGCAGATCACCAGAAGTTATTTTTATCTGCTTTCTTCTAATTTCTCAAATAAATTTGGACCTTGCTTCTGTCCAAAACAATTTATCATGGGAAATCTGTTTTCTCTATGAGTGCAATGTAGTTACACAAAGATTCAGTAAAAATTAAACTCTTCCTCTAAGTAAGTTCTTCACCAAAAATGGTTTGTTTGATTCCTATGTAATCTGCTTTGCTTCCCATTTCCCAGTGCCAGAAACATTTGCACTATTTTTATTGGAAAATTATTTTCTTAGTCTAAAGAGCAGCCAATTATCTTCACCTGATGACATTAAAGTGATCAGCACCTTTCCTACCTGGTTTTTCAAAACCCTTCTTAAACAAACATACACTAAACAAAATAAAAACCAAAAAGGCTATTTTCCTGGGAAGACTTTTTCTCTTCCATTTGAATTGCAGCATATGTGGGAGGAGGGAAAGATGTAAATGCCAGTGTGGTTTTAAGAGCAGTTTATCATGCTGTAAGTTTCTATAGCATAGAACATCTTCTAATTCTAGATGGACTGAGATTAGAAGGGCTAAAATAAACTAATGCGCCAAGAAGCGTATTCAAAATATGCAGAAATAGAAACCAACTCCTTTCTGAGAAGAGCTAGGGCAAGAACTGAACACCTCTCAAATCCCTGTTGAATTCATAAGGTTTACAGAAAAGTTTCAGGTAGATACCTAGGCCCTCAATAGACCTTCACACAGGTGACTCCTATCTTTCCTGTTTATGAGATGTGATTACTTATTATATCATCACAGGATTGCATATGAGCCCAGGTAAACTGCACTGAGAATTAACACAATGATCCTACAATTTGTTCAGTGTGAGTGGTTCTACCCTACTCACAGAACCCTACTGGATACATAATCAGTGTTACAAAAAAAAAAAAAACCCTAAATTAACTGGAAGAATAGTATCAGTGTCAGAACAAAAGGCACTAGAGAAATTCTAATTCTATGGAGAAATCACCATGCTAGGCATAGAATCACTAAAAGACACTAATCCTTCAACTTAACACCAATACTAAAACACAAAATATTTCCACTTACAGCCAAAGTTAAAATCCCCAATCAAAGCCCTAGTTCAGCAATGAACATTTCAAGCACAAAAAAAGGAAAATAAAAGGACAGCACAAGAAGGAAAGAACCTGAAAAAGTAGTCCTGAAGGATGACTCAATGCATTAAGTACCTCCATATGTCACTTCATACTGCATTGGAGACTCCAGTTCAAATCTGATTCAAGACACTAACTCAGTAGTCTGTTCTGCATCAAAATATTGTGCTGATAATTAGATATTTTCTGTTCATCAGTAGTTAGAACTGGGTTACAGCCAGAGTTCATGGGAATACATTATTTTTTCATTTGAAAACAGAACAGAGATTCATTTTGGAGTCCAATTCTAAATCAAGGCAATTCTTACAGTGTGCCTTTGACACACCAGTGCCTAATTCTGCATGGCACTGGGGAAGTAAACTTTTTCTTTATGATTCATATCCAGCTGAAAGCCAAAAAGTAAATGTTAGGCCTGAGCCCTTACTGTATTTCTCATTTCTATATTCCAATATAAATCCCTTGAAATTCTGGCAACCAACTTAGAACTGGAGTCATAACTCAAAAACCACACTCCAACATATACTGTTTTCTTTCTCTCCTTTTCCTTAAGATACATAACAATCTTTAGGTTTTTATAAGGACAGGAAAGCATTTTTCTGCTTTTTTTTTTCCATGTCAGGAACCATTTGATCAATGGTTAGAATTTTTGCCAGCTTAGCTTTCTCTGTTAGTTGTACAATTACTTTGTGCTGACACTGCTATGCCAGCTACTGGCTATGCAATTAGATGCAATTATACTGGCAAGAATGTCTTTTGCCATTCAAGAGCTGGTATAAGCTAAATCAGAAAAGTTACTTTTTTGCCAGTAGGAATGGTACTTTTAAGCATAGAAAAGGCCTAAAGCTCAATATACTCACCCCTTTAATTGAGGGCTGAGAGAGCCGCTAGCTTCAGCCACAAGATAGGGCATTAATCCAGTGCTTCCAGAGGAAGTCAAATCCTCCAGGAAATAGAGAGAGAAAAGAGCCAAGTCCTAGTAAAGTATAAAAAGCCAAAAAAGAAAATTTCCCTTTTCATTTTCAGATGGAAAAATCCCTTCAAAAGGCTGACTTTTATATATAAATGATAAAGGAGCAGCAAAGAAAGGATTGTATTTTGGCAGTGGATTTTGCAGTTCACCTGTAAGTTTCATTGCATACAAAGCACTCTCCCAAACTACCTCTGCTAAAATCTCTCTAAAGGCAAGATGACAGAGAAACAATAATGCGCAGGTCAAAAGAGACTCTTAGGGATTCTACAGTCATTAGTTTCCTGAAGTGAATTGCAGTTATTTTTATGAAAATAGACAATTCTACCCAAAAAAAGTCCCAAACTTGGACTACCTACTCTACATGTAACATGTAAGTAGGCTATACTCTCAAATCCAAGCAGAATCAGCACTGAAAATATATAAACGCTGAATTTAAGAGGGTAAAGTAAATCTCAGCCATTTTGAAGAGGTACAGATAATACCTAAAATAAATCTGAACTGGGCCTTAAGAATACCAAAATAAAGGCAGGTAATAGGAGAGTATTCTCCTATTTTCCCTAGCAGGCTGGTTGATGAGAAAATCTCTTACTCTACATTTGAACACACTTTTCTGTACTACATGTTGTATAATGGAAGCTACATGAGCACTGCGAGAGCAATGAAGAACCTAGCAGAAGCATGCTTCATGAAACTGCCAAGCTAGGGAAAGAAATTATTTTTTCAGAAGGACTAGGCTCTCATGGACTGGGCTGAAAAAAGTGATACAAGATTGAAAAAATAGTATTTTAGATCATGAATGGGCAGAAAATTTGTGTATACATAGAAGCAGATCCCAAATCTCTTCCATTAGTTGGGAGAAAATTTTTATTTCAGTAGCTGCCAGCCTGCATAAACCCACATGGTAACACACTGTTCTAAAGCAGATTTCTTTATGAAACTATCATACCAGCTCTGAGAAATAAAGATGGTTATGTATATGTTCAGACACTATAGCAACAAGCACCTCAGATTGGATAGAATAGCTCTACTACCAAGTTAGCACAAATGAAATAAAACATCTGTCTATTTTGAGGGTTTAGCTAGCTATTGTTACTACTGAATTGAGTCATGTCTCTAATATATTCATCCACACACCACTATAAGTGTAGAAATTATTTTATACCCTTTTTACTTGATGTGAGGCATGCAAAAGCTAAGTAAGCTGCCCAAGGTCACAGAGAAAGTCTCTTCCGCTCTCTCCTCCCTGTATCTTACAACACCTGAAATGAAACTCTGCTGATTTATACCGGAGACAGCAGCATCCCCTCTACTCCTCCTACTCTCTGTCAGTGGGACTGTCAGTTCTTTGGGGGGATTGAAACTTAGCTCAAAACTTGGCTCAACACAAGGACATGTGGGTGTTATCTGGCTGTAATGTCTGAGTCAGATATATGAGCTAATCATGCCTTTTGCCCTTGCACTCTTTGAAACTATGAGCTCAAGATGCTAACAATCTGGAAGCATCGCATCCTGACTGCCCAGTTCTGGTCTTTGATTGTTGACAACTTAAAACAACAGTGATTAAAAATATATATGTACAGAAAAACAATACTTTCACTAGTACATGCAAGGCTTGTAAATGAGACACATTTGCCTTTGCTTCCCTCCACAAATAGTCTTAGTTGCACATCTCTTTTACATTTATGAACAATCTTCCAAGATGACTGACAACAGAGGTAACTGACATATAATGTGAATCTTCCCACTGTTATCCATTCCAAAACGTGCAGCTGAATAAAATTCCACTCAGTCAGACATAAAATCAAATTAGAGGAGTTCACTCTGAAGAGAAAGAACTAAATTTGAAACAAATAAAGCAGTGCATAATTCACTTTTAATGGGATAAGTTCCTAAAACCACACTAATCATAATCCTAACAAGGTAATACATTACATTGTGAGTTTACTCACTGTTCAGTATGCAGTAGAGCAGTAGAGCTTCAGTCACATGAGGGATTTGCCTTACATGCAAAGTGAGCAAGTAGCTTTTTGCGGTCAGGATTTGTTCAGCAAAGCCTTCTGTTTTTTAATAATTATACCTTATGGCCATACAACACATTTTGTTCATACCACATGTGTTCACAAAGACCTTCACCCATCATTGAAAGCCCTTTAACACACAACGTATTTCTCCACAAAGCCCTGCAGTATTACTCAGTGGTTTAGAAAAAAACCAAAAATGCTGTACATTTTAACTGCACAAATTCAGAAAGAAGGTAATGACTCAAACATGGAAGTTGGCTCACCCTGAAGTAACATTTCCTATGTTTGGCAAAAATGCCATTGGATTTTTATTGACCATAAGTATTCAAGTCCTTGGGTTTGGATCTGATTTTTAAGACGGCATTTTTCATTAGCACAGCAGCTCACAGCTGTGAGAATGCTTGAGTTAAAGGAGAAAGTATGACTGCCTGCTTTGCAGCTACTCTTCAAAGTCTCAGGATGTCCACACTTATTTGGTGTATGAGAGCTGATAGGTTATAACCCAAGATGCTGTGGCTACAGGGCATAGATAAATCAGAAACAAGAAAAGAGTTTAATAATTTCTATAAAATGGGACATCATTCTACACCTTTATTAAGTGTTCAACTCTGAAAAGTCATTCCAAGAAAAACAACATTCATCATGTTGCATATTCAATACCTCTCAGTAAACATCTGAAACACAAAATATGCCCCGCTGACATGTTAAGAGAGATTTTTGTATGGGATTTTAGAGTCAAGCTGGGTTCTTCCTGTATTGTCAGCAATCAAATTTTTCTGATTGAAACGTAGTGTATCTTTCTTTAATCACATAGTATGGATTGTAGCATGCTTTTACAGCTGCATCATTTTTAAAGAACTAATAGGTGGAAAATAGTGAAAAAGCTAACAAAAAGGATATGATCAAATACACATCAGGAACAGGTAAAGTAAGCAAGTGCTTTTCTACCTGAATCTATATACTGTGATCCTTACTTAGCCAAAAATTCTGTTTATTTATCCAGCTCATCCTGAAACATTGTTCCCCATATAAACCAGCTTTTATTTAAAAGATCATTTACAAAAAAAAAAAGTTACAGTCCTAAGACAGAACTACAGTGCATACAACACAAATGGAATTATTTTTTCCTTATAAGAACATTATGGCTCTGCATGAGGATGCAGCAAGATGAATACCCTACAAATCAAACTGCAGGTTGCTGACACTGGGCTCAACCATTTCCAGACATGGGTTATTTCTAAATTCCAAGGTGTTTTTAATACTCAATATTCAATCCACATATGTTTTTTGCACTCCATTTCAATACTACACTTTGATGTGAGGGAATTTAAGTTACATAATATGCACACACAGAAATCATAGACACAGACACTTGCAAGCTTCACCTTCAACAAATATCCTGTTTGCCAGCATGATGGTCACATATGCATAAAAACAGTTATGTATGGCAAGCAAGAGATTAAGGCCAGTTTAAAGCAGATACATTCAATGGCTATGCCCTTGTCACAGGGCAAGATGTAGATGAAGACAACTGGGAATGCAGAAGTGTCACTTATGCAAGCAAACACAACATGGGCAAAGCAGTTACAAACCTGCTAGGTCAGATATCCCTCAGCTCCTGCAGTCTCTAACTCTAAATACAGGGGATGTTACGTCAACTAGGCACAGGCCAAGTCATCAGCAATTCTCCCACTCCTGCAAACGAGTGGAGACTGAATTGAACTGAACTGAGCTGATTTCCAGGAGAGACCCATTAAAAAAAAAAAAGAAAAAAAAGAATGCCTTTAAGCATCAGGGGATTTACCAGAATTTAAAGGAATTATTAGACCTTAGGGGAGAGCAGTGCCTTATACACTGGTGGTTATATTGACCTGACAGCAAACTCGCTAAGCAAGACAAATTATATTGAGGGGGAAAAAATTAAAAATTCCAGAAATGGGAGCTAAATTGCTGCTTAAGTTGTTTCCCATAATTCTAAATTTCAGTCAGGATCAAACCCTACACTCTATCAAATAAGGATACGCTGCCCAGAAGGTGATCTGGTGAAGCAATCATCCTGGTGCATACAGCTCAACTCCCTCTGGAAAGTTAGTATTACTGCTCTCCATTAATTTCCTTCTGCTGGAGGTGTTCCTTAGGCCTGCTTTTTCACCAGAGGAGTTTGGAACATGACAGCATCAGTTTCATAAGTTATTAGCCAACATTTTGCTTTAGTGAGTATCAGACTATCACTTTACAAAACAGACATTATCATCATACCAAGGAAAACAAGTCCAAAGAACAATAAAATTATTTGTACAAGGTTATCCAGACACTTAGCAGAAGCAGCTCAGCTAGTACACTTAACATGCGAGCCCTATGCCAATGACCTATCCAGTAGGACATACCCTTTGAGGAAATGAGCTGGGGGATGTCCTCCATCTCTGGTTACCTCTCCTTACCCATGCCCTGCTATAAAAGAACCCTATTTCAGTCATTGCAGAGGACTTAGAAACGCTGTGGCAAAACAGAAAAGAGCTCAGAAATGTTGATGGTAAAGTCCTGAACAGAATGTGGAGCACAGTATTTTTGTCCTTTTCTTTACTATCAGTCTCTCTGAGGGAGACCTTAATTTCAGCGTTGTTGCACAGATATCAGTGCCTGAATTAAGGACTCAAAGGATCTCATTAACGATTCTAGACATAATAATTAATTTTTATGTAACCAAACTCTGACTTAAATCTAGGAAAATAATAAAAAAAACACCAGAGTTGCCATAGAAGGACTGCTGCACAGACAGAAAGATTGTGCCAATGGCTAGTATATTAATGTAAGCTGAAATACCTATTATTTCAAACATTTTCTTGGGCAGGCAACTTAATGCCTCTATATGTCAGTTCTTCACTTCTAAATAAGGATAATAGCTAAATGGAGCACACTAAGGATAAGGCAAGATACACAGTAGAGACTATGTAAATATCTAACAGAATTGGGTTTGTGCATGGGTAAAGCACAGTAAATTTGAAGCTATTTTTGCTACATTTTGTTTAAGCTAACAAACTATTTCACTGACAGCATTTCAATGCTATGCAACAAAAATTACATTTTTCCAAGTAAAGGCATACACCATACACCTCCTTCAAATTAAATTGCAGATCTATTTTTTCCTACAAAACAATATAGAGAGACAAATCCTGCCTTGATAACATCTGCTGAGCTTCCTAAGACAGAAGGAGATTCAGGTCACATTGCACTCTCCATTGAGTGATACCCCACATAGGCATTCAAGACTATTAAGATATTTAAGACCAAGATGTTAAAACCACACCTAGAGTGGCAAACTGTAGCTATCCCTTCAGTCACCAGAGACAGGGAGAAATATTTCCCAGCTTTACACCTATGGTTGAAGCCCAGAGACAGTCCTTTTTTGTTATATTTGAGAGCAATGTTTGCACTACAGGATAGTCGCTCCTTGATTCTACAACATAAATCTTACTGGTATCACTGGGGTTAAGGGACATCTGATACAGCTAAAAAAAAGATAAGGTATTACAAAAATTTTTTTTTGGCAAAGTTCAGCACAAAGACCTTGAAGTTAAACATGGCTCAGACAGCAACATATGTAAATCACACAAACTGTGTAGGATTCTTTCCACCAAAAGCCAAGCTAAGCACAAATGGAATCAAACAAGGATTCTTCCTTCATGTCCTGGTCATAACAGGCATGTTTAAAAGGACAAAAAAGCCTGTCCAAAAGTTTAACACTGGCTTGAAGATTAATCTATGACATGAATAAACTAAAGCAAACCTTCAATTTTATTTTCCAGAGTTATCCAGGTATCAGTAACCAGAATGTAAAAATCAACTAACTGGATGCTATTTGTTCTCTTTCAGTGAGTCAGTGCTGCCATCTAAAGCTATCTAAGGGGCATGCAAAAGAAATTCAAAGTCATGCATCTAAATAACATTCAGGAAGCACATCTGAGTACAGAGAATGCAGGGCAAGTCAAATATGTTAATAAGATACAATAAAATAATGATGCTGCAGTACCTGAAGGCGCAATTCTTTCTCTATCACTTCTCCTGTCTTGCTGATAAGCTGCTTCTGTAGTCTTTGTATTTTCTGAATCAGCTCATAGGTACTTGGGTCACTGGCCTAGACAAGAGCAAAGCAGTCTCAAAAATTATACATTATAAGAAGTTAGTGTTTCTTGCTTGCAAATGAAATCTGTAATACTTAAGTGTTCAAAAGTGACAAATATAAAGGGTGGGGTGGGGTGGTAGTGTTGGGGTTTTTTTACATGGCATGTACACAAGCAGTCCTGAAACTGGAATCTCTGCCTCTTGAACATCAGTTGGAGCATGCTCATGTTTAACACTATTACCCTTATGAATCCTTCTCAAAACAACTAATATAAAAAGGAGTCCTTCAGAGCTTAACCCCCAAACCAACAAAGATTGGTAGAACCATGTGGCAGGGAAGGAAAAGGAAGTTAGTGTATCATTTTTAGCAGAAACTGAAACTGCCCACTGACAAATGACAAGCCGTGTAAGTACTTCCCACCATTTAAAAAACTTCCAAGTGTGCCAACTGAGTTTTAAGGAGAGGAAGATTTTTCTCTTGAACAAAAGAAAAAAATAACTGCAATATAGTCTTGAAACAGGTTGAGAAGTTAAGAGGAACAAATTATAGGGGTACATTACATTGATAAATTATGAGGCTTTAAAGTGTCTATATGTGTGGAATCTCATTCTTCAGTGGAATTAAGTGCTTAAAAAGGTGACAGTGTAGGCACTATACTGCTGCTCTCTATCTACATAGCCTGTAAAGACCAGAAGGTATTAGATGTAGATCCTTCTCCCTTTTTCATTCTTTTGTCAGAGATTGCACCTGGAGGAAGCTTTAAGGGGCAATCAAATAATTCTGTGAGGAGCAGCCAGCAAAGCTCACTTTCCCACCACTTTTTAATTTCTTGTTGGATCCTTTAATGAAGGGTAAACTCTGACTGAAGCTTTTCCCCACTCGGGGTTTCACAACACCTCTCCATGTGATTTTTCTTCTCTCATGTGGTGTCTCATAAGGGTTAAATTCACACTGCAGTAAAGGCTCCAATAAAGTCCTGCTCTCTGTATATTTGCTTGAGTTTATAAGGAACTTGGTATCTCATGGCTCAATCTTTTGTCTGATTTTATCTAAATTGACTAATCAATTGAAGTGTAACTGGGACACTAACAGAGACACACATGCAGCGCTCACAATACAACATCATTTCCTGAGAAACCAGGCTAAAAAATAGTTGAGTTCCATGACCCACTCAGTCCTTGATTTTTTTATAACAATCCCCAAACGTGGTGCCAATTTGTAACAACTGTAATGATATGAGGGTATTTGTTCATTAGGAATTGAACCAAAACCGCATCAGGATTATTTCATATGGATCTTGCCATCTGCTGGCCTTTCTGTGTTCCAAATACAAACCAGTGACCTAGAATGGAAAGACATAATTTCCAATTATCAGTCTCTTCATACATTCATTTTCCCAACACTGGATGTTTTGACTGGCCTGATTTTCCTTTGTTACAAGGTGCTGCTGGAGATTGTACCTAGATGTCTTTAACCTAGTTCAGCATCCTGCATTTCATCTCTCTTTCACAAGAAAAGCTAAGCACACTGTTCAGCTTTAAGTTCAGCATGGAAAGATCAGAAAGTAACTATCATGCTACTAAGCACAGCCAAAATATTCAGCTCTGCTTCTGTATGGACTAGCATGTTACCACTCATTATTAGAGCAGCTAAGCAACCCAGGCTGGCATCAGATCAGAGATCCATGCAACAGAGAAATCTCAGCTAGCTCTGACTTCAAAAATATCCAGTGATGCCAACTGATGTTCATATATTTGGTCTGTGCTTGACAGATTTTTTATTTTTCCCCTTTATTTGACAGGTTCAAATAGTGTGAAAATTTAGATTTGCTGTTTACATAACAGTTGAACTCACATTACCTGGAATGGCTATCTTTGGGAGGCCACCACTGTTTATGTGGAGGCCTCTTCCTTTTCTCACAGATGTAATTTACCTTCTGACTTTATGTCTGTCTACTCCCTAGTCTACCTGTTCTATGGACCTTTCTAATTCCAGCTTTCTTCCCATATACATCTCCCTAATTGGTGAGGGTAGGATTGTATCTTTCCCCCCCCTCATCCTCTTTCTCATCATTCATGTTAAGGAATCACCCCCTTCTAAATTCACCTTATGCATTCTTATTCCCTTTAGCATTTGACTGGCTCCTTACAAATCCCTCTGCAATTTTTCATTGAGAAATTGACACAAAAATAACACTGATTGCATTGTGCAAGGAAACCATTCAGCAGTTAACCTTTCCACTGGCACTATGGAAATTTCAGTCTGCCTGGCCCTCCACATAATTTGCATAACAGTAAACGAAATAGGCTTTGTGCTGTGTCACTGATTTGGCAATATAGGCTTTGGGAACTTGAAATGCTGACACATCACCTCTAATTTTCTCCATCTGTGAACATTCAAGGGATTGTCCAGTTCTTCTTTCAAAACTTTGCACCGAGTCTGTTCCCTTAATAGTTCCTTCTGCATGTGATGAACCTCCTGTCTTAAGACCAGCATAAAACAAACAGAAAAAAACCACAATGAAACCACATCAGTGTGACCAAGGCACTAATATGGACATTAACAAATCATTCTCTCGTGCACTACAGCACTGGCAAAGTGTCTCTTGTGATTAATAGCTGACACTGATACCACTAAACAGGTGGAACCATAAGATAACACAGTTAGACCTCTGCACTCGTGTCAGTAAGAATGGCTCAGAAAAGGGACTTATCATCAGTTCCTGTGGAATCTATTCCACAGCCTACTGGATCTCGCTGCCCACATCTTCCCATGTACATTAAAGCCAGAAGGACTGTTAATTCATCTAGAGTAACCTACAAATCAGTTATGGAGTCATATCCAGTTATTGCTCTATTGAAACTAACAGCCTGTGTTTGAAAGAAGGTTTTAAATCTTTGTGGCTC
Source organism: Elanus axillaris (assembly GCA_026212715.1). Lineage (NCBI taxonomy): Eukaryota > Metazoa > Chordata > Aves > Accipitriformes > Accipitridae > Elanus > Elanus axillaris. The sequence goes on along the minus strand of JANZLQ010000100.1, from coordinate 29,194,147 downwards.
ACACAATCCAGTAAATAAAACACACTCTAGGACCTAAGTATGACAGACACTGTTCATTAGAGAACCCAAGTTTGATCTCTTTTATTACCTCTCCTCAAGGAATTTCAGGGGTGATTTGCTGCTGAATTTAAAATTAATTGAGCACTCCCAGGATGCTTTGACAGCTAGGCTCTTAGGATGGGGATAGGCGGTCAAAGAGCAGGAAAAAAAGCACATTTTACAATGGTCCAACCCTTATCACTTTAGTGTGTGGATCTTGTAAGTTCTCCAAGGGGAAAGGGGGTGAAGGATCACCATGTGCCTACTCAACCACTGAATCTTTTCCTGCCAAGCTCAGAGTTGCATTTAGCTCACTAGAAAGAAAAAGGCCTTTTTTAACTGTGAGGTTGGACAAGGTTATGGAAGAGGAAAAACCCCCACATCTCCAATTGGCAAATCAAGAAAGCTAATTAGCAGCACCAGTGATAAATGGAGTCTTTCGACAGGCAGTTTTCATGATGGTTTTGGACTTCATTAAAGTATGTGATTGCTGCTGCAGTTAGTGAGAATTGATCCACCCATCATGGTATGCATTGCACTATACTTCAATATCATCACCGAGTTTCAATACAGTACAAACTTTCAGCTGAATGCATTTGGGCAGCAAGTTCAAATCCTATTCCTGTCTGCAGTCAGTCAATGAAAACTGCAATCGTTAATGTTTTGTGCACAGTTCTCTTTTCTGTTACACCAAATCAAACTGGCATAATTCCGTTGGAGTCAATGGGACTGACCACTGACTGAAGTTAATTTGCTCCGGTGAGAGCCATGGAATTATACTGATACAGTTAAGCTAAATATGTCACCCAAAACTGTGGTACCTACACAGAATTAGTATGACTGTTATCTGCTAAAAACATAGCTGCTTCTCCTTACAAACCAAGACTGATCCTATAGAAAACGACAATAGTTTCCCATCAGCAAAGAATTCACTTCAGATATGGGAGGGTTAAAAAAAGAAGGGAAGCATTAAGCCAGAGAAGGAGGAGGTAAATCAGGCTGGGGCTATTAAATTTCTCTTTTAAAGAAACACAACCTTCAGTGAAAATTTAGCTAAATCTTTCTTAGAGAGCAAGTCTGCATATAAATCTGGAAGGAGAGAGCTCTGAAAACGTGCAGGGGTTTGTTATAAATATGTCAGGTGTTCCCCATCCTTAGTGGATTGCCTAATAAAAAGCAGTTCCACTAATGTGGGCCTTGGGTACCACTAAGTAGCTCAATGAACTATGAACACCTTCTCTGCTGCTGTCTGTCAAGTTTATTCTGTAGGCAGTAACTCACAGTACAACGGGAAAAATGGAAACTATTTCAACTTTGGCCAAGATGTCTTTTTTCCTGCTTTCCTCCTTCTTATATTTTTATTTTCTTAATTGCTGATAAGTGGTTTAGTTAATCTAATGCAGTCTGTGTTTGACGTCAGACCAAACAATCCCCTTCTCTAAGGCATAATATTTGTTGATACAAATCTTTACCATGCATAAAACATGTCTGCTGTCTCAAACACAGAATCATGGATGTAGTCACTATGGAAATGTTTTCAGTTTTTCTACCTGAGCTCCTCCACATTAGCCACACTTTTGCCAAGTATTCCTTTCTCACGCCAAAGTTTTTTGATCTCGAGCTTGAGAAGTCGGATGTCTTCCATTCTCTGTCGGTATTGGGTTTCACCCTTGTTTAAGATGGACTGCTGGATTTTTATCTTTTCATAGAGCAGAGCCACTTCATCATTGCGCCGAACAAGCTGGGACCCTAGGATATCTCTCTCATTGATAACCTAAGGACACAGGGCAAAGCAAAAATTTCACTGTTCCTCAGTACAACTCCAAAGTATCATGACTATATTTGCATCAGTCAAAATCACGTACATTAAGAGGTTTCACTGTTATTAGTGAAAGAAATATGGCAAGGGCCTAATAGTTTCCCCTATAAGGGTTCAGTCACCCTAATAGTATAAACTACATATTAAGTTCACTTCAGTATTTTAACATTTTTGTTTCAACAGCACTATAAAGCTTTAGTAGTACCACATTTAGAGCAGCTGAGTATCTTGACCTTAAAAATACACTGGACAAATGAGGGAACAGAATGCACTGTGTTTGAAAAGCCAAATTAGAGATTCCTACCTGGTCAAATTCCTTCTTCTGCTTCAGCCTCTCAGCATCAGCTTCAGCAATGATTTTTAGGAGTCTTCTCTCTTCTGCCTCCTGATTTTCTATAAAGTGTTTGGTTTCCAGAGACTGTTTTTTCATCTTAAGCAGTTCAGCCTGATGGAGTCAAAGAACATAGGTAACCTGTGCTTAGTAACAACTACCCATTACATAAACTTGGGATTAAGAGTTATGATTTTAATAAAATCTCATACATTCTTTTAATTTCCTGAGAGGTACATATTTTAGTTATTTGTTCTCAAAAACTAACAAGACAAGCAAGCATGAAGAACCATAAAGAATGTTGTAAACAGTATTTTAATATTGTTTTGTTATACACAACAGAAATCTGAATGGATTTTTATCTATGACAATGTTTCAAGTTGTAATGCAGGGACACCTCGTTTAATACATTTTTTTTCAAAATTAAATAGGTCATATTTGGAAAGCTTTTCAGTGGAGTTGTAATTCAAATTTCAAAGTCAGTCTGGGATGTAAGAAAGGATAGTTCACTCTGCTGGAAAGAGCAACAATCTAGGCTATGTATTACAAATCAGCATCAACACTGTACAGGCTTCAGACTGGAATAACAATTGGTGGAGAAGATGCTAACCAGGCATGGAACAGCAAAATTAAAGAGCTTTAGAACTTTTTTAGTGGATGTGTAGATGAGGAAGACTGTGAAAAGAGGAGCTGTCCCTAAGCGCAGGAGTAGTAATGCACTGTTACAGTAACTGCACACCACTAATACAAAATAACACTGGAATGTGCCCAATAATTCTATCCCACTGTCATGAACTCTATAATTTAAGGCTTGTATGTAGATAAAAACTAATAAGGTCTTCTTGGATTATTAGAAATTTCTATCATTCCTAGGCAATTAGTTAGAGCCAAGCTGGAACTAGCTGACTACAGCCCATTTTCACAGATATGAAACTTTCAAGCCTTGACTCAAAACTTTGCCACAACTCTGACCCTTATAACGGATGACGTTCAAGCTGCCTTTTGGGAAACAGCATCATCCAATGCTGAAAGAATGAGGCTGTGATGAAGGCTACACCTGAAAAAAAAATTAAGACAGAAACAGTTCCACTGTCATAATAAAATAGCTTGTTCCATTCTTATTTTCTTTAATAAAATTCTCATTTTCCCATATGTGCAACACTCACGACTCTCTTACTCAGTGTTAGATGTTCATCAGAATCCATCAGCTGAATAAAAATGCAAGCCACTTGATACTGAAATGCAATCAACACTGTGCAAAAGCTGTCTACAAATGTAAAACTGCTCATGTGTTTCGCATTGCTGGATAATATTTTTTTAATATATCAAAATTCTATGTTCTCCTTATGTCAGAAAAAATATGAGTTTTAAACAAGAAGTGGCATTAGATGTTGGCAGCAAACTTTCATATAAACAAATCTACTCACTGGAATGCACTAAGTTATAATAAAACTGAACTGCCTTGTATAGTAAAGAACATAAATACTTTAAGCCACACAAAGGCCCCACAAGCTAATAGGATTTCAGTGAGATTAAATATACTAAAAACTACAGTATGAGGGTCTGTGTACATTAGGTAAGAGAAAAGGAAATGAGTGTACAATCACTGTGCAAGCAGAAAAATGGTCAGGTCTAAAACTGCTGTAAATCAGCACAGCTCATTTGAAGTTGGTTCAGAGAGTTTGTAAGAACTGAAGAACAGTGAGCAAGAACGAAGAATTTATATGGGACCTACACCAATATCTCAAACCAAATTCTTGTTTAGGTTCTGAAATATTTGCATTAGTGAAGACATTTTTTTATTTGTCCTGGAGGTGGGAGGAAGATATTAATTTTATAAAAGGTGTAGCGGGCTGGACACAGAATACTGAAATAACAAGTCAGAGGTTTAACATCCAGATTTCTAGAAAATTCTTTAAAACAAAAAAAAGAGACATGCATGAACATCTACAAGAATAAACAAAAGCACTTGACAGCAGCTCAAACCTGGAGGGCCATAGCTCTTACAGCTTTCAGATATGTATTTTTCAACATTCGGATGCTTTGGCAAACCAGTCCAATCCACAAGCCTGTATGAAGGCCAAGTGAAAGCAAAAGATGGCATTGTACTGGCTTTAATGGAGCTGGGATCAGGCATCCTCTGTTTCATTTACCATCATTACACATTTAAGACCTCTACACTAGCTGAGGCAAGCATAAATCCAATGTCTGTATAAACTCATTCCTATGAATCCCAGTCCTCCATGATTTAGCATGTTCTTTAAACTGATATCCCAGGAACAGCTTGCTTGCTTCCTTCTCATCAGCACAAATAGGACAAATCAAAGCTGGCTTGCTACACAAATAAATGGGTTCTTTTGCCTGTGTCAATCAGCTCCTTCTTTGAATTCTCTTCTGCTTTAGTATTCAGCAGAGACACTCAGGTAGAAGACCACAATGCCCTAAAGCTAGCCAGTAATGTGATGTCAGTGTATGGACATACTTGCTAGTGAATAATTGAGTGGGTAAACCATGTAGCAATGTTTGTCAAATGGATGGCAGACAGTTTTGAGGTTATGAGACAGAACTGGGGACTAGTTAAGGCAGAAAGCTGCACACAGTAAATGAGACACTTCTCCATCACTGATGGAACAACTCTGAGACAGATCAGGTACAACAACACAAATTCATCACCTTTTTACAAAGCTCTATTGACATTTTGTCATAACTGTAATATGCTGAGAGGGGCTGAAAACTCAAGGAGTCATTGCAGCACAGCAATAAACTGACAGAAGAAAACATTGTGGAAAGTAGCAGGGGACTTTTGGGTTTGGGGGGTGTTGTTCTTTTCCTGATTTTGTTTTTTTCCTAGTGCTTAGTGAAGAGAAAAAATAAGCTGCTGTGGACACTAACTCCTTAAATCTTTTGAAAGCACAGCAAATTGGGTTGCGGTATCACCACAAATCTAATAGTTTATCTAAGGATGGGCTGCAGCCAACACTGAGAAGAACCAGAGCTTCAAGTTCAGATTTCCTTTGATTTAAAACAGATTCTTGCTGCTTTATATCACAATATTAAAATAACTTTCTGTGCAGAGGGACCTACTAAAAGGCACTGCCTAACTCCCAGAGGGATAATGCTTGCTAGTCACACACAAATACAAGATTGTGAAGTGTAATATAATGGGGGTTTCACTTAAAAACAGCAGAGATAGAAGTTTTTAAAAAGAAAAAACTTGCATTATTAAGGGTCTATATTAAAAAGTTTGCTAGAATCAGTCTATCCCCCAAATCCACATTTCTGCAAGCAAAATGGAACTTTTTTAGTAAAAATGTTTAGTCACCCAGAGATTTAAATCTTCCAACAGACAATCCAGGACCTTCTGATTATAATTATAGGCAGAGATTAAATTTGTCAGATACACAGAAGATTTGTGTAACTAATACCTCAAAAGGGTACTGAAATCTTGTGCTTCAATTACAGAATAGTTTATTAAAATACAGCAAAACAACTAGCGCAGACCAGGAACATAATGCAGTCTGTGAAATTATGGAAACCATCCTTTGTAAGAAGGTGTATATGAAAAGGCTCTTACTTTCAATGATTCCTTCTCCTTCTCTGTTTGCTGATGTTCCATATGTGCTTTTACAAGGGCTGCTTCTTTGTCTGTGATCTCTTCTTTCAGCTGATCCACCTGATGTGTCACAGTTTTCAGTTTCTTCTTCATTTCTGCTACCTCATCCTAATAGGACAGGAAGTGTGATCACAGAGAGGGATCAAAAAAGAGTAAATTTGTGACTGAGTGTTCAGGCTATTTTGATGTTGGAAAATGCAACAGATCTCCTCTCAAGAACTGTGGCTGTACATATCACAAGGCATTACTTTTTAATCCAACAGAACAAAACAGCTTCATTAAATTTTTTGTTTATGCCAGCATGACATTACAGTAAAAAAGCCTTTAAAAGATACATTGACAAAAATAATGACCAACAACTATGAGTATAATAAGCCATTTAATTTAAAGCACTGGGTACATGATAAGAACTAGCATTCAGTCCAAATTAATAAGCTTCTGATCCTAACCATCTGTTTTCATGCTTCTAGTAATGTGTTTTTCAATAAGGTTGTATGCAGTTGGGCACAAATGTTTGGAGAGAAGCTGTTTTTATGCAAATGAACATACCCATAAGTAAGATACTTATATGCCTTTAAGGGTGTATAGGAAACACTTATCTCCATTTTGCATATGTGGTAGCTTGTACATAGGTGCAAGGGGGAAAAGAGTGTGCTCAGAGATTGAGAAGTCCCTGGTATGAGATTATTTAGTATGTATTTTAAACTCAAAACACAGAGCATAAAGCCTCCTAGCACTGCAGAGAGATCAGGTCAGTAAGAATACTTCTACTCACAGCAGAAAGGTGCCTGCCCATACAAAATTAAGAAACTGTTTCAACTCATTGCAGTGACGGCACATGTCATGACGTGAAACAGAAGCTAATAAATTCAATGCTTAGACAGACATGCTCTTCTGGATCTAATGAAAGCAGCTTTAGAAGCTATCACTCCTCCACCAGAGGCTGCCACCTCACAGGGAGGACATCATAACCTTCCATGTGAACATATTCTGTTTCAGTAGAAAAACAGGGTAGCTTAGAGCTCTTTCAGCATTGTCCACCATAGGTGTGAATTTACTTGACAAATGAGTGATGTTTTCTTGCATGAAATGCTTAATATAGTTAAGCAAGATCTTGAGTCAACGCAGTCTTCACAAACAGTACAGAGAAAGCACTGATTAGTAGTCTGACAGCCCTCAAAAACAAAATCCATGGATTCCACACTTACTTGGCTAATTAAACGAACCAGAAATAAATGTGGCAATGTGCCATTAGGCCCACCTGTTTGCATGTTCAGTCACTCCCGTGAATGCAAAAGTCATATTAAAAGCTGGTTTTGCTAAATAGCCTACAAATCTCTTCAATGTTGCAGAAGATGAGAGAGATTTAAAATATGGTGCCTAGACATACACCCAAATACATTCCTAATTCTGTATTTAATGAAGAACAGTAAGAACACACAGTTTTTGCAAACAGGTCTCCTAATCAACTTGCTTAAACAAATGAGCTCCTAACACCAAAACAAACCCCAAGGATGAAAGCATCAGATATTTATCTCATATTAAAAGCCTGCCAGCTGCCTTTTCTGAGAGATTTTACTGAGCTGAACATTATGTTACTCTGGAGACCACTAGCAAGGTGGGCCACAGGGGATCTTTCCACATTAAGCAATCCAAAAATACTTACATCTAGCTTTATCTAAATAGGCTTGTGCAAATTTCTTTTGCTTCCCAGAAGGAAAAAGAATTTGCCATAATTTTTTTAACACAACCCTTTTTTATTTTTTTCTTTCATGGCTCGCTGACCTGTTACTGAGCTATGAATGGCTATTTTTTCACTGCTACACACAATATTACCTTGGCCAAAAGATCTTTTGAGGTCAGCTATCTTCTCACACAGGACTTGCTAAAGAAATTTTATGGCAAGCCAAGTAAGCTATTAAAGTCTAAACACCAGCCTCTGATGGCTGTAACTGTGAACAGCATTGCGTATACCACCATATAACATTCAAAACCTGAAAAGGCTGATAAGTTCATTGCTTCATTTTGTAACTCAGCACATAGATGCCAGTTCTTTACAAGTAAGCAAATTTATGTTGTATATTTTTTTTAAAAAAAAAAAGTCATCAGCATTGCAATTTTTCACCCTTATTTCTCCTGAGAAATTGTTCAGGAGCAGCAAGACTCCCAACACCGCATCTGCTGATGAGGAGTGGACAAAGGTCAAGTAAAGCATCCCACATCAATATCAAAATGGTTAATTCCTAATCAAATTCAGCACACAGTTGGAAGGAACTTAGTCAGTTCATTCCCATCTCTTTCTCAAGCAAAACACCTACCTATTCAAACCAGAGTATAAATTTGTGATCTATTATATATGTTTATGTTATAAATCCTTATTCTGAAATAACCTAAGGCTGTAAGTCACAGCTATCCAAGGTCCCAATCTCTTCCAGCTGCAATACAAGTTGTGTAGTAATTTAGATCTTTACATCAGGATAACAGAATGTATCATTAAGTGATCTGTTTGCTTCCTCTAGCATTGTTAGTGAGATCCCTAAGGAAAAGAGATGAATGGAAAGAATCATTATCTGAGGAAAATGGCACTCCCTGAAAGGAGCAAGTGAGGTGGAAATGTTAAGTTCTGTCAGAAAAATCCACTTCAGCTGGGAAAGTGTTCCTTCTGCTTTCTAAATCATGATTCACAGTAATGTGCATACATATTCAGGGCTAAAAAGGCAATCTTATTTCCCCTTATAAATTATTTCCCATACATGCAGACTACTCCTAAAGGGATAAAACAGAGTGGAACCAGGATGGAAAGGAAAAAGTTTCTTCTCTGATAGGGTTTTATGATTCTGTAGCTATGGTGCACGATGATTTTATGCATGGTTTGAAGCAGGGATATTGCCACATGATGACTGTGGACTCCTACTTCCAGTCCAAATACAAACTGTCCAGATAAAACATCAGGGACCCAAAACATTCATTTCCCCAAAACAAAGATGAATGAAGAAATCACTTCTGCCATTTATCCACTGAGCTTTCCTTTTAACAAATTAAAATTATATCAGGAAAAAAAACAAAAGCAGAGAGAGAAACACAAGGAAAAATTTAACCTTCTACCTTAGCTTCAATCAGTTTTTTACTGTACACATTCCTCTCTGTTCTCACAGCTTCACAGTGGCTTTGTTGCTGTTTTAATTTAATCGCAGACTTTTCAATTTTCTTCTCATAGTCACAGATCTGCATTTCCCGTATTTCAATATCTTTCAAGTGCTGGAGGACCTGGAGCAGAAAGAAGTGAACATGATTAAACCATCATCACAAGATTATAAGGATGGGACAGAGTTTGTGATTTACTTCTAAGATCACAAGTTCGAGTCCTGTGATAAGAAGTTTTAGCTACAGCTAAAAATCACTTCAGACCAAGTACAAACCTTTCTGGATTGCTTATGTGGGACAACATTTTATTTTAATCTGATACCTAGGTTTTGTTCAAGACTAAAACAGCTTTCACCAAGAATAGCCTTAGGTTATTTATAGAGCAAAGCTAGACTTTGTATGTCATTTTGGATGTCAGCGGTATGATAAGAAGAATGAAAACACATATGTTTTTCCAAGAAGTCCTGCATGTACTCCTATCCTCTATCAACCCAACTTTTTTTAATGAACACACTATCACAAACTGTTGATGATCACAAACTGTTGATATATAATTACAATAAGTCAGTTAATGTAATCTACACTTGATCTAAATAAGCAGGTAATCACCATTAGTTGCCTCTAAGAAGGATTAGAAATAATGATGTGAAGATTACCTAAAGAGAATGGAGTACTGTGAACTGTAGAAAGAAGATAATCACATGCAGTATCAATAAAAAAGTACAAAATTTTATATATACCTTTATTAAACAGTTACCACCATAACAATACATAAGAATTACTACATTAAAGGAGCAAAAATACAAATAGTTGCTAATCATTATGATGGCCTTCCTAATTATTTTTTTAAAACATAAGAACCTTCCTCCTGCCGTATAAAGTTGAAAACTGAGGAGCGCAAACAAGCTGTATTCAAACAGAATCCAGCATTACAAAGAAAGAAGATTAAAAGAAATAAAAAAGAAAACTAAGGAATACACACATCAAGAACATTATTTTTCAGGTTCGTTGCCCAGGGGAGAAAACAATGCCACCCTTAAAGCTGGGGAAAAGGTCAAATATTAAAGAAAAAGCTGAGGAATCACATGGACAAAATCCAGGAGAGAAGTCCCATTTACAGCTGCATTTCATACCTAGTTCTCATGACACTGTTTTTGAAGGTAACAGCTTGAGCTAAGATTTATGTTCATATGTTAAAGCAGAATAATAAAAAAAAATAATAAAATATATGTTTACATCAAATAGTCAATAACTGCAAAGTTTGCAGTCGACAATGTTGTCCCTAGCTTAGCAGTAAAGCCTTGTGAGGTCTAACTATGGGGCAGGAGCTTAATTAATAGATCATTCTACCAGGTACCTCCAACCAACTCTGAAGACAGGGGATAGCTAAATAGAGAAAATTTTATTACAGCAGCAGGAATACAATTCCAGTACATTTGTAGCTGACTGCAGAGGATCTCAGGAACTGCTTACAGTGCAATACAAAAACACAGTCCCAGTTTATAACCTACTCCAGCCTTTTCCTTTTCTGTTAAAACAACCTGCCAATAGTAATAGCAGGGAGAAGAAATCAATAAGGCATGATCACTAAGGTGATCATAGGCTGGAGCAAGATTTGAAAGTAGGTCACTGCATTTGAAGTCTTTTACTTGGTTTTGATACAATATAAGTGCAATAAGGTTGTGGACTAAGTTTTCTGAGTTGTGCTCACAGGCTGGATGCTGACTCTGCTTTTTCAGGAATGACTAAGCTCAAATAATTTTCCCTTATAAATACAGAAAAGATACATGGAATGTTTCCCAGCAGAGCCCTATGGGAGGCTGAGCATTCTCAATTCTGATTTGGTTGATAGCACACTACGCCTCTCAGATTTGGCAAGGAGGTGCCAATACTAAGCAGAAAATATTAGAAATTCATAGATTTCTTCTGTACCCTCACAGTTTGGGGTTTTTTTATCTGTACATTTATCTATCATCTACTGTTGGTTACCTGTTTAGTTCAATGAACCTACTCAAGATCTCAGTAATGGTGCCATCCTTACTTGCTTAGCTTTAACTACTCAGAGAAATGCTGCCATGATCTTAATGATAACGATCTTGCCTGTTGAGCATTAGGTTTTCCAAAAGATTATGTGAACTTAAAAAAGGAAATAGGTTTTTTACTTTTCCTGGATACGTTGTTAAACTGTAACCTTAACACTGTAAATGGCTTTTTTTGAAAAAAACAACATATTACAGACTGGTTTTGTGACTTCTTATAAGATGCAGTCAGGGAACACTTCAGGTGTGAACTCTTCAGCAGCCTCACCTTCAACAGGGAAACTAAGATTTCATAATCTAAAAATTTCAATTAAAAAAAGAAAAACTCTACTAACATTTGTAGCTCAGTAATACAGGCTACACAACAGAGCAAAAAGACAGATTTTTTTCTTATTTGTGTTGGCTAATCTAGAAGTAAGACTATTCAACAAGTGACACTGGCTTAAAAATGGTACAAATGAGCAGTCAGCCAGGCCAATAATTAGAAGAGCAAGTCTAGCATGAATTTTCACCACTAAAATCTTTTAGTGTTGTGGATATAACTTTGCTGATTCTGTTCATCAGTCACTCATTAGTAAATGACGATTTTAAAGAGGAATTCTGCAGCTCTATAGATTCTGTCTTGCTGTAAATAGCCAGACAGCTTTCAGAGCCAGCATGGCTTTGTCTGCCTTGCAGAAATTCCAAGAAGTCTTTGGACTTAGATGGGTTTGGCTCTTTACCAGCTCTTATACAATTCAGAAGGTGTGCAGCGAGCTCCTTCAGAGCCAGCTTGATGGTAAAAGGTGACGGAAGAGCATTGACCAGCCATATGATTACTGCCCATCAGTAGCTCATTCCCCACCAATTGTGAAATGGCTCCTGTAGTTTTGCTATGGTTTCTCAAGTTGCATAGGTCAAACAGTGAACCTAAATGTTACCTAGTGGATATAATACTCCTGATCCTATGTCCTCCTTCTACCCTGTGTTTTGGCCTGTCTTATCCTCCAAACAATGAGTAATTTCACGTAGGGAACCTCTGCAGGGACAAGACTATTGTCTCACATACTCCTGTGCTCAGAACTGCTCCTGCTGCTCTTCACCTGCAAGCTGAGTCAGGAATTGCCCCTTTAGTGAACCACAGAAGCATGCAAGTCCTTCCAAAATTTGCAGTCACAACACAGGCATCATTATACAAACAGCTCAAGTGTCATAACCCACTTGCTGAGGCTCTGCCTTATAAGAAGTGACAGAAAATTTGCACCCAAAGTGGCAGGGGAAAAAAAGAAAAAGTAAACAAATAAACATTTGTCATTTTCACCCTCAAAATATTGCTAGCAACCCTAATCAGAATTGAAAGCAAGAACCTTGTAGTTCTGAGTGTTATGAATTCCTCCCTGGCCCTAGTTTAAAATGTTCTTAACTGATATCTATACTGTTAGAAATGCACTATGAGGGAAAAATGCAAAATATGACTTCGCAACAAAGACAATTCTCACTTTTATAGCATATTATTCCAAAGAAATAGCAAAACGTATTCCAGACAAGGGAGCATATACCATTCAAAAAATGATTTAAAAAGCCCTGGTCACGTGAAGTTGGAAAGGATAATTTTGAAGTGAAAAGATAGGAAATAACTTGTGAGTTGAAACAGCTTGAAAGCTAATCCCAGTAAATCAATGAGCTTCTTGGAGGGCCCTTCAATGTGATCTTCAGCAATTAATGGAACATGTTACAACCATGTTCCTGAGTATACCATCAGGAATAAAGTTGTACATAATAACGGGCAGCAGGCAACAGAAATTTTATGCCGTGTTTCTGTGCAGCTGTTCCTGGAAAACTTCTATTTTGCAGACTAACTAACTTGAACATGTTCAGAGGTTTTCACATACTGGGAGTAATCCTTCAAAGTGCTGGGTCTCTTACAAAGATGTCGAGCCCTGTCAGTTCTCACTGGCCTCAATTTGAGGACACCAGTAGTATGCAAGATAAGGTCTTTTGCAGGTAAGACAGAACAACCAAAGAGTAATTTCCAACTGCATATGAGATTCAATTGTGGGACTCGGGTATAGGAAGTCAGAGGCTTTGGTTTGAACTCCAGCCCTAGTTTCATCTCCCAAATGATCACTGAATAAGAGAAATACATGGTTGTACTCCAAGTCTCTCACAGAATACACACCCATTGATGATGTTCCCCCAGAGAGACCTGAAACAGTAGCTGGCAACATGCACTGAAAAATAAGAAAACTTTGTAAACTGTGTGAAGACCACTTATCTAAGCTTCCTCCCACTGGCACATTAGGAAATTAACATTTTGCTTTACAGTTTTAAGAGTAAGACAGGAAAGAACCACTTGCACAAAAAGTCGTTCCTACCTTCTGTTTGAGTTCACTGGTTTCATTGATGAAACAATCTCTCTCCTTCTCCAACTGGTAAATAATCTTCCTTTGTTTCTGAGCTTCATTCTTATAATTTTGGATTTCTTCTTCTAAGTTCTTCTTTGACTGTTCATGGAGCTTCACCAAATTTATCTGCTTCTGAGTAGCACCGGTAGACTTGACCAAGTTCTACAGGGAACACAAAATAATGACTTTTGAGCTGAAAAGACACTGCCACCACTATGACAAAAACATGCCATTGCCTAAGTGGACTTCCCAATGTTACTATCCCTTATCTAATTTGTTCAGTTGAAATACTTGAGTCTTAAATCTTATTTAAAAAAAAATCTCTAACAAAGCTGCAAAATAGTGCTTTTTCTGATTTGAAGTTAAAACACTAGTGTCTGCATTAAAAAAAAATTAATAGGACTGTTTACAAGTGGATATAACTAATGACTGGAAAAACCTCTACCAGCTTTAGTGCATTTAGATTGTAAAACATGCCAATAACCAGTAAAATAAATAATAAAGCCAAACACCCTTCCTTCTCATGTCCTAAATAGCAAGTCTAAACTGGAAATTAACCAAGCTTGTTTTAAAATTACTCATAAGGGTTAAACAGAAAACACCAAGATACCATCTTTAAAAAAATCAGCTTTCTGGTTCTACTTTGAAACTTCTTTCCCTATACAAAGCAGGTATTTGTTACTTGCCAGATCTGAACCTCTGCTAGAGTCAAGACACAGGACACTGAATCTATACCAAGTAAAGCACCTCAGAAATCATCTTTTAGCATTGAATTTACTAGACTACACTTCAGGAATGCCCATAAACATGAGGTGCTATCCTGCAGTACAAGAACCTTGGGCTGATGGAAAATAATCAGTATGAGAAATCGACCTAAAAGCAAGGATTAGCATTAACACAGCCTGCCAAGCTTCTACATGGTGCACCAACATTTTGGTTTTTCTTTTACTAGCAAAGACTTAGTTTGCCTAGATTAATATGAAACTTCATATGCTACAGAGTGTAAAAGCCCAGATGTTAATGAGTTCTTTGGATATCAAAAAAAGGGTTTGCAATAAAGGTGAACACATGTAGCATTTTTAACTCCCTAACGGTTTATATGTTAAAACTTAGAAATCCTTTGTGTGTTTATGGGTACTAATGCTATTTCAATGCACAGAAAAGGAGCAGTGTGAGCAGCTGCTTAAGGAAATCTGAATGCTTTATTTAACGTTATTTATTCTACAACATTTCTGTGCTGCTGTGAGTGTTTAAACTACAGACATTTAATTCTCAAGCTGTGAGATTTGTTTATCAGTATTACCAGTGCAGGCTCACCTTGCTTAGTATGTCTTTTTCCCTCACAAGCTCATCTATAGCTTTCTTGTCAATCTCTGCCTGCTTTTTGGCAGCCTCCAACTCTAGAGAAAAGGAGAAAAGAGAATAAATCCTGTGTTCAAACTGTACAGCTGCTAAAAATGCAGAAACAACTTAGTGGACTTTTTAAAAAGCCTTAACATTATATGAACAGTTCAATTAGCTATGACCAGGTTTTGCAACCACAGGTATCAGCTAATAATGTTAATACTTATTTGGGTACTTAAAAGAGCTTAGAAGAACTCAGGCACAGTAATTAATGGTATGAGGACTTATTATACATGGATGTTCAAACCAAGATACCACAAAGAAGTTGTATTTTCAGAAATCATGGGGCACACTGAAAATCAGAGCCTTTTAAGATGCTTTAGTGTGAGCATCCAAAAAATTGAGGCACTCTCAAAAACAGTGACTTTCAGAATTATTCTAACCCCTCTATGTGAAGTCCAGTACTCCTTTGAAGCAGTGAGATTCTACTGGCTTCAGTGGAGGTAAACTACTTGCTATGGGTCAAGATTAACACTGGACATATACTGTTAAAAAGATATTAAAACTTGGAGACATATTTTCACTACATTTTAAAATTAATTAAAACCTGTTACACTAACACAGCAGCTCAGGAAATGCAGTACATTGGCTACTAATGACATGTCTTTTTGCAATATTTGACACATCTTAGCACTGCATTCTCAGGCGTTCCAGTACAGATTTGAATTTCCTAAGTTCCTTTCTCCTTTCTAGTACAGAGCATGACTTTAAGCATTACTAGCAAAATGCTTGTGGGAAAGCTCTTCCACCCTCACAGAGATATATGAAACACAGACACAACTTCCCATAAATACAGTTATATGGAAAGATTCATCTCTCACACATGCAGTCTCTTCAGGATGCAAGCTAGAAACAAGCAAGAGCAGGGAGAGGCATTTATGCCAGTATATATCAACTTGAACTAGATGAAGTTTTCTTCTGACCCAAAAAGTAAATTCTCGTAAACTCAAATATTTTGCCAGCTTCATAATATTATTTTAGAAAAAAAAAATCATAAAAGTGTTTTTTTTCCTGAAAATCACTTTGAAAATGTGTCTAATATTATTTCAAAGCATATTTGAATTTGAAATTTCTTTGCATTTTAAATTTAAAAAGAAAGTTGTTTTAAATGCTCAAAAATACACCAAAAGGGTTTTTTTTAAAAGTTAAACAAATATTTCATTAGACCCAAGGCATTTTCTTCCAAAATTTCCATCTCTCAAAAATGTTGAAAGTTCCTTCTTAAAGTTTTCCAGATCTCCTAACAAGTCAAAGTCAATACTTGGACAGCTCTAGTATCCACGATGACCAACTGAAGTCCTAAACATACCAGAATTAAGTTTATCAGCTCACTTGCATGTATTCATTTCCAGGCTGTAACTATTCAGCAGAATCAAATCAGTAAAAAAGTGTCCCCTAACCATGTCTGATTTCAGTAAGCTTCGAGATTGATTCTCTCTCCCAGGTCAGTGCAGGAGCAATGAAGGTGCATTGTAGACAGCTCTCTATGTGGCATGGCACAAATTGGCACACCCCAAAGTTCAGTTATGTCTGTTGTATTTTCACCCCACATATGCTACGTTATGAAAATTCTGTAAGCCTGCAAGGTTTTTAAAATGCTGCTGTAGATTCCAACTCTCATTTATATGGTGTCATATTAGACATTAAAGGAGAATGATCCTAACAGGAGGATGCACCCTGAATGAATAAATTACAAATCAGAAGATAGATCCACCCATCAGTTAGGCACCTACCTCTCTCCAGTCCAGATATTTGATTTTTTAGGGTGTTTCTCTCATGCCCTGCATCAACTTTTTGCTCCTCTGCAACACGCAGCTTATTCTGGAGAACATCTCTTACTTTGTTCAGCTTTGAAATTTCAAGGCGCATCTGAGCCACTTCATCATCTCTGGCCTACAGAACAGCAAGAAGGAAATGGAAGAGAAAGCATCCACAGAAAGAAAATGCCTCTGTACCTTGTATATATTTGTTCCATGAAACTGAGGAAGCAAAGGTCTAAGTGCTGTGGGTCACCTGAGAGATGATAATTAGTTAATTGAACAATATTAAAAATATTTTAAACAATGCCAGATAGGGCAAGGGAAATGATAATCAAATCTTAGGCTTTAGGGCTAAAGATGATCAATAAAGAATTCCCAGCTGCAAACCTCATACAGCACTACCCAATTAGTCCTGCAGATTGAACATGGGCAGCTCCGATTTCTTCTGAAGTATTAGGAACAGTGACTGTGATGAGAAAGATATCTGTACTGTTGTCTGATTACATGTCCCTAATAGCAGGTATCTGTTATCCCCATCTCTTTTATAACCTATGGCTTTAAAGAAAAAGCAAAATGAAAAGTTCATCTCATTTGCTATACAATCAGAGGAGAAAATAGTCAATCAACATACTGCATAACTGGTTACTAGGAAACACAACCAATAATCACAACAGAAATTAGTCTCTTTCCTTTTAAGAAGTAAATATAACTTCCTCATATAATTCAGTGCCACAGTTAGGTTTTACAGCCATCACAGACTACAGTGTTCCACTTACAGCCTCAGATACTGATTCTGTGAGATGGTGAATCCTGCTATGCGAGTATCCTCTGGGAGGATGTGAATATCCTCAGTTCTTACTGAAAATAACCTTCAGGAGATTTATGAGTACTTTCACAGTTCAGGTTGCCCAACGCCATAGTGGAGGCATTCAGTACACTGCAGGATTAAACTGCAAGCACAGTGCCTACAAAAAGGCCATCTCAAATTATGAGTGGGGCTCTTAGAAGCTTTAGCAATTGGCTTAATTACTAAGTGGGCAGTATCTTCTACTTTTTTGTTCCCAGAAGTCCGTATGCATGACTCTACAAGTTCCATCAACTTTTCTTGAAGTTTGAACAAGATTATAGTATCAAAATCCTCCTTTTGACACTCTAGAGCACCAAATGTAAGTCACATTTGAACACATTGTTTGTAAAGTTTTAAAAAATGATGGTGTTGCTATAAGTAATGATAAAACCAGATAACCTGGAAAAGGCAGTAATTTGTTTTTCAAATAGGTAAGAAATAGATCCTCCAGTCTGCCTAACAAAATATACCAGAAAATGAGCTCCTACCATATAGCACATTAAGGATCCAAATCAGAATTATCTGTGTTATATTAGCTGTGAACAGAGCTTTTAATTTGTCAGTGGTTAGGTTTTTTTTTTTAAAAAAAGCTCTCTATTGGCAAACAACATTTATATTTAGGTGAATTGGTTATACTTGACTAAACCTTGAGAAGATAATGATTTTCTACCTGAATTTTCTAAAGTTTAGTGGTTTATCCCCAATGATGATACAAAATACAAGGTATGGTAGACAGAGTAATAACATCTAACACTTATACATTACCCTTTATCACAAATGCTCTCAAAGTACCCTAAAAAGCATATGCGGGAATCATTTAATTCTTCCCCAACTGAAACTCACCAGCTTTTGAGTGGTACAAAACAACTGTTAAACAATGTAAAGTCAGGCAAGAAAACCCTTTAGATCAAAAAGTAAACACCATCTTGGTTACTTACAATTAACTTCCCCAACTGATGCTGGGGGGTGGAAATTTTAGTGTTGGAAGCAACTCCCTTCATTGGAAGCTATCCAGGACACTGTCGTTATAATTTATTAACATTTTTCAATGGGTTTTGGCAACATTCAATTTATGTTAATCACTGTAAGAAAGAAAATTGTTGCTCTTATCTGAAGATCTCACAATCAAAAAAAGACCTTATGCTTGTCAAAAGTACCATACATCCTTTATGAACACAATGTGTTGAGCATTTTGCTTTATGTGTTTTACAAAACACAGCTCCTCCAGCAGGACAGGTGCTACACTGTTGGGTGACAGGGTCAAATACTACCACAGAAAGAATGACATTCAGTGACAGCAAGATCTATTCCTAAAAACTCCTCAGATTTCCTTCAAAACTACTCATAGGGAACTATCAGTATAAGAACTGAGGTCATCCCTGTCCCAAGCAGTAAGACTGCCATCAAAGTGATATGGCTGATAGGATGCATGCGCCTTCTGGTACTTACTTTCAGTTCTGCTGTCTTCTGCTGGATGTCCTGCATCACCTCTTCAAACATCACATTGTGCTGCTCGCTCTCTTGCATGAGCTTATTATTTCTCATCTGAAATTGCTCAAGTTTCTTACCAGCTCTTTCATTCAAGATCTGTTAGATTAAAGAACAATCCTATTAATTCTTTTTAATCTCATTACAATTTCTACATATACATGAAGACAGAGCCTTCCATCTCCCCAGGAGATAAAAGCTGCTACAGATTGTTGTCTGGTTAAAAACCACTCTTCATTGCTGGTGAAATTACTAATGTGAAATATGATACATGTTCATATTGACTAGGGGAAATTATAATTTTTAATGAATAACACTGTCATTTTTTTCTGGGAGCTTGGCAGGTCTCTCTTGCAGGTGGTAGATAAATATTTTACTTCTTGTTAGGCATTTGGCAAGCATCACATAACACAACTTGCTACATATAATTACTGAAAATTAGTATGAAATTCAAATTACTTCAATCAGCATAGGGCAGGGGAGCTCTGTTTCTTAGCAAGCAAATCCTCTATTAATATGCTGATAACATTTCTCTGGACACATGGTTTGGTGAGACCAGGACACAAACCATTTTCCTCTCTAATTTGCCTTCAGTCAAAAGCCTGGAACAGCAGTTTCATGGTTTCTATGGAAAACACATACCTCAATACTGGAGCTGCCAGTCTTTTCTTCTGCTTGATGGGACTTCCCTTAACAGAATATTACTCCGTAAGTGAGGGAAGAACCACCACCATATTTTTCACTTCAAGCATTAACGCCTGGTAAATTGTTGAAATCAGTATGTTCTATGCCTTTTACAAACACTGAAGGAAGAGAAGCAGAATCTCCCTCTTCTGAATGCATGCAGAAGCAAACACAATGTGAAAACAAGGAATACTGTTTCTTGTGTTGCAAATGTCAGGATAACACTGTGTTTCAGGTGATTCTTTATTGAGACTTGGACATAGGTGAGATGAAGCCTATAGTAGCTGAAACTACTGTGATGCAAGCAAGGATATTTTATTAGAAATTTCAGTGGAATAAGAGTGGGCATCACAGGCAACTACAATTCAGCTGAGAAACAATAACCCAATGACATTGCAATAGCTGAGACACCTTCTCTTGCAGATGTCTACTCTGACTCTTGCACAGTTAGATAGCCTGTGTTTTGGACAGACTTTTTGCAAAAGAAATGCAGGGTCTCCACAAACACCTTCAAGCCAGCACAGGCAACAAAGCCAGTGCAGTAGTCTGGTTAATTAGCCCAGGCACAGCACTTTATGTGAACTATTGGTTTCCAGGATAGTTTGGACAATTGAACGCCTCCAAAATCTGCACTTAGAAGGTTGAAAGGAACTACAGAAAGGAGGACAAAGAATGGAACAGAACCAGGAATTGTAGGTATCCTGTTTAAAAACAATGTGATTGTCCTGGCAGATCATGGAGCTGCCCTCAAAAGCCGCATCATATCAGTGATATACAGAGAAATAATCAAGTCTTCTCTGTATCTCTTTATGTGAAGTATTTTACTAAGACTCTATGTTGACAAAAAATTGTCACAGACCTCTACCTTCACAAATTCAGGGACCTGAAGGGAAGAAAAAGCCATAAAAGTCATAAATTTACAAGATACACACAACTCCCAGAGAAGTTTCCCTTGAGGTAGGACTGGTTTACAGTGATGAGATCTCCCGTGCCATTTACTGAAATTGCTTCTCTGAGAGTTTCTCAAAGTCAGGGGAAATGGACTGAAAACCTGAAAATTCAAACACTCGCAGAACACTATGTTAGGACATTTCCACATAAAGTTTTTAGAAACAGAATGGGGAAAATCAATCAAAAAGGTTTATGAAGACAGTTCTCTGCTCCTTCACAGAAACTCTTCCAGAAGCTTGAGAGATAGAAAAAAATTATTGTGACAGACAAGAAAGAAGGGTCATAGGTAAAATGACTTTACCAATGCCACTACAGTCAATCAGTGGTAAAACTGGCAATATATGTCAGAAGTCCAACCCGGCAGTCTCCTGTTACTGTCATTAGATCATTGATGCACTTCATGGACTTTGTCTCATTTGCTGTAATTTTTTCAAGATGATCTCTAACAATATCATTGTGATCCACTGCTGATTTCTGTGAAGAAATCTATCTGAAATCTGTCAACAAGCTTTACATATTTACTTATTAGTAAAGTAATATTTATATAAAAATAAATATTTATTAACATTTATTGACTTAAAATAAGCACTCTCCCTTCAGGAAAACCCATTTTCTTCTTATTTTGACATCTGACCCTAATCTTAGACCTGATGAGTTCAGTGGGCCATGTACCCTACCTTCTGCTCTTTTAGATGCTGTTCCATTTTCAGTTGTTGCTCTTTGTTCCTCTGTATATGTTGCTGTAAATTCTTGATCTCAGCTTGCTTGTTACCCATTTCAGCTAGAAGATTTTTCAGCTCCTTCTCCATTTTTTCCTGTTTTCGAGTCTCTCGTGATGCCTCATTCTGATGCAGCTGGATTTCTTGCTGAAGCTGTAATAATAAAGACAAAAGTTTTAAGTTCTGCCACCCTTTATTCAGGAAAACAAGGCCTCTCACCTCTCCTTCCACTATACTTGATTTTAAAAACAACAGCTTCTGTACTACTGTACCCACTAGTACATGCAATATGCCAGATCAGAAGTAAATATGTTCTCTAACAGTTGAACAGAAAATCCTGCGTGAGGGAACCTATTTATTGATGACAAGAATTTGTTAAGCAACAGTCATTTCACCCACACAGAAAGGTCTGATACAGTGGATATAAAAGCACTGCTCTGGAGATGCAGTGGCATAAGTGTATTTTCAGTTGTAAGTTACTTGTAAAGTGGTACTTCCTGAATGTAGCATTAAAACTAATTAGGCCTTGATGTTGTATTGGAAAGATTTTTATTTTGATTTTTCTATCTCACCAGCAGAAGCACTTACTACACTGATATTAAAGGAAAGAGAGAGATACCAGACCAATGTTCATTTTCACAACTGCTCTCGATCTTTCTGCTCTCAAAGTTCCTCTGTGAAAACTTTGAAAGAGGAGCTTTCTCTCATAGTTAATAGACTGTCTTGTGACTTCTCCTCTCTCCCTCCCCCAAAATGTGATGGAGCAGAATCAGCAGAGAGGAGACACAGGGGGTTGATCCACATGGAAATACTCAGTTCAGCCAGGGACTGGCAATTGAAAGATGTTCTTTGCTGAAAGATTCCTCTCCCTCTGAGCCCACAGGTGAAAAGTTGCCAGAACTGACAGGGTCTTCAAGAGGATCTTCAAAAAGACATTGTCATTTAAGCAGTCTGAAGTGGAGAATAATTTCATACTGGGAGAATGGGAGGTGGTTACAAACGCTGTAACAATCCTGTAAATTTAGGGGGTGATGAAGTGAGTATCAGAAGATTAAGGTTGGCAAGATTCACTAAGTTTTGACGGGAGTTTCAATCCTCTCTCTCTTCTCCCATGCCCACAATGCTGTCAGAAAAGCAAAGATTTATATTCTTTTATAATACATTCCCATCCATCTGCTTTAGAAACAGAAATGAGTTCTGTGCATGAAACCTAGGCTGATCATTATTTTCCTATTTGTGATTAATACAAAACTGTAAGCTAAATGCTGCTTCTATCTCTTCTCTGTTCTTTAAGTGTTCTTTTCTGCTTTTCCTTTCTCCTGTTGTCTTGCTCCAGCCCCTATTTATATTCTGCTTTAAATTCTCTTATGCATCATTATTATGGTTTTATATTTTGATGTATCAGAGTTCTGTATTCCATCTTCTATTCTTTTCTACTTTCTCTCCATTCAGTGGGTATCCTACTGATCCTCAGTCTTCTGTATCTCTAGCTGCTATACACATTTAAAGGAAGCTATACATATCAATCAGTAAAGAAGAGCTGTCTACTCAAGATGGTCAGAAAAACAGAACCTAACTTAGAGAAGAGACAAAAAAGTAAAGCTGAGATGGAATATGACTGCTCTCTACAGACACTGGTGAGGTGAAAAATTATTTAAGCTGAAAAACAGTGGGCAGGAATCCGTGTGAAGAAGAAGGTAGGAAGTCTCTAACCATTAGAAAGGTTAGGTTCTGGAAAAGCTTCCCATAAGAAGCAGGGGAGAAAATAGCCTAATTCTCTTTTAAGTCAGAATTTGGTACGTTCTTGAAAATGATGGTATGGCATCATACGACAACCACAGCCAACAGCAAGGGACCTAGGATCTCCATTCCAGGTCTATGTTCTAAGTGGTTCTTTGGAGGTGTAAGGATTTACAATGCAGAAAAAAACCCCACATCTCCAGTATGAGAGATAACTATGATTCAGGAAAAGGAACCTTGGCCTTATTTAGGGTATTGGGAAGCTATGCAAGCAGCTGGTACATGATGATACACTTTGCAGAGGACATAGCCTAGGAGTAGAGAAAAATACAAAAAAGCATTCACAACAGACTCCTTTCTGAGCACTCCTGAAAATGTTTGAGATGTGAAAGAATGGGTAGTAGCATACTAGTCAACGGAGATCAATTGCAAGAGTGGAGAATGGTTCAGGACAAAGCCTAAAATCACCACCTGGTGATCTGTACAGACCTGCAAAATGGATTGATCTGCCTCGTTTTTTGCCCTCTCTGTATCCTGCTGCTGCTCTGTGGCTTGAGTTAGACTTTGACGTAACTTCACGACCTCTGACAACAGTTGGTCTCGCTCCTTTGTTATCTCTTCTTTAAGTTTTAGCAAATCCCGGACACTGGAAGCAAGGAAATAATAGTCAAGCAGTGTCACAGGACATTTCTGTATTTCTATGCCAGAGCAAGATCTTTTGTGAGAAACTGGAGTTTGAAAGTAATTTGTTTCATTTTAAACTCCTCTTGGAATAAGGCTCTGCTGGTCAGTTGAATTATATGCTCTACCTACTGTGATCGTAGTCACCATCAACATAGGCAGCTTTAAAAGCTAACTTAGTTCAATAAATCACATTTGTTTTATCATATCCTGATGGGTCTGAAGAAACCTTCAATTTCCCAGAAAGGTAACAGGGAACAAAATTCCTTCTTTTCCACCCATTCCAAAATATACTCAGGGACCAAAAATGTTACATTGTTGTAATCAGTCTCTCTGCAGCTTACCTGACTGGGCACCTAGCTAGGTTATGTCTTACAGTCATCTAATGTAAAACAGACTTCCTGTTTGGACACATTTACAATCTGAAAGAAAGTCCAAGCAGTGTGGGTTCAAGCTCAACCTTAAAAACCAGCCTTACAGTTCTAAAAGACTATAAGGAGTTGTCTAGTCCCATGGCCGCCTCACTGGATTGAGTATTTAAGCATGGAACTGGAGGGCAATACAGAAGGAACTTTAAGGAGAAATTCTAAGCAAGCAGGTCTCAGCCGCCGGGGCAGCAGCTGGAAACAGCAGGAGTGAGGTCTTAAAAAAGTAACAGCTCCTGGCTCTTGCAGGAAAATGCAAAAAACAGCCACAGAGAGCTGCCTTTAGGGAGAGTTATACTAGGGAAGGCTTAATGACCAAGCTTTCAGATCCAAGGAAACCTTTTACACAGGTCCAGAACATTTCATGGTCACAAGGTGAAGAAGTGGATTTCTCATGCATCCAGGTGGTTTATGTGCTGGCACGTTCCTTGGAGCAGAAATATTTGAGCACACTAAAGGCCTTGCTCGCAGACAAAAGTCTTGTTTATGCAGCCTGGAAACACAGTGGATGGGGAGATGAGCGTATCCTGAATGCATGATATAAATAAATACCTTACACAGTGTGAAATTTTCAAGCCAGGACCAGCTGGGCCAACCATCAGCAGTCTTGATAGAAAGTGCACAGGTCATAGGGTCAATAAACTTAATCTTATCTTTGAGTTTACACTTAATCTTACAGCATAAGCACAGTCTGAGGACCTGATACTACAAACACTATCTTTTGGAGGGCTTTTGAGCAGCTTCTGAGGATCATTACTATTTGCACACTGCAGCAGCTAGAGGGTCCACCTGAGACTAGCTCCCTCTATGCACAAGTGTTCAGTAAAAACACCCCATAGTCCTTAAAATGCAAAAATATAAAATGCAAACAAGAATACAGTGATAATGCCTTATAACAAAGCTGGGAACAGAAGCAAAATCAGGTCTCCTGCTTCCTTGACTTACCCACTTGACCTTGCTGCCATCACATGTAAAAATATTGACAGGATCCTATTCTCAAAGGCAGACTATGTTGAAATGCTAGTCAGATAAAACAATACGACAGATACTGAGGAAGTGCATAATATTGATTTTTATTTGATCTCTCAGCCTAAGCCAATGCTGAATGAACTCACTCAGAGCCTGATTCTGTACTTGTTCACTGCATAAACACTTAGACCAATAAATGTGCACTCATGAGAAAAGCAAAAGGTAGAAAAGACCTCTCCTTCTGTTTTCCAGTGTCTCTGTAGTGTCTAAACAGCTAAACAAGGTGTAGAATGATAAAAAATCAGATCAGGTTTTCCCCCTCCCTTGGCAAACCTTACTTGTACTCCTGTTCCAGGGATGGTCCAGGTCCTTGCTCCAGTAGATTAGTTAGGTGTGCAATTTCCTCTTGCAGTGAATTAATTGTTTCCTTCGCTTTCTGTTCCTTTTCATAGGCTGTATCCACCATTTTCCAGGCCTTTTCAATCTCCTAGGAACAAAACGGAAAACAATTACATAAATTAAATTTGGTTTAAAATGAACAACAAATTAAAAATTAATTGCCTTGCATTTTGGTTAATCGAGAAAATAGAATTTCATGCCTTTTCATGCTTAGATCCACAACAGTTTTCTTCACCAATTGTCTTTTCTTTTGGAAGAGGGTATAGCAAACATTTTGAGGCATTCAGGCTATATCAATTTATACCACAAAAGCTCTAAGACACATTGAACCAAACATTATCAAATTTTACTCTACGAGGTTTTGGTCATGTGAGTCCCACTAACATCTAAAAATTTACTGAAAATTCAGTGCCCACAAAGGTACTAGCTACTTAAATAGCTCACTTATGTGTGTAAAAATCTTATTAGCTGTTATGACAATGAACATCCAATTTGATTTGGAGGAGAAAAAGATGTTACTCCGGGCTTATCTCCCTCTTTGTTCATTTTAATCTGTGAGGACATAGTGTATTTTGATTTTAACTACATATTTAGACAAGCCACAATTGTCATGCCAAATTTCAGTACGTGGAATTACTTGAATGACAGACTCATGTGCCTCTCAAGCCCAGGGTCTGATATCCACAAACAGGATAGGGGAGGAGGGTTCACTTGATTTTTTTAACTTCCTTTGCATCTCTCCCCCTTGAATCAGATCCTTAAGAATAATACAGCAGACTTATTGTCATGTTTTCAGCTGGGATAGAGTTAAGTCTCTTCCTAGTAGCTGATACGGTGCTATGTTTTGAGTTCAGCATGAGAAGAATGTTGATAATACTGATGTTTTCAGCTGTTGCTAAGTAATGTTTAGTCTAAAGTCAAGGATTTTTCAGCTTCTCATGCCCAGCCAGCGAGAAAGCTGGAGGGGCACAAGAAGTTGATACAGGACACAGCCAGGGCAGCTGACCCAAACTGGCCAACAGGGTATTCCATACCATGGGACATCACATCTAGGAAATAAACTGGGAGAAGTGGGGGAAGGGGATCACCGCTTGGGGACTAACTGGATGTCAATTAGCGGGTGGTGAGCAATTGCACAGTGCATCACTTGTATATTATAATCCTTTTATTATTACGTTGTCATTTTATTAGTGTTATCAATATCATTATTAGTTTCCTCTTTTCTGTTCTATTAAACCATTTTTATCTCAACCCACCAGTTTTACTTCTGTTCCTGATTTTTATCCCCCATCCCACTGGGTGGCAGAGAAGTGAGTGAGCTTAGTTGCTGGCTGGGGTTAAACCATGACACTTATTCCTTGCCAGGTTCAAACCAAGCTCCTACAAGTTCTGGAATCTTGTGCTAAAAAAAATGCATAAATTCAGAAAGCAACTGGACTGGAAGAAAAGTTCCCAAAGACTCGGTAAATAATGAAGACACTACTTTTGACACTAGAAGTCCCTGAGCTGCAAATCACAGCCTGATGTCTTCTCTCCCATGCTCTTTTCTCAGCTGGCTCATGGTGGAGTTCTGGGCTTGATGGACTCGTACAGATTTAGACTCCAAGTGTGGCTGTGTAGCTCTACATTAGCTCTAGGGTCTCCCCAAGCAGAGCCAGACAGAAGCATCGTTACATCAGGCTGTAACATCCCTTACAACTCTTACTTGCATCATATGAAAATAAAGCAGGGGAAAAAAAAATTAAAGACACCTCCACAATGAAGAATATAAAATAATTTAATTTATATCAAATTGCTTACAGCAGTTCTTTGCTGAAATTAATCTCTCTGGTTCTAAAAAAAAGTATTTAACTTTAAACTCTAAATGATGACACCTATATTATGGTATATTGTTAATATATTTATTTAAGTCTTTTAAACCAAATAAATGTAGTACTTAGCTGTTTACTGCCTAAATTAAAAATTCAAGATATTGAACTAGCAGAAGTAGCAAGCTACCAGAATTTGCTGAAGAGATAACACAAAATATAACTTCTGTAGCCTCTTCAAACTGGAAAGGGAATACATTTTCATTTTATTTATTCAACTAGTTCAGCATATCCAAATTTGAGAAACTATCTGGAACTTAAAGATCAGGAATGTTTGCTCTTCTTTTTTTTTTTCCCAACCTATTACTAAAGAGCTAAACAGTAGGCTTTACTTGTTCAGAAATTCTGAAGGAGAATATAGTCAATTAAATTCACTACCTACAAGCAGTATTTTCATTACTTAATAAATTACTTAGTTCAAAATTTAGTTTGAAAAATGTGCTTTTCACTTACATATCAAGTATATTTAGACAGGTTTAAATATTAAAGTCAATTTTTACATTTTATACATTCTGAGTTCTAATTTCCATTCAAATGCAGCAATGATCACACAAAGTATTATCTAGTAAATAATAAATTTTTCATTCATTATTATCTTACATAAAAATGTTCAATTATGAATTTTAAGTAAATGCACAGAAGGCTGAAATAATGGCATGAAGACAAATTGTATCATCTTGATTGGCAGAAAAGTATAAAATATAGCTGTAAATAAACATGTTTCAGATTTGCCAACCAATAAGAGGCAACCAACCTTTCTCTAGAAAAATGCAAATGGAAAATAAGATTAAAGCTGATTATTTAAATCAAAGCTTCCTGCTGGCTGATTAGACTGTGATTAAAATTCGTGAATTAAATCTTTACGATTGGAGTTTTGGTGGATAGAACTGGTGAATAAAATCAATATGCCCTCTGAGATGTCTTACTGGCTTCAGTGAGTATTTTGTTCTTTTGACTATTCGCAAAAGTGAGCCCCTGTATTCAGTGAGGTCTTTCAGATAAGCAGTGATTTCAGGTTAACCTAAACTGTGCTTTTTGAACTTTATCTTGCTTCCAATGTGTAAAGACAATTGTATTGAACCTGTATGGACAAAACCAATTTTTATCAATAAAGGTAGCAGAGGCAAACGATGGCCCCGTTAACAAGCAAAATCTAAGAATTTGCTACAGACTTCAGCATCAGCAAAACTGGGCTTCATTGTAATTGTTTCTTGGTTGTGACTTTTACTTTGAATAGCGGATCAACAGATTGCTTCCTTTAACTTCAAAAGTAAAAAGGAGGAAATGTTTGATGGTGAAAGCCTTCATTGAAAAAATATTCACATTATTACTCAGTGGAGAGGGGAACTAAAAGAATGCAGTGTGTCAGTATCACTGGGTAATTGCAGTACATGGTTAGGTAGGTAGCATGCATTGCATTCTGTTGTATAAAGATGGAAGTACACTGGATGTTTGCAGTTAGAATAATTCAAAATTTTTGGAGAAGTACTGGAACTATGGAAATTGTGAAGCAGAATTCATAAAGCCTGCCTGCCTTACTTTATTTTCATTAAATACCCCAAAAGATCACATCAGTTTCACTGCTCAGAAACTGAGAATTACTGAAATGCTTTCTTAGTCTATTGGATTGATACCCCCAGAAATTGAAAACTTCGTAATTCCAAGCAGGGCAGTACAAGCTCCTATAAATTCCCCTTCTAGCATTCTTCCAGTGCAGCCTTGTGGATTAGTATCCCTGTCAATGAAAAAGAGAATTGTGTTGTCTTCATGATCAGCTTGGCCCTTTGCTCCTTTGATATGACTGTAAACAGCAAAGTATTACATCCAGTTTATTAAAACTACAAAACAGAGCACTGAACAACCATCAGACAGTTAACAGCTATTGATCATTACTGACCTGGGTCTTACCAGCCACTCATCTGTGTAGTTAACCCCTGCCCTAAACAAAACCTACTGATCACAACCAGGCTTCACATGGAGAAAAATCTTGCTCTTGCAACTTTTATTTGTATATGAAAAAAAGACCTAGAAGAGGAAGGCTGTACACCTGTTACCCTGATGACCCATCAAGTCACCAAGATTTAGGGCCTTAATTTGAAGCAACTGTACCATCTTTACAGGAACAGTCCTACCAGGATTCTCCTATCTTTTATAAATAATGAAAGAGTGGAACAGATTGTTTAATTTAGTGCTGAAGAATACATTCTTTGCTATTTTAGCACTTGAACTTGCCTTGGGCACTTCCAAAACACATTTTTTGAATGTTAGTAAAATTGTAGTGAAATGCTACAAACATAATTGAACTTCCATTCAGAAATGAGAGTAACATGAAATATGAAGGATATACCAAACAAAACCCCAAAACATGGCATGAACATTTTAAACAATATCCAAATCACTCCTGAACGTTTAAGGGAAAGACTAATTCTCATAACCAAACTGAAAAAGTATCAGTGCTGTTTACTTGGCCCACGGCACACCACTAGAAATGGAAGTGTCACATGTTGTGCATTGCACAACATTTCAAATAGGATCATATTGTCAAGCAGCTTTTTCACTACAAAATCTCTTAGCTGGTTCAGTAGTAGGTGGTATTGTTAAGCCATACCTTGCCTGAGCTTCAAATTAGCTGCTGAAATTGGAAAGGGTCTTATTTTTTCCTACACTTCTGCTCCTCAGTTTTATGACATTACTAAGACAATGTCTTCTCAGCTTGGGAACATCTTTAAGGATTGCCTCTGCTACTGTTCACACTCAGAGTATTGCCATGTAATAGCAGAAAGAAAATTATAAGAATCACTGCAGTTCCTGACACCCACCTACCAGGTTTTGATTAGCAGCAGCGATAATCAATCAGATTTTCTACACAGTTTTCCTCCTCCTTGAGGATGCTTTGAGCAATACCATGGACTTGCAAGCTGCAGCCATAGGATGACAGCACTGCTATTTATATTTATTCTCAGTGTATTTTCTTCATAATTATAAGGACAAGAAACTTCATTTCAAAGAACTTCTATTTCTGTAGTGTTCACAGATTGCTCTGGATTGTTACACTGAATTTACTTTATTGGAACAAAACACTTTATTGTAAGGCATGGAGGTTTCTCAACTAAATGCTAAATTAAAGCCTGTCTAGGTACCGCAGCCTAAGTTTTTAAACCATCAGAAGGAAAAAAGTTCAAAATACAGTCTTCTGATCACTTGGCAGCTTTAAGTTTCTGGTAGTCAAACCTCACTGCAAGGCTAAAAACATCAGGTTTTGGGGGGGGGGGCGAGTCAAGCACTTTAATTTGACAGAGTTCAAATCAATAATAACAAAGAACACATCAGAGTAAACTGGCAAAATCACATTGAAATTCTACATAGGATTCCTTTTCAGAAACACCATGAACCATTTATTTATATGAGTTGATGACATTTCCCCGGTCTACAATCCATATTTCAGCAAGTAAGCAGAATTTTTTATGTTCTGGCAACAGTTAACATCCAAGCAGCCCTTCAAAAATATTAATGAATCAAAAACTGTATATTAAGTTGAAAATGTGCTATTTTACAGAGGGAAAGCTTAAACTAAAACAATTAGTGAGTACTTGAAAGCTGATGGAGTTGGTTTAGTGCAAATAAACACAGAATTTGACTGGGACCTATAAGAATACCAGGCTGAGGAAACAAAGCTACTGGTAGGAAAGCAGAGGTCAAAGAACTGGAGATGCCAGCTCTATACTTAGTCCTCTGGCTAGTTCTCTACATAAAACAAAGTGTTCTTGTAGATGCTTTTCTTATTACCATGTTTTTCATTAGCAATTTCAGATCATGTTTAATGCAATTCAAAACTTTACCATCTTCATTGATGAAATAGTTCCCCGATCATCTTTAGAGAGCTTTGTGAGTGCAGCTACTTTCGATGAATTCACCACAAGCTCAGTGTTCAGCTCCCTGCATTTCTCCATGAGGCACTTTTCATTTTCATGAGATTTCTTCATAACAGCATGGAGCTTCTCATATTCTATTCGGAATTTTTCCAGAGTTTTATCTCCCTTAAGCAGATTGATGACTTCTTGGAAGTCTTTTTCCAATGCTTCAAATGCACTTTCTTCTAGATATGGTTTGCCAGACTTTTCCTGAATGAAATTAGATAGATAATCAACAAACAGGAGGAATTCAATGTCTCACTTATGACCCCAGAGTATAAAAAAGCAATATACTGAGTGTGTAAGAGCTACTAAGAAATAATGACAAAAATTTCTGAAATAACAATTCTCTTGCTAGTGTATGATATGGACATTGCAGGCTTTTTTTCAAACAGGTCTCCCCTGATTTTACTGAAATAATTTGTGCTTTAACATTCAGAGTTCCTGTAACTGAGTACTCCTGAGCCACAACTACTTTAAAGATAGGTCTACAAAATATCATCATTGTGATAGTGTTTAAATAATACATCAACTATTCAGGAAGCCCAGTATTTTAGCCTCAACTCTTCCCAGTTCTCTACACTCTAAAGTCTGCTTAGTACTCACAATTTGAACATAAACAGTTTAAAGGTGAGAATTTCCAAAATTCTAAAAAAACCAATAAATTCTGAGAGCAAAATGACACATTTCATTGGTTTTGGAGGGGGGAGGACCTAAGTTCATGCTACCTGGAAAACCTGACATTAAAAGGGTAAAAACAGACCCTTACGACTTGAAAGAAAGGTCAGGCCACATGATGCATTGAGGCACGGGGCACGGGGCTCCAAATACCCCCTCCTTGCCAAAGCTCTGAGTTGAAGGGGTTTTTTTCTGTGTCAGAAACTTCAATGGGAAAACAGCAAAGCCAACGTGAATATTAAAACCCACGCTCCTGCTGGCATGTAAGGGTGTTCTGCGAGGCATGGCCGAAGGTTGCTGCATAGCCCCTTCAAACCTGCTGTGGCACCCACGGCAATGAGTTTGGGATTCTTATTTCATCCTCCTCTCCAACATGTAACCTTCAGTTTTGATCTCATTTACGTTTGCAATCATAAATAGAGTTAAAAGAAGAGCAGTAACGGCATACCAGGGGGGAGGGCTGGGAATCACAGCCACGATCTTAAAAGTAACAGGTGTTCCTAAAATTTAAGTGTTCTTACCGCCTATGTACAAGTAGCCTAATTGCTCCTGCTTTCAACAGGATCTAACTGAGCTCTGCTCACAGAAGTAACTCGACACATAAAGACGGCATAGAGATACAGATGACACATAGATGATATTGTTGGGCTTCTTCTGAGGCACAGCGTTCGTCCTGTCCGAAAAAAAAAGCGGGATACGGAGGCGGGGAGGGGGGCTTACCTCCCCCAGGCTGCGGGCGGGCTGGGGGTGGGCGGGGGCGAGGCGAAGGCCGGGGCCGGGGCGGCCCAAGGACGCAGCCGTGCAGAGGCCGCCACGCCGTAACCTGGCAACGGCGGTGGGCGGGGCCGGAGCGCAAAGGGCCGGGCCCCGCCGTCTGGGCGGCGGTGGTGGCCTGTGGGAGGGGGAGGCGGGGTTTAGCTCCGTGTACGCTGCACCGCTGTGTGGGCTCACGGCCCAGAGGCTACTCGGAGAGGCCCGTGGCGGCCCTGTACAAGGCCCTGGTCACCTAGCCCCACCCACCCCCCGTTCCCTTCGGCCTCGGGGTTTTCTTCAACACCTGTCCATCTTGCTGTTGAAATTCAGCCGTCAGGGGTTTTAATCGCCGACACTGAGGAGTATTTCGCCTCTGACACGAAGGGCCAGGAGCTGCTCCGTCGGCAGCGCGGTCAGCGAGGTGCAGCAAAAGGAGTCAGACGTCCCCTCAGGGCAGGGAGGGAGTCAGGGTGCTGTGGAAGGTGATAAAAGGGGATTTGTGTGGGTTTGAGGGGTAGAAATTACATTTGGAGCCTGGCTTCTGTCATTTCATTGCACCTGACTTCACGCTAGCTTGTCTGTGCGTGGTAAATGACTTTGTACAAACCGTGGTGTAGAACAAGGGACTGCGGGACAGTCAGTGGCTCTGCACTGCTCAAGAATCGGTTGCTGCTGTTTGTTCTGCTCCCAGCCAACTCTTGAAGTAGTTGGTTTTATCTCTATGGGGTTACAAATTGTTTCATCTGATAGCTTTTTAGGGCAGGGAATGTATTGTACTATGTATACACTCCCTAGCAGAATGGATGTTGATTATGACCTTAAAGTACCACTTGAAACTAATAATGACAATGGAAAATGTCTTCCTGGTTTAATGAAGCCTGAACTGTAGCGCTTCATTTTACTGATTACATGGCAAAACAGGCAATTTCAAATGGCTGCTTTCAAATGGTCTCATTTTACCATTAGAACTGGAGAATAATACACATTTTATAATGTATTTTCTATATGTATGACTTAATTTGCAAAATATCCTACATACTGAAATGTAGTTTCAGTCATTTCCAAACACACTTATAATTAAAAAAAAAAAAAAGTTCCTTTTCTAAATTTTGCACTGTTCTTTTCTCTCATTTTCTTTTGTACTGCTTCTTACATAATAAAATTACCAGGAAGATGATCATGATAAATTCCTTGATTCTAGGATTTCATATTCTCAAGAGGACCAAACTCTTAGACCTTTAAAACAAAACAGTTGCACATGTTAGGAAATATCAAAAGGTATGATTTTAATTTTGCTAGCAAAATACTACTGGAGGAGGGGAATATGCTCAGAACTTTAAAAATATATGATTATATGATAAAAAACACCTTCAAATTTACCTCTTTAATATATATATCCTTGATATTTATTATAGTCTTTCTTACGGCTTTAACAACAAAACAGGAGTGGGAACTTATGAAAGGGGGTGGTTACCTTTGTGCTTTAGGTTCATGTTCATGCTTGTGGGTAACAAGCATAAATATGTCCAAAGATGATGTGCATTTAATGAGGCATTCCCATGAGCTTCGCGATCTAGTTGAAGATGTCCCTGCTCATTGCAAGGGGGTGGGACTAGATGACCTTTAAAGGTCCCTTCCAACCCAAACCATTCTATGATTCTATTCCATGTTTTTCAAAAAGAAAAAAAGAAACCTACAGAATGCCTCAACAGATTCATGATCAAGGATCTGGACTGACACTCCAGAGGACATGTGGGTTTCTAACCTTAGCAAGAACTTCCAGTAGCCTGGGACCAGCCACTTAAAATTCCTTGTGCTTTATATTCATCAGTAAAGTGGAAATAACCACATCTGCCATCCTGCAACAGTGTTGTGACTGTCATGGCTAAAAAGGACACACTCGTGCCATAGAGTGAACCTCTAGACAAGGTGGAGCTCTTAAGTGGGATTGCTTTTTAATGCTCCCTTTTAAGCTGAGCCCATGGTCCCAGCTCTGGGAAAACCTTTCTGCTAGTAAGAGCAAAAAACTCCCACAGCCACAGAAGACGACACAAATAAATAAATCTCCATTAACAGGAGCAACAAGCCAGACTCAGAAAGTTTCGGTTCATTGAAAAGATTGTTATTTATTTCCCTGAATATCTGACTTTGTTCAAGAGACACCTGTACTTTATGGTAAATTAGCAGAATCACCTGTTTTACCAGCTGCGTAAGAGAGTTTCCCATCAGTGGGGTGTGTTTGTGTGCATGCAGAAAGGGTTACTAGGGAAGAAATATTTGCTCACTGATTTATTTGAGGTCACAACCCTCAGGCAGTTAATTTAATGCATGTTTTAAACTATAGTGGCATGAAAATGATAAGCCATCACTTTGTGAGTGCAAGGATTTATGGGCTACAGCAGAGATATAAATAAATAGAGTTAAATCTCATCATAACATCACCCAGGAGAATGTAAGCAATTTGGGGCAGGGACCATGACAGTACATGTCTTCTGGAAAGTGTAAAATGACACTGGAAGGTAGCGATAAGAACTGATAAAGGAAAGCTCGGGGGGGGGGGGCGGGGGTTGAAATGTGTTTCTTTTCACACCACGCTGTTTTAAGGAAGAACATCACTAGGTGGCACTCCACCACCACAGAGGTTTGATAAACTGCAGGCCCTCCCCGTCCCAAACAATAGCTATTTTCAGCCCTGACAAGTTTTTTCTGGTTTAGAAACATGTTATAAATATTAATTAACACCTTAAGACATAATGGTTGGGTGAACATGTGCTCATGAATGAGGTCTTGTATTTGCATATAATTTTGCCCAATTTACTCAGGTAATGTCATCAATGGGAGATTACCACTAAGGAAAGTAAAACTTGTCTAACAATTTACTAACATTAAAATATTACTTTATATATATTACAAATATGTTACATAAATACTACTTATCTACCTGCAAGTCTTTTAATTTCCCTGGCGATACGGAAATCCATCACAACCTCATGGCCTCAAACACAAGTGATGCTACAGACACTGTCAGTGGGCTAACATCCTGGGACGCACCCTGGAAGACAATTTGCCTTCTCAGAGTAACATCAGTTTTGCAGTATTAAAAGGAACAAGAGCTTACTAAAAATACTTCTTTTTCTCCAGTGACAAGGAAACACTATGCAGTCCTCGATTACTTAATTATCTAACTGATATTTTTACTATATTTTTAATGTGTTCTCTGCCTGTTATTTTCAAATTAAATGATAGTTTTATAATGTGAACAGTTGTTCAGTTTAAATTGGATTGAGGTTTTCTACTTTGTTCATAAAGATCACACAACAGTTCTCAAATAGCAATAACTTTTGATCATGTTTGGCACTAGAGTAGAGCCAGTGATCTCAAGAGGAAGAAACATTACCGTTTTCATTAAAAGTTAAACTGTGGAAATGTTCTGATTAACAGAGACACCCAAATAAAGAGCTCAGTTAGTTCTGAGACAGAAGCTAAAGCTGACAAGCAGTCTGTGTATAACATACAATTACACGGTTAACATAAAAAATAAAATAGATTACAATTATGGAAAGCAACTAAAATTAAGTCAATAATCCTGGAACTAAGCTGAACTTGCCATTCCCCAGCATGGTTTGAAACTGAGAACAATTTTCTGTCCCAGTTTTTCCTCACAGTTCTGCAACTAGGATTACCATGGCCTGCCATGCTTGTTAGAAAATTCCACTCTTCTACCTTTCTCCGAGCCAAACGCAGGAATTCTCCAAGGCTGCTGGAGGAAAGCAATGCTCTGTGGATCCCCATCACCATTGCTGCCCACTGTGGGCTATTACCATCACAAGTATTATGGTTTATGCTACCAATCTGACCTACAGCTTTGGAGAACAACATAGAGGGGACCATTCCTCCTGTGTATTTGAAGGAACAGTCTGGTAGAAGTGACCCCCTCCCATTCTGGTGCCCAGTACCATTAATGCCTAGAGAGGCTATGAAGGAAAGCCTACAAGGGAACATAAACATGCTTGGCCCTGCACAGCACTCAGGTTTCTTCAATGGATGATTTCCATCACCTGCTTACCAGTTCTGATCCATGGCTGTTTTCCCAATCATGAACATTTGGGTGTATTTAAAAATGAGTTTCAAATATGTCTAGAGTCATCATGTGTTCATTAGCAGAAACAACTTCCCCTCATGCATTCCAAAAGCCTTTCAGTTCCAGCAGCAGAATCCAGGCCCTAATCTCTTGATTCCTGTTCCCCTCATGTTTTATTCTTCAGCCTTTTAATTCTCAACCACCAAATCTTTCCGTAGCTGAAAATTTGTCTGGCATCTTTCGCTACTTGACACTTGAGTCCTCTGGGAGGAAGAGGCTATTAAAAAAAACCTTAATACCCACGGAAGGCTATAGAAATCACAGAGATTTAAGATGTTCATAAGGTCAGGTATAAGGGGGTAGATGAGGACACCATATGGTGACCTGTGAGGAGGTGACCGCGTCTCCCTGCACATTTCCTTGCGTCGTAGCTAGGAGGTGTGAAATCCTCATGGGTGGAAAGGAGTCCCACACTCCCATCTCCTCTTGGTCTGCTCATGCTCCTGCTCTGCTGGGTCATGCTGACCTGTGCCTAATTAAAAAACTGTCCAACTGCAGCCTCCTTTAGGCTTACACAAACATTTGCAGTATAAAAGGTCGGGCCCTAGCAAGGCCTAGGACTTGAGCAAGACGATCAACCCTGCCTTCTCTAAGTTAAGTGTTAACTCGATCCCTCTGTGTGCTCCAGGTTGGCAGCCATCTCCTGTGCTCCTTGTGAAGGTGACAGCTGGAAGCTGCACTAAAACCTGTTTCACTGCTGCCTACCCATGGCCTCTCTATTGCATCCCTGTTCTCTCTTTGTAGATCTTGCAAGGTGATTTTTTTATTTACTGCTTGTAGCCGTTTAAGGAAATATTGCTAATTTTGTAATGAAATATTAGTGGAAAGAATAAAACAATTCCTCAATCTTCTAACATGTCTGAAAGCAGCTGAGAAAGACACCTAGAATTTAACTCTCAGCCCAAATCTTGCTCTGTTCCTGCTCCTGCTGAATGGATCTTAGAGTCCATTTTAGAAATAATATTATTATATCTAATTTCTGCTGCAGTAGCAGCCATGTCACAGAGCCACAGATTATGTCCTAGCGTGAGAGGAACTGTGGTACTGTTACTCCACTGCTCACAGCTTTAGGTCCTGCCCAACATCTGAGTAAGGTTAGCAGAGCTTGGCTCATTATCAAATGCATTACTACCTTTAGCAAGATAATGATCTTAAGCCTTCTGCAGTGCAGCAATACTCAAACAATGAATCATGTGCTGGAGTTGCCAGGATATGTGCTTCTAGCTTTCCCTCCTCTTTCAAACTGCTGAACTGCATCAAAAAACCTAATATAAATCAAATGAATGTGTCTTGGTTTGACTTTTCCATTTACATGTATCATACTGTTATCATTTTGTACCATCTTAGGTGGCACAGAAAGTAGATCCTGCATGGGATGGTGGATATGTAATATAACCTGTTGGGATGTGAGCCTTCCTTTGAAAATTATTCAGGCCTTTTCCCTGTATCCCAGGGAAATTTTGCAGATTAATGTAAATTACAGTCACTGTAACCTGTAGTGATTTGTACTGTCCAATGCGTGCGTGTGTGTGTATACACATATATACACATGGTCAGAATCAGTAATTACTACCTTGTCAGGCTTTATGCAGGTGACATTTAATAGCATTTTCCTTTGGCTTAGGTGATAAATAGCTGTGATCTTGGAGACGGAGCTGTGTTCTCTCCTGCTGCTGCCGCCGCTGTGAAGTTCCCAGGGGAAATAAATAATGCACAAGACAGGCTGAGTCCTGCAGCACAGAAGCGGGGAGATTCCAGTACTGCTCTTGCTAGAGATGATTTTCATAGACTGTGGCATAATGAGAAAGGAATGTAC
The DNA here is from genome assembly GCA_026212715.1 of Elanus axillaris. Taxonomy (NCBI): domain Eukaryota; kingdom Metazoa; phylum Chordata; class Aves; order Accipitriformes; family Accipitridae; genus Elanus; species Elanus axillaris. Next base: position 29,155,544 of record JANZLQ010000100.1, on the reverse strand, counting down.
TAACAACACCCAGGTTGCCAATAAACCTGAATAAACTTGATTCAGACGCTAAGGAAATAATACCCATACATACACATTTATGAACACAAACCCTTTGAATAACATTAAAATCGTTACTTAATTCAATAAGCACTTCAGGAAATTCAAAGAACGGGCTGACTTAACAGTCCCGGTTATTGCTCACAAGTTAGACGGCGTCAGTGCAAGGCTGCGTCACCACATTTGCCTGGTGCCCTCTTGATACTGCAAAGTCTTAGCTCAACGTAACACACAGACTGTCTCCCAACACAGCACGTGTCCACCAACTGAGCTTAAAAAAAAAGAAAAATCAAAGCAGCGGTGGTGGACATGCAGCATGCCATACCTAGTGGTTATCTAAGACAGTCGTTGCAATGCTGTGGAAAGAGGAAGGGTGCAATAAAGGGATCTATACTATAGTTCTCCTAAATCAGATAGATGTTTCTATGCTGTCGCTCAGACCTGCTGCCCTTAAGCTTCTTTGTGGAACTGATAGTTGTTGAGCAAACTTTCTCTGCTAGATCTGTGAGAAGATGCCCTTTAACTGTAGAACATGGGCACCTTTTTAAGACCCTTACCGTGGCCTGTATCATCAGTTAAGTTAACCCTGCTGTGTCTCATCTTCCCCACCCCTACCTACGAGGAAACTAGTGCCACTTCTGTGCCTCGAAAGGATGGTGGGCAGAGTCACAAGTTTTTACTTGTGCCAGCTCTGAGGAGGAAAATGGTTCGGCGTCCCCGGAATCCTCTCCAGCGCTTTGCTAAGAACTACGACTGAGGTTACGTGTTTCAGCTGCTTTCCTGACGCTCAGGCACGACCACCAGGAGGTCAGAATACATCCGAGAAGCAAAATGAGCGCATTTCCTCTCCGTCCCCCGTGCCCTCAGTACAAAACCATCTGGGAAGCTAACGGTGGAGCCGGGAGGGAGCTCCCACAGCGAACGGCCGCCTGCCGGTGGACGGCTGGGCTCCTAGGGCTGGCGGGGGTGGTTTGAAGGAGGAGAGAGACAAAAAAAAAAGCAAAACAAAAAACCACCCCGAACCAAACAAAAACCCAACACCAACAAAGAGAAAAGGAAACCCGCTCCGGCCGGGCTGGGCGGACTCGCCCGCGCCGCGCCTCGCCGCACCGGGCCGCCCCGCCAGCCGCCGCTCTGCGCGGACCTCCCGCTGGCAGCGGCGGCCCCGGCGGAGGCCCGGCCCGGCCCGGCCCGGCCCGGTAAGTCTCCGCGGGGGACCCTGGGCACGCGGCGCGGGGGGGGGTAGGGGAGGTTCCGCTTCCCCGCGCGGCCGCCGCGCTCGCCGCGGGCGTTTGGGGGAGGAAAGCCGCGGGACGGGTTACGGCGGGTGCCGGTGTCTGCCCGCCACAGGTCGCGTCGGTGAGACTTCCCCCCGGGTTCTCTTCGCGGAGTAACTTTTGCGTTTCGCGCCCTCTCCCTGCGTGAGGGGCTCGTCTGGGTGGGAATTCGGGCACCGGGCCGGATCGGGCCCCCGAGGCAGATTACCGCGGCCACCACAGTTTCTGCGCGTCTTTCGGCTCTCCTCTGCCAGCGGCCCCGGCAGGAGCCGAGGGCAGGGAGCAGAAGGCAGCCTGCTTTTCGGGGGCCCGTCAGCTGCAGGAGGACTGGCCGCAGCCCCCTTCAGCGGAGCACATGGGGAACCTCTGCGGGATCGGGTCATGCTGGCAAGAGACCCCACGGCCGCCTCTTTCTGCCGGTGAGGACGGCTCGTGGGGTCCTTCGGCCAGCGGTGACCTTGGGCACGTACAGTCTGCGCAAAATGCGTCACCGAGCTTTGCTGCCTGTTCAGCATTATGTGGCTTGGGCTTAGCTTGTTACAAAACTTCTTTGCCTTCCTTCTGAGATACAGTATGTCTCTGATGACTGCAGGGACAAGCAGTGATGGATGTTTTTAGGAGAGCTGCAGTTCGCGTGTGTGGGCACCTTTTTGAAGATGGCCAGTAGGTATCTGTAGCTCAAATCAGAGTCAGGACTGGGATACTGGAAGTCACGGGCTGTAAAACTGACACACAGAACCAAAGTCTTAGTGGCCTTTGCATCTTCAGTTTGGTAATCTCCCATTGAAGCAATTCTCTTGGGACTGCTATATTAAAATCCTTGGGGAAAAGACAGCATGTTGCGATTGGTGTCTCTTATGTGATCAGGCAAGATAAGCACCAGCAGCACCTCTAAGCAAACATTACTATTAACATGTTTTTAATGAGTGCTATAGGCCTAAACCAGCGCATCTCCTGCAGGCGTGAGTGTTTGCGGTGAGCTGCCAGGCAAGGGCCTGAGCTGCCAGGCAAGCAGCATTTTGTTAGGAGAGCAGCTGTAGCGTAGTATGTTTGTTTTGTGAGGTTTTTGAGCTTGGTTTGGTGATGATGATAATGCTCTTCTGCAGCTCTGACTAAAGTGATTCTGTCTACCTTCATAAGCATCTGCTTTTAAAACCAGTTTTTCCTGGGGTTCTTTCAGTCCTTGAGGGAAAGCAGAGTATGGAAATTAGAAAGGGAAACTTAAAGCCTTCTCTTCAACCTTGTTTTCAGGAGATTAGATGCTTCACACTGCTCCGATGTGGGAAATGCACATACTAAGTGTGATTGCCACAGATGTGGAGAGAGGTGAGTTGATTTGTCAAAGGTCAGAGAGCCAATGTCTGTGCTGGTATCTCTCCCAAGGGCTTCTTGGCTCCTGGCTGGTAGATGACAGGGTTTGGTTTGGGGGTTTTTTTTGCATTACTTGGGTGTGCAGAATTCGGTGATCTGTGTTTGTACCCGTGGAATCTGCAAGGAAGAAGCAACCTGTGCACACCAAAGATGTTGTTGTACCTGTTTATCAAGAGCTCAGGCAGTGGCCCCTCCTCACCTAACTGTCTTCCTCTTTTTGTTGCTTGGAGCATTACAATATATTAAGAACAGTCTTTTTTTCCAGTCAATATAACAGGATTATGCATCATGGGACTCATCTATTTCATGTTGTGGTGAATAAGAAAGTGAT
>JANZLQ010000100.1:29138669-29152426 GCA_026212715.1 Elanus axillaris | reverse complement strand
TTTTTTTTTTTTTTTTTTTTTTTTATATGCCCCCCCCCCCCCCTTAAGTCAGGCTAAATAGCTCTGGTTAGGTGCTGGCAGATTTGGTTTTCCTGAGTGATTGTTTTGGGCTGTCTGATGACTAGGGCCACCAAAGCTGCAAGTCCTGCTCCCCATTTGTTTTTTGTTGGTTCTCTCCATGGCAGTAAGGGCGTCTGTGTACCTCTGCTGCATGGTGGTCTCAGAGGGTTGCCAGTGCTTGTGATCCTCCTTATGTGGCAATGAGTGACAGGGGGAGGGAATCTGACCTGTAGAAACCTAACACTGGTCTTCCACAAGCTGATCTAACTAATTTCTGAGTCTGTTTCTTAAGCAAAAACTGTATGGCTTTCAAAAGGACAATTTTAAGGTGGCTTTTGTGACTGTCTAACTGCTGACTGTTGTTTCAGTATCTTGGAGCTTGCCTGCAAATATTTTAATTTTTTTTCCTGATAGCTTAAATTAGTTCCCCAAGTGCAATTTTCCAGTTGTATTTTTTTCTCCTGACACATCTGCATCCCCTCTAAAACAACTGTCCTGGCAAAATATAAGCTAAATTCAGCCTCTGTCAACAAGGTGAGCATTAAGAAGCAGTTGTTCTGGGGAGCACTGATAAAGTCTATGAACTCCATGAAGAGTCTGCAGGAGTCTCCCTGCTGTCCTGTGCTGTCCTATCCTGCACACTCTGCTCTGCAGAATTGCAATTGGTATCCATAACAATGGTGCAACAGAGAAGGGAGCTGAAAAAAAGCTCCTGGCTTGTTCCCTCAGATCCCCTTTAAAATGGGCTGTTGGGTGAGCCAGGTCTTTCTGTCCCAAGCGTTATGATAATCCACTTACACTTGGGGGGGGGAAAGCAAGTTTGCTGCCAGGCAGCATACTTTCCATCAGCACATGTAATTGCTGGGTGGTGGAAAGAGGTAGAGACTCTGGTTTTCAGGCTGGAGGGAAGGAGGAAGTGTGGCCAGAGTGTGTGCTGGGCGGCATTGTCATGTGCCTGACCATGAATTCCAGGTTTTGCAGGCATGTGGGCTCAGTTATGTAAGCAAAACTTTCTGCCCATTCACCCCTCGGTGTGGGCAATAGGAAGGGAGGCAGGTAGCCAAGCTTCAAGCAGCTTGAGGGATGGAGAGGTGGCCCAGGGGTGCAGCTGCAACGGGGCTTTTATTTTTTTTTTTTTAGCTTGTTTTGATTTCCACACACATGTGGGCCATGCAAAGTTGGCCGAGCCAACCTTGACCAGCAGTTCAGCAAAACAAACAGGTTTTACTGCCATGACCTGAAGGCCAGACTAGCTGCTGAGCTTCAGGGGTGGATCTGATTTCTGGTGTGGAGAAGAGGCTCTTGTACAGGGCTGACCCACAACAAACACTGTGTTGTGTTGCTCGGACTGCCTCCAAGTGAGCGAGAGGAGGTTTGTGCTAGCATGTGAGGATGCAGTGCAGATGCACCCACTGCTGAGAGGGACCTTCTTCTAGTGACTTTAGACCATCCTCTAAGGTTCAGTCAAGGTCTCTCCAACATCTATACACATATAGTAGAGGGGGACCCTGACTTAAATTCTCTCTTTTGAGATTTAAAAATTATTTTAACAAGTGAGAGCATGTAAGTCCTGTAGCAGCGGTTCTGGTATAGCACTTCATAGCTCTTTTCATCCAAGCAGAAGCACCTGCTGTACCTAACTGGCCCTGAGCCACTGTGAGAGGAGGCATTGTGGGCCCTGAGGGCTAACAAACATCCACTGGGATATTACAGCACAGATCCAGCCCTTTTGGGATTGGGGTGTTCTTTCTCCGGTGCTCGGCAGTCTGTGCTCCTGCTAGTAGTGTCATGGCTGTGGTTGAACAGAGGCACAAGCAGCCCTGCAGGCTGCGAGGCACTGGAAGATCAGGGCAGAGCCCAGTTCCTCATCTGGCCTCACAGTTGAAGACTGAAATGGAGAAGTGAAACTGTACACATGGTCTGGTCTGAGCAGGTACGTGGGAGGAGGGAGGGTTGAGCTGTCCCCTCCACAATGGCTGCCGAAGTGAAGGGGTTCGGGAGAGCAAGGATGCATCAACCTAATACTGAGCCCTTAAAGGGCCCAGCTCAGCCCACACTATCCATGATTTCCTCAGGCTTTGGATCAAGACAGTAGAAGGGTTTGAAGTGGTGATCATGGCTGGTCATGAGGATGGTAGATTCCTGTTCCCCAGCCCACTTGTGTGCAGCTGGCTAACATCTCCCTTGTCAGCCTGCAACCAGCTTGTTGGGCCCATCCTCTCCTCCTTCTGATTGCAGGACTTTGCTGTTTCATCTAAAATTTCTTAACTTCTCTCTTCTAAAATATGGTAGTTAATCTTTTGCGGTTCTGTGTTTCACATCTTCCTGTATGCTCTTAGATTCACTTCCTGCCCCTTCTCCTGTGTTTTCTGTTTCTCACATTAGCTCACTAAACCCAGCTCCCCGAGCAAGTATTTCTACCTCACAAGCTGCTTACAGCAGCTAGATGCCTCTTCTGAGACAAACCGATCCCAGACAAAACTGTCCCAGCCCTTGCACTTACACAGCTGCTAATTTGACCCTAATCCATTTTAAAAGGAGAAGGCTGGTGGGTGAGGATGGAGTCAGAGAAGGGAGGTCCTCACTTGCCGGTATGTCTGCAAAGCTGACGGACCTGCTGTGTGATTTGCACGCTTTCCCACAGGAGAAGCAGTGTTTTAACTCATCCCTGATCACTTCAAAGCTGATTATTTCTGGTCTCTGGAGCTTTTATGATCATTTTATTAGGTAAGGGGGTAAGTTAATCTCTCTTTTAATCAATCCCTAATTTAGATAACTGTATTACATACCTATCTTCTGCCTGAACTTCCTCATTCGTTCTCTTTGTGTTTTGCAGACTTCCTGGCTGTGCTTCAGTAGTGGGTGACTGAATAGAGTCTTCTCTGCATTGCGGTGATAGTAGTAATGTGAAGTTTAAAGAGCACGTGCAAAGTTGTGTAGCAGGTAAGTGCTCTGGGGGTCATTCTTCCTTCCAGATTTGATGTGATTTGAAAAAGCTTCTTGATGGGCCCTCACTGATGTAAGGCTCAAGATCTCCCAGAAATGCCAGAAGGAAGGTGGTATGGCTCATATTTTAGTAAACATTCCAAGCAGCAATGGTCAGACAGGACTTGCAGAGAAAAAGTAGCAATATTGTGAAGGTTTAATTTGGAAATGGATTCAGTTTAGACGATCAGTGTTAAAAGCCTCTTTCTTTTGGCATTCAGCATAAAGTTGCTTTTGTCTGACTGCTTGGTACAGGTGGGATCTAGTCAGAGGATGATGGCAGAAGGGAACGAAGAGGTCCAAGCTTTGCCGACAGCAGCTACTGCTGCATTTGCTGCTATGCAGGAGAACTTGCCAGAGATAACCTTACCCAGGCTGGGAAGGCACAAGATCCCACCTCTTCCAGGTGCTGGAGAGAGAGCAAAGGTCTGGAAGTGCCTGGACAGCCTCCTGATGATCAGGAGGGACAGCAGAGGCAGCTGGATTGGAGGGAAATAGTGACTTTTACAAGCCAGCAATGTGTAGTTTTCAAGTTTCTGTGAAAACCCCTGAAAAATCTGCTGAAGGCAAAACTGCTAGGTGAAACCCAGGCATCTGGTAGTGCTGCTCTGTGAGCATGTGACAGGAGGCTCTGCGGGTTGCAGTGGTGGGAAGGGAAGAACTGGAGCTAATGGCAGAGGGAGCTGCCAGAGCAGCAGTCCTGGCAGCCACAATGTCCTGCTACAGCTCTGAGTACCTGTTACTTCATGTACTCCATGTGATATTTTTTTTTCTTTTTCCTTTATTTTGGATCTGCGTCTGTGTTGGGTGGTGTCTGTCCCCTTCTTCCCATTCTAGTCAGTTCAAACGACTGCTCTGCTCTAGAAAAGTTCAGCTCACAGCATTTCCTGGCATGTTCCTCCGGCCAGCCTGGATCAAAGCTGTGAGAGCTGGCCCATTGCCTTCCTCCTGTCTGTAAATGAAGTTCACTCTCTTTTTACTTTCCCCCCACTGTCTTTCATTATTATCCTTCTTCCAGAGGCAGGTTTTTCTGGCTGATCTAGCCCATTATTTATATCAGTGATACTTGCCTCAAGGCAGAGATGCTTTTTCAGCATTTACAGGGAAGGCATCTGATGCACCCCACTGCTGTGCATGTGGCTTGGAAAAACCAAGCATGGTGTTGGCAAGGATAAGGACCATTGAAGCCAACCATTCCAGAATTTAAACTGTGTTAGGCAGAGTCTCCAATTCATATGGTTATTTCAGTTGCCTGACGAAGGAAAATGTACTGTTCCTTCACTTTCAAAACCAGGGGGAGAGCACGTAGAGAAGGTTCTTGCGCCTGAACAGAAAAGAGACATTACTATAAGGCATCAGCTGAGCCACCTGTGTAACCAACTGCATCTTCCTCTGGGTTGTCTCATGGGATGGTGGGTGCCGTCAATTGAAAAGATAGAGTTTGTGGTCAAACTCAAATGAAAACAATGAAAATCAGCTTCAGAGTGCTTTGCTTTCAGTTCCTCCAAATTGCAGAGGATTTGGTGATGCTCAGGGAGCACCTAATGAGGAGTGGGAGCAAATGGTTCCCATGCTGCCCACAGGGAGGGAAGTAGCTCCCTAAGATACTGCCTGTATGTGCCAGAATCGCAGCAGGGCTTACAGCTTGCTTTGGAGAAAGCACATGCAGTGATAAGGAGACTTTCCTACAGGTAGAAGTAGTTAAGTGGTAGTCTAGACTGCCTTGGGAGGCAGAGATGGAGATTTGCTGGAAGCTTTTCAGAACAAAGTAGACAAAAGACTTGCCAGAAACCATCCAGATGCAGTGTAGGCCATGCATGTAGGCAGAGGGGGGAGATTCTATTGCTTTTTCAGATCTCTTTTTTTTCACTATTTTTTAATCTCTTGTAGAATGTTAATACATACCAGAGATAGAGCTAAGGAGATGTTCTCAAGCTTAAACTGTGACATTTGATGTTCACAGTATAGTGCTTCCCAGAGGGGCTTGTGTGTGTATCTGTACCCAAAATGCTTAGATCCTAAGCTATTTCCTCCTGGATGTTCAGGTACCTGACTGCCACTGATTTCAGTTAAGAGTTTCATTTCTAAAGCTCTCTGGAGTTTTAGCAACCAAATACCTTGGGACTGTTGGAAATGTGAGAGAAAACAGTTGGATTTTCTGCAGCACAGCAACTTCTGCACTGAAGATTGCAACCTGTTTGTTATAATTGAAGAAGACCTTTATCTTTTTCTCCTAGGCTAGTAGGGGCAAGGATGAGATGGGTGTCTGTATTTTGGGTAGCTGGAATCCATCAGCTGATGCTCCACTACTGTAACATACAGTGACATAAATTATCTGGCACACTACATGACTTAAGGACATAGAGCTTAACTGCGGTCCTACCTAGCGAGCTGGTGATGCACAATCTAAGTATCATGGCCATGGTCTTCTGCAGCTAAAGTCAAAAGATGGTCTGAAGGTGCTTGGCTGATGTCCATCCCACCTCCCTGTTGAGCCATAGCTGTTTCATGGTCTTGGAGCGAGTGCAGGATTATGATCTCAAGTTCTGAAGGAGTTACAGGAAAAAACATCCATTGAAGGGGACGTGTTTACATCGTAAGTCATCCACAACACGTGCTCACAGCTCAGCCTTGTATTTGCTGCTAGTCCTGGACACTTTCAGTCTTCCCTGTGGAGCTGGAAGCTGTCTTTGCTCCTTGGTAAGCTAAGCTCCTTGCCTGCTGCAGCAGAGGGGGTTTTTGTGTCTATGAGCAGGGGCCCCACAGCTATGACTCAGAGCTCCCATTACGTTGTAACTTAGACTTTAAGTGTGTGGAGAGGCTGTCCCTTGGCTTTCAAACAAAGCTTTCCTTTGTTGTGCTTTATGTTATAAAGGAAGCAAGCGTATGTGTTCACCCCACACATCCCAAATGAAAACCATGTGGCTTCACAGCCTTAACATGTGTGTTTGGTATTTTTGCTACAGCGGTACATGTTACGTTGTTCTTATCCCATTGACTCTTTTCAGAGTTTTTCCTCCCAGCGTTCAGTTTACAAACTCTTCAAGGAAAGAAAGAACTTAAAGATGTTTTCTTTTGTTGGCAAGCAGAGGGAACTGAGCAAAGAGCACATGAAAGTTATTAAATATGTGTGCATGTGGCAATAGGCTGGTCTCTGAGTTGGTGGCCATGGGTGCTGAAAGGATAAGCTTCATGGAAATATTGTATGGAAGTGAGGCAGTTTTCTTGCTTTTTTCTTCTGATTTTTATTTATTCAAACTCATTTTGAAAAGCAGGGTTAGCCAGCGGTACTTTGCAGCCAACATATTTGTGTGCATGCGTGTCTCTTGGCAGTTTTTAGGTTTATGACTAGTGAGCCAAGACTGTGCTTACTGCTTCCTAAAGCATTTGTGGTGTTTCTCCTGTTCTTTTCTAGAGCCACCAGTTAATGAAGTAAGAGGGCCTCATTCTTCCTGCAGATGCTGGCATGCAGTGTGGAGTGCCTCTGCTTAGATCAGGGAGTCATCCTAGTGAGGGTCAAGGAAATGAATGGGGCATTGCAGTAAAAGTGCTCTTGCTCTCTCCTCCTTACACATCCTTTACCCATCCCTGCAGGGGCTTTCATGGTCTTTTTTTTTTTTTTTGGTTGCCTGTTTTTTTTACTTTATTTAAGGAACTATATTGTTTATAAAAAGCTGAGATTTCAGGCAGTGGGATAAAGCATTGCTTTTCTTTTCTGTGGTGACACTTTGGCTATAATAGTCAGCTTTTAAATACTGTTCCTCCCCAACTGTTTGAATACAAACAGCTGTAACTAGTTAGCAAAACAATAGTCCAATATCACACAAACCTCCAATACCATCCAGTGTTTTTGAGTCCTGTTTAAGCAGATGCTTGGGCCTACATGTGTCCTGACATAGGAGTGTGACTTTGTCCCTAAGTCAAGACTGTGATAGAGTACCCAGTTTGCGATGACAATTTCTTTTTGCTGTGTTTTTGTTCAGCATCTCAGTGTGGAAGTGTCTGGCAACTACTGTGCTTTCTACTGTCAGTAATATGTAAGTGTTCGCTGCTGCATAACTGAAATAGGACTCCATAGTTTCACATGTAAAACATAATCATTCTGCGAGTCACGTCTAAGCTGTGCCAATAGCCACATGCACTCTTCTTAGATGTGCCGGAGTGGTGTATCCCTGATGGGAAATCAACTTTCTAACAATGTTGCCACTAACCCTTTCAATACCAAAGCATTCATTTCAATGGATGTACGATATACAGATAAGTTGGATGTGTAGTGATGTAGGGAATATGCTTACCTTAAGATGAGGAGAGTCAGAGTAACCACTGCCTGATTTAACAACACTGGTGTGATTTTTCTCCACCTTGTTAAGAATTAAGTGGGGAAAAGGAGGGCAGATTTAAACAACCATCTCGGCAATTGAACCCTTCTTGTATTCTCACCACCTTTCCCTGGGGTAACTGCTAGATTGGATCAATGAGCCACGGCTGCCTGCATGGGCAAGGGGAGGTTGTGTGGCTGAGACAGAGTGGGTCCCAGCATGAGCACCAGCTAGAGGCCAGAGAGTGTGTGTGCAGTGATGTTGCTCCATACATTGTGGTTGACACTATCAGGCTTTTGGTAAAGCAGCAGGGGGTTTGTGTCCATCTGTGCTGATGAAAGATTATGCAAGGGAACAACCAGCTATTTGGGCTCCCATCACACTGGGTTTGAGGGGGAGGGAGCTGGTGAGGTTGGTAAGCCGACCTTCCTCTCTCCACTGCCCCCCCCCCTCCCCATTGCCTTGGGGTGTGTGTCTTTTCTCCTCCTAAAAAAAAAAAAAAAGAGCCCCCAAAAAACACCACACACAAAAGTTAGGTCTACTCCAATTGTTTTCCTCACAATTAGCAGACAAAATTTATTTGGCTTAAAAAGCCAAGCTGTTCCTGGCCGGGATCCTACCACAACAGCTCAGTACATGGGTGGGACCCACATGCACACTTCCTACCTTTCCCCTCTTGCCTCTCTTGCAGCCAGCACTGTGTTCCAATCTGTAAAACCCCTTCTCGGCTGTAGCAGGGGAACCTGAGGCACTGCATAGACTGCCCACATGCTGCTTGCTGACAAGCTGAGCTGGCTTGTACAGTCAAAAAGCAAAAAACCACATGCAGACAACAGGCAGGATGCTGAGTAACACGCTCCTCGCACTGTTAGCTTTATCTTCTGGTCTCTGTAGGCATTCCCTCTTGGGTCCAGCCTTACAGTGAGTAAAGAGTGAGTGCTTTGGGGGCATGACGTGGTTCTGTTTTTATTTAATAGTTATTACAGACGTCCTTGATGGTGGCTGCCAGCTTCTGGGGCAAGAAGAGGAGGCCAGAATCATGTTTTGGTTAGTGGCATGATGCCTGTATGCACTGAAAAATAGTAACTTAGAAACAAACAGATAAATCCCCCACTTGCTGATGAAACTGAAAATCTTTGGGTTTTGGAAAAGAGCCCCAGAAGGCAAATAACTCCTTTTGAGAAAAAAAAAAAAAAATCTTTGTACTGTCTAGGCTTTGGGGGAAGAGGGCCCATGCCCATAGGATTTTATGGCAACATCTTAAAAATGCATCTGTGTGCAGCGAAAGCTGAGGCAGGAGGGGAGGACTTCTCAACATCTTGAGTGCTACTGCAAGAAGAAAAGAAACAATCTGTCCTACTTTTACCCACAGTGGTTACTGAAAAGTTAGGGATTCAAACTGCAGCAAGGGAGAGTTAATGAGGCATGAGAAAAAGCTTCCTGATGGCAAAGCTAGTGAATGACTGGAAGACATGAGAGACACTCCCTGTCCTTCCCAGGGCAAGTCAAACACTCCTCTGCTTGGAGACATGCTGGCAAAATCACTCCTCAATTGAACTTGGGGCTGCATGGTAGCATCTGTCTCCAGAGCAATGTCAGTGCTGCTTACATGCTTATCCACCCCAAATTCGCCTGTCCATGGGAAGGGAGGGCTACCTAGTCCTGTACACAGGATGAGCATCAGCATTTCCTTGGAAATACCTGATCTGGTGACCCTGGGAGGAAAATATTGCTTCCGAAAGTCCACAGCAGACCTGTCGGGCAGGATGTCCGACTCGGGCTGCGCAACTGACCCCATTGGCACCGCAGCAGGCCTGGGACAGGATGTCCATGGACATTACAAAAGGCTAATGTGTTCTCAATCGAACGACAAAACAATAGTTATCAGGCAAGTGGGCCTTTTCCAACTGCTGTCCTGTGGCCAAGCAGCTGATCTGGGTTGGGGCTTCCAGGCATGTTTTGGAAGGCAGTTGCTCTGCCGTACCTGTCTTCTGTAGTCCTGAGCAGGCTGGCTGGCTCATTGTGGTACTAGTCTCAACATCCAGGCCTCTGCACCTCATGCGTTGGTGCGTTTGGTCCTTTCACTGGTGGCTTTGGTAGACAGCCAACAACAGAGCCCAATCCCACCAGTCTGTGCTGAACCAACTGCAACTGTGCTGGCAACTGGAATTTGCTACTTTGTCTGTAGCACTAGTTTATGCTCAGAAAGACATGTCAGAGCATGAGTTATAGCTGCTGTGGCTGGTGCTGTTCTGTCCCAGCCAGCATCTCATCACACCAACAACCTGCATGCAAGCTTAATTCATAGGGGTGAAAGAACAGCAGAAGTTGGTGCTGCTCAGGCTCTGTATTGCGTTTTTGTGTCTCCTAATTTTCCTGTCTGGGTTGTGTGTGCTGCAGCTGACTGTGTGCTCAAAAGATGGGAGAGCAAGAACCTCTCCTGGCTGCCCTGTGCTGCATGAGCTCTGGGTGGGCTGTGCTGGGTGCTGTCACAGCTGATGATGGAGTGGGAGATGTGGGGTCTTCATGGCTCTGTATGGGTCTGGGGACATGTTCTCACTGCAGCAGTGGGGTCTTTGACCTGGAGGGTAGAAACCCTGAGCATCCTCATCTGAGGATCAGGGCTCTTGCTGCCTGCGTCAGATGGAAGCTAGGCAGGGTCACATTCAAATGCATACACAGTGGGGTGGGAAGGGTAGACTGGTGCAGTAAAAAACCTTTAGTCACCCTGGGGTGTGTTTGGGTATGTGGGCTCTGAGTGTTTGCCTTGGCTACGAGGGCCCTCCAGCCCTCCCAAGGGTCCAGCACTTTGCCAGCCCCACCTGATGCCACAGCCCCACCTTGCTGACTCAGGTGAACAGGGAAACTTGTTTTGAGATGCAGTGCTTTGGTATGATGTCTCCTAGGAGCTGGCTGAGCTGGCAGCATCCATCACACCAGGGTGCTGGATAACCCACAGGCCCCAACAAATGTGGTGCTGACCTGGGAGGAAACCTCACTTGCTTCTGGTCTGAAATTCTTCACCAAAATGGGACTCTTCCCCAGCCCACCCCAGAAAATGCTGCTTCAGTAAAAATGGTCTCAATAACAAGACAAGTTTGAGTGAAGTCCTGCCAAAACCAATTCCTCAAGTCCTGTGAAAGCTGTGGTCAAACCTGGAGAGCAGAGGATTGACCTGAAAGCAGCCAAGTGATGAGGGCAACAGCCTCAGAGGCTGGGAAGGAGACCAAAGCTTAGGTTACTGTTACTCCCTCCTGAATTGAGAGGAGAGCATTCAATAGAAGTTTCTGTCATCCCAAGTAAGTGATCAGACTATAAGGGCATAGATGTGTGCTCTCTTTTTCAAATATGTGCATATAAAATTAAAACCTGAAAATTTTCTCATTCTTCTCAGTGCAAAAGAGGCAAAATTTGAACAACAAATCCCCATCAATGGCCCATAATGGCAGAGACCAGTCTGATATCTTCACCCAGGATATTGCTCTCTCTAGTGGTACCTTTGTCTTTTTCTGTGAACATCCATCCAGCCTATGTGTCTATTCCTGAGGCTTTACATGTAGCAGCTGGAGGGAAAACTGCCCTCACCATCTGTCCTGAGCCAGCAAAGGCCTTTCAGCTGCCCTGTAAATGCTGATGGGGAGATGGTGGGAAAACAGCAGCATGGTATGGGGTTGACTAAGTAAAGTGCATCTTTCTAAGTTTTTGGCAGGAACAATAACACTGACATGCATCTCTGCAATTCCTATTTCTCTTTCACTGTGCATGTTTCTTACAATTCAGAGCTTGTAGTCCCCAGTAAGAGGAAACATCATTTCTTTCTGCTGCAGCTGGGCATACCTCTGAATACCTGCAGAGGTGGCAACAGTATTGTAAATTGGAAAAGGGCATAGTGCATCACAAAGGGCCTTCAGCAAACTTTTTGTCTTGACTAGGTCTTCATAAATGCAGCAGAACCATTTTCAGACTGTACACTCAAAGGCCAAAAGGCACTTTGTTTTCTGTTACAGCAAGGGGAGGAATTGTGGAGCTCCCAGAAGCTCAGCCATGAGGGAGTATGGCTGGGCTGGGCCTGAAACCCCTGGGCTTGAGATTCACATCTTCCCAGTAAGAAAGGCCCAAGTGCAGGTTAGTGGCTCTTTTGGGTTATTAATCTCCCCAGTCAAAATATGCAGCAGAGTCCTTTCCAGACCTCAAGGACCTTCCCAAAAAGAGTCTCAGAAATTGTACTTGTTCCCATGAAAGTTCTAGTTTCAAAAACTTGGCAACTTTCAATGAAAAAAGCTCCCAATCAGCTGTAGTTTATATCATCTCTTCAAATTGCCTCTTTTCTTGCAGCCTACCAAAGCAAAACACAATGTGGTAGCCACCTATTCACTGCCTTTTGTGTCAGCCAAATCGCAGGAAGCAATCGAGTGTGTCGTAAATGATGTCTTGGCATGTTCCAGTGCACTACTGAACTGCATTCAGTGGCTTGACTTGGGTTTTTCTAATTTAAGAATCAAAGCTTCAGCTCACTCCTATCTCCTTTATTGCTGAACACCAGCCAGAGTGTGTTTTGCTTCCCATGATTCAAAATTTAAGGGAATAAAAAAGTGGAAAAAATGTAGCTGTGTGCAGAACTCTTGAGGAAAGAAAGGGACTGTTAATGAAAGGGAAATATTCTCCCGTGTCTTCAAAGATGGAGGGTTATCTGGGCTCAGAGCACATGAGCAGCCTACAGAGGCAAGTTGCAAGCTGCCATTTAAATCTCTTTCTTTTCCTTTGCCAGACTGAGCAGGAGGCAAAGGGGTCTGAAGCTGCTGTGGAAAAGACTGTGAGGAAGACTTGGGCACTTCACAAGTTGAGCACATTTTAGCTGGAAGGGATGGGATGTTGTTATGGTCTTAAGCATCATCGTCTCTATGAAGGACTTTGCTGCTCATGCAGGGAAATCCCCTATGGCAGGGTGGCTGGTGGGAGGGAGGAGAGCACACTCTGCCACAGGGCAGTGGCTGTCCCAAGTTGGCCCACAGGAACACCAGATGAGCTCTGTGATGTTCCCAGGTGAGGAGGTCTTCAAGACAGAAGCTGAAGGTAGAACCAAGCTGCCTCCATGCCACATAGAACACCACCAAGCAAATCTACTTGCACTAGCATGCACTGCAAGTGCTATTCATCTTCAGGGTTGACTACAGCCAGGAAACAGTATGATGGCTATTTTTAGATTGTCTTGCAGTAGTCTCTGAAGATGATTTTCCTTCAAGGCCACTTGTGCAGGGACCCAGGTAGCACAGGTGATGCAGATAGTTACTGCAGAGATGCAGGCACAGCACGTGCTGGTTTGCAGAGCTCAATGCCACTTTTTCAGCTTAGGGGACTGCATTTGTGCTGGTGAGGAGCTGCAACTCTGCCTTTGTGCCAGTGCCAAGGGGCTGAGCACACCTAGCAAGTCAGGTCTCACCTGAGGGACCATTTTCTCACCAGCCTTTGGCATGACTGGTGCTGCCCAAATGTGGCAAAGGAGAAGAGTCTTTTCCATTGGCAGTTTTGGGGCAAGCCTCCCTGGGCGTACTCACCCCTTGTTTTTTATGACGTGCATGCAAGAGGATTTCAGCCAGCTCTCAAAGTCCCTTTGCAGACGATGCACTCCAGCCATCACTTGATCTCAGGCAAGCCGCTGCCTGGCTGTGTGAGGGCTTTACGTGCCTGTGAGCTTCACGTGCTGCTTCCCTTTCCTTGCAACACACTACCCATAACCATGCTCCAGGTGAGTGGGTGAACCAAACATTACTGAATTGTGCAGCAAAGAGCTTTCATATCAGCTAGTGTGAGAGCTGGCCTCCTGTGTGTGGCTTCATGGCACCAACCTGAACTGCATGATAGCAGTGATCTTTGCCCTCCCCCTCTTGGGGGTCCCCACATCATCCAGGACCTGCTGTGGGACTGATCAGGATCCTCCAGCCAGGGAGGCTGCTTCAGGCTTGAAAGGATGAGACCTAACTTGCCTGGGAGCTGAGGGTGGAGGGCTGCAGGTGCTCTTAGTGAAGTCTTTGAACAAACCAAGCACAGCAGGATGCAGCTGATCATTGTTTCTAATTGGGCAGCAGAGTGATCAGCTGCTTTTATCTCTCTGAGCCCTTGCTCCCCAGCTGGAGAGTAGGATGGTGCCTGCCCCCTCACTTCCCAGGGTTGTGCAGAAAGGTCGTT
Source organism: Elanus axillaris (assembly GCA_026212715.1). Classification (NCBI taxonomy): domain Eukaryota; kingdom Metazoa; phylum Chordata; class Aves; order Accipitriformes; family Accipitridae; genus Elanus; species Elanus axillaris. The sequence goes on along the minus strand of JANZLQ010000100.1, from coordinate 29,138,876 downwards.
AACCTTAAAATCAGTGAAGCACCCAGTCACTGAAGCAAGTGCCACAGAAAAGCCCAGAAGGAAACTAATCCTGGTGCCAGAAGCGGGTTTGAACAAGCAGCATCACATGTTGGGCAGCGAGCAGAGACAGAGCGTTGCATCAAGACAGTGGGGCTCCACATACCTGCTTGCCCGCAGCCCTCCCACCCTCCCAGAGCAGCTTTCCTC
>JANZLQ010000100.1:29087968-29117855 GCA_026212715.1 Elanus axillaris | reverse complement strand
TGACCCACGAGCCTGTTATATTTTCTCTCCCCTGTCCAGCTGAGGAGGGGGAGTGATAGAGCGGCTTTGGTGGGCACGTGGCATCCAGCCAGGGTCAACCCATCACAACCACACACTCCCCTAGCATATCTAGCCCAAACTGGAAGCCATTACTAGATGGTTCCTGCAAACATGACTTCAGCAGGGATAAGTGGGCAGGGTTGCAAGTTCAGTGGTTTGGCAGTAGTGCTGTCTAAAGAGGAGGACAGTTTGTCCTGGGTAACTGCATCTTAACTTCAGAGACCACACTATCTATTTTAGATTTTACAGTGCCTTGTTCATTTCTGCCCAATCAGTCCAGTGACTAATAGCAGCCTGGAAAGAAGTAAAACCTGTATTTAAAGACAACATTGTTTGCTTTTTATTTATTTTTCAAGACACCAGTATTACAATTTTTAAACCAAGTAACAGCATCAGTTCAGGGGCTGCCCACCAGCAATGCCTGCAAAGAGGCCAGAGATAACAGAACATCACCTCTGAGTAAAGCCAATGTTTTCCTTCACATGATATACATGGCCAGCAATGACTTTCCATCTCCTGCCTGAAGCCAGCACATCCTCCTCCTGACAGGAAGGAGTGGAGTTCACAGAAGATTTCTCAGCCTTTTCAGTGCAGATTTATTCCCCATTATGAAATGCAACCACAGAAGAGCCCACACCAGATTATACGAGATTCCCACAGCTCACACTGAAAAGAAGCACTGACACTTCAGCAAGCATGTGCCTACTGACACCTCAGAGCCCATAATCACATGCCTCAGGGCTGTTCTTCAAATAGAGCTGGAGGTAATCTTTGAACGTCTGAGGGTCAGTCATTGTAGCCTTGACAGCAGGGTCCTCCTTCATGGCCTCCATCCAGCGTTGGAGCTTTGGGGTGTGACTCAAAGAGCTACAGGAAAAGGAAAGAGACTGAGTAATGCAAATGGGAAACTTGGAGGGCACGAAGGAAGCAAAAACAGCTTGAGCAGTTCTATTTTACTGCTTGTTTTGCTTTCTCTGTCCCAGTATAATGTTCAGCCCAGAGCAGGTGATGGAAATATCTATCAGATCATAGAATACACTAGCATCTGAAAAGTGAAAGAGCTCTTTACAGAGCTTGTGCACTCTGCAAAGCTGAGCAAAACCACAAAGGAACACTTATTGTGCAAGATATCAGCATGGTTTTGCTTATGTTATACCTGCTGCAAAAGACACAGCTCTTATTTATCATCTGTTCTGAGTTGAGGGCAGAGGCTTGTGCACCACTGCCTCCCTCTGGAATGCTTTGTTAATGGTGATTCTTGAAGCAAATAAGGTTGAGTCGTCCTCCACAACCCTCAAACTTCTCTCCTCTCTTGTGCATACCAAGAAAAGCTGTGCAGTTTGTACTACCCTGCAACTCAGCAGCTCAAAATGCAGATGTAGTCTATTGAGGAAACTGAGGATTCAACTAACAGACTAAATCAACAAACCCACTCAGACACATTTGGAAAAACAAAACAAAACCAAAAACCTACTATGTGCCAAATTGAAAGCTTAACAGTGTAGACTGTTATTTTCATTCTCTTCTGGCAGATTGACCTAAGTACTTTGCATTAATATTTCCAACTCCCAAGTTTAGTTAATCCATAACTTCTCCCTGTAACTCCTAACCCTTGCCCAGAAAGCATCTTTTCTTAACATACAATGGCTCAGATCCTCAGTCATTCAAATACCTTAATAACTCTAAACCTATGCTCATATATTGCTTGTAATATTTCCCCTTCCAATCAAGGACCACACAGGAGACAAAGTAGATCAGCAACCCACCAGTAAAGCCCTCATTTTACAGTACACGAAGAAGCTTCAGTGCGAAGGATTCCCTGCATCTTTCTTGTTCAGGCACCAGGGCGAGACCAACTGTTCTATACTCATCTTCCATTTTTATCACTCACTTCCTCATACAAATTGACTCTTTAGTCCTGCTTTAAGCCAGCTATAAAATAGTTTTCCTTTGAAACCACTTCCCTACATATTAATGCAATACCATGGTAACTGGAGCTGTTTAAGGATATAACAAACCAAGACATTTATTTACGTACTAAAAAATGCTATTACAACAGCAACATGTCTATTAGCTACAGCAAGACAGGATACAGTTTTCCTATCTCAAAAAAAAAAAAAAAAAAACAAACCAAAAAAACCCTCTCCTTTGTCAACCTAGGATTTCCAAAGAGGAGCAGAAGACTGCATTTCAAGTCTGAGGGTTTGGACCAAGAAATTTGAACCTCCGTATCTTCATCCCCTTCAAATAAAGACCATTTTCATCTCTGATGTTAGTGGTGAGAGAAAGTCCTGTATTTTGACCACTTCTTCCTGTTCTGTCAAAATTATTTGGTAAGAAAACAGACCTAGTGCAAAAAAAGCTTGTTTACAGAAGATCCCTGAACAACTCATCTCTCTTTTGAGAAGATGCTTCCTGCAAACTGTAACACAATACAGACTTTCTTCAGCAGCCCCCAAGAGTGGCCCATTGCTGCAGCGTGTATGCAAAGAATATTTACACTGAGATACTTCAGTACACCTTAGAAGCTAGGCAAGGTACTCACTCCTTCAGCTGGAATGGTTCCAGACGTTCAAACCACGGCCAGATCATGTAGTCAAGCATGGAGATTGAGTCCCCCCCATAAAACAGAGTGTTGCGTTTGGACAGAATCTGTGAGGGGCAAGAGATGACAACTGCCCTCAGAAGGAAAATTACCACAACAGAACACTACAGTAACAAAAAGCCCACTTTGTAATAGATCCCTTCGTACTGAAGGGATGAGACAGCAAATAACAGAGATACAGCACATTTCTCCTGTCCATGCAATATCTGGGGAGTCAGAGCTAGTCAGTAAAGCAGCTGTAGTATCAAGCTTAACTATTTCATACACTGTCAGTCCAGCTCTTCTCCAGAGGTTCAAAAACTGTCACAAGATATTAATCACTAGCAAGCTAAAGCTTGTGCACAAACAAAAAGGATTTTAACCCTCAGAATCTGTCAGTTCATGATTTCTTACTTCTCAAAAAGCATTAATGGCACAGACTAATCAAACATAACTACGCACATGCATTTCTTGAGCAATAAATCCACCCAAACTTAACATCCAGGTAAACGAGAACACCGTTTGATCAGGGACTCTTCTCATGGCCCTTGAGGCCAAGTGGTGTCAGGAAAGCATTTATAACAATATATCTAGAACTAGATTTGATTCCAGCTGCAAAGGGAACAGGAATCAAGTGTAACATCCACATCTACCAGAAAGAGATCCCTACAGCTCAGCACAGAAAGCAGGGCCACAAAAAAATGCAGCAAGTTCTCCTGTTACATTTATGTTTCTGATACACTTCGAGTGCCATGGTCAACCAAGTTTAACATGCTTTAAGGAACCTCCAGAGCTTGGTCTCTTTCATGAGATCAGTCCCTCTGTTTTCAGGCACTTTGGCATTTTAAAGGTGGAACTTGAGAGACCTTACAAATTGTTGTCTTTTTGGACACGCAACACTATACGCCTATGGCATTTACTCCCTGTCTCCTACCCCCATGACCTAGCAGAAATTTTAAAGCAGTCCTTCAGGAAGCATCAAGCTATTCGAATTACCAGGTGGTTGGCAGAACATAACCCAGCAGCTACACCGTGGCAGAGATGGGAACACAGCTCCCTCTGTCGGGTAGCAGCAAACTAAATACAGAAGCATTACAAAACACTTCCCTTCTTGAGTATCTCTTGCAAAAGGCCGAATGAAGTTTGCATGGCGGTTCCTTCCTCCCAACCTCAGCTGACCGTCAGCTGCTGCTGCAAAATCCTTCAGGGTATAGTAAAATAGAGACACTGAAGGAGCAGCAAGTATTTCACAGCATTAATAAAGCAGGAAGAAGGTTAATTCTTCCTTAATGTTTAAGAGACCTGTATATTAGGGAAGTGAAACATACATGGCTTTCCCCAAGAATGCATTTGTCATCTGCACTACTCCAGCAGCAGCCTGATTAGACAGACAAGACTACTCTGAAAACAATTTTACTTTGGCAGCTCAAAGGGGCAGGGAAGCAGAATGCACAGAACCGTTAGGACAATTAGGAAAGTACTAGAAAGCTATTGGTAGCTTTGTACCTGAAGAGAAACACTCCAGAGGAATGCTTCTCGATCCAGCCAGACAAGCACTGTGTTTTCAGCAACCAAGACTAAAAGGAATGGGTTCAGGATAAAGGCAAGTCTGACAGCTGCTCAGACTAGCCAAGAACCACTACGGACACTAACTCAGGGTTGCGAATTTGCTAATATAACATCAATGCCACCTGATGCTTCCTGGAGCTCTGCTGAAGTTGCATTACACTACTGTAGCAGAATGCGGCCCAGGGCTGGATTTCTGCAAGGGACTGATTACATTCTGCTTACTCCCCCCCTCCAAAGATAAAAACTTTTCTGTTCAAGACCTTATTTCATCACCAGTGTATCTGTACTGATTTCAGCAGAGCTACAGCACAGATGCTTTTCAGCAGCTCAGACTTCTCAGCCCTTGCTCTGAGACAAGGGCTCCTTGCATTTAAAGCACAACAAAGGTATCCAAGACAACAGCAGTCAGCTAGAATTAAAAAAACAAAACAACCTCCACAAGTGCACACAGCCTTCATCACACACATGAAACTTAGGTTAACTACATGGAATTTACTCTAATGGTGCTGTTGTGCATCCTAGACTGGGGGAAGTAAATTGCAAGATTGTTCATTGCTATAACTACCAACTGAATGAGAAGAGATCTAGCTCCAAAGGCCAAAGCATGAAAGAAAAAAGGGATCATAGAATGACTGGCAACCTGCTCGTTATCATGAAATACTCCTACCTCTTCAAGTTTGCCAAACTTTTCAGCAATCTCTGCTTTCAGCGCTGAGGCATCCTGTCCATCTTTGACTGCCACAAAATACTTGAAAACTATGGGTGTTATCTATACAAAGGAAAGGATAAAGTTTTTAATGTTCCTATTACAATAATACAAGTCACTGAGAGCTTAAGATGTTAAGATACCAGATGCAAGTTAAATCTTAAAGATATAACTTTAAAGAGTTAAATGAAGTCCATTAACAAAAAATCTTTTATACTTCAGAAAATGTAAGCAAAGGCTTAAATGAAGAACAAAAGCAAATACTGATGAATTTTAGTCTTGTAATAAGAGAACAACGAAAAGAGGAACGTGTTTACCATTTGCACACACCACCAAAAAAGTAGCAATAAAAGTGGCAAGGTGCAGCATGGTACTCTTTTCCCAGTTACATAGTTCTTAAATTCAAAACACACTTTAATTATCAACATTTAAGGTACTTTTTTAAGAGAGACATGCAGCCCAAAATATGCTGGCTTCTACAAACCTGTGCATTTTCTAATTTGGTAGTTGCCAGAGAAATTAGTATACAGTACCAGGAAGCTGCCCAGTGGCCAGGCTTAACTAAATTAGATCCTTAAAAGCTTATAGACAAACATTTTTCTAAGATTTTGTCATTCATACAACCAACATTCAGTGCACATTTAGTTTCTTGCAACATGCTTCCCTGTAACCCTCTTCCCATCATGCCTGTTCAGAAAGGCCTGTTGTAAGTATATCCTCCCTTCTATTCCCCTTCTTTGTCCACATCTCTTTGCATCTTCTGTTGCTTCCTCTCCTCTGTTGCCTCATATCCAAGATGACTTCTTTCACTTCCTAGACCCTTCAAAGCACATGCTTGTACAGAGAGGTTACTTCCAGTCAGCCACAGTGCCCACATCCAACCCCTACTGAGGGCCAAACCCAGTCTCCTTATACATGTCCCATGTCTACAGCCACCTGCCATCTCTTGTCCATGGTTGTAGGCACTCTGAGTCAGGCACTCTTCACATTCCACATCCATATAGTACTTCCTATAGAAAGACTGTTTAAAATACAGCAATTATCACTGCTTAGGTCTCAAGCATTCAGCGAGTTCGGCCTACTAATGTTTGCCCTACTGTAGGATACTCAAAATCCTGCCTCAAGTCATATACACTTTCACTAGCTTGGCTGTCTTCCTGCATCCATCCCTGCACATAAACGGTGGAAGCAATTCAGACACAGAGTGGTTTGTACGTGCTCATGGCAAGAGACCCCAAATAACCTCTCTGGTTATTTAAATGCTTTTCCCAACCACAACATCTGCCTTAAAGGATGAAAGCAACATTGGCAACAGAGCTGCCGGTTATGGTCCTATGATAAAATAAGAAACAATCCCACACTGATGACACAGTACCTTTGAGAAGTGTTCCAAGAGCATCTTCTGAAAGGCTCGCTCATATGGGTCCGAAGGCATCAACTTCTTCCCTGGAAATGCTTCATCCAAATATTCGCAAGTGATTGGGGACTCATAGATCAGCTGGCCCTTGCTGTTCTCCAGAACAGGAACCAGCCCAAAGGGGTTCTTCTCAAAGAACCAGTCAGGTTTGTTCTTCAGATTGATGTTGATTACTTCATGGCTAAGAGAGCAAAAAAAAAACCAAGACCCAAACAGGCTCAATTCTGCTACAGTCCACTCCATACCATGGTGAAGTGCAGTCATTACACCTCAACAGCTACAGTGCTTGAGAGGCTGAATCCTCAATTCCCCTGCTCTTCCCTGTCTTCCCCAAAGTACTTTGCAGGACTAACTGTTTGACACATAGAAATACTGCCAGGGGGCACTTCTCTTCGCTGGAAAAAATCAGCAGACTTACAATGAGTTGTTTGTTAAACTAATAAAAGACACATGAAAAGTCTGCAAGCACATAACAGAGGCAGCCCTTACAGTCATGCCAAAACCAAAGGTTGAGCTCAGAATGCAGCACGCTAGGAGGTGACATGAACATGCAGGTTCAGGGGCATTCTAAGAAAGAAGCACTCAATTGCAAATAAGCTACACTCCAATTAAGAAATGCAGCTGAACTTTAATCTGACCTTACATCAAAGAACAAATCAAGAGAACATCCTACCTACTTATCTTCACCACCTATGGCCTCAAGTAGAATAGGTATTTAGGGTAAAAGCAAATAGATATTGATAAAAAAAAAGACACATGGGAAATAGGTTTATGTTAACAAACCATGTTATATGCTGTGTTGTATGTGTGACCCCAGAAAATTCCTAGTAAGCCCAAAACTAAACACAGCTGAACCTTCAAAAGAACTGAAAGGTTACCAGAAGGTGACTACCACATTTAGGTAGCCATAAAATCCCTCTAAAACCCCTATACTAAAAAAAAACCCTCCCAGCTCCAAAATCAGTCCAAAGACATTAAATAAAGACAGACTTAAACTGACCTGGAAGTTTTAATGCACTTACTCTTTTGAAAAAAGACCCAAGAAAACAACAAAACAAAACAACCTAACTCTCATCTTGCTATCAGAACCAGCCCAGCCCTGTGCTGGTTAACAAACAGCTGGCAGGCCTAGGACTTGGTGGGAATCAGAAAAAGATAGAAAAACCTGTTACTTTGAAGCTGTAAACTGAGGGAAGCATTAGCCCCCATTTAAAAACACTGAAATGACACGGCTATCTTGAAAAAGAAACAAACACAAGTACTGAATTCCATTAACTTACTACCGCCCAGGAATGAGAAAATGTTATAGGCACACAGTACATTTCCATCAAACGCTATTATTGCAAACATTCAGGATGACAGGTGAGGAAAAAAAAAAATCAGCTTGGGGTTTTTCCCGACGGATTTACTTTGGACCGTTACATAATTGGTTTCATACACAGCCTACTTATTTCCCACTTCAGCAAAACACCCCTCCCCCTAAAAAGTCTCAAGAAGTTCAAACCGTTTAACAAAATCACCACAGAAACCTCTTTTCATGCAGTTCTTTCAGGGATGTTTAATTAAGAGCCACTTAGGATGCCCAGGGAAGAAGGTATGCTTGAACCGCTCCCTGCTCCGTGCGAGCCCCGACAGGACGCCACGGGAGCGGCGGAGCGGGGCGGGGCGGGCGGCCGCGCACCCTGCCACGCCGCTCCGCCGGCGAGGCCTCACCTGATGCCCTTGGCGCGGAGTACGAGGCGCGTCCTCTGTGCAAAGGGGCAGAACCGCATGCTGTAGAGCCGGATCACGCCCTCGGGCACAGGCCCCGGGGCCGCGCTGCCTGAGGAGAGAGAAGAGAACCGTTGCAGCCGTTACTCGCCTCACGCACCGCCCGGCTCGCCCTCCGCAGGCCGCCGAGCCCGGGCTGAGGCCACACGGCAGCCTGCCCGCCAGGGCCGGCGCTCACCCTTCCCTAGGCTGCGAGAGTGATCGCCCGCCATCGCGACGCGTTCGTGCCGTGCCGTGCCGTGCCGCGAAGCGCCGCGCCGCCGGCCCCGCCCGCAGGGGGCGGCCGTGGGGAGGGCGGGAACCACCGCCCCTCAGAGGGGCGCGGCCGGCCAGCCGGGTGTCAGGGCCCGGGTGCCCTCCCCCGGGCGTTGTCGGCGCCCTGCATCAGGTGGGTGGCCCGCTGCGGACGGGCGGAAAGCTTGGGTTTCGGGGGGAGCAGTGTCGCGCATCCCCGTGGTCCCTCCTCGAGCCGACCGTCCTCCCCACAGGGGATGCTGGCTGGGACAGGCACTATTAAGCTGCTCTCAATGCTCTCTTCTTTGTAACCTCAGCGTAACCCACCCCAGCTGGCACTCCCGTTTCAGTGGGAAACTTGTGGCAGAACTCCACCCCATACGCCTCTTTTTCTTCAAATGGTACCTTCAGCAGCCGGTGAGGCACCAGGCCGCCCTCTGCTTCCCTCCCGCTACCGCAGCACTGCATCACCTATTGCCCTTCATCATCCGATCCAATCCCACCTTGAGGATAACAAGTGTTTCTCTCTACTGCAGCTGTTCTGCTTGGTGATGAAAACCCAAGATGAGACAAGAGATAACCTAACAGATAAGGGGATGTAGCAAAAATTAGATGTAATTTAATTACTACTTTGCAATCACAGAGGGATTGACACTTGTTTCTGCAAACATGACCCCTGGGAGCATCAGTGCATGCATAGAGCAAAAGAGAGAACCTAAGCACGGAGTGAAGTCCTCTCCATCCCTTTTGCTCCCTCTTCAGCTGAGGTGAGGACACCAGGGCCTTCCTTGCATCAGCTTTTCCTGAGGTATAATAGTGGAAATGGAAAAGCTTTCCTCTTAATGCATTTCACACAGTGTCCAAGTTTGTCTAGGGTCCCAGAAGTAAAATGTTTCCCTTCCTGGGGCTCCTCACAGTTCCACAGAAACTTCAGGTCAGAGCTGTACATTATTAGGAAATGACATGTTTGTAGGCACCAGAGGGCTGGGGCAGCCATGGCTGAAGGGAGGGACAGTCCTGGCCCTCCTGGCAACAGACATCTCTTGGTCAAAACCCCAAGACTAATAGAGTAACTGGAGCTTCCCCAGTCATATCAGTGGATCCATGCTTGCACAGTGGGGTAGTTTTGCCTGTTGGTGACTCTTGGTTTGGTTTTGTCACTGAACTTGGGCCTCAGGCATCATGTCACAGAGACCAGTATTTTCTGTGGTGATCTCTCCTGCAGGCAAACACAGATGGCCACTGGTAAGGTGACCATGAACCTGACACCATTAGACATTTGAATGGAAGAACAACATGATTTTTGTTAAGTCATTGCTGTTTGATTATGTAATAAATAAGCAGCTCAGCAGTGAAGGGGAACGGTAGTTCATTGCACAAGACTGCCATACCCTAGGCACACAGAAGCTGTACATAAGATGTCCTTTGCCAACAAAATATTTTCTCCTGCCATTAAAAAAACCTGTTAGAAGACATATTTCTCATTCCTCTGAGTGCCTGCCCTTAGTGTTACTAATTAATATGTAGAATATGATTGAAATAACCAGGGATCTGCTAAAGTCCTGCGTACAGCCCCCATCAGTTAATATTTAAACTAGGGAAACAATAACTAGACATGATTTAGAGTTTAGGAACTAACTAGTAGACAATGGGGCTTTATGTTTATGTGAGAAAAGGTAATGGATTGTGGTCTGGTCAACAAACCTTGAAGAACTGCTTGGAACTGCCAAGACAGAGTAAGAAGTAGCTAAAAGGTAATTCCTACAGGGGGAGATCACGACACCGACTAATTGACCACCTACTCAAATGATACCACCTACTCAAAAGGAGACAATGAAGGAAGAAGAGTCTGTCTGCACGAATTTACAAGAGGCAAAGAAGAAGGAAGCAATCGTTTAGGGAAATAATTATGAATATGTTTACTTAAGTATATAAATGTGGGGATTATTGAGACAAAGGTGTTCTGTCTTGAGACAGGCACATCAATGAAATTAATTTGAAAATACCTCAACTCTGTGTGTTACTGGCTTGCACATCAGGTAAATGAACCCTGTTTGAGGGTCAACATTAGGGTAGATTTGGCAAAATTTTGGGTCATAAAAATAGGGAAAATTAATCTGAAGTTTCTTTTAGCAATTAAGAACATAGGTGGTCTGCTAACTCACAGCCCAGAGACAGGCACATAGGAACCCAAAGCAGCATCACAAGATCTGCATGCTACAAGAGCCCCTCAAAGGCACCATGGAAAAATAAATCCATTTCCTCATCCTACCATGGTTTCGCATGGCATACAGAGCACCCGTGGAGACGAGAGCTAAGGTACAGGTTCGTCCTGCTGCCTCTGGACAGGACTGCCACTCCCCATCATTGCCCCACAGCGCTGCAAGGGCATAGCAGTATTGCAAAACCGCACACTGCTGCTGTACAGGTAAGTAATAACAAACTAACGCAAGCAAGCAAGACACTATAAATGACATTCCTCCCTTTAGGAAAAGGAGATATTGCTGATTTTGCTTTTAAAATACTTGGAGGCTCTTACTGTGTTACCACACTAAAAGCCTTAAGTACATAGAGAAAGACCACAGCTGCACTTCCTCTTCTTTCCAGCAGTCAGCTTCTCAGCTCTCTTCGAAGCTTGAGGAGCACTGTCTTACACATCCTGAGAAAAGCTGTACCTCATGAAAGGAAACATGAGGAATGACAGGAGAACAGGTACAGCTGTCTCGCAAAGTGAAAGGCCAAATGCCGCTGGAACAGGAGCGGCAAATGTGCAACCACAGTAAGGACCCGTGTGGTGCTGAGGGAAGGAAGCCACAGTCGCTCCCCCAAGGGCTGTCTCACTTCTTTGCCCGATAAAGCTACCTGCTATTCTAGACACAGCAGCAACAATTAGGCCACAGATACCAGTGACTCCCGGGCAGAATGAACGCATCACGCTAGGCCAGTGCCTGCATGAGAGAGCGGCTAGATGTACTACAGCCACACAAACCCCAGCGCCCACCAGGAGAGGCGCCCCAGTTCTTCCTTTACGGCTGCTGGCCCTTTAAATACCTACCCGTGCTCATTGGTTGGTCGGCTCACGGGCGCAGGCCAATCAGCTGTCTTCTTTAAGCTAGGCGGGAGGCGTTGTGTCAGCTAATAGCAGAAGTCGTTCTTGTTCCTAAGAGCTGGCTGTAAACAGGCCGGTGGTGGGGTGAGGCGGATGGAGGCGGCTGGTGAGGCTCGGAGCGCCGGCCTGGCCCTGGCCGGCGAGGAGTCTCGCGCCAAGGCCCCGGGGAACCGCTGCTGCCCCTCCTCGGCCGAGGAGGCTGCGCTGGAAGTGAGGTGGGGGCCGGCCGGACAGCCTGCGCCCTTCGGGCCTCCACACATGCCACGCACTCCTGAGCCCCTCGGCTACGGGGGGGTGCCCAGTGTCCTGTCCTGTGCTCCCGGGGCTCAGCTCCTCTCGCCTCAGGACAGCTCTGTGCAGCCGTCAGAATAGGGCAGGTCTAACAGGGAAAGGAAGGGAGGCTGCTGTGCTGTGGGTCTGTGTTAGGTCGGCAGGTAGTTGGGGGGTGGGAAGCGGGAAAGAAGTACTTGCACTGCAGTATACAGCAGGGACTGAGCCTTCGGTGGGTTTGGGTAAAACTTGGGTTTTCTGCCCTTAGCACAGGGAGACTCTGAAATGGGGAGTAAGCAGCCCTGACTAGTTTTAAGCTGGAGCTTGACATTGTCTTTTCCAGTATGGTGGTTCTGACAGCACACAATCATCATGAACTGTCAGGGCATCCTTTTCTTCTCAATACCTGGCCTTGTGAACCCATACAGTTTATTTCTGTTCATTGCCACATCTCTCTTCTATTCCACCCAGATTACTTCAACCTCCAGAATTTACCTGGCTGTTCTGTACCTCCTAAACTCCACTGTCAATCTTCTGCCATGACTCTTAATTTTCCTGGTGTTCAAAGTCCTCACTCTTGCCTTTCTCTCTTGGTGTCTTAACCTGCATGTCAGAGACTTTCAGATTTCCCTTTCCCACAAACATAACCCATGCTATGTATAGTGAAACACTTCTCTTCCGGAGTTCTTGGTAATCCAACAACTTGCTTTTTGGTTCTGAACAAATAGAAGCTGTCGATGATTTAAGCTTTTCCTGCCCCACCTTGGTTGAGACTTTCACAGCAATCTAGGATGTTTAGACATTTTTTTTTTTTCTATGTAATCAGACAGATGTTTAAAATTCCTTACCCACTGTAAGTATTTCAGCTGTTTCATCAATGTTTATGGCCAGTATGGGACATAGATCCATAATTATAGGTGCAGCACTTTTTAGTGGAAAAAAAATTATTTATTCTAGTAAGTTTTTCTAGTAACAGGGGAAACAGGCTTCAGCCTTAACCATTCTGATACTTGCAGGGTAAAAAATACACCATCTGAAGCATGTAATTGCTATTCAGAGGAGGTCCCTTGTGCAAGCTGGTGTTACTTGCTGTGACCCAGTTTTTCTGCTTTGTGAAAACACCATTATGAAATGAAAATGTTAGGCAAAATAAAAAAAGAATGTAAGCCCTTTTGAATGTGAAGCAAAGCCTATTTCCATAAAATAGAAAAGTTTAAAGTTTGCCTTTCTTATAAATTAATGTTAGCAGTAGTTCTATATATATCAGTTTTAGAAGAAAATGATAAAAGTTATTTTGCAGTGGGCAATGGAATTACATGTTTTATGTCTTCAGAAAACACAGAACTTTGACACAAGTCATGGTTTTATATAATCACTTTTGTATGAACTAGCATTTTTCAGTGACAAAATGCTCTGTAAGGAAATTTCCAAGCAATTCTAATTACTTTGCCCCATCTACATTTCACCAGCTGGCAAAGTTTGACTGAAACACTTCTGATGCAATGTTTATACAGAACTGGAGGCAGACACAGCATGGAAAATGTGAGCGAGCTGTGGCTAATTACCTGACTCAGTGTGTACTGCACCAGTCATAGCTGACATCAAATAACAGCCTGAATGCTTGTCCCCTTAAGCCTTTGCTGGTTGTATAAGGATGATAAATTGCACTGCCATCCCATTAATTTATCCCTGCATACACATTTTCTATATTTCATTTTATCCCTGCAAACAGAAGTTAAAAATACTTCATTTCCACTGATTCAGGTCTAGTGTTGGAGAAAAGCATAGAGCTTATCTGTGAGCATGTTCATAAAGGTCTTCTGTGCCACAGCATGTCATACATCTAATTCTTGTGTAAAAGGTCCAGAAAAACATTTGTCAGCTGAAATGTCTCCTCTTTGTTGCCATGGTATTCAGTTAATCTGCACAAGCACATGGTCAGTGGGCTCCCGCTCCCCTCTGGCTACATTTATTCCTCTGCTGTGTAGCGAAAGAGGCCAAGAGCAGAAACTACTTGGAAAAGGTAATGAGAAATTATTGCTGGTCATAAATATCTTAAAGACTAGTAATTTTAAAATGTTCCTAACTATGACAGTGCTGAGGCTGTAGTACAATCTTCTAGTAAGAGCACAGAGGATTGGCAGCTGACCTTATGACTTGTTTACGTTCATGAAAGGAGCATAAAAACACTGCTTGCAATTGCAGAGATTACAAAGATCTCTTCCAGTCAAATTCTCTTATTTGGAAGAAGAGAAGAGATAGAAAGTTTCTGAATAGAAATTAGAAGAGAAGGTGCTAATGGTGGTGTTATACACAAAGGATATCTGTTACACTGCTGAAGCTTTTCTGCCATGGTACTAGCAGACTAAGCTGTGGCTCAGTCAGACATCTTCACTTAATGATAAATGCAAATCCCTTTGATAAGAAGAACCTGATGTTTATCCACACATTTTCTGGAAGGTAAAAACATCTGCAGGCAGTTATGAATTTTTTGATATGTTTTAAGTTCATAAGCTGACTCCTCTTCAGTAATTTATTTCAGTCCTTGTGTAACACATATTTACATTCCAGATTTTTACCATGTTAAAGTACTGGTATCTTTAAAGCAGAACAGTCCTCCTGGTTAGGTTCATAGAAACACAAGCCATGCCTTTGTCTTCTTTATTTTACAGGGATGAGATGAACTATAAAACTGTAAAAAGGTTAAGTAAACACAACTGGGTCCCAAGTATGGATTGTACCTGTGTAATTCTTTCAGAATAAAGGTATCCTCTACTACTGTGATATATGAGTACAAAAACAGATCCTGTGAACCGGCTAACTTTATTTTTAGTGAAAACTGAAAAAAATGTAAGCATCTCTCCATGTTCTTATGACAGTCTTTTGTGCTCCATCAGCGTAGGATTGACCCTATGTTTTTGGAAACGCTGAACTAGTAATTCCTATAATACTAGATCTTGAAGTTATTGTGGTCTTGCAACAATGGTATGAGGATGAGTCTAACAAATCCGAAGCATCAGTTCAGTGTAACTTAGGCTACAACATTCCCCTTATCACAGTATTTTGAGAAATATGTGTCTTTTATTAATGTTTTAACATTCATGTGCTCTTTCTTAAGTTGGGTTCAGGGATTCTCAAAGAACTTTGGCTTTATCAACAATCAAACTGTCTGCTACCCTTGTGGCAATTACATCCTCTTCCTGAACATTGAAACAAAGAAGATGACAGTGCTGCAGTGTCAGACTGGCCAGGTGGGAGCCTTTGCAGCAAATAGGAATGGTCAAGTGCTTGCCTTTTCAGACCGGAAGCTGAATCCCGTCATATATATCTATACTTTTCCAGAACTGAATAAACTGACAGAATTAAAAGGTAATGTGGTAACCCTCCCTGTTCACCATTCATTAAACCAATACTTAAATCATCCACTTTCTGAAGGGGTTTTTTTTTATAAGACTTGAAAAACAGTGTGATGGGAAACTGTCTTATGACAAGATGCATGGAGAGCAGTGGAAGGAATTCTCCACTGCACTGCTTTTAGTTAGGCTCAAGCCAGGGAGGAATATGACAATACAAAAGGGACCTGTTTTAAAGGGAAAACAAATGGAATTATATGGAACTCATTTTAGGAAAATACAGTCAAAATAACCAAAAAAATCATACTGCAGTAGGCTCCCAAGCAGAATGCTGAAAGCCACATTGAGAAATCTGAGATATGAGAGGAATGAGAGTTCTTGCAGTTAAACTTTGGAATCTGGGATCTAATGCATATTTTCACCTGCCTATCCTACTTGCTTATTTCATGTATATGAATGAAATTATGACTGCAAAAGATTTCAGGGTACTTGAGGAAAAAGTACTTTACAAATTCAAGGTATTATTGAAAAAAATTCAAAAAATTCCAAGCAGTGATACATAAGGAACATTTTTATGATCAAATCAAAACAATAATCTGGAGTAAGGCAAAGGAATCGGGGGCCTGAAGAATGTATTTGAAGAGTTAAAGTGGATATAAAGGATCTGAGAATAGTACTCTACCTGTGATAGTATATAGTAAAGTCTGGGCAATTAAGGACCATGTTCTTTATTTTTACATTTCAGGTAATGCTCAGCTAGACTACACCTTGCTTGCATTTAGTTTCACAGGCCCATATGTAGCCAGTTACTCTTCAGTCCCAGAATTCGTTCTTTCAGTATGGTAAGAGTAAAAAAATATTCTTTAATACTATTCACATTTAATTCATATGTTTAATTTCTAGCATTAATAGCCACTAGTCAGAATGGCTGTTACTTTGCTACAGCTATCTTCTACCTTCTTCAAAATTTTGTGTTTTGTAGTACTTCTAAATTCTTCAGCATTAGTTAATTATCTGTTCATGTTTGGAAGTTGAGTACCATGCTATTTGTGAAAGTAAGTTGCCTGCTGGAAAGAAGAAAAGCATTCTAAAGCCGATTTCTACTTTTTTGTCCCCCTGGATTGTTCAGTGGTCCTTTTAATTACTTGTGCTTGATCTTAGTTCTGTCTTATAGTTTTGCTCAATGATTACACTACCTTGGGTCACTGGGTTAGATCATCATTTTCTGCTCATTGTCATGAAAAGAAAGTGTTATATAATATGTTGCAGATACAGATATTAGAATATTTACTTTTTCTAATTGTTCTCTAAAAATATAATCCTGGTCTTGCTCCATTGCCAGCAAGCTTCCACTGACTGTGGAGTCTGAGCACTTCTTCAAAACAAATGGGGAGGGTGGAGTAGAAGGAAAGCAAGAAAAGACACGTAAGGAATATTCTGTATACTGCCAATTTAATGATGACCTTCTCTTGTACAATATTTAGTGAAGAGGTGGAAATTTCCTGTAACTTCAGAATTTTAATAATGGCAGTAGATACTATTACAGATGCATCCTTTTCATGCCTTATGAAGAAGAATAATGTTTGCTGTGAACTCTGATAGTACGCAGTAGTTCAGGAAAGATTTCTGTGTGTATATCACAGTAGAAACCAAAAAGACAGCCTCACTGGCCTGAAGAGCTTATGTTCTTGTCACTTACAGCACAAATAACACACATGGTCTAATATGTTCATTTTGTGCACTTAAACAGAAATCCACCATCTTGAAAGAATTCCCTAGATTATTCTTAAAAATGGAAATATCTAGAAATGTTTAAATGCTTAAAGTAGTGGCAATTTCCAAGGCCAAACAATTTAAACCTATTTGACTCAGCATGAATACAGCTATCAGCAGCTAATTGTCATAAAAGAACCATCCTAGGTTCCTGTCAGAAAGAATCTAGTAACAAAATAAATTACCTTACAATATTAAACTTAGAATTTATAATAACTTGAGCTGACATGTGTGAATTTACTGAGATCAGGACCTTCATTTTTTTACAATTGGATTATATTGTGCATTCATTGTAGAATTGTGCGTGTACAGATGAAATAAATCTCAATGTTTAGCATTCTTAATGTGTCATTACAATGTGATGATTGCACAGTTCCTGTATTTTAAGCAAACAGTTTGGAATCAGAGGTATAAGAGATGTTTTGAAAGTTATGTCAGTCTCAAAATGTAGAAAGCTTATGGATAACTAAAAGCTGCCTTTCATCTGAAATATTTTATCCCAAGATCTTTATTCTTTTCTGTTCAAAGGATTCTTTTTCAGATACATGCACTATATAGTTTCAGATCTTAATAAATTATCTACTATAAAAGAGTGTTGGCACTGTTAGGTACGAGATGAGAACATGCTGACAAGGTCTTTAGAGAGAGTGCTACACTGCTATCTTTTAAAGTCAGAATTGCAGCTTATAGCTTTCTGTAAATTTAATGAGTGTTACTGTGTATGTGTGAATACTTCTCATTTTTTGCGTACACTGTCAATATTAACCAGTGTCTTGCATCCTGATCTGTTTTGTGAGTGACTCATTACAGGCCAGAACAACAGGATTATACTAAATCCATTTACAGCAGTGTATGCATTTTAGTTTTTTTTCCTCTCAGCAGTAATGACAAATACTAATTTAGATTAAGTCAGATATATTGTCCAAGAAATTAAGGAACAGTTTTAACCATTTTCTTCAAATGATGCTAATCAGTTCTTAGCACCTAAAAATGCAAATACAGTCAAGAATTAATCTGGGTAGTGGAGAAATATGGAAATTAGATAGTGAAAACATAAAATAGGTTACACTAGACAAAAGAAAAGTCAGCAGAAAGCAGATTCCCAGGCTTATGTCAGCTATATGTTACAGCCCCATACAAATTCTGCCTTGTTTTGTGCTCAAGTTAGTTAATGCAGCCATAGCTTGTATGTCTGCAACCACAACACAATCACTGTATTGCCTAAGTAATTAATCCATAGATAATCACAGGCTGACTGTGTTTTATTTCCTAATTATAATAACTTCCAACTGCAAGCCTGCAAGCATTCTAATAATTATTTTATGGATTGGAAAAGAAAGGCAGAGCTCTAGGGTGCTGAAGAGTTAATTGTTTGGGCCCATTCAAGTGATCGCTGATGGAACTGATGAGAAAAAAATCCATGTCTCTTGACTGTTTTCCATGACTCCTGCCTTTTCACAAAAGGAAGTGCATGATAATGTTTCTAAAATGTGAGTTTTCAAAATTATTTTACTGTTCAGTCTTTTTGTAGCAGTAATAATTTGATATGTGGCTAATTAACCACCTCCTTTTCATTCTCAAGGGGACCTAACATGTTTGACAGCAGAAATTTTTTGTCAGTGACAAAGTATTTGTTTTCCAAACTTGATCTTGAATGTCAGTCATAATCACATCCAGATATTTGGCTTGAATGGTTTTGACTTATTGAATGGATTTGATTTTCTTTTACTCTCCTTAATGAAGGAACTGGCAAGAAAATATCCTCCTATGCAGTGAGACTCAGCCAGGGGTAGCAGCAACCTCTTTAACTTTTAATCCTATGAATTGGCAACAGCTGTGTTTTGTTAATGAGACCTCTGTTACTATCTGGCATATTGAAAGGAATAATGATGAGCATCACCTTAAGCAAAAGTAAGTGGAACACCCTTCAGGTTAAGAGAAAAATCTAGAAGTATAGTTTAATAACTAAGACTAGAAGCCTACATATGTTTGCAAAGAATTTAATCCAATTTAGTTCACCTAGCAATTGCAATCAGTAATTGCTAAATCACAAGCAGTGTGAACCTGTCTTGTCAATCAAGTTAATTGAAGTTATGATTTCATTTCTTAGCATTCACATGTCCAGATTATGCACATTATGAAGCTAATACTAATCAGCTGCTTTGGCAGCCTCTATGAAAACCTGCATGACTGAATTAAGGTGGTGCCTGAACTGCTTTCCTGCAGGTGGCTATGTTGAGCATTGCTTTTGTAGTTATGAAACCACAAAATTTGGATCAAGTTGCTTCCTAGTAAGCATAGTTAAACAATATGTTGTTGTAATCACAAATTGTAGCAAAAGCAGTATTGGTTTTCTGGGTGATTTCCAGGTTGTGTGGCCAGTTTACAGATCCAGAGGGGGTGGCTCTGTCAATGCAATTCACTGAGCACAGCAAACCTAGAATTTATTTATGCTAAAATGTTTTTTGAGGCTGATATAAGAGTAGTATGTATCATTCAGGCTGGAGTCTTTGAAGTATAACACCTATGCTGTTTCAGCGGCAGCTACTCTACAGTTCCCAAGTGTGTTTAATCTCATTAACTACAAATATAACCAACATAATGCCATTGACAGTTATACTAGTGAAAGTGTAGACAAGGCCTTAATTTGTCATCTGAAAAGAATACTGAAGAGTTTTTTACCTGTTGTCATTATAGAGTGCACATGTGAAAATACATATATACTCCTTTTTCCTCACTTTTCATTCCATTCAGTAGAGGTTGAGCCTTCACTGAGAATTGTTTATTTTACATAATTTTTTTCCGAGTCATAGATCAGCATAGTTTGTAAACTATAGAATCCTCAACTCCTGCATTGTTGCAGCCATTCATACACTGATTACCAGAGTGCAACAAGCAAATACTGCTACTAGTTTTTCATCATCGTTGAACTTTCTCCAGATAAACATTAAGCATGAATCCTCACAGTGTATGAAAGTTAGGTGTGTGACTTTATTAATCCTGGTTAATAAGGAAACAGTAACATAGAATAGTTGTTTATACAAGGCAACAAGAAAAGACACTGAGCTAGAATGTGGCAATCTGTTTCTGCCAGTTAGGAACACTCCTCTTTTGTAGTAGGATTACTGTTACTTTTCAGTGAAATGATATGTGCCATGTAGAATGATTGTCTACAACAATCCTCCATTACTCTTGCAGAAGTAAAGCCCGTTAACTGAGTTTGTGTCTCAAAGTTTTGAAAAAACACTTCTCAGTTTTGTATCAGCATTTACTATTGATAATATTTCTTCTCCTCAGACAGTGTCTTTTCCTTTTTCATAGCCCTGTGAAACTTGCTGATGGACAAGGGTCTGTGAGTCCTCATAAGGATTTGTTTTTCCCAGTTTCTTTTAGTGAAGATCCATATCATGGCCCTGATTTGCCAGTTTCAGCCATTGCTGGACTGGTAGGAGATGAAGCAGAAACATTCATGGTAATTACTGATTTTTTTCCTTTTTACTATTCCAAGTCATTACACTTTTTATGCAAATAGATGTTAATAAATTAATAATTTTAATGTTTGTTAAACAGGTACAACCCAGTAAACAGATCTGTTGTCTCAACAATATTTTTGAAATCCGTTTTGACAGTAGACTTAGAAGGCATGCTGCTACTGCACAGTGCAGTACAATGTAGAGATTTCTGACACAGGTCCCAGCATAGTAATATATCTGTGCAGTGGAGGTACTAATCTATATCCCAGAAGTAGTATAAGCATGTCAGCATTTAACAACACACAAGCTAATATGACTTGCTGAAACCTTGAATAACTACTCCCATTTTAAACTGATAGTAACCTTCAGGTATCCTTACTTCACTTCAGGATTTGTTTTCTTTTTAACTCTGAAAATGTCTCAAGCTATAGAAACATTGGAGGCTTTATTCCAGATAGCAACTCCTGCTTCTGAAGTACATTCCCATACACTGTCAGTGTTGGACCTGCCCATTTGTCTCACTTGTATTTGATCATTTACTGTTAGCCTCCCTTGAGATGCCTCTTTTGAGAGGCTTCAAAAGTGTTCTCATTTTGTTTGAAATTTACTTTAACCTGGCTACCAACTACAAGCATCTGCCAGTGTGAAAACATTTAACTTGCAAATCTGGGATTCTTTTCTAAGATTAAGACCATTGATTTCAATTTGATGGTTTGTGATATATGAGACAATAAAAATACCATGCATAAGATGATACTGGCATTATACTATGTCTTTTCAGTGGACAAATGTGAGTTCTGTAATATCAGGTTAGTATACCACAGGTTTCTGCCATAAACTTTTCTTACAAAGCAGAATAAAAAATAAAAATAGGGAATGATGCTTTCCTGACCTCATCCTCTTTTCATGGCTTCATGCATTCAGATTCACAGAGGTTTTTTAACTGTGTAACTGCTGATGCCCTTGGTTTCCAGGACAATCAATAATGACAAACAAACATCCTCTACTGATTCTGATTGTACATGAACTGCTTATATTTCAGATCATTTAGAACATGGAAAATGAAGATAATATATGCTCATCAGGGGCATTGCCTTTTTCTTCTGCCTTACTGCCTCTTATATTATGTGCAGATGATGAACTGTAAAACCCATGCAAAAACATAGTTCTTCAGCCTGTGAAGTGAATTATGAGAGGTATTGGGGAAAAAAATAACTGCCATATTAGGTCTGTGAGGCTTAATAGGATTTGTCTGTCCTTGAATGGATGCTATTCCATTCAAGAATGGTAGGTTCTTATGATTGAACTTGCAGAACTATGTCATGAACTTTCAAACAGAAAAGTTTGTGCTTTCAGCTATGCTAGATACCACTATAGGGTCTTTGCATTCCCAACTGCTTTCAGAAAAACCTAGATTTCTCTTTAGGACCTTTAAGGTGATTGTGGTCTCCTTATAGACAGAAATATTCCTGGAGTAAGAGTAGATTGTTCTACTAGTCTTTGACAGAGATTTCCTTTTCTTTTAAATTACATGGTAAATATTTTGATAGTTATTTACTCTCCAAATTCACTAGATGGGTGTATTTTTGTTGTGAATACTGACAAGGTAATGAACATCAGATTATTTAGAAATGAAAAGTTTTTTTGCAGAAATACAAGCTGTTGTTGTTCCCATTGTTTCCTGTGTACTAAACTGTGAGGTGCTACACTCACAGTTTAGCACCAGGAGGCACTGAATCAATTTCTGGCATATTTTCACCTTGCTCCAGACCATGGTAGCTGAGTAATTTTTTTGCAGGACTTGCATTTATTGTGCCTTACAGCACTAATTCTCCCCTCCGCACATGGGGATTGCATATATCTTCCATCTCTAACCTAGTAGAAAAACTAAGCCACCAGTAGATCTTATAGTTACATGCAAATGTCTTGTCAGGTTAAGCACCCCCTTCTAGCACCCCAACATGGAACATACCATTTTGGCAAAGCAATTCCTGCACAAGGTGATCAGATTATACTTGATAGAGAAGGTACTTCTTTGAAATATTGTTTTATCAAGACCCTTATGTTGAAAAGTGTCTAATGCAGCAACTTTGGGAGAGATTGAAATGTCTGAACTTGCTGAGTTCCTCAGATACCCGGATCTCTTCAGACTACAGTTGCTGTAATGGACCAGGCTGTCCAAAATGGAGGTGCCTGTCTTCTTCTTCTTCTCTTCACTGTCTTTATAAATTGACAGGCTGCTGTAGCAGATGTATCCATGGTTACTTTCACTGATGATTTGTATACCATTACAAATGTCCATGAGCAGTTATGTGACTCTGGCCTAAAACCCATGCCTCAACATTTGTAAATACCTTGGAGTTATTTTCATCTTTACTATTGTCAATGCTTTTTCAATTAGTAAGAGAAAACCTGCTTCTCCTGTGGTGGTTAATGATGTGTGTGCAGTTGAATGCAGTGGGAATAGTGTCATGGCCTGATGAAGCTCTCCCTTTCTCTGCAGAATTCAACAGAAGGATTTTTGTTCTTTATCACTAAATCTGAGATCAATGTTCACATTGATGCAAGCACCCAAAGTGGAGAACCATTTATTTAGACTATTATTTAAAGGAGTTTCCTCATCCTGTAGACCGTGGTCCTTAGAGGCTGTAGCCCACTTCTAAGGAATGTGTGAGTGGCAAGTAAGAAAAGTAAACACTTTGCTGGTGCACTTGCTTGCTGCTTTGAAATGTGTTTGGGTCCCATACTGTAGAACAAGCTACTGAGGCTGGGTATGTACCAAAGTAACCACAATGGGGCAGCAGAGTGAAAGGAATTGAAACTTTTACAGCTTTCAATCCTTTTCTTTGTTGTGTTAGATTCATTTAGTTTCGTTTCAATATTTCTTACAGTTGAGACCTGAGTTTTCTGAATATGTTTTACCATGACAAGCCCACTTGACTCCACTTCATCCCCTGTACCATTTTTATTCCATTGTCTTTTTATAAACCTTTTCATGACAAGGATCCATCATGGATTTTTTTATTCCCTGAAGAGGTGCCAATCAAAAGGGAAAGAAGTTCAAAAAAAGACACCATTATTGTTAGTATTCACCACCGTACCAATGCACAGTTAAAGAAGCAACCTGGTTTAGGCTTTACATAATCTCATCCTAGGATTAGCATATTTTATCTAGTTTATGTGTAAAGACAGTCGTGACAGCAGGTACAAAGGAACATTACAGAAGTTGTCTTTACACAGGAAGCTTCTGATTCACAGTAGTTCAGTTACAACCTTCCCGAAGATTTGTGATGTTCAAGCCTCATAAAATCAGTGAAAATGCCTATATTAAATGTTTCTCTGGGTGATGTAAAGCCTCATTTGTTATAGATTTATTATTGTTAGTCCTATTTGATTTATAAAGTAAATATTAATATACTTTATTTCTGTAACATTTCCCCCCTGAGAAATTAAAAATGCTTTGTAAGCATAAATAGAGAGTAAGTTATTTACCTAGAATCATATAGCAAGTCCTTGGCATATTTTACTAATGAAATCTAGATACTTATGAATCTCTGTCCTATGTTTTCATTACAAGTCCATCCATATTTCCTCTTTTTATAGAACCTTTAGTGAGACAGCAGGTGTTTTATAGAATTATAGACTCATCTTTTTTTTCATCCATCATATTATCTAGTGTTCCTCATCACTTGTGTTCCCATGCATGGTTCTTTGAATCTTTTCTTTAAAATGTCCTCCCAAGGTTTTCTTGTGTTTTGTTCCCCTCTCCCCCTCCCCAAAGCCTCAATGTGGTTCTTTCTGTCATGGTATTCCTATGACTCCAGTTACTGTTCTATCTGAACAGGTCACTGTCTTTAATAGTATTTGGTAGAGAAGTTCTGTTCTGCTTTTATGGATGATGGATTTATGAGATTTATTTTAGCCAAATTAAATTCAAGGCACATGGGAAGTCTGTGGCAGGGATATTTCTAGAACTAATTTGCACATGACACAAAGGTTGACAGCTGCTTTACAGAACAATTTCGATTATATGATAAGATAAACTATTCAAACAAAATGTTTCTTAGTACTGCTAAGTATGCAAGATGACATGTGCAGGTTATGTCTACGAAGTGGAAGACTATTCTGAAAAGCAGTTTGAAATGCTTTTGTCAGGGTGAGGTCATAGTGGGTAACTGTTCCAACTGGGGCTTCCAGTGCTATTCTGACATATAAAAAAAAAATTCTAGGGGCTCAATGTGTTGAATTTTATCATTAAAAAATTGGGAGATTATGTGGTTATGGTGGGTCACTATCTTTGTAAGGCTAGGCAAGATACGGAGGGATTTCCAAGCTAGAGGACAAAACTGTAACAGTT
The DNA here is from genome assembly GCA_026212715.1 of Elanus axillaris. Classification (NCBI taxonomy): domain Eukaryota; kingdom Metazoa; phylum Chordata; class Aves; order Accipitriformes; family Accipitridae; genus Elanus; species Elanus axillaris. The sequence goes on along the minus strand of JANZLQ010000100.1, from coordinate 29,093,180 downwards.
GCAAGTGCTGGAGAATAAATCCAGACAAATTAAAATTTAAAAAGACATGATTTTTCAATGAATATATAATTCATCAGTTAAACAAGCTTCTAGGGAGAGAGGTGAGTTCTCCACCGCTATCACCAGATGTAGACTTTTCTGGAAAACATTCTTGTTTCTCAAGTTACTAGCCTCAGTGAAGGGATGACTGAATAAAATAAGGCACATGTGATACAACTGGTCAGACTCTATGAGGTAATAATCTTTTTTTTGCCTTAAAATGTATGTAACTGCTTGTACAATTTGTCAATTGTTGATTGAACTTGTTTATTTTTGTGCTGAAGCCTAGAAAATACATTAAGCCTTCAGTGCATCCTACTGCCCACTGCTGGACTGCCACCTCAGAAATTTATGTGGGCTGTAAAGAAGGATATGTTTTGGCAATTGATGCTGAGACATGCAGTGTTTCTGTTCTTCAACAAAAACCTTTACCGGGTAAGAAAGAGCAATGATGTATGTTTTATTGAAGTAGGGAGGAAAGTGGATAGGTGAAAGGTTTTTTTGCTTTCATCTGTTCTCTTATTGTGTATCTTACAGAAATTGTAAAGCCATATTGTAAAACCATATTTCTTTTATTAGTATGATAAACATTTGAGAATGTCTTTTGAACTTCTGTGTGTATTTCTTTAGCACCCAATAACTGGCTTTCATTTTTCTTTGGCAAAAGAGAGAAAAAGCTCTAAATACATCAAAACTGATAAAATGAACAATATTTCCAGGAGCCCAGATCTTATTAATGAGCCCTACTAGGTTAACATTAAACTGTTAATATACCAGCTATACACAGTTCTTATACTATTAGTTAAGTACCAATAATGTATTTTATTTTGAATTAAATATTTGATTGTCCTCATTTGTATGTTAGATAATTTTAGAACAGATCTTTGAAGACTCATCATGAGTCTTCAAACAACAAAACTGAATTTAATGTAAAGTTACTTAATAGAATTCCTTAAAATCAGCTCTTACATAAACTATTTTCTAATAAAAACAAGGCTGTAAAGACTATCAGTCTTTGCTGCAGAAAGTATGAAGCACAGAGAGTGAACAGAAGATGTCTTTGGCTTCAAACAAAGAAATCTACTTTTAATTTATTCTAGAATGGGAGGACCTGAGATTGATTGCAACTTGCCGAGGTGATTTGTCTGCCCTATATATATTCCCACCTGTCTTTTTTCATGGGGACCTTTGGCAGGCTAGTGACTGACTAAAATTTCCTGGCAACAGCAGCCTATTCCATACCTTCTTTTTTCTGGGAGTCCCAAGGTCTATCCTCTGCTACCTGCCACATGCTACCCTTCTGTGCTCATTCAGAGAGCTCCCAAGAGGGAGGACAGTGAGACACAGCTGGCATAAAGTGTTCTGGCAATGGCAACCTGTACCCTATCGTCTTTGCACGGCTAGGTGTCAGTCCTACTATTGACAGGAAGTTTGCTGGTTCAGTCAGGTCTAAGAGGAGTACTAGAATATGCTTCTCCCTAGTACTTGAACTGGGCAATATCCTGTTGTAGACCAGCATAGAACTGTTTCTCTAATAAACACTGAATCAGTGTTAATAGACAGGCTGGTGATAATCTTGTTTTCTTCTTTTGCCATGTAATACATTATTTTTTAAGCCACAGCAAGTATCCCTGACTTTCCCAAAGTACTGTATCTATGTTCAGTTTTGATAGTTAACACAGAAATGGAAAGCTGCTCTTTTAAAAAACCCCAACAAACAGCATTATTTCTCTGCTTTTGAAATTACTGGAGTGTTAAGTCTACCAAATCAAGAGTTGGAAGTCATCAACAAATAAAAAGATGAGGTGTGACAAGAAATGTTTTTGCCAGTTTGGTAGAAGGCAACAGAATATTTACCACTGGGCTTTTCCTTGGCCTGTATATTCTTCGAGTCCTGTCCTAAAACTCTAACAAAGTTGTCTGTATTGATATTGTAATGAAGCTTCTGCTTAATTTAAAACATACTGCAATCTGTATCTATTTGGCAGAATGCATAAGTGCATGTCCAACTTAGAGCACACACTAAATTCCTGTTATGGTGTTGCAAAGAGAATCATAAGCAGCCACAACATTGCACTTGGGCATTTTTTTTCAGACTGACTGAAATTTCCTTCAGAAGTACATCAAATAAAAAAATCATGGTTAGAAATAACAATGCCAAAATTTAGCACTAGAAGATAGATAAATCTGCATCTGTACCACTCTCCATGCAAAGCATTGCTATCTCCCTTTTACGGCTGTAAGCTGAATCACAGAAAGATTGTGCCTGTTCAGTTGCATAAATGACAGAAATAGTGGGTACTGGGGAAGAATGCACATTTTTTATTCAGTAAACTGAACCTGGCCTTTTATTCAGTATACTGAACCTGGCCTTTTGTTCAGTAGACTGGAATACAACTGACTTTTATTGCAATATTAACATATAAACAAAGTTGACATCATAAATTGTTTTCTTTTGTGCAGAATACATGCGTAAAATATCGGACGTGGTGTCATATGTTCGTAGAGAAGTACAGAAAAAGAAAGGTATTTCCATGTTCAAGTTAAAAGATTTTTAGGCAGAACTAGTGATGTCTAGGACTATGTGAGTACAGCTGGGAGCCTCTGGTTAGAAAAACTCAGCTCATACTGGCCTCTGTAAGACACATTGATGGCAGTCTTTTATATGTTTACATGACAAATGATTAATAGCTTTTGCGCTAATAGATAGCCAAATTAATAGCCTCAGGAGAAACAGTGGCAGTGAAATAATTTCTGTTCATTCTAATTTAAATTGGAATAAGTGATGCTAGAATAGGTTCCCTACTGCTTAGTTTTAGCAACTTTTTTTTAGAACTGCAATCACATGTAATTTACGTGAGTTAGGATTTATGAGTTTGTTTCACACACTTTGTTTTGGGCTCCACAGTACAAAAAAGATTCACATAACAGATAAAGTTCAGCACATGGCCACAAATTTTATTGCAGAGTCCAAGTACATGACATACAAAGATGGGCTAAGAGAACTATGTTTGTTCAGCCTGGAGAAAAGGAAGTGGGGGATTTTACTGTTGCTTCAACTACCTAATGAAAGGTTACAGAAAAGATGGAACCAGACAGGAACCAGACACAGTTTGCATCAACAGAAATTCTGGGTAGATATTAGGAAAAAAAACTTTCACAGTGAAGTTAGTCAGACGTTGGGACAAGTTGCCCAGAGAAGCTATGGAATTTCCATTCTTGGGTATATTCAGACCTCAGCTGGATATGACTCTGGACAACATGATCTAACTTTGAAGTTCATTCTGAGTTTGAAGTTGGCTCTGTGCTGAGCCAACTGAGGTTGGATCAGAGGAATTCTAGGGTCCCTTCCAACCTAAATTACTGTGATTCTGTTATTGACAAAATTTAATGTGGCTATTTAGCAGCCTTTACAAAATCAAATGATGTCTCAAATTTATTTCTAGTTCATCAGACCACAGTAGTACTGTCACTTCAAAATTATGTATACCAACCTTCTCCTTCATTATCACAGCAAAAAGTCCAAAGAACATATAGCCCATGGAGCCTTTTTACTCACAAATAGTACATCATTCCAGATTTGAAGTCAAGACATATTGTTGCAATAAATTAAATTTGATATTTTATGTTGGGTTTGTGATCTCAGGTGGCAAACCAAAGGATCTGCAAAAACCAGTTTTATTTGCCATGGCATTTTGTAACGAGGGACTGTATGCAGCTGGAAGTGTAAGGCATCCTTTATGGTTTTAACTTACTCTTATTGTGCAAAAATCAAAGAACATTCAAATAGAGTATGTTTGCAGAGTTCACTGCAAATACAGGAGTTAGAAAAAAGTGGAGGGCTACAGAACTATAAGGGTCCTCTCTGGTGTTGTATATATTTTCTTTGTTGGGACGAAAATACAGGAGGGAGAAGGGTAGGAAGAGATTCCATTTTTGTAGTCAAAGCAACAAAAGAGAACATTCCTATTTTTAACAAAAGACAAAGAGTATTCTTAGAGGAACAGGAGAGAAGGATGGACAAAATATAGGAAAGGAGAGAAAATGGCCAAGAGGACCGCCAAATTGTTTTGTGCAAAATCTAACTCAATATTTAACCCAAACTGCCAGTGCCATTGTACATTACTGCTTAGGAGCGGGACAAATTCTTACCATGTCTCAAAAAAACCCAGTATGAAATCTTAGGTATTAATTGATAAGAGAGTCTGTTGTTATTAAACATGCACTGTTATGAAGATGTATATTAAAGAACACCTTCATTTTTCAATAGATTTATTACCCAGGGTAAGAGTCCTCTGGATTTAAACACACTAAAGGCAAATGAGACCATTAGTGATGGGATTCAGTTAAACACTGTTACTTTAGAGATTTTCAGTGGTTCTTGCAGTTCAGTTTGCCAGAGTGGTCTAGGAGAAATGAACTAGACTTCATGTGGATTTTTACTTTTCTGCACAGGAGGGCATTTTATTCTTTTATCACATCAAAGATCTGCAGTATGAGATGAAAATCTGTGCTGATATCTTACAACCCATATCCAGCCTCATATTCTCTCCTGATTACACCGTACTTCTGATTGTGACTGACCAGGTAGATCATTTGAGATAATAGTATTATATAATAGGATGTTCCTGGGATTCTATATGTGCATGCTGATACTATTAGTATGAAATGTCTGTAATGTAATCACACAAGTCAACAAATTGTATCAGAGGTGAACTTAGTCTATCTTGTGTTTTTAATGAAAGATTTGAAAGACCTTTAATGAAGCACAGAACAATTGTCTCCTATAGATGGTGGATTATAAAGTACCTAATGCTGAGATTTCCCAACAGAAATACTTGTATGTGTACAGTGGAGTACATGTTCAGAGTCTCCAGTGTGTCCAGGTCACGTGGGAGCTGCTGTGCATTATCTCTAGGCTTGAAGTGTGCCTGCACAGTAAGAAAAGTGTAGCTTGGGTACATCAGAGCTACTGTGGCTATGCAGTAGGGTTGTTCTTTACATGTACCTGAATTTGTCTGGCAACCCACTCCAAGATGCTACTTTGGCCAGTCTGATTTCCAGAAATTTTACACAAAGGTCACAAATCCTTGAATTCCACCTGCTTTTCCAGACCATTAATCATTTAAATTGGTATTTTTAAAGCTCTTAAAATGTTTTTTTGGGGGGGTGG
>JANZLQ010000100.1:29067815-29087745 GCA_026212715.1 Elanus axillaris | reverse complement strand
GGTGGGGGGGGGGAGGGAGTGAGAGAATCAGGAGGTTCTCTGTTCACGACAGCAGTGCAATGGTAACTCTGGTCACACTTTCTCTCTGATTTTATTCTCATTTTGTAAAAATAATAATCCACTAAATATAATCCACTATATATTATTATGTATATGATATAAAAATATAATCCACTAAATTCAGCTGAATTCTACCAGGTGCTCTTAACCTCATTTTAGAGTCAAATATAAAACTTTAAAGGGTGAAGCTCAGAAAGATGTGTATTTTTTGTTGAAGTCTCTGAAAGCTTTTAATGAAAGGTTTCTTAGCCCACTGATGGATTATTTCTCTTTGTCAGGGGACAGTCTATACTTACAAACCTCTCCACAGTGGAGAAGTTGTCAAACTCTTGGATGCATGCAGCAGTTGTTTTCTGGCAGCTGATTTTCTTACTCCAGGGAACAAGTACTGTGTGGTAAGAAATGGTTTTCTTATATATAATAGTGGCACTTTTCAGGTAACCAGTATGTTGCCAAGGCACAAAATCAAAAGCCTTGCAGAGATTGGGTCTGTTTTGGTATTTGTTACAGCTGTGTAACTTCTCTTTAAGGAAGCAAATGGCATTAATTCAGGTATGGCCTATAAAAGGATCAGAACTTGCCCTAGAATGCAGGGTGGATAATTTATAGATTGCTAAAAATGTCATACTGTGTGGTATGTTGGTTTGTGTGACTCACTATTGTTCAGGGACACAGCTGAGCAGAAGGTGGATTCAATTAATAGAATACATGTTGGAACAAGAAATTCCTACTGATCTTTTCAACCTTCAGCACAAATTGGAACAGCCTGAGAGATGCCTCTGTCCTGGGACCAGGGACAAAGGTGGCCTTACTCATGGATCTGTCCATTCTGAGAAATTCCTTGCTTTCCTCCTATGTCTTTGACTCTAGCAAGACATATTCTAGCCAGCAAGTCTGATTCATCTCCAGGCCGTGAATTCTTCAGTTAGCCAGCCTAGGAACCCTGGGGTCTTAATCAGTTAGGTTTGCTGAATCTGTCTGTTTGTCGTTAGCATGGGAATGATAAATTTTACCTGACTCTGAATGAGTAATGTGAGGGTTGATTGAGCTCTAGCCGTACTTTACTGTGGAATTACAAAATTGCCTGGATATAAGAACTCTAGCACCAATATGATATGCATCATTTTTCTTTCATGTGAGAAAACAAGAGCTCTCCTTAAGCCCTTTTCTGTGCAAAGAAAATTATAAGTAGCTATTTCTATTGCTGGCTGAATGGTGGGGGTGCTAATATTGATCAAGCTTACATATTTTGCCCTAGATTGTCTCATTCTGCTTAAAGACCATTCCTGTAGTTGCAGCAATTCACAAAAATTATTAAACCTTTTCCTTAGGCAGGTGTACCTTACAGCAACTGGACTTAAAGGGAAAGCAACATAATTGCAAGCAAAACTAGTAACCTTTGATCTGCTATGCTCAGGCATTAGTTGAATTTATATTCTATAGCAGATCAGTAGTCAGTTCCAGACTATTTGGTTATTTCACCCTCTTTTGACTATGTTTTTCTCTGTTCAACAGTCTGTAACAATTTCAGGTGAAGTACAAGTTTGGCTCCTGGAAGATGGAACTTGCCTCAGCAAGCTAAACATTGATATTGAGGTACACATAACCAGGAGCTTATATAGTAACTGACACTTAAAATTTTCTTTAATATTTTTCAATTCATAGCATAATATCCTACAGATTTGGATCAACCAGTGCTGAGGAGAGCTCAGTAGTGCCTTTGAACAACCCATGAAAGAGATTTTAAAAAGCTTATCTTTCAGAATGTTTCATTGAACTAATCATGTATTTAACTCAGCCATAAAGCATAAAGACGTTTCAGCTTAATGTCCTAGTGATGTGTCTTTAAGCACATATTTGTAAATAACTAGATTTTTATAATATTACTTTATTAAAATTTTTTTTCAGTGAGTGTCAGAACTGAAGGAAAATTTTCAAGTATATAAAAACTAAATGCCTTGACTGATCTGAAAAACAGGTTGTAAGGAGTGAGTTGATAGAAGTATTTCAAACTGTTAATGCTTTGTCCTGATTTAAGATGCATTCAAACTCTGAAGTCTGACATAGTAAGAAAAAAAATCCCTTTCTATAACAGCTGCACACATAACAGTGCACTCACTGTTCTATTTAGGTGGAACTTCTTTCACTTAAAATGCAGATGGTGGGTGTGGGTTTTTTTCTGAGGAGCACAGAATTAGCTTTTGATATGTAGATACAGAGCATAGGTAAAATTAATTTCCTTAATTAATTCCCTAATAAATTTCCTTTTAAAAAAAAGTTTTTTACATAAACCACTGGGCGTGTCTTGTCCAAATGTTAGGGACTTTTAAATAGTAAAAGAAATTGCATAGTAACGTATAGCGTAATATATAAAAAGATATGGAACTGTTAAGTATCTTTTACTTCTCAACCAGGCAACTGCTATGGCTTGCTGTCCCTCCTCCAACAGTGTTGCTGTAGGGACCAAAAGAGGTCAAATCTATTTCCTTGATGTTACCAAAGTTGAAGCTCCACGAGTTGTTCACAGAATTTTTCTTTCCAATTTTCCAGTGCTGTCTTTGCAGTAAGTATGTAGTAACAAGGGCAGTAATATTGTCAATTTTTTGCTTGAGTAATGCTGTTAGTTGAACAAAAAAATTGAAGTTTTTTTTCCTAAAAATAATGAAGGAAAATATTTTACCAGCTTCAATTTTTCCAACATATTACAAATTGCTTGCAAGAGGAGTAACAGCAGGTTTTATATGAGACAAATATAATAAACCTGTATTTTAAGAAGGTTTAACTGAAAATTGAAGATACTGGTGTATAAGATCCTTTCTGACAGATCACTATATGTAGTAGTTTTGCACAATTCCATGTATCTGAATTTAGAGGGTTATTTCTCACTGAATATAAATTTGAGGTTTTGTGAAGTTAAGTTTAAGCCTTTTGGTCATGCCTTCTTATATGGTGGATTTTTATTACTATTGTTAATTATTCATTTGCTTACAGTTCCAGGATTTACCAGTCCTCTTGTAATTAACTCTAGTGATGTAAAAGGCTTTTTTTGTTATTTTGGAGGTTTGGTGGTTTTTTTTCAATTATTGAAAAAATTGAGAGTATTTTACTTATATTTTTTTAAAAATAGAAAGTATTTTGAACTGATAAACTTTAAAATAAATCTACCTGTTATTTGGAGACTCAGATGTGATCTCTTTTCACAGTTACCTAAGATAAAACTTTAAAAATAGATACAGAAAGCAGCTTATTCAAAGTCAAATCAATGCAAAGACATGTCTATTCAAAATAATATCAAAATCTGAGTAGTTTTGTTTTTTTATTTTAAAGTCAACTTCAAAGAAAGATTTAATAAAGTTGTTAACGTGGACTGCTGTGGCGTGTCATTAGCTTTAGATTGACCACCCACTCCATTAGAAATTACACTCATAGCACTGGGCTTTATATGAGACCCTAACCCTGTAAAGCTAGAAGCTGAAATTTCAGTTGCATTTATGTCCTCAATGAAGTCAGCAGAGTTATGGGAGTGGAATTATTTGACCCTTATTGACTGTATTGAACTGTTCTCTACTTGGATTTATATTTTTCCTAGTTATGATCAGAGTGGCCAGTTCCTCATCACTAGAGCTACAGAGGGACATGTCTTTATTCTAGATGCCCGGCCTTCAAAATTATTCCAAGTTCTTGGATATGTAGGTAATATATGTAATAACATTAATTATGTTGTGTTTTCACTATTAGCTGTGTTTTGAGTATACTTGCTGGACTGACTAAGCCACTCTCCTTCATTCTACTTTTGTTTTGGAGGACTAAACATGTCCTTCCCACTTATTTCCCAAACATATTTTGTCCTGGCCAATCTTTTTTTTTTCCTCTGTAATTTTAGTTAGCAAATGCACCAATATTACTTTTCTTCCAGGGCACATATAAGTCACAGGGAAGAAAATGGTTTAGCTGACCAGCTGATCACAACTCCAGCGCAAATGTAATCATGGTGGCGAAGAACCTAAGGCCTTTGTGGCTTGCCATATGAGAATTTAGGCTAAAAAAATGTAGGTCATGATAGCTGCATTCAGTCTCATGTTACAAATGTCCACCCCAGATATATTTAACATGGGGACTGCTGGAATTGTTAGCTTTGCTGATTGATACTGAAGAATAAAAAATGATGGAATTTTAATTCACAAAAAAATTCTTCTGAAATTTGTAAATTTTTTATGCAGTCTCTGACTTCCAATAACAATGTACTTGCAGATCACATCTGTGCATATAGATCTTCATCTAAATTTTAAGTATAAAGGACATTATTTTATCATTTTAATTGGTTTGACAAATACAGAATTACATCTCTGTAGATAATTTTCAGAATTTGCCTGATCATGTTCTCATTGTCTGCCTGGCTTCTTAGAGGAGGGCTTTTCTGTGCTTTATTTGGCAGTTATCAGCAGACAGCCTCAAAATTGCTGCAATTCAAGCTGCATGTAAACTCAGATTTGAATATTTAATAATAATACTCTGTTGCTTAGCATTCTCAGCACCCGATGCCTCAAGCTGAAGTTGTGTGCATGCAGCCTTTTCTGAAACAAGGTTGTGGCTTGTCTGACATTTTAATGCAAGTTCAAAACTGTGTGGTTGAACTGAGATGTATTCTCAACAGGGATCTCCTTTTGTTTCACATGATATCTTAGTAAAAACAATGTCACCATGCTTCAGTAACAATTTGCAATGGTGTTCCCCAACTGCTTCAGTCTTGGCAGATGAAGTGCTGGATCTTTCTGTAGTTTCTGACTTCAGGAATGACTTAGTTGAAGTGGTGGTACTTCTTAAGGTAGCAGAGGTCCAGGGAGCAAGACTGGAAATTTTTTGCCTATCATCAGCACTCAGAACAGGTAAGAATTGAAATATATACTATGTGATGTTTTTCTAAGACAATAACATATTGCCATCCCTTAACACAAAATATTAACAATTTTAATACCTTTCTTCATCTCATCTGTATATTCTCTGAGGACACCATTTCTCATACAGCAGTCTGTAGACTTATAGTCAGCTGAATCATTTCAGCAGAAAGACTGTGATATTCTAAGGGAAAGCCAAGGAAGGAAGGAGAGAAGTAATTCACTTGCAGAATCACAAAGCCACCACTTTGCTACTACTGCTGGTTGTTGTTGTTGTTATTGTCGTTATTTTTATTACTACTGTGTGGGAAATGCACAAAACCAACTACAAAAAGGCCTTGGGATTGGCATCACTCATATGCAGACTAGCATATCAGGTATTCAAAGTGGAATCAATCCCACCAGCCTCTTCAGAGAATATAGTTTGAGGTTTCACTGATATCTTATACCTATCACATTACAGCAAAAGGCAGTGTGTGTTTATTAACATCATTCTATTTTTATATCAGTTTACTCATATTATATGCAGTTGAATTACTAACAAAGCCTTTTTGTGGAGAAAACTTCTGTAAAACTTTTAGTAAGCCTAGTGTCAGATTTTCTAGTTATTTACTTTTAATTTTTAAAAGGTCTTAAAATTTACAAACTTTAAAAAGATTAGTTTTCAATGAAGTTAGTATTTTCTTTAATTATTCACTAATCTTGGACTTCCTTTTGTACCTATTTTTAGACATATAAAATGGGACTTGATTTTCAAAGTTGCTGAAGATCTATAGTTATTGCATCAGTCTTAATTTCAGGTGTCTCTTTAAAGCTTAAATTAAGGAACCAAAAAGAATAAAATGCCCTTTTGAAAATGTGAACTTAGGTGTTTTAATCAATAGTGCCCTAGCTGTGTGTACTTCATGGCAGAGACGTCTAAGCAAGTTCTAGATAAAGGCAATGATGACATGAACCTCTGTGCAAACTAATTAGGACTGCTTATGTAATACCCAAGAAGCAGGGTAAAATAGTGTATACAAATTGTTGCATCATTGTGATTAAACTGTTTCTAGTACTTCTTCAGAGCTAGTAGAGCTATCTCTGCTTCACTGCAGTGTGCTACATCAGCACAACCCACAGAGTTAGCGTTAAAGCTAAGTGTCTTAATACCCAGTCTCCTCCCTGAAAACTCACATCATGCTCATTCCTTGCTGAGACTGATTTTCATAATAACTTGATAGGTGAAGCACCTGTATTAGTGGTAGTGATGCCTCTTCCTCCCTGTTTCTTTTTTCAATCTTTTAGATAATGCTAAGTATGTTAATGCACAAGGAATGCTTAATGCTAGTGCCATTAGAAAGGAGCAGTATGATCTGGATTACCCTTTGAGCTCAGCAGTCAGATTGAAGGATAACACTGTGTATGGCTACTGTACCTGTGCACCTTTCATCTGTAAATACCATCTCTCTGAAGAGGTAATTCTCTGAAGCTGCTTTGTTTTGGGTGGTGGTTAAATACCAGCGAACAAAGGCTGTAGGTGAAGTGGATATAGCAGGATATTATCTTAAAAGAAATCTTCTCCGCACTAAAAATATCTACTCCATCCATAATCATCAACTTTCAGCATCCTACCACCTGCTCAGAAACATGGCAAAGACACTCCTTGTTCTATTACAGAGAAAGCCAAATATTGGTTCTTTTAACTCATACAGCTTGCAGGGACTTCACATGCAGCTTCTGTATTGCAGCTGTGCTTTTGTGCAATCTGCTGAGTAACCTGATTATCCAGCTATTGAAGGAACTGAGCCAATCTGAGCCCATGACTCTAAGACACAACTGCAAACCCAGCCCAGCCGTGCCTTGCAATGAGGTAGTGGGGACTTCAAGAAGGCATTGTCATTGCCTGCTGATGAACTCTTTGCAGCTCATAGGTCTCCCTCAGTTTAAGAGTCAGGTCAAGTAAGAAGGTGAATTCCAAAGGCGAGCATTACTCCTCCCGTACTTTCTGACCAAAGAAACTCCAGGCCCAAACATACTGAATACAGGCCCTTTTGAGGAGATGAGAAGCAAATCAGCAGCATAGCAATGGTACTGCTTCCTGAGCTTCGTAATCCAACACCATTTAAAATTGCAACATGTGATAACCCACAAAACTCTCATTAGTCTTCTCAAAATGGCATAGATATTTCCATCATCTGAACTGCTGCTAACATTTTGTTTGTTTGGCAGAATATGTTGGAAGATCCATCAGTATTTTTATCAGAAAAGAGGACTCCTAGCAATCAGTTTGGATCAGGTTTCCTCTGTTTATCACCCAACAGCCGGTGGCTGGCGTCAGCAGCAAAGGATGGAGTTTTGTTCATCTATCATACTTTTACTATGGTAGGTAGACATCCAGACACAGGCTTTGTTTGGTTTACATGAGAAAGAGGTGTGAAAGCTACGTTCTTTCACTGTAAGCTTTTCTTCACTTCAATATAAGGTGTTCCAGAATAATTTATGCTGAACATGAACTGACATACCTTTATACAGTGCAATTGTTTTTATAATGAATCTTTATACGATCATACAAACTAACTTTCTTCTCCAGTAAATATTAGAATAGATAATTTTACTTCTTTATCTCCTGAAAAACCAATATACTAAAAAACTTGCCCCATCTGTAGTCAAAAATTTTAAACTCATAAATCCTAGTCTTTTATGTACTTTGTATTGATATTGTGAGTTTACTTTTATCTAAAAATAAAGCAGCATAATTTACAGACATATTCCATTAGAAAAAAAGTATCTGCTGATACTGCTTCTATGACTTTTCTAGGATATACTTGCTCAAAAGCGTTCTCACTCATATCAAGGAGGGGGGATCAGATCCATGGTGTTTTCACTGGACGGCAAATTCATCCTTGTTAATGGTGAAAATGATGGTGCCCTGGTGTGTCTGAAATGGAAGTATGTATAAAGTGGCAGACCAATAATGATGGTGTAAAATCTTGTATCCTGACAGACTAATTTTTGTATCTACTTGTGATTCTAGACTTCCTTTTTATTAGTCTCAAAGTAAGGGGAAGAACTGAATAAAAATAAAATCAGTCCTCTCATCTTCAGAGGCGGTCTCCCTAGCTCATGAAAAGTCTCGTACTTCGGGTACAGTTGCAACACAAGATATAGGAATGTCTTCTGATAAGTATTACCCATAGTGAACTTCTTATCACTCTCAAATATACCATCTGGAAAGGGCTCTGTGGGGATGTAATCTCATGAGATACTATTTTAATTTAGCGATTAGGAGACATCACAGCTTTAATGGGAATTCAACTGTGGCTATGGAGAGCTATTAGCAGACATTAGGAGTAAGAGATGCTTGAAACTACAGCTTTTTTGTGGTGTAACAAATATTCAGGCAGATGTATAGACTCTGCCACAGCAGTATTTCTAATCTGGGTAATCCATCTTTCAGAATTTCTAATTCTCTGGAAACTTCACTTAATTATGCAATTCTAGAACTCAAACTATTGAATTGTATGTAAAAATATTAAATAGGCATTTTAAAACAACTTAATAATTGTGTTACAAAGAATATTTAATACTTCATCTTTTTCCATAATACACAAAAAATACATCGGTTGTCTTTTTGTTTATTAGGAAGATAAAGAAAACTGAAGTTAAGGAAGCTGCTTTTCACTGGCAGTCTCTTCTTGATATACTGAACGAGTCTACTTCGAGTGAAAATATTGTTTTAAAATCTATGGCAGAATGGCAGTTTGACCCAGAACCAACATCAGAATCACTTCCAGAAGAGAAATTTAAGGTGTTTTCCGTTTTTTCATGGGGAAAAAAAGTTTGATCATTATCCTAGAATTACACACGATAAAAACTGTCCTCAAAAAAACCTCTGATCCTTTTGTAAAAGTAGAATACCCCTGGCAATAGGCTAAATATGCTTAATTATTAATTTGTGGAATAGTATTATCAAGGAAATGGAATAGTTATTGGAAGATGACATTCACATCTTCAGTTTCTCTTGGTTTCTTCAGTCACAGAAAGCTCTGTGAAAGTCAGTTTCTCCTCACGTGAAATTATGTGTCATTCCCAGTGTGATGTTACTGCTATACCTTGTGTGTTACTAGTTGCATATTTTTTCTGTTGGAATCAAGGAAAGAAGTGATTACAGAGATTAGTACCATCAGCCCATTTGAGTCAAAAGGCTTTGCATAATAGCAAGGATTTGCAGATTCAAATCTGGGAACTGGTTAGGGAATAAAAATGTAACACTCTGGAAATTGGTGGTGATGGTGTTGCTTCTAATGTAAGTCCAGTTTTTATTTAATTTCTGTCTCTCTCTCATTCTCTCTAAGTACCTGAGATGGATGTTTATGTCCTTAATTTCAGGAGGCACCACTTAAATCTTCCAGTGCAGAGGTGACAGAAGATGGAAACGTCACCAGTTTGTATTCAGCCAGTACCAATGACATGACATGGATAGGTCAGAAAATAAAGAAGGTACTTTCACAGAACAAGTATTAATCAAAGCCAGAGTTTTCAAGAGTCAGTAGTGATTTGAGGGTTCAAATTATATGCTTTAAAGGAATCTAGTTTCTAAAGCTTTTCTGAAATTTGGATCTCTCTTTAAGGCATTGCATTCTAGACTTTTGAAAATACTAGGTCAAGGTTACAAACACATTAGAGAAGGTACCTAGCACAATAGGAGCTCTAGACCAACAGACCTCTTCTACACAAGGAGTAAACTAAAAATAATTGCCAGATAAATTGGCTTCCTTTAGAAACTTTTAAAGACTTTTTTCTTCTAAATGTCAAAAAGTTGCATGGAAGATTATTACCAGAAGCCAAGCAAGTGCTCTCTTCTTCCCAAGGCCAGAGTAACAAATTCTACAGCACTGATAAATCAATACTCAACATTATGACATTAATTACAAAACCCCTGGGGTTTATTTCAGATTAGGTTTGAGGTGAGTATCTTATGTAACCAAAGTTTTTTATAAGTAAAAGTACATCAAAGATCTAACTGTCTACAGAAAGGGGATTTAGCGCTTTGTGAGCCTGGAAACTTCTATGTTAATGTTGGTATAGATTTTCCCCTCCCTGCAGAAATATGAATTTATGGATGCTAGGAAGTTCTTTTTTATTTGACCCAGAGCTGTGTATTTTGTCCAGCTTTTGAGGTTCAGTGATAGGACAAAGCAAAATAACAATGCTTTCTTTGTCATCTCAGGAGTGACTTTCCAAATGATGATGCAGTTTCACAAGTGGATCAAGTCAGTCTAAGACATACTGCCACTAAAAGTGGCATGTTCTCCATCTCTCTCCCAGACATGTATTCCTGTTTCTGCTTTGCTGCTGGCACTCATGCTTTGGTATCTCTACTGGGATTTTTTTTGCAAATCCATGTGACTCTGCATACACACGAATACCATGTGACTATTGGTATCAGCTAGGGACAGGTGATGAGAAGCAAAGGTTGAAGGGCAGCGATGTGGTCCTAAGTTCTTTTAAGCTGCTCATTAATGTCCTGAGACTTGCATCTGACTTTTAGGGGATAGAGTCCACCAATGTCAGAATGATACACCCCTTCCTTCCAATCAATAGCCATCATCCTACTTAAAGTTGAAAATTATTTTAGAAAGCAAATTCCAGAGGTACATTCCAAAATTTTCCCTAAGACATGAATTGGCAAGGCTGTAGGGGCAAAGAAAATTTCACAGCTTCCAGAGTGATTGACAGATGTTAGTTTACTTTAAATATCCCACTGGAAATGCTTAGTGACAATGAAAAATCTAAGGATATAAACCAACAAATTTTGGCAGTAGGCTTTATGCCTTTCAATGTGTCTATAATCATTGCACTTGTAATTACTTCTTTCTTTAATATTTTCTTTCTTTTAAGCTCTGTTGCTGTACAACCAGTTTACGTGACCTGGTTGTACAGTATTTTTGTCTTGAGCAATTCTAAGATTCATCCTATTGAATTAGGATTATGTCTGTTTCAGTTATTAATCCCTTTGGAATTTTGTTTGCTGTGCAGATAATGTTCCTTTAGATTATTTCAATCTTTTTTTCTCTTCTTGTCTATTTTTATCTTTCAACAATATATTTGTTGTATATCAGGTCATTAGCGAAGAGACTCAGATGTTTGCTAACCAGAAGAAAGAGCTGCAAATGGGAATTAAAAAGCTGCGTAAAACTGTGAGTTTCTTACAAGGATAATGGCTCAGCTTACCAGTTTTGTTTACAAGTACACTTCCTTTATGGCTATCAGCTCTAGTGCTCAGTTACATTTTTGTCATAAAATCTGAGCAGACAGGTAATAAAGAGACGTGCTTCTTCAGGGACTATATGCTGAACCTGCCAGGAACTACTGACTGGTTCTCAGTTTCCTTTCCTCCAAATAAATATTTTGTACCACCCTTATACCTTCAGAAATCTATCCCCTCAGCTAGTTTCTGGCTGTCTAACAACCTTCCATTATAGAAACTACTGTCCTCTCCTCTTCCTTCTGTTTCCTTCCATAAAAACCACTAACTGCAAGAGGATAAGGCAGAGGGTCAATGAGAGTAGTCTGCCCAGGACCATGTCCAGACAGATTTTGATTATTTCCAAGGATGGAGGCTCCACAACCTCTCCGGGCAACCTGTTCCAGTACTCAGTCACCCTTGCAGTAAAAAAGTGTTTCCTGATGTTTTGGCAGAACCTCTTGTGTTTCAGTTTGTGCCCATTGCCTCTGGTCCTGTCACTGAGCACCACTTAAAGGAGCCTGGCTCTGCCCTTTTAGCACCCTCCCTTCAGGTATTTATATGCACTGACAAAATTTCCCCCAAGCCATTTCTTTTTAAGGCTGAACAGTCCCAGTTCTCTCTGCCTTTCCTCATATGAAAGATGCTCCAGTCCCATAATCAACTTCATTGGACTCTCTCTGCAGTATGTCCATGTCTCTCACCTCCTTCAACCTGCCAGCAGCACTCTCAATACAGCCCAGGAGACTGTTAGCCTTTCTTGCCACAAAGGCATGTTGCTTGCTCATGTTCAACTTGGTGTCCACCAGAAGCCCCAGCTACTTTTCCGTGAAGTTATTTAACAAATGCTCAGCACCCAGCACGTCCTGGTGCATGGGGCTGTTCCTATCCAGGTGCAGGATTTTGCACTTCCCTTTGTTGAACTGTATGAGATAGATAACAACTTATTGAAGTGGTAACAACTTAATAAAGTTCTCAGAACCAGAGAATAAAGAATTGTGTACTACAGGTTCTTAGAAAGTATACACAACTTCACATATAACATCCAAATAAACTTTAAGAGAAAGTTGAAATATATTCACATAGTACTCTCTGTCACTAGCTACAGGCAGCACATTCTACCAATTACCACGAAGTGGTTAAAAGCGGAGGCAATTAAAATATTTTTCTCTGATATCAAGTTCTGTAGCATGTCCTCTATTCACATTCAAATTACTTTTTATTCCTTATACTTGTTTAAAAAAAAAAACAGATTCAGAAGATGATGCTTGAAAATGAACAGGTGCCAGACATTGAGAAACTGGAGCAGCAGGAGTTCAACCTGGATATTGAGGAACAGGAAAGAGCACAAGCAAAGGCCGAACAAGAAGTGGCCAGGGTATGATAGAATGGGGAGAGAACATTTAAAAACTAGCAGTGAAAAGGAGAAAGAATGTTTGAAGAACAGAGGATGATCTCAAAGTTGCTTGGCTCACTGCTGAGAAGCAGGAGAAATTAGAAGTATTTAAAGTCACTTTTTGAAGCAGGTGAAGTTGCTGATGCAGACGTCAATTGGAATATCATCTATGCCAGAAACTATAAATCTGACACTGTGGCCTTGGGCATGTTGCTTACATCCTAGAATGCTTTTCTTCACATATAGAACAATGCCTTTTGGTAGTATGCAATATAGGTTTTGGAGAAGATAGCTGTGGTAGTCTAAGATGAGGAAATACTGGTAATTCATTTCATCTGTTAGGTTTCTTTCAATAACTCAATATGAATTGCCCATATCTTGTTATTTTTCACCACTTCTTGTTATTTTCTTTTCTGTATTTTGAAGGTGAGGAAGGAGATTGAGATGGAGAATTTAGCCAACTGCTATTTGCAGGATGTCATCAAACATGAGTGCTGGGATGCTATGTGTGTAAAAGGACGTGCAGTTAAGGTAACCTCTGCTTTCCAATTCATTTTGTGCAGTAGTTTATTGGTTCCTTAAGGTACAGAGACAAAATAAATAGAAGTATAACACATTTATGATTTGCTTCTTCCCAGGGCTCATGCAAATCTTTCATTCCATTCATTTTCTCTGAGCCTGGCTGATTTTACTTTCTTAGGTTGATAAGAGTGCTGATAAGCAAATAAGCAGCTCTTCAATTCCTTGATCTCAGAGAATATCTTTATGCACTCTTGCTAAAAGGAGAAGTAAATATTAAATTTCTGTGTGCAGTTAGTGAACATAAAGGCAAACATAAAGGCAAAATTTAACCCTGGTTTTGCCTATTTTAAACAGAACATAAAGGAAAAATTTAACCCTGGTTTTGCCTATTTTAAACAGAGGGAGTTTAGTCAAACTGATGATACTGGATTGTCTCAAGGGTGGTGAAAGACCAAGTCATTTTACAAAAGATCTAGTTCTGGTTGAATTCTGTGGATATTTCCACAGATGCCATATCCATAGATTATTTAAAAAAAAAAAAAAAAGCAAATTTAAACCAACCTTTTCCACTACCAAAAGGCAAGTGTTTTTTGTCTTACCCCAGTATTTTTACTATATGTCTATATTAATTGATCCTCAATTTTATTCCTGATTTTAAGAAGTCTTGACAACTGTTTAGCATTCAGGTAATGAACAAATTAATTGATAGATGTGTTCTGAAGAACTTCTTACTTTGTGTTGTTGTTTGTTTTGATTTTGTTGGTTTTTTAAATTTGAACAGTGCTTCCATATGGCTTGTGAAGTGAAGAATTATCCACTGAAGGGACGTAGTGAAGAAGAGCTGGAAACTTTGGAAAAAGTCCTGCAGTTAAGGAAGATTGAGACAGCTGATCTTAAGGTACAATCTCTTTGAAGTACTGCATAAAGGCATTTCAGATCAGGATGTTCTGAGTTGGCATCTTAACCATTTTTACAGAGTTATTATTTCTAAACTCCATTTTCTTGCTGTAGAAATTGTCCAAAATTTTTAAAAAATATAAATAAAGATGAAATGTTGTAGTTTTACTCAGAACAAATGTGTTGGTATTAAATAATCACAGAATAGGTGAGGTTAGAAGAGCTCTTTGGAAGTCATCTAGTCTAACCCTCCTAGAGCAATTTACTCGGGGACATGTCCAGTCAGGTCTGGAATATCTCCAACGATGGAAGATTCTATAAATTCTATGGGCTACCTCTTCCCATGTTTGACAACCCTCACAGGAGAAGTTTTATTTTGTTTTTAAAGTGGATGTCCTGCATTTCTATGTATACCTGTTTCCTCTCAATCTGTCACTGAGCACCACTGAGAAGAGTCTGGCTCTGTGTTCCTTACTCCCCACCATCAGGTTTTTATATGCATTACTAAGATCCCTCCACTCCAAGCCTTCTTCTTCTTGAGGCTAAACAATTCTAGCTCTCTCAGACTGTCTTTACATGTGAGATGCTTCAATCAAACCCTTAATTGTATCAGTGGCCTATCACTGGTCTTGCTCCAGTATGCCCATGTCTTTCTTGTACTGGGGAACCTACATATATACCCAGTATTCCAGATACGATAATTTCAACCTGTATTGTTTTGATCACTGAGCTTAATTGCAGAATATAACCTCTAGAATTTTTACATACACGTGCCACTCGATTGTGTACACAATTAACAGTCATCATGTTTGTAATATACAGGTTCAGAAGAAAAATCTTGAGACTGTGTCTGAGACTGCATTATCTAAGGAAGAAGGAGAGAAGGCAGAACAAGCGATGGCTGACGATAGTGCATCTGACTGCCTGATTGGAAGTCTGAGCTCTCAATATGGTGGAGACACATCTATCCTATACCACCAATGGGACTTGCACACCAGGGAGCAGAAGGTCAATCAGATAGTGTTACTGAAGGTGATGACTTCTTAAATTTGTATTACTGCAGTCACACTGTCATATCTGTTGGTTCTCACTGCAGTCATAGCCACTGTTAGATTTTGGGTGTACTGACACTATATAACGGAGATTTGCACAGGTCTCTGAGTTACTGAGATGAAAGCTGATAAATGCATGTAGTGTGGTAGAGCACCATGTGGACTTTGCCAGCTCAGGTCTGGAAGAAAAACATTTTTATGAAATTGGTTACCCAATTTAAAGGTATCTGTATTTGCCCACTGGTGCTTCAGTTTAAGAGTTTGTGTAGCCAAAGCTAGCTTGCATACCTCAGCATGCCCTGTGAAAACATGACCTCTTTCCCTATTATTTGCTGCTGAATGAAGGATCAGCTGGATCCTCACACCATTTCCTTTCTCTCCAGTCTTACCATCCCTTCATTTGGAGTCTTAAATGCTTCTATTATTATTCATTACTATCAGACTCTGACTTCTGTTACCCTGGCCAGTTTATTAAGTAGTAAACATGCTACAGAATAGGCTTCTTATGAATATGATCTACAAGGGTAGAAGTGGTTAAACAACTATAAAGCATTGCCTCCTCAGAGCTCTTTAAGACTGTATATGGTAGCAAACCTCAATAATTACGCATTGTAATACATAAAATCTGGTAGATACACTAGTGTTTAAAGTAGACAGGGAAGAAACAAAAGGAGCACTTTTAGATGTAAGCTTGGATGTAACAAGATCTTTCTACTGTATGGCTTTAAAGATGCTTATTGTATATCTAAGTGTAGATATATCTTCAGTGTTCTTGGCCAACACAGCAAGCTTGCTGAGAGCTAGATGGCTGACTAGACATTGAGCACAGCCTTTTTTCTCCAGGCAACATTGTACCTCATCTGCCATCCTACCTTATTACATTCTAACTTATATATATTATGTTTGAAATTAATGAAATAATCATGGACACAAATATTTATTTTAATACAGATTGCAAACAGCTACGCATCTCAAAATGTGAAGTTTAATGATAGAACTGAAATCTTTTTCATGTTTCATTTTAGTAAATCGACACAGGAGGAGAGACACATGGTTTTCTCAATATTCTACCTTTCTTTGTTGAGATCAATTATTTAGGCTAAAGAAAAAAATCATCCACTAAGAATATATGGTTTTTAAAATCAATATAAGATCTCAGGTGTTTTTAAAAAATTAGTTACCAATGTCTATTTATTTAATGGGCACATTTTACTTATGTATGTCAGACAGAAAATCACATGAAAAGCATATTGAAACTGCAGGTTGCATCACTTAAAAATCAGGAGAGTATGTCCTTAACTCTGCCTCTCTGCACCTGTGATTTACAATCTCTAGGTTTACAGGTCATGTGTTTTTTCTTTGGAGCACCTTCTTCTTTCAGCTGAAGAGTGCAAAAACCAGCAAATATAAGGCAGCCTAATTTTTAATCTAGTTTTGGCAGCATTATGTTTCTTCCAGAATCTTTGTCAAATGGCAAATATGTAGAAGAAAAAAAATTAAAGTTTTGAGGGAAAAAAAAAAGAAAAAACTGATAATTTGCCCGCCTCCATTTAACAAATCTTGAATTCTGCCCTTATGATTTTCACAAAAGTTTACCAGTTTATCTCCCTGTCACACACAGAAATACAGACATTTATGATTCTGATGGCTTGAGGAGTGTTATATAATCATGGATGGATGTGACCTGTGCAGTATTGCAGTTTTCTTTTTTGGTATTTCAGGACATCATTTACAAAGTGAAAACTGCTTTTAATAAGGAATTTGACATAGTTG
Source organism: Elanus axillaris (assembly GCA_026212715.1). NCBI lineage: Eukaryota > Metazoa > Chordata > Aves > Accipitriformes > Accipitridae > Elanus > Elanus axillaris. Next base: position 29,070,921 of record JANZLQ010000100.1, on the reverse strand, counting down.
CACGACAAAAGGAGCAGGAGATAGAACGAGTGAAAGAAAGAAACCTGAGGATCCGAGAAATCTTGGCACAACTTGATCTCCAGGTGGAAATCTGGGAGCCAGCTCTTACAGATGATGAGATACCAGAGCAAGCACTCACTGTTCAGGATTCAGAGGTGTCTGAAAAAGAAATCTTTCTTTTTCACCCACTTAAATACAGTTCTCTAATTCTTCTCATTTTCAGACATTGTGTCAGTACTGAAAAGTCTTAAAACAGATGTGTCTGTGTACTTAAAATCATCTTTTTGACTCTTCTGCTTCCCTTCCCCTTTTAGGGAGAAAGCTCTTAATAAGTCAATCTGAAATGAATAAAATGTATACAATCTTAATTTATTGCTGTTAAAAGTTTTTAATTGAAATTAAATTTAATTGAAATTTTTAATAGAAATTCCCCCTATTCCTGACTATAAGATTCAAATCAGGCTTGCAGGGATTACTTTCATAGATAAGGGTTTCCCTGTTTTCTCTGAACACCATTTTGAAACTAAGTAGTTTCAAACTAAGTATCTAGGTACTAAAGCATACTTAGTATTGTACTTCTACATTCAATTGATAATTTATAAAGAAACACCATATTTCTTATACAATATATTCCACTGATCTCATCTGCTCTTTTGGTCAGTCTTTCCCCACTTTTCTCTGCTCTCCAACCAGTCCGTGTTATTCCACTGTCAGAAAATGTATGCACAAAACACAATATCAACAAAAATGATGGTAGTTTGTATTTTAGCATTTTTAAGTATAGCTTTTGGAGCTGTTCAAAAGAACAGTTTTCTTCTTGAGGAATATTATCATAGAGCAGTGAAACAAAAAGCATTAACAATTAGTATTACACCATCTTTCCAAATGTCCTTAGTCCACATGTGATCATATTTGGAGAGAAGAACCCTGATATAAACCTCATTTTCTTTCTTCAGATTAAAGTTGAAAAATACTTGACTCAACAACAGAGAGAGGAAGCAGAAATGCTGGCTAAGCTTGAAATGGAAAGACACCTTGCTGCTATGGTACTTAAAGTACTGTCCTTTTTACTGAATAGGCCTTTGTCTCTGGTTAGTCTTATTTAATTAATGCTGCACTGGAATAGTCCAGTAATGTAGTATGGGAGAATAAATTTAAAGTGGTAGTTAATGATGATGTGTGCGTCTTCCTTCTTATGATTGTTTACAATCAGAACTACATAGACCAGCTGGGGAAAAAAAAGATGTAGAGTTAGGCTCACAATTTTGAAAAATGTGCCTACTGGCAATTAAAAATACCATATCAGGTGACTGGGGACTAGATACATTTCTAAATGCATGCTGCTGCTCAATCAAGAGCTTTGTGTTTGATATGTGTGTGTTGACTGAGAGACCTCTATTCTTCAGGGATCAGACTAGAAGATCATAATGCTTTCCTCTGGCTTTAAAACGCATCTGTAAGATGGTTCTGGGCTCCAAAAGAGATGCACAATGAAACAGTGACACTACAACTTCCTTTGTCCTAGCCTGCTGACTGGCCAGGAGTAATCTATGCCTATGTATTCTTTCTAAAACTGACAAAATGGCAGTTTTAGTAAGTTAATTGGTATATGAACATCTGTCCATCAGAAAAAATTCTGAGGCTTTTAGCATATTTCACACACATCACCAAAGAGCATTAATCTACTAGTGGCACACAGTATAATCACATGGGTGATCTAGACGTGAACTACTCTATTATCGCTCCCCAAACTTCCAATTACTACATTTCCTTTTGTACCCTAAAATATTTTTTGTCATCATTCCAGGACAATGAAAGACTGCGTGCTCTTAATGACATGATGGGTGGAGTGCTAGAAGTCAAAAAGGAAGACATCCTGAAAATGGTGAGCTGTGTTTCTGCCATATCATATAGGTAGATTCTGGGCTTTTAAGGAAATGTGAAATTCAATTAGCAAATATTTCCAACCTAAGTGATAGAAGAAAGTTGGAGAATTGTAGAATTGCATTATGCCTAGATAGACTCCATAAGAGACTATACACTGGACTCAAAAGAAACCACAAGATTCTAGTGCCTGCATTTGATTTACCCATTAACACATGTTCCTATCACAGTGGAATACTATAGGAATATAATCTAGTATTACCATTACAACTGTATTACCATTAAAACAACTGTATTGCTGGGAGAAGTGTCTGTTATCAATGGCTGTGATCTTACAGAATAAGACTGTGTTCCATTTAACTCAGCAAATATAGATAGTACAGTAGTAGACAAAGGAAAGAATGTGAAGGAGTGTAACAGAAGAAGGAGGGCAGACCCAAGCGATGTCCCTGGAATTGATCTGTTTTGGAAAACTAGGACTCGACTTAGAAGTATACATTAGCATGGAGTTTGATTTGGGGTTCTGAAACAGAAAATGTGGTGTATCTTGTACCGACAGTAGTGTGTTTGAGTACAAAATACTTGTATTTTTACAAAATCCAGTAGTGAATTCCTTTGAGCAAGTGAGAAAGAATAGCACTATATATGTATACTAAAACTACCGGTGCAAGTAACAGACCAAAGAAACATTATATATATGTTATTTAGACTTAAGGCTTGTACCTTACTTACCACTAAGAAATACCTTTCATTAAATTTGATGTGTGCTATAGTTTGTTAGTGTGCTTATGGAGATTTTATACTGCTTTTGAAGCATATTTGTCTTTAATAATTCCAGGATATTCCTCCACCTCCTTTTATATCGAAGCCTGAGCATGTTTGGAGTGATGAAGAAAAGAAAATATTTAGAGAACATGAGAAAAAAGTCAAGCAGCTGAATGAAGAAAAAGAAAATTATAGAAGGGTAAATTAAAATGAGAAAAGGAGTGGTTTTGTTCACAGTGCTCATGACCAAAGCTTCTGATCTTTCTCAGGAGCTGCTTCTAAAAATGAATACTAATACATAGAATAAACAAAGAACAAATTAAGAACAAAGATCATGTGGCATATTAAATAATCATAGAATCATAGAATCATTTAGGTTAGAAAAGACCTTCAAGATCATCGAGTCCAACCATCATCCATGCCCACTAGACCATGTCTTGGAGTGCCTTGTCTATGC
>JANZLQ010000100.1:29046708-29067715 GCA_026212715.1 Elanus axillaris | reverse complement strand
TCATATTCAGCTGGCTGTCAACCAGCACCCCCAGGTCTTTTTCTGCCAGGCAGCTTTCCAGCCACTCTTCCCCAAGCTTGTAGCGCTGCATGGGGTTGCTGTGACTGAAGTACAGCATCTGGCACTTGGCCTTGTTGAAGTTCATACAACTGGCCTCAGCCCATTGATCCAGCCTGTCCAGATCTCTCTGTTGAGCCTTCCTACCCTCAAGCAGATCAACCCTGCCTCCCAACTTGGTGTGGTCTGCAAACTTGCTGAGAGTGCAGTGAATCCCCTCGTCCAGATCATTGATAAAGATATTAAACAGAACTGGCCCCAACACACAGCCCTGGGGAACACCACTTGTGACCCAACGCTAACTGGATTTAACTCCATTCACCACAACCCTCTGGGCTCGTACATCCAGCCAATTTTTCACCTAGCGAAGAGTACTGTCTAAGTCCTAGCTTAGACAGTAAAATGAGGCAATCTCTACTTACACCAATTAATATGTGCCAAAACTTGTGATAGCTGACAAAAGGTAACTTCCCTTCACAAATGTACCAGTATTCCTAAAATGTTTTTTTCAGGTTCCATTCCCAGAGTTGCTGATGTCATACAAAAATAATACAATTATATTTATCCTTCATGGTGGTATTTAGACAACATAAGTTGGTAGCCTGGCAGCACTCTCCTTCCAAACAAGTAATTTCTGGGACCTTTTGGCTGAAGGATACTGCTCCATACTGTGCATTCTCCAGCATCTGATACACTAAATCAGAGCTTCTTTGTTCCTCCAGATGTAATATTGCTGTTCTTGTCTTTCCCTTCCCCAGGCACTGGAAAATGAATTGAAGAAACTTGAAGCTTCCATCCAGGAAACAACACAAAATTTTGATGAGTCTGTTTGCAAACTCTCTGAAAGGAAAGTGAAAATAGAGATGGTCATCTATCAGGTATCACAGAGAACATGAATTTTTTATCTCTGCCTCTGCACAGCAGGAACATTGACATTTTTTTATTACAATCATTTCACAGGAAGAACTCAAAATGGTCAATCTCATTTATGCTTTACTGTTGGATGAAGAGCTGGACACTAGAGAAGCTGGACTTCACAATTTCCTTATGAAAAAGGAGAAAGAAAAAGTAAGTTATCATTTGGAATGCTGTTCTTAGGAAGAGTATAATATTTACAATACAGTTTCTTGTGAAGACTGCTCTTTCCAAATCAAAAATTTACCATAAATGATTTTCTGACAATTTACAGGTTCACTGATTTTTTTGGGAGTTCTTTGGTAAAACTCCATTGTTGTGGTTCAACCCCAGCCAGCAACTAAGCACCACGCAGCAGCTTTCTCACTCCCCCCCACCGAGTGGGATGGGGGAGAAAATCGGGAACAGAAGTAAAACTCATGGGTTGAGATAAAAATGGTTTAATAGAACAGAAAAGAGGAAACTAATAATGATAATGATAACACTAGTAAAATGACAACAGTAATAATAAAAGGATTGGAATGTATAAATGATGCACAATGCAATTGCTCACCACCTGCCAATTGACACCCAGTTAGTCCCCGAGTGGTGATCCCCCACCCCCACTCCCCCCAGTTATTTCCTAGATATGACATCCCATGGTATGGAATACCCTGTTGGCCAGTTTGGGTCAGCTGTCCTGGCTGTGTCCCGTGCCAACTTCTTGTGCCCCTCCAGTTTTCTCACTGGCTGGGCATGAGAAGCTGAAAAATCCTTGACTTTAGACTAAACATTACTTAGCAACAACTGAAAACATCAGTGTTACCAACATTCTTCTCCTACTGAACTCAAAACATAGCACTGTACCAGCTACTAGGAAGCGACTTAACTCTGTCCCAGCTGAAACCAGAACATCCATAAATTCAGAAGGGCATGATGCTATTTGTTTGCTATATATAATGTTTTTTAGTATCAAGCTGGAAGCACCAATTATGATGCTTTTAGGACAGGAAGATGCACAAAAGAATGTGTAATGCCATCGCATTTTTTCACTGAGGTGTCTAGTGTAGGCCAGGGCCATGCTGACTCGTGTTTGCCCGTTCAAAGCATAGACAGAAGTGGCGTGTGACTATCTGACTATGGAAGCAGAACATACCATGTGCTACAAAGTGTTTATAGTCTTATCAGCCAATTTAATCTCCTGAGAGTTTACCCATCCCTATCAAACCATATACAAGTCAGCCAAAGACTGGAGAGCACAAGTAGTAGATCTGGATTTCAGTACAAGTGCTTACTGCCCACGGTAATACTTTTGAGTGATAGTTCCAGTTCCTGTGTCCTGCCAATACTTGTGTGACTCAGGTGATGTAGGTGGTGGTAGTCTGCAGGTTGGTTCTGGCTCCTGGGACAATATTATCCCATTTGCTCCTTTTGTCTTTGTGGAGCTGTTCCTGAGTCCACAGATAATAAACTAATGCCTCCCCATGTCAGATCTCCTACTCAACCTGTACTGACCTCTCTTGTTTGGAGCTGCAAGCGGCCATTTGTATGTGAGCTTGTGGTGGGTTGACCCTGGCTGGACAACAGGTGCCCACCAAAGCTGCTCTGTCACTCCTCCCCTCAGCTGGACAGGAGAGAGAAAATATAACAAAAGGCTCATGGATCAAGATAAAGACAGGGAGACATAACTCACCAGTTATCATCATGGGCAAAACAGACTCCACTTGGGGACAATTAACTTATTACCAATCAACCAGAGTAGAGTAATGAGAAATAAAACCAAATCTTAAAACACCTTCCCCCCACCCCTCCCTTCTTCCCAGGCACAGCCTCATTCACAAATTTTCTACCTCCTCCCCCACAGCAGCACAGGGGGATGGGGAAGGGGGGTTGCGATCAGTTCATCACGTTGTATCTGCTGCTCCTTATTCCTCAGAGGGAGGACTCCTCACTCTTCCCCTGCTTCAGCGTGGCATCCCTCCCACAGGAGACAGTTCTCCACGAACTTCTCCAATGTGAGGCCTTCCCATGGGCTGCAGTTCTTCATGAACTGCTCCAGTGTGGGTCCCTTCCACAGCATGTAGTCCTTAAGGCATAGGCTGTTCCAGTGTGGTTCCCCTGCGGGGTCACAAGTCCTGCCAGAAAACCTGCTCCAGCATGGGCTCCTCTCTCCATGGGTCCACAGGTCCTGCCAGGAACCTGCTCCAGCGCGGGCTTCTCATGGGGTCACAGCCTCCTTCAGGCACCCACCTGCTCTGGTGTGCAGTCCTCCCTGGGCTGCAGGTGGCTATCTGCTCCACCGTGGACCTCCATGGGCTGCAGGGGGACAGGCTGCCTCACCATGGTCTTCCCCACAGGCTGCAGGGGAATCTCTGCTCTGGTGCCTGGAGCATCTCCTCCCCCTCCTTCTTCACTGACCTGGGGGTCTTCAGGACTGTTTCTCTCACATATTCTCACTCTTCTCTCCGGCTGCAATTACCATTACGCAGTAACTTTTTCCCCTTCTTAAATACATTATCACAGAGGCACGACCACTGTTGCTGATGGGCTCAGCTTTGGCCAGTGGCAGGTCCGTCTTCAAGCCGGCTAACATTGGCTCCATTGGACATAGGGGAGGCTTCTAGTGGCTTCTCACAAATGCTACCCCTGTAGCCCCCCACTACCAAAACCTTGCCATGCAGACCCAATACAGAGCTACAGGCAGAGGTACCAAAGTAGGCATCTAGCCCCTAGCACTGAATAGGCTGAACTAGTTTTAAAATTATCTGAGGGCAAGTGTATACCTGCTTACATTTTTCAGAATACATATATATTTTTTAAAAAAATTCTAAATGTTCCCATTGGTATATCTTTTGGTCCATACAAACTGTCAAATACAACAAAATGGTGTCCTCAGCAGAGTATAAGCATTTAACTGCCTTGATGAAACAGATGACCTTAGTATCCCGACACATAGCAGAACTATGTCATGACAACAGGGAAACTGCATTCTAAAATGAACAACCCTCCACTGAACAGCACTTGAGAATTTTTGACTGGTCTTACCTGTGATGACATGAAAGGAAAAGGAAATCTCTATGCAAGTGAAAACAAGTATGAACACAGGTCCTTACATTCAAGTTTAAAAAGACTTGTAAACATTTGTATAAGATATTTCTTACACAAATTTCTAACTTTCTTAAGCAGTGGTCTAGTTTAACTCTGCACCTGCTCACCTTTTAGCAGTATATACAAGTAACCCCCTGAAGAAGGCATTATATTGTTGGTAAAAATAGCTCACAAGGTTTTCTAGAAATAAGAAAGTGTCAGCTTCATCAGTGTATATGAATGGCCATTCAGTGCTTCTGCTGGCTGTGTTTAATTCCTGAAATCTTTTGGTTTTCCTATAGGTCAAGACTGCAAGAACAATCCAGACTACAAAAAATAAAATTGAGGCTTACATAGACACCTATGAAAATGCAATAGCTGAAGAGAAGGTGAGATTCTCAACAATCACAAGAAGGCTCATAAATTAAAAAGTTAATGCTGTGTCTTGACAATGAGAAGAACATACTTCACTGTAAGCATGGGATGAGTTCTGGTCAACTTGCTGATCACTGAAATTAAGCAGTAAAGGAGAGTACATGCATAGAAGAATTTATGAAATAGTCCAGATTCCCTTGACGTTTGGGAGCTCTTGGGAAAGCAACATATTCTGTATTTCTAAGATATGGGCAGGTTGATGCTTTTTTTACAATAACATTGTGGTAACAAGAAAGCTTTCTGTTTCCCTTCTAGAATCTGGAATGTGGTTTTACAAAGGAGTTTGCTGATGTACCGGCCAATCTCTTTGATGAACTTTTCCAACTTTACAGACATCGACCAAAGTAAGATCCCCCCGATTCCATCTGTTTAAATAGTAATATTTCTTCTGAGTCAAGAATGAGAATTCTATTTATTTCAATAGTCTAAATTATTTTGATAATCAGTAGACTGCCTACTCTTTATTGGATAGTTAGCAATGGTTGATTTCCTATCATACTAATGATTATTATTTTGAGTACTTACATTTCCTTATTCACCACACAATCTATTTTAAATGCAATCTAAATAATCATCAGGTCTCAAAAACATACATTCTTATTTTGTGTAAGATCTAGCCTTACCTATTTGTTCTTTGGAAGAGATCGAGTATGAAATGTTCTTAGATGTTTGTGAGCTTCTTTTATGCAAGAGAAAATAAAAAGTAAATACTGTATGTGCTGTGTATGTGCACTAGGACCCCAATGACAAATATACTCCTTGACGCATCTAACCCATACGGGAACGGTCCAGGCTCAGCTGAAGATTACAAAGATGCACTTACCCTTTTAATGAAAGCCATGGATGAACTGGATAGTCCTAAGCACATGCCTAATGGCTTAGACCTGTCTATGTGGGAACATTTTTGTCTAGCTAGACGAAATAAAATGGAGAGTGAGGAGCTGGTATGTAAAATTCTTTATTTTGTCAGTATGCTTCTTGATATTTTCAGGTCTTAAACTTCTGTGGACTTCAAATGTAGGGTCAAGCTAGTGGTGAAATGACACTGCAACATACATAAGCTGCATTTGAGTGTGAAAGTTGCTTCTGGCCACATTCAATTCAGAATAATAGAAATGTCATCAAGGAAAACCAGCTCCAGTTCTCCTTCAGAGGAAATATCAGCATATTAATGTGGACAAATTTGATCAGAATGATTGTGACCTTGATATAGTTTCATTTAAAAAAAAAGTTCCTTTTCTCTATCCATACCAAAAAACTGTTAAGGTATTTGATTTCCATCATCTGTTGGAGTCATTCTCTTCCATTAGCATTCTACATTTGCATGAATGCATTCCCATATTTTTCTAGAACACCAAGAGCAATTCTTAACAAAGGGTATTGCTGGAAATTTCTAGCAAGCTATTTGTTCAGTTTAAAAGCATGAAGGTGTAAATCTGAATTATGCAGACAGAGACACATGAAATTTCAGCAAGAGAGAAGGAAATATGATTTCCCTTCATGTGAATAAACTATGCATAAATTGATAATTTTCTGAGCAGACTGTAAGGATTGTAACCTCTATGTCTCATGTGCTGTACTGGGATTCTCAAAATATGAGGCTGCATATTTATACATACATATGTCTTCTTAAGAACTTGTATTCTCTGTTCTTGAAGAGCCTTCTCTGACATACTGACAAAGTTGAAAAAGTTCAGAATGTCACAATGTTGCTTGCTTAGGTGAAATGGAAGGCCCTAACACTGGCAGAGATGCAAGCCTTTCTCCAGAAAAGAATGGATGACAATGAGAAGATTAAGTCAGAAATAGAAGACATTTTCCAAGAACTCACTTGGTAATTTTGTTTCTTTTCCTGTGTTCAGCTACATATTTATACTTCACCAACAAGAACCAAAAGTTACATACAGAATTACACAGCTGTGTTCAACACTCTTTTACCTAGGATTCATCTAAGAGACCTATGATATTTCTGAAATGAGGTGTGATTGCAGCACATGTGAGCAGGCCAAACCAGACTTAATCTACCATCTTAAGTAACATCAGTAAGGATGGCAGTATGGTCTTCAATGCAGACTGGCTGCCCTAAAAACCTACATCACACAGTGAATTCCCCAAAGCTTTCAAGGCCATATATGTGCTAGCTAGCTCAGTTAAATTTTGCTTATGTTGGCCTAAGATACAGTGATCGCTTCTAGCTGCAATATGCCACATGACACCTCATTTCAGTGAGCTGCTTGGACCTGCAATATTTCATTTTTTCAGGTACATGACATAATTTTCACGTCCATTGTCATTCAGGAACAAACTGCACGATCAATTACACAAGAAAACGGCTGCTGGCTGGGAGTCTTCTCCATTTCCTTTTCAATTTTTGTTAAGATTTCTGTTTGGTAACAACACTTTTTCTCAGAACATCTGCTAGAGTATGTCAGACTGAATCCAGTGATTGAAAACTTCATGTATGGAAGGAAGTTGCAAATTCTGTAGTCACTTTGGGAGCAAATAGAAGTCAGGCTGTCAAAGAGTAACCCCTACATGAACATACCACTTACCAGTAATAAATATAAGCATTTTGAGAATCATGGGAGGATTTATATAATCCTGTTGAAATCACTAACTATTGTTTTTGTTTTCTACCATTTTAGGCTGCAGGAGGAGAAGATGAAACTTCAGTTGAATTTGACCATCCAGTTTTTGTTAAAACAAGGACAGGTAGAATTGGAAAGTACTGAGATCCCAGACTACAGTGATGCCATTCTTATTAATAAGAGTGTTATTGAAGAACTGAATTGTTCTATCATGGTAATTTACACTATCTGAAGGAAATTTAAGCTTTTTAAACAAATGTATTGTCCTTCAGGGGTTCTGCTTTTTCTCCAGTTTGACATCTAATTTCAATTTGTTACTACACACCAGTAGACCCAACTGTCATCTAGAAGCTATTAAGAATTCTGTAATGTCTCTTATTAGGATGTAAAGATTGCAATACAGACTGCTTTCTAGATGTTTGATCAATACAATTCAGATCAATGAAATGGCAACAGTTTTTAGATACATCATCACTTACACACTGTAAATAGAAAATGCTAATGTTCTGGGCACCAGTTTGAAGATTCCCTCAAGGCAAACTTATAGTCATGTTAAGAAGCATCTGAACAGTAGCTTACGTTAAGATTTAAAAAATTAATACACTTTTTTATTTAAGGTGAAATTGGTGATCATACTTAAAACAGTTTTCCATATTCTCATTAAATGTTCTTTTTTTAGGCTTTCTAGCTGTACAAAAATCACTTCTTACTTCTACTGCACGAAGCCTTCAGTAACAACTGCAAAATACCTTATACAGAGCAAGCTTGTATTTTGTAGAGTTAAAATGCCTTGACATTCTTATAGAAGATAGAAGGATGGAGAGGTTAGCTGTAATTTTCTTCATGCCAGAGCACAGAGCATAAAAGGGAACAAAATTCCACAAAAGATAACCATCTGGAGCAAAGTCTGGAAAGACACTGCAGTATAGCATGTTTTCCTTACTAATATTATAACTTCGGAGGCTTGCCCATCTTGTTGCAAATAATTATTCTATAATCTTTAAAGTGTGTTAATTAAGATTAATCTCTTTTTTCAGGCTCAAGGACAAAAAAAAATTGCTAGCATGGTGCAATGTAAAGACTTCTCTAAAGGGATATTTCAGCTGGAATGGGAACACAAGAAAATGAGAATGCAGATAGACGATCTGAAACAGAAGGCTCGAGATATTGTAACACTACCTATTTCAAAAGATCGCCAGCTAGTGAGTTACTTTCTCTAATTTATATTTTGACTGCAGAAAATTTTGCTGCCTGTATCTGTAAGATCGTTTATACCTCATAAGTCTCCTACTACTATGAAGAAACCTGATGCCTAATAGGTCAACTATTCATCTTTCAAAGGGAAGTTTTACTCTTGAGATTGAACTGTGATGAAGTTCCTTGCTCACATGTAAATGAAGGCAAAATTAGCCCTAACTCTTAGTGTTTCAAAATTGGCACTGAGAGTAAGGAATCGGGATTTTGCAGCCACAACAGAACAGATCTTTTGAATCAAACACTATAACTTCTTTTTAAGTGAAAGGTCTGAGGTGCCCCCAGCTGGTATCTCACAGAAATACTGTAACTTTTGCTCAGTATGCAAAGATTGAGCCTTCCTACAGGACCCTCACTGAGCCCCACTCACTGCCATTTGTTGGCCCAGCAGCAGAAGACAGGGAATTGTTTGCCATGCCTGGCAGGCAAGAGGCAGTAGCTGGCCAGCAAGTCAGCACCCGCATAGCTTTGAACAAGCCCAGCTGGCAGGCCAGAAAACATAGGTAAAGCTTGTGGGAGAGAGCTAAGGATACCAGTGGGAGAAGAGAAGAGGAAGAAAAGTTGTAGGGGAAGCCTGAGGGTATTGCAGTATGGGATGTAGAGGACTGCAGAGAAAGCTGATGGTTTTGTGGCAATGAGGTGGGGGCATAAAGGTTTGGCTGTTGGATGATGGGTAGGCTACAGATATTGCAGTGGGGGGAGCTATAAAGCACAGAGAAAATGAAGAATGTTGGAGAGCAGGTAAGGGTATTGCAATTCAATCAAAAGATTAAAAGACAATCAATCCAAAACACGTTTTGCTAAGGCTTCATTTTTTTTTTCTGCTCTCCAAACTGCTTGTTCACTTCTGAATCAGAGCCAAGGGACTTCTATAACTAACACCAACAAAACAGCTTTCTAAAGAAGTGATGTGACAACACACTGAAAAGTTCTTGTAGCAAATTTATCACCAGTGTTGCCATTAGCTCAAACTTCATTTAAAATGATGAGCAGAACTGTTGCCCTCCAGAGAGTTAGACTTGCCCATAGCAAAGGCATATACCAGTTTAATCAGAATTTGAATGCTCTGAGGGGCTTAATGTAGGGTTAGTAGGAAAGACAAGGCAACAGAAACCCCAGCAACAGGAAGTGAAAGAAAGATGGCTTAAATAAATGTGTGCAGGCAAGGACCTGAGAACACCTGGAATGAGGGCTATTATTAGTGAAGCAGTGAGTGAAAGCATTTTGGTGCTGTAGGCAAGGATCTGCTGGGTCTTTCCTGTTTCTCCTCTTCTAACTATAGCAGTCCACAAAATTCTACCTGTCACTTGGGTGGGACAGTACTCTGGAAGGATGAATCTTTATCTACATGTCCTGGGTTCAGCTGGGATAGAGTTAATTTTCACAGGGACCTGGGAGGGGGCATAGCCGGGACAGCTGACCTCAACTAGCCAAAGAGCTATTCCATACCATGTGACACCATGCCCAGTATATATATAGGGAGCAGGCTGGGGGCTTTCGGTGGGGAAGTGGCGGAGCGCCGGGTTCCGGGTGGTGAGCGGTTGCGCTGTGCATCACTCGTTTTCTGTATTCTCTTATTTGTATCATTATTGTTCTAACTTCTTTTTTTGTGTTGCCCCAGTAAATTGTCCTTATCTCAACCCTCGGGGTTTCGGGTTTCTTTCTTTTTTTTCCCTTTCTGGTTCTCCTCCCCATCCCACCGGAGGGGGGCGGGGGGAGCGAGCGAACGGCTGTCTGGGCCTTTGTTACCGGCTGGGCTGAAACCACGACACTACAGAAACCTGTCTACAGCCCATTATGGGTCCTACAGCCTGTTTTCCATTTGTCATTTGATAGAGAGGTATATTAGTAGCAGTGTGCCCAAGAAAAATTCTTTAATAAATTCTCTGAAACCTGAATTACTATGCAGATGTAAGAACAATAAAAGAAGTAAGAATTATTAGGAAGCCACTTAACAGAAAATAATCACTTTCTTCTCTGGCCTAAAGACAGACTGTATAGCACTTTGGCCTCCAACTGTGTTAGCTTAGACTACCTTCTAAGCAAAAGTATAGCCTGGGGTTTTTTGACAACATCACAACAAATTTGCTTGGTCTTTGTTTCCATTAATAGATAACATTCCTTTTAACAGCTGTACAGTCTAGTATTCACAGAGCATCCGGTAATATCTTTACAATGTTAATTTATAATCACCAGTAAGTATTTCCACTGTGCAGAATTCTAGGGTTTTAAGTTTCACATAGTACGATTGTCTTTACACAAGTGTGGAACTGTTGACAACAAACAGGCTTAATAAGATTGTTTCTTTCTGTTTTTAATTCTTCAGTTTCTCACTGCGCTGAACTATGACAGCCGCATTGCCCACCACATTTCAGTGATGGAGCAGACTCTTGGCATCATGGATAAGGTAAATCCTAAGCGAACCACCACATTTGAGAGACACATCCTTAGTTTAAATTCAACTTCTCTCCTTCATTAGCAAGAGGTGTTTGTAAGGAATAAGTGAAACTGATATAGGCATGCTACCTCAAGGACTGTTGGAGCATAGCCATAACAGCACACACAGATGAATATATATATATATATATATATATACATCTATTTATGCATCTGGCTTTCGATAGTTTCTTCAACTTGTGCTCTCTACAGCAGCAGTTCTCGGTCTTTAGAAGCAGTCATCATACATGGATTGCTGCATAGATAAAACCTATGGGGAGAAATCTACTTGTTCTGTTACTGGAATTAAATGCTTTCCTTCCTGAACATCTAAATGCAGATCTGCTTATCACTTCTTACACAGCACTACCTACAAAAGTCACTTCCCTTTCTAATGAAGCATTCCTCCAGTCTTCACTGCTTAATGTTTCTCTCCAGTAGCGCCAGCCTGTTCATAATATCACTACACCCCTATATTCAAAATAACAGAGACACAACAATCTGATTCACTGCCTCCCTCATCTATTTCAACATTCAAATAGTGATTGTCCTTGTTTTTAAGTGATTCCACTGGATTTTCTCCAGGTTGCTCTAGCTGGCATCAGTCTCCTCTTCCTCTTCAAGCTTTAGTATTTATCTTGTCCCTTTACAGTCCATCTGACAGCTTCAGCACAACCCTTTCTTCAGCAGCTCCTAGCAGCCAAGAGAGTGTTCTCAACTCACTGATTCCACTGACTTCCTTTCCTCCCTTGCCTTTCAAGTTTAATCTGTAATATATCTCTCTCCCTGACCCATACCTTTGTTCCTTGTCTGCTGCTTACATTAGAACTCCATAAAGCATACTGGAATACAGTGAGTGTGAAAGACTATATGAAGTAAAGCTAGGATATGCTACTAGTCAAATCAAAATACATGAAAGTTTATTGAGCTACAGTGCAGTGCTTAAGATTCTAGGTTTCCATCATAGGTTTTTCTGAACAGCTTTTGTATAACCTCATATATTTGCTTTATTCGTTTGGAAATGGACAGCTGCACAAGGAGAACGTGAAGAACCGTCAGAAAAGAATTAAAGAGTTGGAGAAGTGCATCAGTTTAAAAGAGCAAGCAAACTATGAGCTCAGCCTGGAGCTGAAAGAAATGCTTGTCTCTGTTTCAGAAAGGAGGCATATCTTTGAGGCAGCTGGTGAGTCACAGTAATGCACTTTATGTCACAAGCAAAGAACATTCAAAAAATATCTTGAAGGCTAGATGGTCCTGTTCTTCATCAGCATCAGCTAAGGGGCAAGGAGCACCTATTTCTTATTGTATGTACACAATTAGCAGTGCCCTTTCTACCACAACAATTTAACATCGTTTACTTAAGAGCATACCTAGACATTGTTGCTCTTGTAACCATAGTTAATTGACTAAATTGCTGAAACTATTTAAGTCAAAATATTATAGTCATTAATACCTTCATTAGGCAACATGCTTTCATTCTTCCTCAGAACTGTTCAACCTGCTTTCCACCCATTCAAGGGAACAGAGGAAGTAATGTGAAGCTGAGAAGGGTATTCACTATTAGGAAAACTGTAGACATCTAGACTAGTAAAACAGATTTTCAAAACAGTGGGTACTTGCTAGAAACTAAAGGAAGCATTCCCAATGCCTTTTTGAAATTTTTGCTTTATTCAGTACTATGAAGACTCTTTAAGCCCAACTGCAGTCCTTTTTTAAAATGCTTGCCTATTTTATACAGATCTTGGAATAACCCTCTGACAGATCCAGTGTAAATATATGGACTATGCATCCCCTACAAGTACAGGCTAACCCTTGTATTTTGTTTTATGCAGACAAAAGGCATGTTTCTGAAAAGATTGCAAAGCAGCGTTATCGAGAGATTTTGAAGCAGAAACACCTACGGGGTCTTGTAAAGGAACAGGAAGAACAGTTTGAAATTCTTCAGGCAGAAGTTGAAAGGCTGAGAGCAAGAACATTCCCTATTCTTTAAAAATCAGAGTCCAGGTAGATGTATAATACCACAGTCTTTCTAAGAAAAAGAGCTTGGACATCTACCTTTTGTCCCTGAACTTTTCTTCCCACAATTTCTTCTGTAATTGTTTTAAACATAACTTCAGTTTGAAGGATGCATATTTGTTGGTTTTGTACATTTTATACCTAGTCTTATCCCATTACGTTTCAGTTCGTGTTTGATTATATAAACCATACAGCTCATTACAGAAAACAAAGGGTACAAGAAACTGTAGACTGATAGAAGAACCAGTGTATTTGTGTACCCTTACTCTGCAATATGCAATTGTAGAACATTTTGAAGGTAAAGTACTGCAAGAAATCTATGAATTTGCATCTGCTAAAACTCATGTCTGTGGCTTTGACTTCGTTTTGCTTTTTTAAATATATTTACACCTGTGATGGCCCAGGTGTAGGTTGCTAAGATGAAGATATGTTTCAACACCACCATGTGTACTACCTGGCCCAGTCCCAAAAGCTGCTGCAGCTTATGATAGCATTATTACCCACAGCTACCAGTAGCTGTGGCTGCTGCCCCTGGCAGAATTGTAGGAAAATGAGGTTTGGAAGCATCTGGCCTCCTGAAAGAGTTGCTGCTGTCTCCCACCCCTTTGCATTGATATGCAGTATATTCTCCCGCCAGATCTTTCCAAGACAACTAAGAAAGATAAAAAACCCTTGATAAAATTAACTACTGCTAGAGACTGATCTACCTACTCAGATATTCTCACCAATTTTTATTTCCCTCTTCCATGGTGTGTGTCAATTCTTCTCCTTTCATAAATTCACATAAAATCTAAACTCATTCCAGTGCAATACCAATAATAGCTTTTTTACAACATTCTACACTTGTAAGGAAAACTACTTCTTTTGTGATCTTGTACACAACCTCCTTACAGCTGTACACCACCTCCTTTTTTTGCTTTACCATCTCTAACTGGGGTCTGTAAGGATTCTAATTACATCTTCATTCTTCTTGCAAGAATTTTTTCTTGCTGCTGAAACTTCCCTAGAAGCACCAGAGTTCCGGAAGAGAACCATCCCCTTCACCAGGCACCATCATCTTTTTTTACTAAGCTAAGAGGCAGAAGAAATAATGTCTTAATACTGAAACTATGATTAGCAATAAATGTTGTTCTTCATTAATTTGCTGTGGACAGCAACAATCAGTATTCTTGAAAGCAAGTTGTAGGTACAGATTTAAGTCTAATGAGCCCTATCAATGTTAAAAGGGTCCATATGATCTTTGGTTTTCTTTCCCTTGAGATATGAGAATAAAAGCAGACAGAAGTCACCACGCTATATGAGGAGAAAAAAAAAAAGTAATTTCAAGTTAAAATAAAAAAAACACTTTAAAAAGGCAACATTTATTGGAGGATAAATGAAATGCTGAAGTTTGATTCAGCTTTAGGAGGCTGTAGTTGAAGCACTCCCATTACACAAGGCCATGTTTTTCTTTTTTTATTTAAAGAGAGAAAACACCTTGGCTCTCACATGAAGTAGTAGACAGATATTGGCTGCAATTTTTTTGCCTTCTCTTCTATTATCTCAGGCTGTGGCAGAATGCTTAAGAGATAGCTTCCCTGGAGACAACTGTCTTGACCAGTATCTGAAAATGATTGCATTATGGCACATTTCCTTCAGTAATAATTAAAGTTATTGAGAACACCTCATTGCAGCTTCAGAATATTAACAACATGAACATTAGTTATCTTAACTCACAAAATGCCATCATTAACTGACTGGCAGCAGTAAGACATTTGTAAAATGGGGATGTATCTATGAACAAAGAACTGAACCTTCCCCATCTGAACATCAACAGAAATGACAATTAGAGTTTGTTATTTCAAGACAAGTAACCATGCAAAGACTAATCAAAGAATGGATTGCCTTCCATATCTTCAAATATGACTTGATTTAATCTTATTTTTATTAAATAACAATTCACTGATCAAGTTATTAAACCAGGTTTTCCAAAACAGCATGAGTTCAATCTTTTCCATCAAGTAATGCCTTTTATAATGCCTACTGTATCTAGGTACATAGCTTTACAGGTATCTCCTGAGGAAACCTAACCTCAAGTATAAAGTCCACTGTCTGATTAACTCTTCTTATGTTATCAGAATTCATTCAGTCTTTTCTGCTTTTGCATGCGAGTAATGGAAAGCTTTGCACCTGTAGATTATGCATCAACAAAATCTTCTTCTGTTCTGCTGTAGTGCAGTAATTGGTCTTCTAATCCAAAAGTATCTATCAGCTGAGTGAGACTCACTTTCTTGCCATCTGCAGAAAAGGCTGACTGTAGTTCATACAGCATCAGCTGGGTACTATTTCTCCATTTCACTATTAAAGCCTGTAGTTCAGACAGGTTGTTCTGAAATTGGAACAAAACAAAAAAAATTTGTAATTTTCCAAAATGTGGGGTTTTTTGATACACTGCAGATCTATTTTTATAAATATCTATTTTTATAAAATGCCTTAAATTGAGACCATACACGAACACCACACAAAAAAGTGAGTCAGTACTGTGGCTTAAATTAATAATGACGATTACACTGTGAATTCCACTTCAAAGAAAGACTTAAAAGTGCATTTTCAGAAGTTCGCCTCACCTTAGATCGATACATCTTAACCAGTTTGAGCCTTCGAAGTAGCTCTTCCTTCTCTTGCACTTGTTTCACCAGCCTTTCTTTTTCTTCCAGGGACTGTTGCTGACTGAGATCAACCTGTAGCGCATCAGAATTCTCTGCTGATCCACAGAGACCACTCTCCTCAAAGCAACTTTTGAAACATGTATGTCCAGTGCCATTTCTTTCTAGATTTTCAGAACCACCTTGTAATCTGGAACAATCTGTACTTGTCTTTGGCAGGCACCCTTTGTCAGCATCAGCACAGTCTTTTTCTTCAGTGTCTATTTTGAGCCGCTTTGCCACTGTAAAATTAGCATTAAATGAGCGTCTTGTTTTCCTTAATCGCTCCCTCAGAGTTGCACTCATTGGCTAAAAAAAATATAAAATAAACAAAAAATCCACAGAAGGATCAGAATAATCTAGTTTTTGATCAAATTTCAAAGAACTGTTAATGCTGGTTATTATTTACATAAAATATGTTGTATATGTAAAGATAATTGTAGAGCCAGACTTCCTAATTGTCTCTATATCTTTCACAAACTTGAACAAAGTTAACTTCTTTCTTTCACATATATTTGTACACACAGCTGCAAGACATGGAAAGAGGTACCTCCACATTTTCTAGGAACAAATCCTGTATTCTACTGAGTCAAACCTACTCATCTAGTCTTTGTGCAGAAGATATATAGCATATTTCAACTTGGCTAATTTTATTCCATCAAGTTCAATTTCCCCCTCTAGTTTAATGGAGATAACGGTTGAGGTTTTTTACTGTTCCATCCCACCATACATACATTTTCTGTATTAGCACTAGTATAAAACATCTGTATTCTACTTGAGAATATTAGAAATTATTTGTCTAATTTTGACTTGTTCATGCTTTGAGATCCTTCACTGAGAAGCATCTTAAAAGTGATTTTTTTTCTTCAAAGTTAACAATTTTTTTATATAATCTAACATTTTTACCTATGAAAGTATACGAAAATATGGGAGAGAGGAACTAGTTAAGGAACACTTACAAACTATCCTTACCCTGTATAGGTCCGGATGCTGAGCATGACAGCATCACCATAATGCACGCTAGGATGAAAACCAAAGTAGAGCTCAGCTTTATGGAGAACATATAAACTGAAAGCAGTGTACTTAAAGTGCCAGCAGAAGTCACAGAAAGTCATTCTGTTTACACAGCAACCCAGAAAACTAGGATTTGAGAAAACTGAAGGCAACAGATTAAAACAAAACCAACAACAGAACCCACCACAAACCCTAAATAGTATTTAAATTATTAGTATGGCATTTGGATTATATTGTTCCATCCCTTTCAAACATCTGCATATTCAAAGCAAACTATACCAAGCACCAAGTAAGGTATTACCTGGACAACCTTGTAGTTATGGGTATAAGCTACCTATCTTTAGCCTTCCAACAAACAGTCTCTCAGCAACTTCTAACTACTTGATGATTTCACAAGCATTTCTGTTACTATGCATAGTCACATTATTGGAAAAACAAGTAAGTTTTCATACCTGTTTCCTTGAACTAGTCCCCTGTGGAGCTGCTGTCCCAGAATCCTTTGGAGTATGGCACAAAGGTGGCAATTTATCAAGCACTGGTTCTCCCATCTTGAGATGGATAGCAGTTTCTGTTAAAAGACAGAATGAAATATGTATAGTGCCATTTTCACCCAATTATAATGAGCCATGTGGCTGCAGAAATGACTAAAAAGCTCCAATAAGAAATATTAAGGCTTGTTTTCTAATTGGTAAGTTCAAAAAAAGACATCTGCATAAGTTACACAACGGTTTCATGTACTAAGTAGCATCTTGCTTTGTGAATGGCTTTTCTTCAGGAGGATGAACACCACCACTAACTGGTGTAAAGTACCTTACTATGAATTTTGTATATTATTTTTCTGTCACTCATAAAGCTCTATGGATTTTTTTCTGTAAAGATGAAAAATTTAAAAATAAATCTTACAGCTATTCTCCATTATTTTTTTTCTATCTGATATCCACTTTCAAGTGTTAAAAAGGAGCAGGACAACTTATGAAGCAACTGAACCCACTACAGTATGTCTATAAATCCAAGGTCAGATCCTGCAACATCAAATCATCAAAAAAAAGCTCACTCTAAACAAACTGTAGTTTCTTAACTTGAATGACCCTTACTGCTTGTCTAACTCAAAGGAATAATCCTTATTAAGCCAGGTTGTGAAGAACCAGTCCTTTCATTTAACTGCATCCCAAGTAGTGATAAAAGGATTGTTGGGAGCCACACGACTTTTATTGTCCACATGTATAAACAATTAATCTTTTCTATAAAACAAAATAATTGGATATCCAGGTCTGTGAAAATAATCCACTGTCTCATTTGATTATTCTGGGGATGCTGCTTAAAAAAGTAATTACTCACACAAGTAGAATTTTAGATTAAAAGCATTGCCAGTTCACTCAGCAAAATGCCTTAATTAAAATGATAAGTCATAGCTCCCAGCAGGTACCAACTTCAAATTGATTTGGCAATGTTTAACTTAGTTTAGCACTTGTGAACCACCTGCTAATGACCAAAGTGCACCTGGAATATCATCAGCTACACCTCCCTTTACCTGCAAATTGCAATTAGGAGTTTCAAACCAGAAGCCTCTTAAAAATCCTGCAAGCCAGTCACTAGGCAACCAAGACTGGCACAAGGGGCTTCCTCTTCAGAGATGAAACAGCAAAGTTTCAGTATGCCAAAACTTTATGAACCCAGCAACCCTGGTCTTCCTGGCTCTACACCAAAGGACAGAGGTCCTCATTTATCTTAGAAGTCAACATTCCCCTCAGTTGTTCAAAATTTGACATACAGAATTCTATTAAAAACCCCAGACTTTAGTAAATAAAGCCTGATTAGTTGGGTATTTTAGCAGTCTATCATTTAAACAGAAAGCCCACCTATTAAATATGATGCAAGTTATCACTATTATTTCTTAATACAAACAAGAGCCTAGAAAAAGCTACTATCATGCCTAGGTATACCGTATGTCACAAATACATACTATATCTTACTAAGCAGAAAGATAATTTCAAGCGTAAGAGCTTCAACAGACTTGTTCAACTTTTCCAAAGAAAATCATGCAACTCTCTGCCTTTACATTCTAATGCAGATTATTTGTCTTCAAATGACCATGATTACAATGAATACTTTTTCCAGTGGTTCACTAATTTTAACTCTGCTTGGCAGCAAATTCACATACATCTCCTGCACTCTTAAAATCCTTCCCCAAAATCTCAGCCTAAGAATCCTTTACATTTTCAAACAATGATGCTATTTATCACACAGAAAAATAATTCTGCCCAGCAAGTAAGGAAAACGTGGGCCAGGAGGGGAAAAGAAAATTCTGTGGTTCAGTACTTACTTGATTTTGCACTTTAGCCAAGCCTCTGATACTACATGCCTCAGTTTTCCTGCTTATTGCTACACTGCGTAACAGCACTTACTCCTTTTATATTCTCCTGTCAACAACCGAAGGCTTTATTGACGATGTCCCTAGCTGCTTTTGCACCCTACATAGAAGCAGAAAGAAGGCCGGGCAGCCCATAAGCAGAGCCACAGATCCAAGGAGCTCCTTCTGAGACGATGCACCCTGGAGGACCAAGAGGCACCCCAGAAATGGAGCACAGCAGGGATCCACAGCGCAACCGCAGTCCAAGCCAGAGGCTGCTCACACGCCATAGGGCGAGGGGAGGCCCCTCACAGAGCACAAGGCCTCCACCCCCAGGGGCCAGCTGGATCGGGACCCGAGCGGTGGTCAAGGAAGGAGACAGCCCGGAAAGACCCTCTCCCCTCCCTCCTCTACCCCAGCATCCCTAAGCCGTGGAGAAAAGAACCCGCTCCCCTCAGAGATGAGGGAAAGGAGCTGAACAGGAAGAGCCTCCCACCCGCCGAGACCGCGGGCACCTCACCGGACTCAGCGCTTCAATCTCCCGCTTCCGGTGGGAAGGGGCGGGGCCAGTGGAGCGCCGGCAGTGCGCCTGCGCGCGGAGGCAGCGCCGCACCTAGTGGGCGCGGGTTGCTTTGCGCCTGCGCCCTGTGGAGGGCCGTGTGGGGCTGTGATGCGGGCGGGCGGGCGCGCGAAGCGTGTTCCTGCGGTCGGTCGGTCGGTCGGTAAATGCGGGCTTGGGCGCCGTTGCCGCAACGGTGCCAGCTAGGCAGAGCAGGGCTTCTGGAGCCCGCAGTGCGGGGCATCCCTGGGAACCTCGCACACGCTTCTGTTGCAGCTGGGCATGCAAGGCCATGCTCTGTCCCTTAGGCCAGCATGGGCCTGCCACCCTAGGGCTGGGGTCTTGCCCAAGGCCAGGTGCCATCTCGCTGCAAGTGTCCCAGTGCCAGGGAGGAGGGCTCCAGCCTCAACATGGAGCGCTCCCCACCATGAGTGGCAGGGCAGGCCCAGGCCCAGCCTTTCGGCACAGCCAAGGGAACCACAACTCTACCTCAAGCTGATAAAAGATGTCTTTCTGAATACAATGGCCTTACTATTTCTCTACCCAATTATTTTCTGGCCACCCATCACCTCTGCCTCAAGCACTGTCTCCTCAGAGAGGGGGTAAAACTGTACCTGAGGAACACATCAGGAGACGTGTGATCTGAACAGTGCTGTCTTAGTTGTGAGGAAAGGAAAAAGAAGTGAAAATGGAGAAACTTGACTGGAAAAAAACAGATTGTAATTGTGATAAGGAGCAGCCCCAGCTGTAGTTGCAGTCATGCAGTTCAGAGGAGGATTAGGGAGTACCTTGATGCTCAAAGGTGCTGCTGAAGCAAGTGTGATTTTTGTATCTTTATCAGCAAACTTCCCTTCTATGCTGCAGACCTGGTTTCCCATGTGGATATATGTTTCTCAAAACTGATCTGTACAAAATATTTTTCCAATATAACTGTCAGGACTGAGAAAATGAGCTGGAGAAGCCCTAACAGTGAAAGGCCCCAGCCCACAGGGATGATGTGTCGGTGGTTCCTCCGGCACTGCCCACAGCCAAACTTTTCCATGCTGTGCATCGAGGCCTCACACAGCTGAGTGTTGTACATGGAATACACGCACACACATGCTCTCACTAGATCATGCCCTTAATTTGTGTAGCAGAAACGCATTAATTTTCTGCCTGGTTCCTCCTCACAACTACAGGTGAGCATGCTCAGTTTTCTCTTTGCCTTGTGTAACTTCCACCTGTATTGAGACAAGATACACTCTTGCACAGAGAGGTGAGTAAGCACTCACTGTAGGTGTGGTAATACATTAGAAGTTGCTGTGCTTTTGACCATAATTATACAGAGATTTACTCACTTCAAATAGATTTCTCTTCTTTGGTAAAAAGTACCTAAGCATTCAAAACTCATTTAGAACAAGCCACTTGGACAAATCTGAGAACTTGGGGCCTTTAGATTACTCCTTGTATAGGAGTTGACTACGTGGGTGAAACTGATTTAGAAATAATATTCTCAGCAGCAAATGTAGGAAGTTAGACTATGTGACTAAGTTGTATGATCTTTTACAACCATGTAGTGAAAAAACTCACAAGATACCTCAACTGTTGAGGCAGTTGAGGCAGTTTGGAGGCATTTTTTTAACCTGCCCCCCCC
>JANZLQ010000100.1:28876164-29040195 GCA_026212715.1 Elanus axillaris | reverse complement strand
TCATACTGAACTCAAAACACAGCACTGTACCAGCGACTAGGAAGACACTTAACTCTATCCCAGCTGAAACCAGGACAGCACTCTTAAGACTTGGGTGTGTCACCAGAAGCATAGGAGCAATACCATTGAGGAATAACAGAATAGTAAGGATGTGGCTCATATATATATCTTACACAGAATTATTTACTTTTCCTTTTGTAAGTAAACCTATGTGCAACAACCATCCTCACAGATACGATGGAGAAGTTGCAATGACTTATCATCCAAA
Organism: Elanus axillaris; assembly: GCA_026212715.1. Lineage (NCBI taxonomy): Eukaryota > Metazoa > Chordata > Aves > Accipitriformes > Accipitridae > Elanus > Elanus axillaris. The sequence goes on along the minus strand of JANZLQ010000100.1, from coordinate 29,039,927 downwards.
ATGTGGAGGATCAAACCCCACACCCTGAAGTCACTGTGATAAACTCTATTGCTGCTATTAATTATTATTAATTATTGCTGCACTTATTTTTGAAACAGCAAAACTACATAGGCCAATTTAATCTTTAGTTTAGCTGATTTCATGGGAATTGATGATTTCATGTCAACAACTAATTTAATTTAATTAATTTGTAAGAATTTTTTTCATCTGCATAATTCGGGTAGAAGAAAGGTAGGAAAAGTGGGATGAGATTAAATGGTCCTCGGGTGCTTTCTTTGAGGGAAGCAGCTAAGCCTTCTTCAGTGTTTTGGCCTGTTAAAGCCATTACTAGAATGAATGCAACTGCAATCTAAGTTTCCCTTTACATTTATGCCCCACAGGTGCAGCCATGTTCGAACTGATGCTGTAAGTGATTAAACTGTGACTTAATGTTCATCATGTCAGGTGGAGGAATCCCAAAAGGTGGTCACCAAATCAGGAAGCTTTTTCATAAGAGATGGGTAACTTCAAATCAGAGCATCATTAGAATATATTACACAAATGGATGTTGACTGTGTTTTCTCACTGGTGTTTTAAAAATGCAGAACCTAGGTAAAGTATTAAAAAACGCATTGAAGGGACACTCTTAGCATATTCTTTCTAATCCTTTAAAATACTGTTTGCAGTTGTCCCTAACAGTTCTTGAATACTTGACACAGGAATATACTGTGAATATGTCACATGCACACAAGTACATAACAAACAATTCTCTTGTATTTGACCTAATGTTTGTTTATTGCTAAGTTGTTTATATGCTGGGAGCTGTACACCTTGATTTTTTATTGTATGCTTACTTGTATTGCTTCTAGATGCTGGTCTTTTTTCACTAGTTTGTTATTGTTCAGTTGTGCAGACACTGTGCATTTGTTTTAGGAAAAGCTGAAGGATTCCACTCACACTGTAAATAGCTACAGTAAAGTAAACAGAACATAAGTAGGGGCATGTAATTCTATTAGCCCCTTTAACACCAACCCAACCATAGTTCACTGCCCTCCCTCCTGTGGGCTGATTGCTCTTGACTCTAGCAATTGCTTAGTCTCTGTTTCCATTCCATCTTCTTCCCATTTGGTCTCTGTCTTCCTGAGTTTTTATTATAATATTTTATGTGCATGTATTGGCTTGTTGATTTCTTTATGTTTTGCTTGATTGCATATGCTTGGCATGCATAGCTACCACAGATGCTGATCTGCCTGCCACATTTTGTGTACTCAAATGGAAGGAATCGAACCTCTTTATTGATAAGGATGGGGATATATGTGTGTATCAATGTCTGAGTAAGCATTAGGTATTGGACATGGCTGTTCATTGGCAAAATAATTTGCTTCTGGACACATTAAGTACATCAGTTTCCAATATACACTGTTCATGCCTGCACTGTTAAGGAAATACCTGATGAAACTCTAAGTTAAACAGTGCCTGTTGGTCAGGTAGATGAGGTTCACAACAATTCAGCACTGATTGTCCTTCACCTGCAAAATATGGTAGTTTTTACCTGCAGTTACAAGTTTAAAGACATTTGCAAAACTGCCAGATTGTTATTATCAAAACAGTAATTAACTGAATTGTCATTCAATTAAACTAGACCAGAATGTGTTTGGCAGCCTTGGGCAATGCTAGCAATGAAGTCCCCAGTTCAGCACAGTACTTAATATGCATGTATCTTTAAGCGTGTGGGGAGTCCCGATGAAGGTTAGTAATAGTTCTCAGTGATCAGAGGTGTAGGAAACTGAGTGTCTGAGGAAAGCTGCAGGAATGGGAAAAGCTTAGACTGCTGTTGAAAATCCTAACGGCATATATGACAACAGTATTCAAATACATAAAAGGTGGTGGCAAAAAAGGAGATGTTACACCGAGAATGGGAGAGAGGAAGTGATACTCAGCTGAAGCAGGAGATATTTGTTTTGGAACTTCAGGATATTTTCTAACAGCAATTATGGTGAGATACAGACCAGATAACCTTGGGAGGCTCTGAAACCTCTTGGAAATTTTTAAAAGTCTTTTAAAGGAAAATCTGTCACGGAGCTGGGTCTTGGGACAGACAGATGGATAAGATACCTAATTGAAGCCCTTTTCTGCATTATTTTCCACAGTATAATTTTATGTGCTTAAATTTACACAAGTACATCAAAATAAAAATGTAAAGACTCTTGCAGAGTTCTTTATAGGCTTAGGCAAATGTTATTCTGTCAGAAGGGAGATCAGTGGATCAGTGTTCGTACTGAGCTCGCTGTCAATACCTCATCTTTCCAAAAAACTGGATTCAGTAAACTCAGTGTACTGAACTCCAAAAAATCAACACACTTGCTAGTGAGGGCTCTTCACTTCAGATCACCATCTATACTGTGTTTTATCCATTATTTTTCTCTCGCCATCATACCTAATAGAACTATTTTCTTAGTACAGATTTTTAATATTTGTGGGGCGGAGGGTGTAAATATTTTGTTCTGAACTCTTTAATTTATGCTGGAAACTAAAAACATCTTTAGGTGCTGTGATTACAAAGCCTTCAGCTGCCAACTTTTATCATGGATGTTATTGAAGTAGAATCCAAAGAGCAGTTCCTTTGCAGACACTGGGTGAGGAAGGCAGCCACCATAACACACATCTGGCAACCCTGTGATAACAATAAATATACCAGAAATATATGCAGAAAGGTCCATGCCAGCAGAAATATCTGAAATATGAAACATACGGAGTGAGGATGAGCCCAGGGTGCCTTGATTCTAATAAGAGAAGGCAGTGTGTTATCACAGGTCTCACAAGCTTAACTTCTGATGGAAGCAAATTAATGAGAATCTGAATCACTGTGAAATGAAAAGTTTGAGTAAAAACTAAGTTTCTAGCCAGTCATCTTGCTGAGAAGAAGTGACACACAACAGACCTAGCTTTTGGGAGAGGCAATACTTTTGTGCTTTGGATAAGAAACAAGTTTTTTCAAGCAGAGACATGAAAATAGAGATGGGCACAGTCAGAAGGTTCAGAGCCAAGTCAGAAAAACTGCCAGAAACTGGAAGCAGAGGCAACTTAAATAGCTTGGATCCAAGTTTTGAGTGTTCACTTGCAAATATCTTACTCAGAACTATTTTTAAAAAATCTACTAATCTGAAGTCAGTGTTCAAGCCATGGTATAAGCAAGGCACTGAAAATAAAAGCTTCCTTTTTTCCCAGGGTTCTAGCCGACCAGCTGAGCAGCTGGAGCACAGTGTACTTGCCATCATGCCACCATTTCTCCTTTTACTTTTGATTTTAAATACCTCCTTGGCATTGGAGAAAAGCTGGTTTGTAAAATGAGATCCTCTTGCAGGCTACATTATGTGAAGGAGTGATAGAATCACTGATGGCTATTCCTGGGGAGAGCAAGGAGTGAAAGAGTAACTCTGAGCCTAGAAGTCAGAGTTATATAGAGGCTTTCCTAGTAAAGCCAGCTACTGCTCATTGTCTTTCTCTGAATATTCCTTGTTTATATCTTTGTTATTTTACTCATTGCAACTGAAATTGTAATATTCATCTTTTGAAAAAATGACCTCTGCCAGCTTAGGATCATCTTTTCCTTGTAACCATCAGGACAAATGTGTGAAAGAAGTCAGCAGTTACTATGAAGAAGCATTCCTGCCAAGGTCCATATAAATATGAGTCCTGCTGAAAATAAAACCCTCCCAATCAGCTCTGGCATATCGGAGAGTTGGCCCTACAGTTGTCACCTTAACATTGTCATTTTGATTGTAACACTGAGTTAAGATCAATTAGATGAATTGTGATAGATGCAGCAACTTGGGACATCTGGATTCTAGCTGTGCATGAACTAACTGTAAGACCACCATTCATGAAAGAGCTGCATGATTTCTATAGAAATTATTGTTATTATTGCTATTTTTGCTACTACTACACCAATAAACATGGGTAGATATTTCACAGACTGCATTTTACCTCTGTTTTTGTGAAGCAGAAATAAATATCAAAGAGCCACAGACCCTTGCTGATCTATTCTGTTCTCTTCTGGGTCACCAATCTTCTCTTTGTTTATCCTTCAACAAACAGATTTTGGTTGGAATTAGCATATCACTTGTGGTTTTGTATGGCAAAGGTGTGTCTGGCTAGAGGTTTGCTTGCAGAAGCATAATCTCTAATGAAAAGCGAGAAACTTGGAGAGGTGTGAGGGAATGGGAGCATAAAGAAAATAACCATTAATAGTACTGAATACTGCTTTTAACTCACATAAGACAAAAGCTGCAAGCAAAGCTGTTCTAGATTAAAGAACAGTGAGGGATCATAAAACAGATTGAAAAACATTTGTTAACGAGCTGCCAGCTATGAATTTTGACTTCTCTACTATTGCTCAAATATTTACTTTCATTCTAACTATTGATAAATGGTATGTCTTTAACTACTCTGTAACTCCAGCCACAGTTTCCAGCTTTTACATATATCTGTTCATAATTAACTCAGAGTCAAGTCAAAAAAGAATGCATGGGGACTGGCTTATTTTAACCCTTGTATCTGTTTTTTTCTTAATAGTTTCTGATGAGAAGTGTTGAGTCTGTGTTGTGACTGTTCCCTATGGGTCTGGTCTGTTGTTCTGTCTCTGTGGGAACATTTGTATGGTCAGGAAGTCTGTGCCAGGGTGTCAGATGTAGATGTGAAACTTGATCAAGATTACTGACATGCTGGCATATCAAAATAGAAGGAAGTCCACAAATGCTATAACTAATTTCAACACAGCAAGATACAGATGAAAAGCACTGTGAAAAAGATAAATAATGAGTATTTATAAAAATCCATATATAACAACAGAATTTGAGAAAGATAGACCTTGCACCTTTTGTCCACGATCTTAAATCCAAATGTAGAACAAAGTTTCATCCCGATTTCAGTGTATGCCAGCTTCCTCATGAACAGAGCGAAGATCTGTATTACCTCCAGGATAACTACCACGGAGCAGGCAGCACACTGTAGGCACTTTACTGTCTCCAAACCTTTTCAATGACCAGGTTGAGCAAAGGCAGACCACTACGCTTTCTGCAAACCTGATAAAAATGTCTTTTGTAAAAAAAAAAAAAATTACCTTGAAAATCAAGATTAAAGTATGTTTTAGACGAAGATGCCTATAACTTCCCTATTGAAAGAGATCTTAGCAGACTGACTCAGCTTCAGATCTGCTGAACAGTATGACTCTTTTAATGCCTGTTTTTTATGTGTTCTTGTGGAGTCAAGAGTTGCTTATCATACCCTTCTACAGCAATTGTAGCTCTTACTGCTCATGAAAGATAGTTTAAAACTTGTTGACTTTGATTGTTCTATACAGTGCATCTATCATTATCTTCATTGAAGGATTCAAAGTCTGACATGTAATCATTCAGTCCATCCACGTTATTCCATTTCCTAATAAATTGGTTGATGAACTTAAAATGGCTTAAGATTTTCATCATATGGATTATAGATACATAATAAGGAGGAGAAAGATACTGTACTGGTAGGTAAGTGATTTAGAACCTGTGACCAAATCCATCACAGCCTAATTTGATGTCTTCCACCATGAGCTTTGCATCCCTCTGTTGAGGACAAAAGCATTTGCCCTGCTTTCAGATCTGTAGATCAAAGCTTCTGTGGATGCAGTATTGAAATTGGGATATGAGCTTCTGGGTTGTATTGCTTTAAAGAACTTCAGTCAGAGTTCTCTTTTTATTCAAGGTGCAATGAAAATGAAGTCTATTTCTTACCCTCTCACATATTCTCCCTGCATCCTTGCCATAGGCCCTGTGTGGGTATAGAACATAGCAGCTTTGGACTTTTATAGCCTCTTTGCCTACTGAAAACAGCATTTAAAAAAAGACTTTAGAAATGTTGTATCGGTCTTTTATTCTGGACTCAACTTTTTATTGGTGCTATAAACTACATACTTCTTATTTGCAATAATCCAATTATTCATTTTATCATGATTTACTGAGCTGAGGAGATTTTGGGGGGAGGGGGGACATTAGAAAAGGTATACGTAGTAGCCTTCAAAACACATAGTTAAACTGATACTGTAACCAATGTAATAGCTGACATTTCTGGATAAATCAATATTACTTCTGTCATGAATAAACACTTATCAAAACAGGTGTTATGCACAACTTACCCACTCAGTATAGATCTGATGGTGCATTTGCTTGCCTCAAGGGAGTGAATGTCCTTCCAGGAGACCTCAGTAAGTATGGTGATCTTTTTTTGGAAAAAATAGTAAGGAAAGCTAAAAATCTTAGCACTTGTAATTTAAAGCTTTGCGTATTAAATCAAGGAGTAGAAACAATGCACTGTAAGTTAAATGAGCAGTTCCATTTTGGAAATAAAGAGTAGCTCAAGACACAGTTGAAGTGAATAGACCAGGGAAGTGTACTAAATTTGAAGAACTCCAATACAACAGCTCATACAACTCTGCTGCCAGTCACATGAATTGAAATAATACCTTCGCTCCTATGACCACAAAACTTAGGAATTAATAAAATTCCATAGCTCCTTGCTAAAAAGAGAATATGAGGAAAAGGTGTGAAAGGAGTAGAAAGAGGACAGTTAACACTTTGTCTCGAAGAGGATACTTAGCAGATGTTGAAGAAGGGAAGAGAGAAAAAAAGTGGTGGAGGCATAATTTTGGTAAAGTAGGAGAACCTTTCCAAAGATGACATAATTCTGAAGAAGTGTCACTAGCTCTCAATTAGATTAAGTCATTCTTTATTTCAGTTATTTTTACGGTGTGAGAGAGAAGGGTCTCCAAGGCAGTCTCCAACCTCAGTACTGAGAACATGTATGAAGCTTCCAGCTGCCACATGAGGTCTGTTCTAGAGAGCAGTTTTACCAAGAGTCTCATGTCCTATCTTGTGCTTGCAGTCCTGTAGGAGATCAGCAGTCTTCTAGCCATGTATATTGGATAATGATATTTTACGCCTCTGGAATGTATCCTCTAATAAAGGAATGCCATTTAAATTAGGGCTTTGCAAGCCTGCACATGGCAGGTGAGACTGTGTGCCCCGGGAAAAGCAGGTGCAGCATGACAGCAGCCAGAAAGAAGGATTCAGCCCTTTCTGAGGACCAGTTCAGCAAATAAATAGAAGTAGAAACAGGAATAAAAACAGTTTCACACGCCTTCTTGACACAAGCAGTTATAGCAAGTGGTATGTCGCCTTCAGAACCAAAATAAGGTCTAGATTGCTCCTTTAGAGGGCATGGTGTTAATCCAGATCTAAACAAATGCAACAGAAACAAGCGCAATCCAGCTTTACATGAATGGAAACCAGTCTCTTGATTTAAATAAAACTGATTTGCAATACTCAGATAAGCATATGTTTGGAAATTGATTTATGGTTGTGAAGCACCCAGGAGAACAAAAAGCTGATGTAAGATGAAATGCCCATCCCTGATAATAACACCAGTCTTTACTGTGATAAATGCCAGTCCATGATAAATCCCTAATGATCAGTGGCAATAAGCAGGGCTGACAACAGAGCATGTTCCCTTAGAGGAAATGCCTTACTAGCCCAGCAGGGACTTTTCATTTGGTTGTTTACTTTGGCAGTGAAAAGTGAGCACCACCCTGAAATGCTTGAGAGCCTAATCACAGGAAGTACCTTACTCGTGAGGAAGGAGAAGGATCCTGTTGACAAGGACCATCTCTGGAACAGAAATCTTGTAGAACTCTGTAGTATTCCATTCAAAGTGTGACTCAAGAAATTTGCTGAATGGCCTTAGTCTTCATCATGCATGGGCCCAGGGAATAGTCAGAACTTCCCAGCACCGCTGGGAACACCGCTGTTGTAACAAGTTTGTACAAACCCATCTTTTTTCCCCTCAGAAACATTGCTACCTAAGCTTGAAAATTCCCCCAGAAATCTTACTATTTTAAAGGAAACATTTTCTAAAAGCCTCTTCAGCCCAGGATAGACTGTCTGATCACAGGGTTAGAGAGAACAATGTGAAAATCACAGGTTTAAATCACTGTACAGGTGTTTGCATATTCCGAGTGAATATATTCACCACTGGGCTGGCCTTCTCTTGCTTCTCCACAAAAAAATTGGAATGCCTTGATTTCAGTTTGGCATGGATTTCAAACTAAGGGGATACTCTTACCCCATTAGTATTAATGTAGTGCCAGACAGTAACTGCTACATAATTTGGTTTCAGGAGAGTTCAAATATGAAGACAGAAACTCAGAGAGACAAGTTACTACTCTTGACTCTTAAGCTATGTAAACCTTGCAGAACTGAGTGAAAAATCAAGCCTCAGGATTATACACAAAATGTGTGTTTTTAAAAATTTTTTGTTTGCCTGTTAAAGGAGTGGAAATATGGTTTTGTGCTTTCACTCCTCCTTTACGATAAAGAGTGATCCCAGACAAATGTTACGTGGGAGCAATGTCCAAGCTCCAACAGTTACCACTGTTCAGATCTGGAAAATCACCTGTCTTATGCTTACCTTATAATTTCTGGGTTTAGATTGTTCCAGCCTCATTTAGCAGTGACTTTCTTCAAGTTCTACCTAGAACCAGACTACAGCTTGAAAAAGTTAGCAAAGAGGATTCATAAATGGGATCTATTTAAGCAGTATTTTGGGAAGAAATGCGTTGGTTTTCTTTGTTTAATTCTAAGTGGGAAGGATTTTCATTTTAAATTATAAAAATGAAAAAAAGATGTTGAAAAATGTTCTAAAGAGCTTTGAAATTTTTTTAAACCATTTACTTTGGGAAAACCTGTATTCCCAATGATTCCTCTTACTGACATGGAAAAAAAAGAAGTAAAGGAACAAAAAGAAATTTTCCACTTTTTGTTGTTTTCAAACTCTGTTGGAAGCAAAAATATTTTTTTCTTATAAACTTTTGTATAAAAGTGGTGTGAAAAACAAAATTTATAGAGAATTTTCAGCCAGCTAATGATTATGCTCCATCATATGTTTCCTCTATTGTAAACACTGGAGAGATTATCCTGGTTCTGGATCTGTCTTTTCCCCTTCTCCTAACTGCCATATACTCTTGAAGGAAAAACCCGTCTCTCTTTAAACCACACAAAATCTGCAATAAAGTTGCTGGAGTAAAAAAACAGATTTGGCCCCTTGTATTCAATGTCCTTCTGTTTTCTAATTGAAACTTACAACAAAGGCAATTTCATGATCAATATATACATGTGCACAGGCATGCCAACAAATGCAGACATGCCATCTGGGGACTGCAAAAAGCCTATTGTGTGCAAACATAAAACCTGAAAAGCTCAAAACCTTGATTTGGTTATTTTTATTTTTTATGCTTCTATATTTCCTAAAGTGGCAGACTGGCATGCCACATAGATGGGGCTCAGTAAAGATCTGTGTTAATAAAATAGACTGAGTTTGAATCATCATTTACTTTCTACCTTGAATCCAAAATTGCTAGGTACTTTACACATGCTAGGAAAGATCCCTGCAGAAGGGATCAAACCATACATAGTATACTTGTTGTGCTGCATGTTCTGTGCTTTTAACATGTTTTCTCTGATCTGATACGATAGTTTCCAGCCTTTTTCAACTTGCAGACTTCTGAAGTTTTTTAAAGGGAGGGGGAAATCCCTCCATTGTAGACTAAAATCCTTTGGCAATATGGTTGTTTTGCTTACCACAGGTACCTCAGGAAATCTGTGATTGAAAACCATGGGTGGAATGTACTTAATCCACAATGGGGCCCAAATTGTCAGGTTACAAACCAGCAAAATCAACATACTGAATACACATGTAAAATACCCTTATATCTGAATTCTTTTTTTCCATGGGTGATCATTTGCTTCTATGCTAAATCAGAATCCCTGATAATTGAAGCACATTCTCTTGGTGACCTGCAAAGCTATATCACTGATAAATTTGTTAGAAGATGTGCTTATTGTGCTTGCTTCTGGTGCTGGGTTTCCCCTGCCCAGAATTAGGAGCCCTGCTGCCTGCATGGCACTTCACATTTCACGGACATGAGTCTCTCAGGAAGCTCCCTTTTTCTCTTGCACCAGGCAGGGCCATAGAAGGTCTATGTATACTGCAAGTACCACCTCAAGAGTGAATATAAACCTGCCACCTCCATTAAGTCATTGACTTTCACTCCACATACTTGGTTTTGTCTTGGTCTAGGAAACCAGTAGTTTGAATTCATTGTATCAATACAGCACTTAGGACAGGCCAACTTCTGGAGAAGATAACACTGCAAAATCCCCTGCATATTGGTTAAGAAACCTAGGGATGGCTCCTAAGCTTTGGGGGATATGTGAAAACTAGTGACAACTGCTTATATTTAACTGTGCAATTTAGATCAATCTGGACTGCATGAGCAAAGGAGGGTTGGCCACTGCTTATGCTCTGGGCCTGCCTGCAAGCTGCTCTGCAGCTCAGGCTAATGGTCTATCTTAGCACAAGCTTGTGTGTAAACAATGTGCATAATAAGGAAATCTATTATGAAAGCAAAGTTAGATCTTGACAATATAGATACGGCTAGAGAGCCTTGGGATGGGATACAGAAGATGTACCACAAACAGTATAGACTCAGTTGCAGTTCAGCTTATTGCCCCTGCAGTGATCCCCAGTGCTTGCCCAGGTTCCTTGGACTGGGTATGAGCTATAGGCTTTATGTGCAATCTTGTGTTTAATTTCATTCTCTGTGCCCAGGTACTTTCAGGAGATGTTCTTGCAGTATGTACAAATTCACAGTAGTGACAGCATTAGTGGCACTTCTGTTCCTAAAGTCTCCTGAAAATCCTCTCTGGGCTGTGAAATAATCCTTGATCCAAAAATGAACCCTTTGAAACTTAGCAGGGAAAAGGACTTGCAGGGCATGTCCTGAATGTATAGAGCTGGAGAACGGGAGAGCAAAACAAAACTGCTCTTGGAGACCCTTCAGTCACCCTCCCACGTGTTTCCTATCCTGCTGATGAGAATCCCTCCCTGTATAGGAGGTGAGTTGCTGCAAGCTGTAGTTGAGCTGGGCAGAGATTTTCCATTAGGATTTTTTTGCCAATGTGTGTTTTGAGGCAGACAGAAATCAGACTTATTTGCCAACACTCACAATTTTCTCAGGTAGATCTCCAAGACAAGTGTTGTCTCCAGCTTTTGTCCTGACTGCACTGTTGCACTGCAGTTCTCCCTGTTGCTTTTTGTAATGGTGCTTAAACTTGCAGGCTTTGGACTGGCAGCAGGTAGAACTGGTTGAATTGTTTGTTTGAAATACTAATTGCTTGGAATTTTGACCGTGGGTATGGCTGGTGAGCAATTCACAAATCAGATCTTGTTTTCTTTGGGGCTGCCCAAAAGGTGGTGTTTTGGGGTTTGGGTTTGGTTTTGGTTTGGGGTTTTTTTTGCATGCTGCCTGTTCTTCATATACAGTTTGCTTTGACTTTTCTCCATTATTTATATTGGCAGCACCATAGCCAGGTCATCCAGCATTGGTTTTGTCCCTTTGCTGCCTGGCTGACTGAAATATTTGATGTGCAAGATTAGCAAATAATGCATTTTCTGGTGCGTATTTTTTGTCTGAAAGACACTGGTGCTAAAACTGTTTTAAGGGTTCACAGGTGACTTGCAAACAGTCAGTAGTTTTCTAAAAGCTAGGGGACAGGAAAGTATGTGATCCTGTGAATCAAACTTTGCATTCTCTTAAATAAAATACTCAAGGACTGTTTTCCTTTGTCTTTGACCAAGCAGGTTGGGCAGTGGGCTGATTGTGAGGAACTAGCAGCATCAAACAAAAGACTCAGTCCAGCTCATAGCTCTGCCTCTGTATGCTGCACATGTTGCAAGCAACTCTTAACCTAGAGGACAAAATGAAAGGGATTATTCATCATGCCTGGGAAGGGAGGAGTCTTATGGATGAAATTTACTTACTTTAAACTCACAGCATACCCCTCAGAGCCACAGTGATCAGGACCATCTGCTTCACAGCTGTGTTCCCTGGCAGATGCTTCGGTTTGCTGGACAGACGGCACAACTGCCTAATTGCATGGGTGAGGGAGGAGGGGGTGGAGAGAGAGAAGGAAAGGGAGAAGGAGAGGGAGAGAGAGGGAGAGATGACAGCAGGTCACCTTTGCAAACAGGTCTGTTAACATCCCAGCCTTGATGCCATTAGAGGTGAGTCTGACATGGGTAATAACTCCTGGCTCTGCCAGCCAACTCCTGCTGTACAGCCTGACCTGTACCAAGATGTAAATGTGCCCAAGCATCAATGCACATAAAAAGCTGCATGGAGGACAGCAGGACTTTAAGAGGTCACAAATGTTTTTCTGTTTGGATCTGTCTGTCACCAAAGCTTACATTATCAGGAGCAGTCCCAGACACACAGGACAATGCACATGTCCATCCCCAGCCCTTGGACTGGGCTGCTTGCTAGTAACTATTAGCCAGTTGCACTGCAGAGCATCAAGACAGCATATGGGCCATAGTGTCTGTACAGGTTTGTCTCAGAGCAGAGGTAGATAGCTGTCTACAGCTGCTGAAGAGTCCCACTCCTCCCGTCTACACGCTAATAGTAAGAGCAGCAAGCCCAAGTCTTCAGCCACCTCCTCCCAGTCTCTGTCCCCCACCAGAACAGCCCAGGCCCTCCTCTCTGGACCAGTACAATTAAGTTTGCCCTGCACTGTTAAGGATCAGTGTTTTATAATGCTCCATATGCATATATAGTTTTATTATATTTATTGCTATTTATTATTTACACTGTGATAAACCTTAGAAGCTGTAGTGAGCCTCTTGTTGTATGGAATGCTACGCAAAGCCAGAAGGAGAGAGGAAAAGCAGTCACAGCTTTTATATTAATGAGTACAAACAGCCAAGACTTCTCTTGATCACTGAAGTCTCTTGGGACCTGGGAGACTGAGCTAGCAATGGTTTTTTGCATCCTGGCATTACTCACCTCCCAGCACCCCAAAAGCAATGATCAGTTCTCACAAGGCTTTTATTCATGCCTGAGGTTACTCACAGTGTTTCTCAAGTGATGTGCAAACTGTGGACTCAGGGCATTGAGTCAAGGGAGTGACTCAGGAGGCTCTGGTTTGATCAGTAGCTGCACGGCTCCATTGTGTAAAACCAAGGCACAGAGGGAACTGCAGTTGCTACCCAAAAATAGGTATGGTTTCTTCTTCCCTGTACGAACCATCCTTGTGTTGGCCTGCATTATTCCAATCAGCTTCTTGGCTGATTCACTACCCATGTAATTTATGTGTCAGTCGAGACAGAATTATCAGACCAATGTACACCTTATCCTGTGCTCCTCAGCTCCCTTTGAAGTTGATGATAACAAGTTTTCATCACTTGGCAGTTTCTAAACCATGAACACATCATAAGCTGCTAGAGGATGGCCATGATAAAACTAGCTGGTTCAGCTTTGAGACTTTATCTTTGGCTTTCTCTTGCAGTTAGAAGTGATTCAGATGTGCTGTAGCACAGCCTCCTTCCAGGTGCCATGAATGTGCAGTGTAGAGTTCTGCCTCATCTTCTCAATTTTTTCAGTGCCAGCATCAGCTGCTGTAAACTTCTGGAGCATCTTTCACCAGAGAAAATGGTGCTGTCTTCAATTATGATTTGATCTCTGTAACTGCCAGACTGAGGCATCGCTTGAAAGCTCAAAGTCTGTGCAGCCTGTTGTGCTGGGAACAGGGCAAGCAGCAAACTCTGCATCTGGTAGAACATTCCCAGGTACACACAGCAGCAGTGTGACTCCGACTCTATAGACTTCATCTTCTACAAGCAAAATTGAGCAGGACAGATAAGCAATGGGAGGATGGTGATTGTTACCTCCAAGAGGAGCTCAGGCTGCCTCCCCTGCTCTAACCACCAGTCAACACACCACTACAGTTATGGCTGAAGTGGCAGCTGATGACCTGTAGCTAGGTCTGCTGCAGTTCATTGCACTGTGCCAGCTAGACACCTGACTTTCTGTGGCTCTGAATACCTGAGGCAATCACTGACTTCAGTAGAAGGTGAAGCAGCACAGGATCTCTCTAAATTATGTCCTTGATGTTGACACTTGCCCATTAGGAACCCGAGTGAACTAATCAGTGTGTTTCATCAGGCAGCATCCTCAACTTCATCTTCTCCTAAATTTCCCCTTTTAAATGCAGAGTCAGTGGTTCTCAAGATGTGATTTATTTTCTATTTCCTTTTAAGGCACCTCTATGTCATACTCCCCNNNNCCGCTTCTTTTTCTTTCCAGTAAGAAATTGGCAAAATGACTCATGAAGAGATGCTCCATGAACCCTCTGTTCTCAAGAAACATTAAACCAGTATCTTTGTCACTGATGACACTGCAGGGATTAAAATACAGTAATTCTCTTATTTTATAAAAATTGTGATGGCTACCTTTTGTTTATGCATATGTAAAGAAAACAGGTAGACAAAGGTAAAGGAGGGAGAAAATTCCTCCAGTCCTGAGGACATTATCTTAAAATGTGAGGTCCATTCTCTTGCTCCAGTGAAGTCTGTGTGCCATTCCAGTGAGCCTTCCTCATACTGGTGGGTCTTAAAGAGCTAGAATAGCCCAGTGCATTAAGTGCTGACTTTACTTGACCAACTTCTGTCTGTGAGCTGCCAGGCTATGTCTGAAGCACACAGCTGTGGATTGTGCTGGAAGCAGATGTGAAATGAGATGACCAAAGTGCAGATTTAAAGTGCCATTGGTAATAATAGGGTCAGGAATGTGTCACATTCAAAGAGCATGAAGTTCAAAAAGCTGAAGCCACTTTTATCCTTTTGGTCAAGGCTTAAGCCAAGTGCAGTTTGGCCAGATCCCAGGCTGAGTTCCACACCTCTTAATGACTTAATTACTACATGCAGCTTGTTTAGACAACTAATGTCCTTTGATTAGTGTTCAGAAGGCAGAGTCATGGATGCTTCCTCCATGCAGGGGGGGAAATTATTCTTCATAAATACCTGTCTGTCTAAATATAAATACATGATCTGGGATTTAGGAGATGCGTTGATGAATTCTGAAGAAGTCTTGATCCCCATTAACAAATACAGGATGTAGCCTCTGGAGCAGCAGTGTAGTGCTGTATAGCAGCCATGTCCCTGCACACCTTTGGAAATTTCCAGTATGGAACTTAAAAGAACAGAGTATGATCTTGACAGTATGCAGCTACAATCCCTTGAAAGGTCTGTGCAAGAATCTCTGTAGTGTGAGAGAAGCTAAGGTGAATTCTGATTCTTATAAAGAAGCACAGGGCACCAAATGACACTGTCATGTTCAGTGGGAGGAAAAATCCTTAAACAAGGTATAATTAAGCTGTAAAAATCTTTGATGTAGGACACCATACATACTAAAGTGTTGTACAGATTAAAAAACTAATTGGACAAATTAATGGAAAATATCCATCGCGGAATGATTGCAATGCTGCTGCTTTTTTACTTAGGAAGTCTCCAGTGTACACCAGGAAAATATGTGCATATGCTTGTCCTGTTCACATCATCTTCCCAGGGCTGTTAAAATGGGCCATGGCGGAAGATGGGGTTGTTAGTTAGATGGAGTTTTGCTTTGACCCACCATGGCTGCTCTTCTGCTCCAGTTCCTATTCAGTGAGAAGTCTGTAGGTGGTATACATGGGAAAAAAAATAGTTCCTTAGTCAGGTTGGTGTATTTTTATTTATTAATAGTGCCACCTTCTGAACAGACCATAAATATCTATGGGGCTGGCAAGGCAGTTCAGACCGTTGACTTGAGCAGTTTTCAGCTAGTTTGTGTTAGCTGGGAGTTTAGCCCCTTGTATTGCAAGCAGCAAAATATGCTTAGCTTTGAGCCAGCTTTGCAGAGACATCAGCAGGTGCTGTGTAACTTCCTGTAAGAAAATGCCAAAACAGATCTCAGATCATGTATCAGAAAATGCTGCTATAAGAGTTCATTTTCCCTGACATAAGCCTTCACACCTTTGTCTGTTTGGGATCGAAATAGTTAATCTACCTGAGCAAATAGGTAGGAACATTTTTTCTTTCAATAAAGTTTGATTCCTGGAGGCAGATCTTTTTTTCCAGTGAGTGTCAGATAATTGGAAGGGTAGGGTGAGGCAGGAAACCACGACACGCCCTTGTTGGGACTTGTTTAAGAGCACAGGAATAGAAAAGCGTAAGAAGGGCAAGAATAAAACAGGTTAAATAAAGAAGAGGTGAACATTTTTGGATGATCACTCAGATTCCACACACCTTTGGAAGGACATGATATAAAGTGTAGGTGGCACATTTTGGTAGAAAGGAGACAATTGAGGAGAAAAACAGATTTTCTGTTCATTAACCAAAGCACTCCAGGTAAGTTACATTACTAAAAAAAAGAGAAGAAACAAGTATCCTTTATTTTCTGTCTTCCAGACTCCTTGAAGAACAAGTCTGTATTATCAGGCAAAATAGAGGAGGTGTTAGATTTTTCTGTGGGGAATACAATGTAAAAATAAGATGGTGTAAGAGCTGCGTTGTTTGGGGTTTGTGTTTGTCAGTGAATACAGCTCTTTTAAAGTGAGTATCAAGTGAAAAGAGTATACCTGCAGGGAGATAAGAAACGTGAAGCCAAGCTCTGGGTACATTTTTTAATGCATTTTGTGAAACTACCGTGCAAATAGATAAAGTTTAGCTGAATGTTCTCTGTTCCATAAGGGTACCAGCATGGTGAAATGCAGATCATCTGTTGGCTGTTCTTAAAACTGAGCAGATCTGAAATGTGCTGGAGGAATATTGTAAATTGGAGCTTCAGATGGCGGGTGCAGGGTACAATATTGAGGAATTGATCTCTAGTCCTAAGAGTGCCTGGAACTGCTTCTGACTGAAAGTTTGTGTTGCCATGGTCTTTTTCTCTGAGAGGTAGGTTTATTTATCAGCAGTGACTCATTGATTATGGACTTTGGGCCACATTTTTGTCATGGAAGATTAGGAGGCACTGTAAGGTGTTTCTGAAGTTTTGTCACAATAACTCAGAAAAGTCTGATCTGAGAATCGGTTTTGAATCCTTTCTGCAGCAGGTCTAGCAATTTGAACATAGTGGCATAAGGTAAAAGATCTGTCTTCTTTTCCTGTCTTTGGACTGACTTGTAGAGTGACTTTGGGGAAGTTACTTGTCCTTCTGTGACTAGTTTCTTCATCTGTGAAATGATGACAGCAGCACAATCCTGTTCTGCAAACATTTTTTTTACAGTACCAGATTGTTTCTCTCCCTTTCTGTGCCAGAGGCAAGAAGCTTGTGCAGGTCAGAATGGCCTTGCTTTAGCCTGTTTCTCTTTGAGTAGCACAATTAAGTCAAGACAGTGAGGACACATTATTGAAAGGAAGGCACCTGGCAGTGCAGAGTGAAATCTGGGCAGTGCTCCTGCTTGTGCTGTGGGAAATGAGCATATATTGGTGTCAAAGAAGCCAAGACAGGTTGTGGGCAGAGCAGCATTTGGCTCCTACAGCATGTCCAAGCTTTGGCTGGGCATCTAACCTGCTTCCCTGGCATTAGCATAATTTCAGTGAGTCTACAAAATAAGCAGATTTGGAAGCATACTTTGGTTGATTCGATTCTGACTGTGTTGGTTCTGGTAGAATAACCAGAAAGGAACAGTTTTTAAAGCAGAATGAGAAGGTCAGATTCCTAGACTGTGGGGTAAAAGAGAGATAACAGGCCCTTTTTTAACCAGTTCTATTAGTCCCAGGACAGTGGCACCTGAAAGGCTTGATTATGAGGAAGGGGCACCCTAAGAGACATTTGATATGATGGGAGACATTACATTTGCTTTTAACATAGTGACGTGGTTGGAACGCATCTATTGAATCTCAGAGTATTCATGATCAAAGGGTTCCACTGACATTAAATATTATTAATCTCAGCACCTCCTGGTGCCTCTTTCTCCTAATGGAGTGTCTCACGGCAGGAGCCTTATTAATGGAGGGAGGAAAGAGTTGAAAGGATGTGCTGTGAGAGTGTAACAGCAATCTGGCATGAAAACTGGAAGGATGTTGTGGAGGAATAAAAGAATCTGAAAATTTTACCATTAAAATATGTCTTTGTGGCTATTCCCCTCCCTACTGAAAAATGCCTGTAACAAACTTTATTACCCTTGCACACAATACCTAAATTATAAAATAATAAGAAGGGTTTGAATGTCCCATCTCAGACTGGCTTAGCATCCTTGCCAGTGTGCTGGACTGCAGTCAGGTGAAACAGGGGATGCAGGGGGCACCCTGCAGTGTTGGGTTTATGTAGAAAGCACAGACCTAAGCTTGCCTTGCAAAGCTGGGCAGCTATTACTATCCTGCTTTTCAGTGCTGTACAGACAGGAAGCAGTGCGCTCAAGTGTGGCAGTGCTAGACTTCTAGTTCCTAGTGCCATTAAGGTCTGCAAGTTCCCTGTTTTTGTGGGTGCGACAAGTGCACTACAACCCCTGAGCTTATGTTAAAGTGGCCACAGGGTTGCCCTGTCTTATGCTGCCTGCAATGTTTGAGAGTGATCCCACTTCACAAGTTTCTGCTTGTTGCTCAGAGATGATTGCAGGTGGCTTCTCTGATTCAACAGCACTATTGCTTTGCCACAGACATAGCCCACAGCTATGTCTTTGTGAATCCAGATAGGAGCTGGTGAAATGAGTCAGTCCTGGCAGATAATGGAAATAGAGCTCAATCAGTCTGCTGGAGCCTGGGCTAGCTTTTGCATTTATGTTGTAAACACACATGCAACATAGATCAAAATGCATCATGTGCTGGGGCTAGCCTGTGGCATGTGTGGCTTCAAAGATGTGGTTTAACCTCTTGTTATTGGTATCAGAGCAAGATACTTGCCTTTCTGAAGGGAAGGCAAAGATGAAGAAGATGCATTCACTCCATGGTGGTGCTGGCCTCTTCCAGCATCCATAACCAGCACTGCTTCCCAATAGCAGAACAGAAGTGGAGTTCTGGGCTACAAAGCAGTAGGAAAGCAGTTTCCAAATACAAAGCTGTGTTCTGCTGCCAAAAACACTGGCAAACCCAGTGGTGCTGACATCTAGACAACAGCTTGCAGCATCTGTTTTTAGGGAACGAGCTTTAAAGATGCTTCCACTGTTGATTCAGTAAGGAAGAGTGAATGACCAGGAGCCCTTCCATTGCAGGGGACTGTCATCCTGCTGGAGGAGGAACTCTCCTAACCCATATAGCTCCAGTCCTGCATATGCCTTGGAATCAACACCCTGGATAATCCCTTGGAAATCCCCGGTGTTAGCAAGTACTGTAAGTGTTGGGTAGTATCCTGCTGCCAAGGTTGTCTAAGACTTAGATGTGGCCTCAGGAGCCCCATTTGCAGGGCTTCTTAGTGAAGCTCAGGGTCTGAGGTGCAAAGAGTGAGGGCTGTGGGCACTGTGGGTATTCTCTGCAAAGTTCAGTTGAGTCTGTGATAGGAGGCTAAAGTGGCTTGACTGATGGTGTGCCTTCTACACTCAAATTGTTCCTGTCCAGCTCTGGGAATAGCAGGAGCTGCTCAAAGACAGAACTGAATCTGAGCTTCAGATATTCCTGAAGAGTCTCTGCTGCATCCTGCCTTGTGTCATTATTTATGCATGCACAGTACAAGCGTAACATTAAGGGGCTACCTGGTAGGCACTTTGCAGAAGGGTAAGTGGAATCATGAGGATCAAACTCAAGTGGTAGCTGAATTGGAGAACACAGTCTTGAGTTCTGCCTCAAGCTGGGCTCTAAAACTTGGAAGGAATTTTGCCCAAAGGTTTTTTTTAGACTCAGTCTGTTAAGTGTGTAGGTTTTGGTACAGCTGGGCCTTCAGTTTTAAAGGAGGAGTCTTCAAATGCAGTGGAGAGTTTTGGCCTATTATCACCTTGTGCACAAATTAAAATCTTTTCCTTCTCATTGTTTGCAGCTGGACAAGTTGAAATGTTATCTTAGAGAAACTAGGAGTGAGCAACTGTGTATTTCCTTCTGACAGAAATGTTTTCTTTTCTATTTGATGTTTCTTTTCTAGAATTACATTTCTTTGTGGTACTCCTGCCTTGGCAGACAGTCATACCTCTGCTAGAGACTGTAATTTTGACTAAAGAGGGATCCAAGTCATGAAGAAGAGTATGCACAGCATTCACAGCAGTGATTCCAATACAGTGTAGACTGACCTGAGCTGATGTTAAATTGGATCAGATTCCAAAGTAACAGACAGGGCCTCCAAACCATCTCTGCTCTGCCTGTAGAGCAAGATAAAGCACTTCCTACCTTAAGTTCCCTTGCTGCTGAAAATAGCTATTTTAGAGGTACCTGCAGTGTTTTTCTGCTTCACTAAAGTCAGTGCTGTGGCTTTAGCATCATTGTACCCTGAGAATGCACAGTATTACTGTCAACAGTGGAATGGTATGTCTGCTTAGGTTTTTTCTGGCAGTACTAACACGGTGTAGGTAGTTTAACTCCTGCAACTGCCTGCATTTCTAATCCTGTACTGTTGAGTCCTGCCCAGAGCAGATATGTGGGAGTGGCATTTGGATCCTGTGGTTTTGATCAAGCCTTTATAGGGGCACAACTGGAGACCATGATGTAGTGCCACAAAGTCTGGATATAAATTCAGGTCTAAACTTCTCCAGCACTGAGTGGTTTTGCTTCAATTGCCCCTATCTCACCTGTTGGCTTTAGAACCTGTCCTGCTGTTTCAGCTCTGCTGCATTGTGCAGCATCCAGTTTTGTAGGCAAGTGGTGCTGGTCTATTAGTAATACTCACGTGTCTCTGGAAGGGCACTGTGAACTTCCTGGCATAGATGTCTTCCAGGCAGTCTAGTCCCCAGCTGAAGGGAAAAAAAGTAAAAAAGTGGTTGAAGTGGTGGGGAGCTGTTTGTCGTCTCCTACTATTCACAGAGCTCTGAGTGCAGTCTCTCTACTTTCCCTGCAGGGGGCAATGGTATGGATTCTGTAACAAAGAAAACGAGGCAAGATGGATCAGAAGTTACTGAAAGACGTAAGGAGAATATTTTTTAATTTTTGTTACACATCAAAAATCCCAGAAGCAGATGTGCAGTTTCGTAAGGCATTGAAGGCTGACCAGAGATCCAGAACTAAATTCTGCACCTGTCCTCTGTTGAAGTCAGAATAAGGAATAGAATGGGCCAAGATCAGACATTTAGAGGCATGTAGCATGACCTGATTGTTTCACCACAGATGATTGCCCTGCGGTAACATTTCTAGCCAGTAGTGCAGACATTTGGATTCTCCTAATACCTCTGATTTCAATGCCCTGCATGGCCTAGAAAATGTTCTTTAGATATTTTTTCAGCTGTGTAAAACAGAGGATAAGTTTCCTGCTGGCATTGTAGGAATTAGGTAGTAGGAAGCTAGTAAGGGGTCTGACGTTGGGCTTTGCTGTTACAGCAATGGCTGTGGTTTAGAAGTGCCCAGAAATAATAATACTTCCATGTTTTACAGGGATCTTGTAAGGAAAAAGTCTTTCATGGCAGTGATCTTAGTCACTGTGGAGTTAGAAAGGTCTGCAAACACACAGCATTGTGTGCTAATGAGACTGCAGCCCCTAGGCAGTGTGGTCTTAAGGGACTTTTCTTTAAATGAGTCAGTCTTCTTTGAATAAGTCATGCTCTTCCATGGAAATTAAGTAGAATATTGATCTTGTTTGGCTATATTAACATGCAATTACTTCTGCACCCTTTTCTTTCCTCAGTTATTACAGAGACTGTAACCACAAGACTGACGTCCTTACCACCCAGTAAGTAATTGTCAGTCATTACATTACTTCTGCTCAGTGTTCTGTGCCCCTCCATGCTATTGAACTGCATTATTTCCATAAATCACTGAATGTAGCAGGTCTTGGTGCAGAAAGACTTGCACCCAAAGAGAAGCTATTTTCAGAAATGCCTTTCCCAAAATACTTGTTACTGGAAAGAAGGAGCAGTATGTGGGGAGTCGTCTGGGTATTGTCAGAAACAAAGCCTCACAGTCCACCAAGACTGGTAGACCAGACTTTCCAAGGTCTTAAGCCCAGATATAGGGCCTCCAGTGGTGACTCCTGGGGACAAGGGTCAAAAGCAATGGGTCTGCAGCCTCCACTGCTGGGGCTGCAGTATATTCCCCTGTCATCTTACCCAGTTGACAACACTGAGTAAATCTTTTTGGGTAATATTAGACATCACAGGTGTTTTCTACCTCTGTAGGGAATTACAAGTACTAAGTAGGGAAGAATCCTTCATGCTCTTTATACCACCATACTTTTGATTACCTTGCTGCAGCTGCATTGGAAAGGAATTGCACTATCATTGCATTTATGATGAGGGTTAACAGGAGTAACCTTCAGTCCATGTATGGAGAAACACTTGAATACAAACATCCTGGGTCTGCAGTGTGAATGCTATCTGCTCTGCTAAGACACTTCCCTTTAGTTCTGATAACTCACCAGACATGAAGCTATACTTGTAATTGAGTGTGAGGACAGTCTTGCAGTGTCCTTGTTCTTCTCATCTTTTACCCTGAGAGAATGTCTCATTTTGTGCTCATCTCTTCCAGAAGGAGGGAGCAGCAGTGGGCTCAAAACATCATCCCACACTGGTGGGAGCGGAGTGGAAAAGAGGTCTTACACCCATGGCAGCAGCTATGTAACTTCAAGTAAGGAATGAAGACATTGCACAGTGAGCAAACAGACAGCAAGGCAGCATAAATGGTCTGAGGAGAGATTCAGGGTGGGGAATAGGATAAGCCAGAGGCAAGGAAAACAGGGTTTATGAAAGTAGAAGTGGCAAATACTCAAAGCAAAGCTATTCCTTCGCTAAAATTGGATGTGAGGATGGGTGAGTAAGTGGCAAAATTCTCATTTTCCACAGGGAAAACTTTACTTCAGGAGAAAAACAACAACAAAAAAATGCCATTCCCACTGTTGTTAAGAAGTCACTCAGAAACCAAATTTCCCTTCTTTCAGGATTTCCAAATCACAATCTTTCTGACTATTTTTGTTCAAAAGACAGTTTAAATTTATCTTTTTGTTGATCTTGCTGAAGATAGATTACTATTAAAGAATTTCCTAGAAAATATTTTCTTGTATGTGTCCATCCGTGGCTTTAGCACTTTGAAGAGTCTGCCAGATTTTCTGGATATGCTAAATCAGTATGTGCTGTCTCTTCCATAAAAACAGGGTTCTTCTCTATCAGCATTCTTTGTCCAGCTGTTAGATTATCATAGCAAAGGTTCCCAAAGAATAATCTTCCTAAGGAGGTTTCTGGCACACCTGTCTTTCTGTCCCCCAGTGGGACAGACTGCATAACTATCCTTACAGAAAACATTCTCCATGCTCCAAAAAAGCTGACAAACCGAATAGAGTGAAGCACAGTTTGGAAGCTCAACAGAAGAATTAGCCATACCCAATAGATCTGACAGACACCTCCATACCAATTAAAGGCCGGAGTTTGGAATCACTTTGCCTCAGGGCAGATGTGAAGTAACTCCAATGAAGATGTCAGTCTAATTGTCTAGACTGGCACCAGTCTGAGAACTGAACCCAGCCCTGCAAAGTCAGACAACTCTGCAGGATTGCGATCTTCCTCATTATTTCTTTTCAGTGTGTGAAGGAAAAGAATCTGAACTTCAGAGATAATGAGTTCTTGAAGTTTCACAGAGCATTTTCTAATCTCTCTTTCCTACTCTGCAAAATGCTTCCAATGGAGGCCTACTTGTCACAGTAGTTCTTTCTGCTGAATTAAATGGAAAAGTTACCGAACAAAACAGGTCTTTGTAGAGGGGAAAGTCAGAAAGAAAACACTCTGGTGAGATCAGAAGGGCATGCTCTTTCTGCAGTGATGGGTAAACAATATCCAGTCTGATCCTGCTGACCAGCATGGATACGTTGCACTTTGCCACAGGGTTCCCTTTTTGCTGCATTCTGATCATGCTCCAGAATTAGATTTCATACAAGAGTATGAACACATTCTCCACAGCAATAATGTGAATTAGGAAGGGAAATTCTTTCCTCTGTCTAAATATAACAGCCACTAATAACCTCCAGGCTGTCTTCGTCCTGATGCACATCTCAGTTACTTCTCTAGAAAATGGACTAACAAAGGCATGCTCAGTGAGAGTATGGATAGCTGCTTTGGAGGGGAAGCAGACTCATCTCTGCTTCCCTTATCTCTTGAACTGCATCCTGCAGCACTTTGAGTTTGGCTTAACAATCTCCCATTTTTTGTGGCCTGTGCCATATAACACTTGAGTTTACAGGTGTATCCAAACCAAAACCCAGCACTGTCCAGAGCCAGATTTATTCCTGCCCAAGAGAGATGGCTTATTCATCTCCCTAGGCCAAAACCTGCTGTCATATATATCATTGACAAGATTTCTTTTGAAACCACGAAGATAACCAATACTCATCTCTGCACTGAATGCTGAGGACAGTCAGAGTTAGACTCAAATGTGCTTCTTTCCCATCTCTAGTTGTGAGGTACCAACGCAAATTTGTCCAGCTCAGAAGACAGTAATATAAAGCACCCAGGCATCCAGGGTGTGCATTCAGGGCATATCTTCAATTTGCTGAGGGCGTTTTGTTTTACCTATAGGTGGAAGTGGTAGGTTGAATTCATCATCATCCTCCAGCTACAGACAAACCCAGTCTCCCAGCTCTACTCTCACCAAATCACCTGGCTCAACATTTGAAAGAAAAACCTATGTCAACCGCCATGCAACATATGAAGGTATCACAGAATATGACATGAAAAGGAGGCAATGTGTACTGCACTCTGAGGTCACATTAATGCAGAATTGTCCCAAACAGCCCAGGAATCCCATTGTGGTTTTCCTAGGAAATAAGCCATCAGGGACACATTTTAATGTTTAACTCCTATTTATAGTAATGGTCATTCCTAAAAGGAGTTGTGGCATATTTTTGTTGAAAGACATTAGAAGCTCTTTCATGTAATCTTGAATAACTCTTTTTTTTAAATGGAAATGTTTGTTGCCAACTGGGATTAGACAGTTACCAGGAAGACACGGTCTGAAAGCTTTTAATGATCTTGTACAAAGTATTAATGAACACCTTTCTGTTCTTTGCAGGGAGCTCCAGTGCCAACTCTTCTCCTGAGTTTCCCAGGAAAGAGTTTGGTATGTTTTATCTTTTTAGAGCTGTTCCTCTGAACATTATGGCAAGGTCACGTGAGTGGGTGGCTACAGTGGCTTTTTGCACATTGCTGTGTCTTGCTCTACCTATGCTGACTATGTATTGGGCAGCCATTGCAGCTCCACTCCATGACTTCGGAAGACTAATTTGGGATTTACATTAACAGCTGACAGCAGGGTCTCTAGCTTATACATATTCAAACAGAGGGTGCATACTGTATATTTGCTACCCTCAAGTGCTTTTGTGACGCTCCCCATATGGCATAGGACATGGACAGGAGAACATAGACATGGGATGCTTCATAACATTTCTCCCTACCCCCCACCCCTATAGCTGGGAGAACAGCTCCAAGCAAGAAAGCCAAAGCTCTTAGGATTTGGAGCCATTGCTGGGTATACTTTTCCAGTGCCTTTTTCCTAGGCTTCAACATGTTTATATGGAAAGCTGAACTGGCTATCAAGTGATATATTTATGTTGAACATTGTCAGCAGGTATGAGCTTGCCTGTCCAAACTCTGAGCTGCTGATTTTACTCAGTGCAGATAGTGAAACAGTGTGATCAAGCCATCTTTCTGGCTCAGAGAGGAGGCAGGGTTTTGCAGTGCCCAGCTTTGGTTGATGGGGTAAACAGGCCTATTAGCTTCCTTTTGGCCTGCTGAAATGGGAGATCACCATCTATGAACAACATTTATGTGTACAAAAAGAAACAGCAGTTGGTCCAGAAATGCTAAAGGTGCAACTGATCCTTTGAGATAACTTATGGTCTAAAGGGGGCCTTGTAAAAACTCTAAATATTCAATTTCCCCAGCTGTGCCCCAAATAAAGGTTATTGTCTGAATCTGAGCACTCTGAGCAAGATCTGTGTGTTCATTTTCAGAGATGTCACAGGCAGTAAAGCCTAATACTGCTTTTCTCTCATTGCTGTTCACAGCATCTGCCTCCACAAGAGGGAGAAGCCAAAGTCGAGGTGAGTGATACTGT
Source organism: Elanus axillaris (assembly GCA_026212715.1). NCBI lineage: Eukaryota > Metazoa > Chordata > Aves > Accipitriformes > Accipitridae > Elanus > Elanus axillaris. The sequence continues at coordinate 29,013,869 of JANZLQ010000100.1, read as the reverse complement.
TCTTTTAGAAGCCTCCTTTGTTTTCTTCATTATGTTTCAGTGTGCTAAATGGACCAATTCCTTAGCTGGAATTAACCCGTTTAAGTGTAGAGCAGTAAGATGAGATATGTGGATTTACACCACTGTAGATGTGAACCATTTATCTGTAAGCAATTGCTTAAACAAGCTTGGTGTAAAAATTGATCCTAGAGAAGGTCATGGTGGTTTGGACTGTGTTAGAAAGGAGGATCTACTTGAGGACCTGGACATCTGGCAGCATAGCAGATAGTCTTCCAATTTGTCTTTTCACTACCATAAACTCAGTCCATCCATGCTCTGTGATCTGCCCCTGACATATTTACAGTAATTGCATTCATGTTCCTCTTACTGCAGTCTATCTCACAAACCATAAGGCCATACCCTGAAATGATCTCATGCTGGTAGTAAGGAGATAGTGAGGAAATTATAGACTTGCTGTGGTCTGTTTAGCCAGCTCACTGTAAAGCTCTGCATTGTTTAAATCATTCAGCTCTTCTAATAATTTATTAACACCGCTGGGGAAAGAAGGATTATATTGCTTGTAAAAGTATAATATCTGTTCCCAGCTGCTTGAAGAGGAAACTATAATGTCACTTCATCCAAGTTAATTTTAGCAGTGGATATAAATCAAAGTGTGCTCTTGCACACTCCTGGAGAATGTCACAGTTACCAATTATTCTACCTCAGATCTTCACAGTCTCCTCTAGCATACTACACACCTGAGCCCCCAGCAGAACTAGGCCATACATAATAAACAGACACCAGAGAATCAGCTCCAGCTTCTCATATTACTTCAGAAAATAATTCCCATCCATCAGCTTCTCCACATGAATGCCAAAGCTAGTGTTTCTTTTATAGTGCATGCACTGTCAGATTTCATCTTGAGGATCATGTATCACATGTCCTGGCTGGCCAGTTTGCTTGTGGATAGCAAGCTTAAAGGCTTGCCCCACCCAAATCACCTTAACTCTTGTGCTGGACAGTAAAAGTCAGTAATAAAATCGAGTTCCTAGTGAGAATGTTGCCTTAAAACTCGCCTGGTTACATTCATGAACCAAAAGAGAATTCAGCAGGCAATAAGAGACTGAATCTTACAGCCCATTGTAGAGATGACAGTGTGAATTGTACCCAGGAAGTGGTAGTAGTAGGGAATTTGTGTATTTAGTAAGCTTCTTTTGGCTCTCTAGGTTTTTATCCAGAAGGACAATAATAATAGTAGTAGTAGTAGTAGTAGTAGTAGTAGTAGTAGTAGTAGTAGTAGTAGTAGTAGTAGTAGTAGTAGTAGTAGTGATGAGGGGGAATATCAATGTGACTGAGGACTGCCTAATTAGGCCTTCTGTATGTTTGGCAGTAACAATGCTGTTGACTTCAACAGAGGCCCTCAATGACTAAAATATAGCTCTCTGGAATTAAAAGCAGTAAAATGTGACTCCAAAACAAAAAGTCACCCAAATCAATTTACAACCAATTCACATGGGCCATGAGTGCTGCTCGGATCAAGCAGCAAGACAGCAAGATGGAACATAGCAAGAAGGAAGGAATTCACTTCAGCCTAAAGATTCATTCCTGGCTCAGGACACAAATGCATCTCACTCCATATTCATGATCTGCTTTTTCTCTTCCCAGAGAGTGAAATACGAGTACGACTGCAGAGTGCATCTCCCTCTGGCAGATGTAAGTGCCATGGCTTTTATTCCAGGGGGATCAGTTATAAGATAGAGGGTATTGCTGCTCAGGATATGTCTGCAGTGTCTCTGGGACCCAGTCTTCATGATGACAGATAGAAGCATGTCGTTCTCTTTTTCCTGTTAAGAATGTTCATTTGTCTTCCCTTTCTGAACAAGGAAGTGTGCTCTGGGTTAGATGGTGGTCTTGCAAGGATGTAGTTGTACTTAGTCCCAGAAATGAGGCCCCGAAGCTTTGTTATTAAGTAAGTGGCAGCCCCAGAAGACACCCCCAGAAAGTACAACTTCATAGACACTCAAAGGTAAATTCCACTGAATGGTTTAGCCAGGGCAAGATTACAGATCAATGAAACAATGGCTTTGGGGTGAGTCTGGACACTTGCTTTTCCTTTCAGGGACAGAGTTGGATGATGTGAAACGTTTGCTGAAAGGAAGTCGATCAGCCAGCTGCAGCCCTACTCGATCACCATCAAGTACACTCCCGATACCAAAAAAGGCTGTGGTGGAGACAAAGATGGTTACTGAGAGCTCTCAGTCAGGTATTTCGCAGAGGACAGTTAGCAGTACTGGAGCCATTCCAAACATTATTTGCCATAAAAATACCCAGTTGCCAAGAACCTCCAAGTAAGAATACATGGTCTCTATCCCAGACAGTGGCGGCAATACAGAAGAAGGGTCAGAAAGCTGGAGGGCTGTCCAGATGTTGCACTAACAAGAGATATCTTGGGTAGCATTCTAGTGACTTGTCTAATTTCCATAAAATCAAGCCAGTTCCTGCTGCCACCAGCTTTAATTCAGAGGTGTTTCTGGCAGAGACAAGAGCTCTAAGCAAATACGTCTTAGGGTGATTTGATCTTATCTCCAAGCAAGATGGAGATAGCACCAAAGACAACATTTGAGTCAGTTATTTATTGGCCACACCACATGGTTCAGAGATCACTAGAACTTGATAGTAATAGAAGTGGTACTTAAAATACTATAAGCAGCTTTTATTATTTATAAGCCTCACCAGAGTGCTTGAGGCAGTGATATTCACCTTCACACTACTGTTCTCCAGCAGTATCTAGGAACAAGCAATGCCTTTTTTCTTGTGCATGGCTCAAATCCTGTCTAAAACTGGGTATTTTAGTCCAATACACTAGTGAACCAATCAGAGCTACATGTGGGAAGCAGAAGTCATACGTCCCATGGCCCGGGATGATTTATTACAGAATGGCAGACCAAAGAGTTTTATTCTGGTATCATAGCATCTACAAGCAACATCTCTTCAAGGTGTTTTGTGAATGGTCACACTATCAAGTCAATCTTTATTCCATTTGTTAAAATTCAGGTGGGCTGTAATCAGCTTGCATTTGAGATCAGTTATACTATGTTAACCTGGAGTTGTGTTGACTCCACAAGGGTAACTGAAATTTAAGGCAGATGCAGTTGTTTGCCATGTCAACCTGCAATGCATGCTGAGCCACAAGCCTGGTCTCATGAAACCACTTCTGTTTGTCTGATTTTTTTACAGTGTCGGGGACGTATGATACAACCATACTGAATACTGCCCTCCCTTCATACATGTGGTCCTCCACTCTGCCTGCTGGGTCTTCCCTTGGTGGATACCATAACAGCTCTTCCTTGATCAATGCTATGTCTCACTCTACAGGATCAGGTACGCCTCCTGGACCACCCAGGCTTGAAGGATGTAACTCCATACTGACACTGAGTCAACAGCAGTGCTTTTTTTTGCACAGCAAGAAGAACTAAAATGATGGAAGAATCAAAATGGCAGCGGATATGCTTGAGTTTTCACTGGTTTTCTGTAACTTGGTGCTCTCTGCTTCTACACTGACTGTATTTGAAAATCCTTATTTGTGAGGATCTTTTGTCCTGACTGCCTGATCTTTCACTAAACTTTGATGATAGCTTTATTAATGAGGTGAGGCTCACATTCCCTATCAAAACTAGTTTTAGACTCTAGTTAACACTGGATTATCCTGGCCCATTGTAAGAACGAGCGGGCCTCACCCTTCAGTCCTCATACACTAAAGATGTAATCAGTAAGTGCTGAGTGTGCTTATACCTTTTAAGGCCCACTTCTAAATAACAGGGATGCTGCATTTCCCAGTTGCAGAGAAAAAGCTTTATGGTAGCATACTATTAAAAGCTTTGCTTTCTCAAACCGCCTCATGATTGCAAATTTTCTGATGTAGGATTTTCTCCCCTATGTTGGTTCAGTAAAAGAGTGGTTTGGTGTCACAATTTTCAAGATTTTTCCTCTGTACCATTATTGTGCATTATCACTAACTGCATTTCTAAATGATGCTGACTCTTAATGTCTGTGACTGTACCACTGACCTTTGGGTGCTGGATTTCTGATTCCAGAGAAGTAATAAGATGTCACTTCCTCTTTTTGCAGTTTTTGGTGTTCCAAATAACCTTGCTCCCAGTAATCATACTCTGAACGCAGGCCTGAGCACTTCCTCTACAGGTCAGATTTTTCTCTTCTTCCCTTCACACTTTCACAGCACTATAGTCCTGGCAGACATATACAATGAAATAATACTATATCACACAGTGTTGCTTCTGTTCTTCATCTCAGTGCCAGCAGCTTGTCTGCACACCCCAGTTATTTTTTGGTTACAGTGGATTTATTCTGAGCCAGCCCTGTATAGCTGGTGTTAGCTCCTGACTATTTTTGTCTGGGAGACAGGGAAAACAAGAGGTTTTCCAAGGAGAATAATTTGTCTTTTGAAAGACACCTGTTAGGCCAGCTTGTTTCTTGCCTAGAACAACTCAGGGTAATGCCTTAAAAAATAAACTTAGTGTCCTAATCCGTAAAGGCCCACTGCTCCTCTGTCAGTTTTCCCTGTAATTTCCCTTTGCTTCACCTGGCTCATGGCTTCTGGCAGACTCTCTTCAATATCACTAAACCACTTCTCTTCCGTTCACAGTCACACACACTATGCCTACACAGCACAGTGGTGTCATGCAGGGTCTCTGACTGAGCCTACAAAGAGAGCAGGGTGTATGAGAACAGTCTGTACACTGCACTAATATTGCCACACTGATTCTGGTGCCAAAGGTGACAGCTTTCAAGTCGTTTGCTTCTCTCTGGGCAGTACTTTGACACCATGTGCAGTTATCTCTAAATTTCCTGTAGTCAGTTCAAGCCAGTTTTCTGAATTTAGCTTTTTCCCCAGGTGCCCCACCTGCAGAAATGTCCATGCAGCCATGAGAGTGGCCTTGCAATTTAGCCTGAGATAATGTTTTAAAATGGTCACCATTATTGTCCTAAGCCAACAATAACTTACACAGCAAAATGATCTAAGGAAAGACAGTTTGTAAGGAAGATCTTTGAATAGAAATGCTTAGGCCTGTGTTGCCTCCAGCTACCTGGCAAAATTTCTTGGGAGAGGTCATCATTATTATCATTGGTTTTGTTTTGGTTTTAGCCAGAATACCACCTGCACTGCAGGACTCTTATAATGCCCATTGCAATGTTTTTCTTTGCAGTGTTTGGAGTTCAAAACAACCTGTCTCCAAGCTCTTCAACCCTCACCCAGAACGCTACTGCAGCCTCTGCAGGTCAGCAAAAATTTAAGCCTAGATTAAGTGTGAGAGTCACCTCTCGTGTGCTGCCTTCTCCCACCTTTTCTATAGTGACTAGAAAGTTCATATTGACAGAGGCTCCTTCATTACCATCTTCTGTGAAGCAGTGTGGTATGAAGGGATATTGAGGAACATTTCCTCTGCTTTGCATGTGCAGGAACAGCTGCCATTGCCTATGGAAGCACTAGAGATTTGCTTGCTGGGGAAGCCCTTGATAGTTTGAGTTGTCCTGAATGAGAAAAGATTTTTTAAATGGTGTGCAGCCCAAGGTTGGTGTGTGTAGATACTTTGTTATCCTTCATCTCTTCCAATCTTGTATTTCTTCATTGTAGCATATGGGATGAAGAACACTTCTCAGAGCAACACCATGGCGAGTACTGGTGTGTCTGCCTCAGCAGGTGAGTGTGTCATTCACAAATGTTCAGGCATGGTCTTGTACACACATATCATGATAAAAACAAGTTAGATACTCAGCCAGCTGAGTGACACTAACACCTGGCTCCTCAGGAGCATGACTTGTCACTAGTCAAGTCTTCCACCAGTACCTTTCTGAAAAGAAAGCAAATGACCCAGAAGCTAAGAATGAACAAATGAGCTGGTCTGATTCAGATCTCCCCCACTCTGCGGTAACTTGGATGATTTAATTACGGCTATTTCTGCTCAACGGGCAGGTAACTGGATAGAAGATAACGTGTGAAATTTTGCTTCATTTGAAACCAAAACATTTGCAAGGTTGCTCTTAAACATTGTTTTGCAGTAGTACCAGCCTCAACCACTCAAAACTCAAGGAATTGACTTATACATGATCAGATTATTTTTTTTAATGAGAAAAGTTGAGGTCTTTCTACTGACCTTTTGTCTTTGAATGGTTGGAATTCATCTTTTCCAGCTTTTTTCTGCAACTCTGAGAGCTATAAATTAGTCTCTTATTTTTTTATGTAAGGGAAGTGAAGTTTCTTTTGTAATCCAAGGACTCCCAAAGATGAGGCTTAAAAATAGATGTAAAAACCACAGAAGTTATGATAACATTTCTAATACAGGTTTGCTTCAGGTTTGTGTTAGAGTAATGGATTAATACCATTCTGGTTATCTTGATTTTCAATGTTTTGTCAATTTGTGTGCAAATTCAGGTTTGTACACCATTCCAGTCATACTTGATACTACCTAATGGCAGAAGGGTGACCACACCAATGTTTCTGAGCCTTGTTTGGCCTGTGCCAAACCTCAGTAAGCCACAATTCAATGCATCCAAACCATGCCTGGCTCCGAAGGATATGGTGTGCTTTGTGCTTGACAGAGTAGGTCTGCTAAAGGTGCTCCTCAGCTTGAGCTGTGCTGGCTCTGATGACCCTTGAATGTCTCTCTCAGACTGAGTTTCTATGATTCTATAGTAAGTGTGTTTGAGAAGCTAAGAAGTCATTGAGCAAGAAATTGCTGTATGTGATTGAATTCCAGATGCTCTCTATTTCTGGTAGCAGTTGCTCCCCTGCTAGTGAAATACCATTCCTAAAGAAACCTAATGACATGCACAGCTCTCCTCTTAGCTTTAGTGACCAGTGTGTATCTTACTGGGTGTTTATAAAAACGGCAACACTAATCAACAATGGAACTAACTATTTTAATGAATAAAAGTGTTGTGGTTATAGTTATGACTCAGTGGCCCACATTCATCTCCTCCTCTTTCCCATCCTTTACCAATATTCCAGGGGGAACCATTTTGAGCTCCCAGGGAGATGACATTCTACGCAAAGACTGCAAGTTCCTGCTGCTGGAGAAGGAGAATGCCCCAGCAAAGAAGGAGATGGAGCTCTTGATCATGACAAAGGACAGTGGCAAAGTCTTTAGTGCCTCTACCACTGGGCTTAATGGAGGTAACTTTCTTTGCTTCAGGACATGTGGATATGCTGAGGGCAGAGAAATGGAGACTGATCACAGGGGGAGTACAGAGCTCAGGACACTACACCTGACTCAAACCCTTGTAAGCCAAACAAGAAGCTCTGGCAGGCAGTTAGCCTTTAACCATGCCAGCTGTGATCTAGGTCTAGCTTTTGCATTTGAAGCTTCAGAGTGTGCCTTGGAATATTTCACAAAGCTCGGGAACTTTGAAAGCAAAAAAACTAGATCTGGTTTAAAGAGGCAGAGCTATTGTGTCTTCCCAATAAAAAATATGCCTTTTGCCAATGAAAGAAGATAGGCCTGGTTGAACTTCTGGTCTAACGTTTTTAATTATATTTGGTTCCTGTTCAGGATCCTTTGTAGAAGACACCTTGAAGAACGAGAAGCAGGGGTTTTCTTCTTCTTATGCTACAGATACTGGCCTAAAATCAGATGCAAATGGTAGGAGTTTTTCCCTGTGGAAATTCAATAGAACTTTCTCCTTCCACCTCCATCACTGCCTTCCCCTTTCAAGCCCATGCTCCAAGTTTAATCATGCATAGAAAGACTGTTAAAGCCTCTTTTACTGCTGTTAAAACAGGAGGACTGAAATCTGTGCCAACAAGGGACAAAGCAACTTATGCAGGTAAGTGATGCAATTCAGACTTTCATTGAAAGAAGCACCAAAGCACAATATACAAAAAAGCAATTGTTCTTAAGTGACATAAGTGATCTCTCTGCAATGACATCAGAGGGAGGGAATGTTTAGGAGTCTATTCTGTCTGTAGTGATCAGACCACATGTCAGAGAAATTGGTGCCCTTGATTTTAGTGTGGATGAGTGAGCACTTTGGGGGTTTTTTATTGCTAGAGAAAATCGGATAGCTGACAGTACAGCTGCATCCTGCTACCAGGACAGGTTTATGGGGAGGAGAGGGCTCAGACAGATCATGCTGGCTATTGCTGTCATTTATGGCTCAAAACTGTACAAAAAATTGACCTCAAGGTGATCACATTTTTCAGCTGTTACTTTAAAATGCACTGAGTATTGGCCCCTGTTGGAATTCCCATTGGGAATGCTGTTCCCAGCTTCCAAAGGGACTAGAATTATACACACCACATGCAGAGTGGGGTGTAAAGATTTTTCTCCATAGTGCTTTTTATAATGGATCAGACCTTGGTGTCCTTATTCTAAGAGATTCTTGACTCTGAAGTCAAGGAACTCTTCATTAACCAGGACACTGACCCTTCCATTTTCCAGAAATACGAAATGGTGATGTGGGGGGTACAGTTGGATCAGCACCATCCTGGTGTCCCTGTGGTTCCTGCTGTAGCTGGTGGAAATGGCTCCTGGGTTTGCTTCTGGCCTGGTTGCTTCTCCTTGGACTGCTTTTTGGACTCATTGCTCTGGGTAAGAAATAACTGAGGAACAAAATGTTGAACGGGATAGAAAGACAAACAGAGGGTGTAAGCTGGCAAAGAGGCCAAGTACCTGAGATAACAATCCAGAGAATTGAGGACGAGCATATTCAGCTTGATGGTGACTGCCACTAAGATATTACAAATGGACAGAAAGAATGGATAAGGGATATAAACCTTTGATGAGGGGTTATATAGTCTTGGGGTGAGTAGGATAAGAAAACTATTGAGATCTGAGGCCTTACTTCTCAGAGACTAACAGATTTAAACTCCAGATATCCCTGCTAGAAAAAAAGATAGAAAGAACAGTCCTGCAAAACTCAGTGGCCATAGCTATCTGACACAGTGTTGCCTTGTCCCTGCTATTAGAAGTACATATTTCAGGCATGCATCTGTGGCAACATGTTCCCTAGCATTTCACTTTAACCTTCCAGCGGAAGAAGTGAGAAAGCTGAAATCTCGTGTGGAAAACCTTGAAAAAATCAATGGTGGCCTCCTGACAATTAACCGAGGGAACTCAGAAATAGAAAAGGATGTTTCAAGAGTAGACTTCCTTCATGGTATTTCACCCTCCTCAACCTTCCCTTATGAAAATGAAGAGTCAGTCTGGTTGATGGTGAAGAACAGACTGAACAAGGAAATAGAACGAGGTGAGCAGAGTCAATGTCTGTGATGGTGCATGAGACCAGATTATTTAAAGGGGAGTGGGAGGATTTGCTTGCCCAAGGGCCTAGAGACCAGAACTTTTAGAGTGCAATGAGGTCTGTGAAAAATAGTGACCTCACCTGTCCTCACAGACGGGATGTGCTGGAGCTCAGAGTGTTACCACTCACACTGATGGTACATCCCTTAAGGCCAGCAGAAAAAGGAGAATAAAGGAGGTTGTGGACATGCCATCCTGTGCCAGGATGTATCATGTTTGCTATAGCAAGTGAGTTTTCAGTTTTGAAAGAACTACACAGAAACATGAACCCACAAATTATTTCTCATGCTACTTTTGTTAGCAAAGGAAAGGTGACTACTTCTGTTTAGCAGATGGTGGAAACAGGCTAAGAACAGAGGAACTTACATTCTCACAGCCTCAGAAGTTTCATGGATTTGCAAAAGCAAATTTGCTGAGGAAACTCTACTTACAAAGCCATGCTGTGCTTGATAGCCTGTGCTGCCTGCAGCCTCAAAATCCAAATAGAAAGATCTTTGTATGTAAAGTGAGTAGCTATTCTGTTGTGTAATGCACTCTAATGGTCCCTTTGCTTCCTGTTGCAGGCTACTTCCGAGGGGAGAGAGGAGAACCTGGTGTGAAAGGTACAGCCATATAGTCCTTCTCTTTCCCTGTCCTATTTCTTGGCTCTGGCAGTGCACAAGTTTGGGGTGGATATTGCCACAAGGGGCAATCAGCAGTGAGAAAGATGAAGCTGCTGTATACTTGAACAAAAAGAATCACAGAATCATTTAGGTTGGAAAGGACCTTTAAGATCATCGAGCCCAACCATTAACCTAGCACTGCCATGTCCACCACTAAACCATGTCCTTAAGTGCCACATCTACACATCTTTTAAATACCTCCAGAGATGGTGACTCAACCACTTGCCTGGGCAACCTGTTCCAATGCTTGACAACCCTTTTGGTGAAGAAATTTTTCCTAATATCCAGTCTAAACCCTCCTGGTGCAACTTGAGGCCATTTCCTCTTGTCCTATTGCTTGCTGCATGGGAGAAGAGACTGACACCCACTTCACTACAACTTCCTTTCAGGTAGTTGTAGAGTGATAAGGTCTCCCCCCAGTCTCCTTTTCTCCAGGCTAAACAACCCCACTTCCCTCAGCCACTCCTCATAAGACCTGTGCTCTTCTAGACCCCTGACCAACTTCATTACCCTTCTTTGGACACTCTCCAGCACCTCAATGTCTTTCTCATAGAAAGGGGCCCAAAACTGAACACAGTATTTGAGGTGTGGCGTCACCATTGCTGAGTACAGGGGAACAATCACTTCTCTAGTCCTGCTAGAGTGTAAAGTTAGTTTGCTGCTTAAATTGTAGAGGGCCTGAATCCCATGCAAAACTAATACAGCATGAAGGGCCAGATCCTGTTTGCCACTAGTGGGATGGGTCTGATCCTGCACTATTCAGTGTGAAGTGTCCCTATTCACCCAAAACTCCTTCATGTTTCATTGAAGGTGGGAGAGTAACTAGAAAACCAAAATTAATTAGTAATCATTGGAAATATCTCCAGGGTCTCTCCTGATATATATATTTTTTTTTTTTTTTCTTTTCTTTTCTCAGGTGACATGGGAATGCAAGGTCCCAGAGGTGAGTCTGGAGTTACCTGCTTTCTCAGGTAGATTGGCAGCCTGCCATAGGGCCTGCATAGCGAATGTATTATTGTTACTCCAGAAGTTAGATACAGAAGCTGATGCATCCTGTAGTTCAGATATTGTTGTGATGGTCGGGATTTTTACTCTTCTTCTGGGCAAAGACAATTTTAGAGTTCACAGTAGAAGAGGTAACAGATCTCACTTTGAATCTAGAAACTTCTTTTACCTGGATGAAAGTCATTCCTGAAGCCAAGCTCTACCTGTTTTAGTCACAGAGTGCTTCAGAGGATTTTGTGTGGTATGAATGATTCAATCTGTTGCATAAATACAAGGGGGCCAATGTGGCATTGCTGGAGATGGTAGAAATTGTAAACTTGCCAGGAACATAAACTCCTTTTTATGGGGGGTGAAGATTGGCCAAAGTGACAAACAGGGAAGACCTATTCTCTACTAACTGTCTATTTCTTTCTCTCTACAGGAGAGCGAGGACTTCCTGGTGTCCCAGGTGGGCAGTAGTACAATTCCCCTTTGAGGGAGGACATTTAGTGACATTACTGTAGGCAAGAACAGATTTTGCACTGCAAACCTAGCTCAAGGTGGTTATCTAAAGAGTCAATATTTAGCATAGACTATGTCACTTGATCAATACCTTAGTGTGGAGCTACAACACAGCTCAGAGACTTGGTTACAAGCAAGGCCTCAGCCTGACTTCCACTTAGTTGAACATGCCCAATTTGGGGTTGTGAAGATCCCAGCCTACCTTTGAAAGAGTCCCACAGCTGCATGAGTACTTGGCCCAACTTTCTTGTGCTCTTACATGTATTGTGTTCTTCTAAAGAGAACCCTGTTCAGGTACCCACCTTCCAAGTAATATATTCTTTACCCCAGCTAATGAATCCCTCCAGGCTTCGGGTTCCCCTAATTTGCATGTTACTCTTTCATGGTACACAGAAAAGGGCTCTGAACATTTGTTGTGTTTTTCTTTCCAGGCATTCCTGGTCCAGTTGGGCACCAAGGACCAGAAGGACCAAAAGGACAGAAAGGCAGCATGGGTAAGCATCTCTATCAATGCTGTTAGTCTCTCACAACTGATTGACACATGGCATGGGAATACAGACACCAGGTTGGTGTGATCGTTGCCTTCCCCATGGAGGTGGCCATGGATCCTCATGCCCAAGGCCTCACATAGACACCTTTTTTTACAAGGCTTTTGTTTCCTGTAGGTGATCCTGGAATGGAAGGTCCCATGGGACAAAGAGGTCGAGAAGGGCTACCAGGGCCTCGAGGGGAGCCTGGACCACCTGGATTTGGAGAAAAAGGGGACAGAGGTAGGAACTAGCTGTCCCATTCTTGCATAAAGCAGAGATGGACAAAAGCTACAGTTTGGTCCCAATTTCTAAAACACCTCAGTGATAGAATTTGATTTGACTATTCAAATCCAGATTTCATTTCAAACATTTCCCAGCACAGGCAAATCTGGCCTAAGGGATTTTTTTTGCCAAACTTACAGTGGGTAAATAAGGGTTGTTTTGGTTTGCTAGGTCTCAAAGTCAGATTTGAATGTGGCAGAACCAAAAGCACTTAGTATCAAGGTCATCTTCTTCCCTGTTATCCAAGTCACCAAAGTTGGGGGATTTGTCTTGGTCACCGTAAAGCCCTCCAGTGAGATGTGATTTTTTTCTTGGACAATGCATTCTTATGTGGGTTGTTTTGAACTGACCAGCAGAATTTTCATGACACTTGCCAAAGAAAGAATTACAGGAGATGGGATAATGGAAAAATGCAATCACAACTGTATTCTACAGTATCTATTCATGCTCTTATTCTGCATTCTAGGTGTTGTTGGCGAGCCAGGTCCTCCAGGGCCACCCGGTCCCCAAGGTTCTGCTGGCCTTAAAGGTAAATATGAAGATGGACAGAGAGAACCTAGCGGGCTGGTTAGGAGTAAATCAGCACTCCAGCCTTCCTGCTTCATTTGTGTTGCATTGCAGTAATCAGAAAAGTGAACCAATGGTCCTCATTTTAGATAAAATTTGCTTTGGTAGGTACCCATAACTTTAGAGCAATAAATTCTTGGAGATTTTTAGCGAGAATGGGGATTGGCAGGGACATTTCTCAAAATATCAATCTTTAACATATGTGATGTTTCCAGCTGGTTTTTTTCTCTACTTTCAGAAATAATAAGGTAAACTGCATATCCCTAACAGGCTTCTAACAGAGTTACAGCTGTACAATCCATGTAACTTAAAAAAAAATTGCACTATAAAAAAATGAGTCCCACTTGAAGCACAGATCCCAATGTCTCAGCCAAGATGGAAGGCTTGAGTCTCTTTACCTTACTTTAGGGGAAACAACTTCCTCTATGTCACAAGACTAAGTTGGGTAGATTTGTTGTCCTGGTTTTGATGATGCCAGTGATGCAAATTCTTCCAGCAGCTGGGGGAATTCCTATCTACTAAACACCTGTTGGATTGTGGATGCTATTGGGCAAAACAAAAGAGATTTGTTCCTTTTCTAGTTGCGTTACTGAAAGAAAATCCATGTTCCTTATCCACAGGTCTGATGGGTTCTCCAGGCCCACAAGGACCTCCAGGTGAGTGCTGCATTCCTTTTGCTATGGCATCTGGAGACTAGAGAAAACAAAAACAAAGTGACAGCTTCTCATGTTTTTCCTCTTCAGTGATACATAATGGTGAGTGGGATGAATTAAACCCCCCATCTCATTTTTCTGCAGGTCCTCCCGGCCTACAAGGATTTAGAGGAGAAGCAGGTCTCCCAGGTGCTAAAGGTAAGCTTCTCTTCCCCTTGGTGATTACAGCAGTACTAGCTGATAGGCTTTTCTAGCACTGCTCTGAGTAGCAGACTTGGTCTGAGCATGTAGCATTTTGATGCTAGGGACAAAGAAAAGCATAAGACTGAGGAAAGGGGAGGAGGAACTAAGCTTACTTAGTGAGTGATTGCAAGCAAATATTGAGAAATACAAGAGGCGCAGAGGTAACAAAGCAGGCTAGGTGAGGAAACATGGTTGGGTGGATGGAGCTGTTCTGAAGGGAGGGAATTGCCAGTTTGAGTTTGTCTGATATCAGAGTATCTGTATTTCCACTATGATTTTTCTTGATGCATGAAATTCCTTTCTGTTCTGACTTGTTATTAGTATTCTTCAATCATCCACATATCTTTCAGGTGAGAAAGGAGCCGCTGGAGCCCCTGGACCCAAAGGTATGTTGATCAGTTAGATATCTTTTGTGGATATTTTTTTTAGATTCCTTTAGATATGGATACTGTCCATGGGTATTAACTTTATCCTTCTTTAGCTTTTTCTTCTGTGCTCTTGTCAGAAAGCAGACTTTATTTTCTCTGATGGAAACATTTTACAATACAATGAAGGAATCATACAGAATCCTTCCCTTTTTTGTACCACAGGTGATCAGGGTGAGAAGGGTTCTCGTGGAATGACAGGTCAGTGGATCGTTTTCCTGGAGTAAGAGCCTATCTAATATACATGTGCATTATTTGAGTTTTCAAATAACAGCATAGCCCAGTCAATCCCAGTTAGCCTTCTGAAAAAAAGTATAATGGTGTTATTGGTTATAGGAGTTTTATTTTTGCACCCAATTTTTAAACAACTAGATCCCATTCTTGATTCCAATAATCTTGGTAGCAATCTTTGTATTTAGCTGTAGGGAAATTCTCCCTCACATGCCCTGTGTTCACGTCACTTGAGCTTTTCTAATACCCAGAGACAGTCACAAATCATGAGGCCTGAACATCCTGTCAATGTTGTTTTTCAGTTGCAAAGCACCAGATATTACTGACAGTCATAAATTACATCTTCACCAAGATTTGTTTGATTGTTTTTCATACCATTTTGCTACAGGTGAACAAGGCTCAAGAGGAATGCCTGGTCCTCCAGGAGAGCCAGGGGCTAAAGGACCTGTAGGTGGGTAACAGAAACCAGCTATGTTTATATGTGGGACAATGTAATTTCTACCCAGAGTGTATTTCTATGAGCACAGACAAGGAAACAACATGGGAGTGGAATCATACTGGTTGTGATCCTAGGTCTTTTCTCTAGATAGATAAGATTAGTCTGTATACTCAGAAAAGATGTCCTACAGTTAAGTTTGAAGTGAATGTTTTCTGGATCTTCAGCAACTGCAGCCAAAGTTTCTTTCAGATGCAATATGATGAAAAGCCACTCTCTTGTGTTTAGGGCTGTACCTCACTTAGTGGGAGGACAGGGCAACTGTTGTACTATTTCAGTGGTCCCTAACAATCTCTTTTCTTTGGACAGGACAAGCTGGCCATGATGGACAGCCAGGTGAAAAAGGTAAGGGATTCCTTTGAGATAGAAGTGCAGGTACTTTCTAATTTGGTAGGAGGTTGATTTGTAAAAGGGATGGGAGAAGATGGCAGCAGATTCATGTTCTGGGATCTTGCTGTCTCAGAAGAACTGTGGAGTCAACCATGTAAGCATGGAACTGAGACATACAATGGAGCTGGCTGTAAACTTGTGAAAGAGTTCTCACTACAGAACTTTTTTGTCACTGATGATCACCTGCCAGACATTGCTGCTGAAAATGGCCAGTTGCCTATGAGCATACAATAGGTAGAAAGTACTGCAGGGCAGCTGGTGGCCAAGCTTGAATGGCCAAGATTGTAAGTCAGTGACTTCTGGCTTGTTAATGGTGATTGTATCCCTAGGTGAACCAGGTCTTATGGGAATGCCAGGAGCCCGAGGCCCTCCAGGACCCTCTGGAGATGCAGGACAGCCAGGTAAAAGCATACAGAGAACAAAAATGCTTTTTTCTCAGTGAGGAACACAGATGTCTTTGTCAACAACTTCCAGTCTTAATTTGAAGTAAAGGCTGGCAGAGGATCTCTGTACTCTAAGACAGTGAAGAAAGGCAAACACACAGGGAAACTAGACCCTTTGTGATCTCAGGATTGCATACACTGCAAACAAGAACATAGCTGCTATGTTCAGTTTACATACCCGGTGCTAGGCCAATTTATATCACTTGTGGACTGTGTGCTATAATCTCAAGTAAATGCAATCTTTTTCTTCCTGCTAACCTTTCCCCACCTGAAATTTGTTTAGACATCTTAAAATTTTTGCCTTTTTCTACCAGGTCTCACAGGACCCCAAGGACCACCAGGTAGGCTTTTCCACCATGTTCCAGTTTATTAATGACACACTTGATATGGGCTCAGAAAACCCTTGCAATTTTCCCTCGGTGCTGCTCAGGGCTTCCAAAGAAGTGATATCCCAAGTTTTCTGCATCTCCTTTGGCTTTTGAGACAGGTTTTGTGGTTGGTGTGTAGTTTTTGAGAAATGCAGGGCCTTGGAGTGTTGAAAATTTGCCTCTCCCCAAAACATAATTTGCAACAAATAGCATGTTTCAGTTACCTGTGCATTGCTGAAAAGTCCTTCTAATCAGCAGCAGAAACAGAGGGAAGAGAATGTAGGAATCAAGGTGAAAACAGAGGATGTGACCTCTGCAAGCAGAGGTGGTTTGGGGGGCCAGTCACCAGGGAATTTATCCAGGAGCCTCAGGACAGGAAGCAGTACCTGGGAGAAGCTATAGGTAAATCTAAGAAGCAGTGCTGTCATCCAGGGAGCAGTGGGAGAAAGGAAGCCCTTAACTATGACCAGGGACACTACCAGCTCAGTCTAGAGTCCACTGTGAATTCCTCCACTTGCTGTCAGGGACCTGCTGAAATGCTGAAAGCCAGGGTCATGAATAGGGAGCTCCTTCTATAAACACACAAGTGAAACTCAATTAGAGTACCTGGAAAAAATAGAGTAAATAATATTTGCACTAACCATTTTAAATTGTTCATCTACCTCATATCAGGACTTCCAGGTAATCCAGGACGACCAGGGGCTAAAGGTGAGTTTTGTTTCTTCTCATTTTCTTTCTAAGCACCTCATTTTAGGGAGGATTAGCTGCTCTGCTGACCAGTCCCTGAATCAACAGTGGCATCTAGTGGCTTTAGGAAGGGAAGGTTTGAGAAACACGGTAGCCAAGGCCTCCCTGAGCATACACAAAAGGCAGGGCATTTGCTGAGGCAAGCAGCATGACAGTTCTCTGCTGAGATAACTTTAGCAAACCTGGTTCTGTCCTGAGCATATGAGTATGATGCCTGGTGACTGCAAAGGCAGCTGTGTGCCTGCCTCGGATAAACCAAGACCTATTGCCTATGTTGGCCGAGGTAGTGCTTGGAAAGCTGATCAGAGGATATCTCTGGATTAGCTGAGCTCTGTTGCTTCCCCCATGACCTTCCAGTGCTGTCACTTCTCAGACAGGAGATCAAGGGCAAAGAGAACAGAAATCACGTTTAAGAAGACAACATCACTGAGATAGTGACAAATCTTCCCCCAAAAAGAAACGCATCTTTTGTCTCTTTGTTTTCTCAGGAGAACCTGGAGCTCCAGGAAAAGTCATAAGTGCTGGTATGTAGTGCTGTGGGAGTTCAAACACTTCTGATTTTGAAGGATTTTCTCTGTTTTTTGTTATGCCTCCTAAATTCATCTCAACTGTCAGACCTGTACTGGGGCTTCCTGTGCTGGGAGAATATATACACTATTGATGTGTGATTCCTTAAGGATGGATTTGTTACACATTCACTGCATGTGTGTATGTATATATGTGTATGTGTGCAAGTGTATGTGTTTGTATTCCAGAGGGCTCGTCAACTATTGCTCTGCCAGGCCCACCAGGTCCCCCAGGCCCAGCCGGGCCCACTGGACCCCCAGGTGTTCCAGGTGAGGAAGCTGCTCCTCTGCTGTGGTTTTTGCAGGCAGCTTACATTGCTGTGCATCCAGTTCATAATTTAATGTATGATGTTTACTGTCTCTGCCAGGCTGCCCTGTCTAGGAGGCGAGGTTGCTCAGGCAGGACTCCTGGTCCTCACCCTTCCCTGCAGAAAGACCAATATCTCAGGTTGACTTAGGAAGGCAGCAGCCTCAAGGGAGAAATGGGATATGATCATAGCAGGGAAGGACAGAAGGGAGGGCTGAGAAGATGAAGAAACTGGGAACACTCTTGTTGTCCTTTGATCTGATAAGTACAAAGTAGTGATAGTTCAAATCCAGTGAGTAGAATCAAGCTCTTTTGCCTCTCAGGAAAGCTGGCTTGTGTCTAATCCCTTTCCTGGCCCTGTTTATGAAATCAGGAAGTGCTTGTTTTCCAGTCTTAGCTTTGAACTCAAGACAGCAGAAATCCCACATAAGCATCTGCAAACCTTACACACACACACACACACACACAGTCTGGCTATGCACGAGCTTGTCCTCAGCCTCCTCTGTCCCATGTCAGACACTGCCCTCCAGCACGCTGGCCCCAGGCAGCAGAGTTCCTGAGCCCTGGTTCTCATGGCACTTCTGTGCCTCTCCCAGCTGTATAGCTGGAGCTAATCCTGTAGCTGGTTTGGTAGAGCTAGCCTCAATTTGCAGCAGGGAATGAGAGAGGAGGGTTAGATGTATCGCATTTCTACTGTAGTCAGTGACCTTCTGGTTATTTCCCCAGTCTAAGAGGTACTAAGCACTTTAATTGTCACATGATGGAAAATAAGCCTCTTTTCCGGATCTTCAAGTAATACATGGGACATTGATGAATTCAAACCCCATAGCAATTCCATTTACTTGTGCAGGCAAATACATTATTTGAAACTCAGTTCTTATAAAAGACCTATTGATTCTTTCCTGCTGCTGTAAAATACAACCAGAAAAATCTAATGCAATCTGATTTTTTTTCTTTGAAACCAGGTCCTGTTGGACCAGCTGGTCTCCCTGGACAGCAAGGTACCATTCTCCATTAACTTTGATTCTGCTTCTTAAGAGAACTGAATTCATTAATTTTTCCCTTGTTTCTAATTCTCTCAGCCCTTGGCACAATCCCTCTCCCTTTTGTTTGCAGATTTCTTCCTTTCAGTTAATTTTGCTGCACTGTTTGGCTTAATTAAGCTTGTACAGAATTTCTATTCTTCTTTTCTTTCCCAGGGGAAGAAGGGGGGTGGTAAGAGCCAGCATGATGTGGATGCTGCAAATGTCTTTTTTTCTTATATTTTTATGGAGGCTGGTATTTCTAAGGCATTTCTCAAGTGCAGTTGCCTTTCTGTGGTAGGGGATATAGCTCAGCTGGATGCTTCCGGCCATTTTGAAAGGTGGGAGAATAAACTAGAACCAAATTGGGAATAATGTCACTGTGAAACCACTGTCAATTGGACAGACAGCTGTTTGGAAGAGCCTGAACAGACCCGACTCCTATGAACCTTTCTTAGGTGGTTTTCTGTGATCCTGTTAGAGCAAACTGTGCAGTAATCTCCACATTTTAATTCAGTGTCCCTCAGAGGCAGGGGCTGAGTTCATGCTCCCAGTTCACATAAGAAAAGTCTGAACCTGTTGTTAGGGAGGTGAGGAGTGTCATCCTCTCTCAGTTACATAATTCACTTTCTCTTTTTTTTTTTCCCTGAAAAAGGTCCACGGGGTGAGAAGGGATCCCCAGGTGAAGCTGTGATAGAAACTATCAAAACAGAAGTCTCATCATTAACATCTCAAAGTAAGTGGGCCTGCCTTTCCACTTCTTTGCTTGGAGGTGCTAGAGGCCTTGAGGCCTACTCACAGTTAACAGAAGATGCCTCTACCTCTTTTCCCTCAATGTGATATAGGGCAAGTGTGTGTGTGTGTATGTTTGGTGGTGGGACAGCAATACCAGCTACCTCTTCTGCTCTCCTTCTCATCTGTGCATCCAAAAGTGCTTTCAAAAGGAGGCAGACGGCATCCGGCCCATGTCACAGAGAGGAAAGCTAAGGAATGGTGACTGGTGAACAGTCCCTAACATTAGAGATGGTCACAGAGCTGTGAGGTTTCAGCCTGGCCTTTTAGCCCTTGTGTTCACACAGGGCAGTTCCCTATGTAATATGAACACAGAGCCATCTGTAAGAGGAGAACCACTTTGAAAAGGCACATTAATCTGAGCAACAGAAATGAAAATATCTCTGTGAATTAGAGGATGAATTTACAGGGGAGCAAATGCTACTTTAAGATGAAAATAAGTGGAACAGAACAGAATGGATTAGCAGCATCCCAAGAAAAGTGTCTGCTTGTTCTGTGCAATACTAGATGTGTGGTGCACTAACAATCAGTATTCCTATGCTCTGGGACCTCTGAAAGTGTGCAGGAGAGGCAAGGTAGAGGAGAGCATAAAATCATAAATGGTCCTTGTCTGATCACCATCTGAATGGGATTATGTAGATCCAGACCATGCTTCAGTACTGTCCCATCGCTGATTCAGGAGTCTTGGATCTCAGCATCGCTGAACTTTGAGTTTGTGCCTCAGCTTGGAGGTGCGGATACATCTCCAATCAAGATAACACAATGCAACTAGTTGTTAAATGATGGCTGCATAATGTTCTCCTCCCAAAACTTCCCCCTCTGAAAGAATCTTTCCTCTCCTTGGAAGTTCTTTCCCTCCTTCTCTAGCCTTTGAGTCCTTTGCTCTTTCCCTCAGCAACTATTACTCTCCAGAGAGATCTTCTCCCTGTTTCCAAAATGCTGCCAGCCTGTTCAGCACTGTATTTTGCTTCATGTTCTAACCTGCATGCTGGCAACCAAACACATCTCTCCCCTTCCCTCGCTGCCTCAACTTTGACTTAGGTCACCTGGGTCCTGACAGTGCACCTTTGATTGTAAGAGCTTCTAACAGCAATGTAATGACAGTGTTTCCATAGCAGCAGTAGCTTCATAGCAACACTTTTCTCTTTTTTGTGTGTTTCATTTGCACAGTGCTGGCAGATTTACAAGGGCGAGCAGGACCACCAGGCCCCCCTGGACCACCAGGTACATAATATAGCAGAGCTCAGTACGTAAGCAGGGGGACGATAACACACATCATGTTTCTAGGCCATGCGGTTTGCTGAGTAAATATTCTATAATATCCCTGTTTCTTTTGTCATCAGGTGAATCTGTGCAGGGACCTCCTGGACCTCGTGGCCCCCCAGGTAAGAGCTTGTTTCTCTGAAACAAACCTGGAAAGTGGGAGGTTTTTCAGTGCCTCTGTCCCATGCCTTGCAGTATCCGAGATGCAGTCTTGGACCTTGTGGAAATTAGTAGGGCTGACTTTACTGGAAGCAGAATTTCACATAGTGGGTTCCTACTAACACAGTTTCACTGCAATATAGTTTCACAGCAGCAAGACACTGGCCAAGAGAGGAGATTTGCCTTGGCAGAGGTTTGCTAGCCAGAGCAGTAATTCATAAAAGCCATACTTCTTGGGAAGACACTCAACATTCTCCAGTCCTTAAAGGAAGTAACTGCAATCAGTTCCATCTTTACTTCTTACTTGTCCAGCCTTAACTTCCAGCTGGAGACAGATGGAGCAGTTCTTATCATGAGGAACATATCCCCACTCCACTTCCTGTAGCACAGATTTCCCTTTCACAGCCAGAAGAGGGGAGGTGCAGGGGGACATGAGACACGAGCATAGCCTCATTCCTTGCTCTCTGCTCACTAGCAACGGGAGCAGGTCAGGTATGCAATGAAATGAACCTTCCCTTTCTGTGCAATGAAGGCCAGCTGGGATAAGCACTCTGTACCACAAAGAAAGGAGTTCTGTCCTATGTCTGCTGTGGTGGCAAATGATAATGAAAAATAACTAACAGCAATAGAAGTGTGTGGAGAAAACAATGATACTAGCCTACACTTGGAAATATTTGAGCTATGGCCATGGCTGGAGATGTAGCAGCTCTGGCATGCATTTACTTACATTGCTGAGGCACATCCTTCCTGAAGCCTTTTTGTGTCCCTTTTGCCTAGGAGAAGGATTGCCAGGACCTCCAGGCCCACCAGGGAGACCAGGATCTTCCATGTCCACCTCAGGTAGGTTCTTCCCACTCATTCCCTCCTGTGCCCTGGGAATGTTCTGACTGTTGGGGCTCCCAGAGAGCACAACCTTGGCAAGGAGCAGGTGGAGCCAGAGGAAACTTGTGTCATGTTCTGTTGGATGTCATTAAGAAACCTTTTTGTTTTAATTACAGAAACATTCCTCACAGGCCCACCAGGTCCACCAGGCCCACCAGGCCCGAAGGGAGACCAAGGTAGGTATATTTTGCTGCCTCACCAAGACACCAGATGGATCTCAACAAGTCAGACTGAAAAGAAGGAAGGAAGGGCTTGGAAGCAGAAAGTATCCTGCCTTTCTGTGGCTGTAAGAAAGCTAGCACAGTGGTCACCAAATAGGACTCCTGTCTGCTGCCATAAAACAAGTCAATCTTTGTTGGAGAAATTTATTAGCCTCCAGTACTGGTGTCAAGGCAATCGCTGTATTCAGATCCCAACTTTGCATGCCCATTAGATTCAGCAGCATTCGGAGCTTCAAGTTTGCCATTAAAGGGGAACACTGTTTTTGCAACATGCAGTCTTGGCTAAGTCAGTGCAAGGAGGTGGCCCTATGACGTGTAGCTCTACTCTGAGCTGACAGTAAAAGACAGGACCTACTCCCTTTACCAATTTCTGCCCTGTATATTGAAGGTCATGATAATATTCTGCAGTGTGGGCTGGGATGTTGCAGATCACAACAAAGCAAATGCTAACACTTCTGCTCCCCTGTTCACAGGTGAACGAGGTCCACGAGGATTCACAGGTAAGGAAGCTTCCAGGAGATAGCAGTAGGGTACAGGGTAGCTTGCCTGTGTATATGACTGCTCCTCCATTCCTGTGTCCCATGCAGGAGAACCGGGTGAGCCTGGCCTTTCAGCATTTGCCTCCCACGGTCAGTCTGTGCCCCCTTTCCTCCTTTGAATTCATTGTCCCTAGGCTGAAACCAGAGGGCAAAATCCTGCTCTATTGATTCTAGCTTAGTTCTAGTGGAGCTAGGATTTTGTCCACACACTTTATTCCTGTGAATCTCTGACTCTTCTTCTGCAATTGGCAGGTGACAGGGTCACCATGCAGGGACCTCCAGGAGTTCCAGGCCCACCAGGCCCACCTGGGCCCAAAGGTGAAGTTAAAAATCTTCTTTCTTTCTTTGCCAGTGGCCTCACACAGCCAAGAGTGGTTGAGACTAAAGGTACTTTGGGAACTACAGCTGTGCCCACTCCTGCCTTTTCAGGCAGAGCAGGACCATGGCAATAGAATTGCTCTGAGCACAAGGCACCTGGGCAGGTCACAGAAGACTCAGGAAAGCTGCCGTGGCCTCTTCTTTCTGCTCTTCCCCAACAAGCTGCTAATTCAAGATAGTCATTACAAGGGCTGGGTAGTTGCTTCTCTGACAACATGTAGCTTAACTGTTTTACATGACCAAGTATGCAACATGCAGTGACAGCCATTACAATTGTCTGTCTCCCGCACTCTGGTTTCCAGGTGATGCAGGTGTCCCAGGCGCTCCTGGCATCCCAGGAGCATCTCGAGGTAAGAGGCTAGACCACCATTGCTCTGATAGTATAAAGAAATGCTCACATAATGGTGGAGACTTTGAAAAACTTCCTTTGGGTTTTACAAATGTGGGTGCCAACCTAATGCTGATGGGATTTGTGTTCAAAACCTCTTTTTGCACAGCCTGCGTTAAATCAGACAATTTAAGAATTGCAAGTTTTCTGTTTCCAGCTTACTGGGAGTCCTTTGAGCCAGAGTTTTTCCTCATAGGACATGAAAGAAAGGGATTCTAAGTTGGCTAACCATGTTCCACAAGGGATTAGGGAAGCTGCATTGAGCCCTCTAGTGGAAAAACTACTGATCAGAACAAAAGTGCCCTTTGTTCTTTGTACTTAGTACTTACCTACCCTCAGGTGGATTCATGTGAATTAAGCTGCTTTCATTCTGAGTAAGAGCATCTCTGTATGCAGGATATTAATGCAATTTCACAAAAAGTGCATATGGATTAACTTAAGTGCCCCTGCATGTGAATAAGCCCTCTGCTTCTTCACATTGTGTCCTAGGAATACTACCTCAAGGGTGCTGGGAAGACAGACACCTTAAAGAGCATAACGTGTCACTTGACACCATGGTGACAGGAGTCACACAGGGCCCACCTGTATCTTGCAATGGAGATGAGCGAGGAGGTTCTTGAGCTGGTGCTGCCCAGGCTGGTTGGGCTTGGGAGCAGCAGGGCAGTAAGGTTAGCCTAATGAGCCTGAGTGATTTATGGATCTCCACCTATATTTCTGCACAGCATTGCACTCTGGTGCACAAACTGACCAGATCTTTCAGTACGAAGCCAGGGAGATCTCTGGACTCAGCCCTGCAGAGCTGCATAGGCTGAATTATAAGATGTCGAATTAATTGCAGATGTTATACTGCCTAATAGCCCATGCTTAGACTGTGTTTAGAGATGAAGGGGGAGCCCCTCCATAGTCCATTCCCAAAGCTCTTTCCAGACCTTTGGGAAGAGCTCAATGCAAGCACACTTCAGCATTGCTTGGTCTAATACAACCATGCCATTCCTTCTCCTTACAATGCTTTCTGTAGGTGGATCCAGACAGATTCAGGGACCCCCAGGACCTCCTGGGCCACCTGGTCCCCCTGGCCCAGGTGGAAGTTCATCTCAAGACATTCAGCAGTACGTCACTGACTACCTGAAGAGTAAGTATAATGAGATTTTGCCATGGGTCATCAGATGCGTGCCAATCTCTCTTTTGCTCCCTGAGCCCCTTGTCACTCTCCCTTTAGAAAAAGCAGCCCTACTGCACTGGCCTTATTTCTGTTGAATACTGTGAAGTGCCCCTGCCCACTGTGGCCTCTGCAGAACTGTCCTTCTGTTGGCCTGCTTTTTGCCAGGGGAAGAGTGTCCAGTAATTGTGCATATGGCCATTGTCTTCCCACTAGTGATGTGGGCATATCTTGGGCTTCCTACCTAGGTGACAACATAAGGCATTATTTGACTGGTGCCCAAGGCCCACCAGGCCCTCCAGGCCCACCTGGAATCATCACCACTGCGGATGGGATGAACTTGGACTATGCGGAGCTGGCTACCCGTGTTATGAGCTATATGACAAGTAAGCACCATGTTGGTAAGCTCTGTACGGAGTCAAGCTCTTGGCTGAGCTTGTGCAACACCTAGGAGGTGAGAACCAGAGGAGAAACAACAGTCTTTAAATAGCAGCACCCCAACCCAATTATTCATCTTAGGCAATCTTGGCCCAGAACTCCACAGAGCTGAGGTGGTCTCTGAGCCTTGTCCCATTTTAATGGTTAGATTAACTAACAGTTGCTGCTATTTAAACAAGTCTCACACTAAACATTAGCTGTTAGACCCTGTAATGCCCCCAAGATCCAAGCAGAGGTGTCTTTATTTGGTATATGTGGTCTCAAGTATTCTGGGGCTGGCTTGTATGCTTGGGGCCCTCCTAAAGTAGATGAAATTCCCCAAGCTTTTGAAAGTAGCCTGGAATGTCAGTCAGAAGAGCACAGGCTGCACAGCTTTGGAGACACCAGGATGTGTGGGACAGCAACTGATTCATGGGGNNNNGGCACGGGAAGACCATTCAACCAGTTAAACTGGATTTATTCAGCTTTCCTTGTCCCTGCCTGACCCCTCTTCACCTTCTTTCTCATCCTGCCTGACGTAAAACCTTTTCATTCCCACAGGTTCTTCAGATCGATATCAGTCATTTGCCAGTTCAGTATCAACTACATCATCCCTTTTGTACCAAGAACTTCTGGACATGCTGCAGAGTAAGTGACCCTCAAGGGAAACATGGGGGTTGGGGGATAAAGTGTCCCAACAGCCTGTAGATCTGCCCTTCCAGTCTCCTGTCTCCAACCAGAGTTACCAGCAGCTGCTTCAGAGGGCAAAGTCCTGCCATAGGTGCTGCTGAGCAACCTGCAATGACTTCTTCCAAGTCCTTTGGAGACAGATTTCTATGTCTTGTACTGGACAGTTTGTAGGCTTTCCAGAAGCTATACTTTCTTACCTGTTTGCTTTTCATACCCACTGTTGTAACACAGCAGTTTCCCACTCTCTCCCCTCCATTCCCCTCCTTGGCTCTCTAGGTGGTACCTACCTATGTCCCTCCTTTTCAGGAATAACCCACAATTTTCCCCAATCTTCCACTAAACCTTGGGCTTCTATTTTCTGGCTCCCCCACTGTCTTAGGGTTCCCCCCATTCCTTCTTGCCCACCTTGCTATGTCTTTGTTCTTAAGGTAGGGAAGATACACTGCTCTGTATTGTTTTCTACACACACTGTTACTGTGGGCTGATAGATAAATCACCAGGATGTCATTTTGCTGTGCCTGAAGGTACTGATGATGCTGGCCAACACTGTGTTCCTCCTATGTGATTCAGTAGGGATCAGATTCCACATTCCAAACAGAAAAATGGCTGCTGAAATGACATAGAGCTCAGCATGGTCTTTCCCAGCTGAGCCACTTTTTATTCCCTTTACACAAGATGTTGTCCAGGGCGTCCTGAAGAAACAGAGCACAAGGAGGTCCCCTTAGCAATCCAAACTCTCATCCTCCTCAAACCCTGGGTTATAGGAGGTTCCCAGCCCTGTCACAAATGTTTCTGACACCATACACAGGGTAGTTCACAGAAAAGGAGGAGAGTGGGGAAGGGATCTTTGCATCCATATATTTGATGGTCTCCTTAGTGGTGGGAGCTCAGCTCACAGGCTGGGAACTCTACACACCTTGTGTCTTTGCAGCAGCTGGACAGCCTTAAAAGATGCATTTTTCATTTCCAGGAGAAGAAATTCGTCAGTATCTAATTGGACCTCAGGGCCCACCGGGACCTCCTGGACCAGGAGGAGATGGCATGTCTCTGTCACTGGATTATGATGAGTTGACCAGACGGTTTATCAGCTACCTGACAAGTAATGGTCTTTATTAGCGTGCATTTCCTTCTGTTCCTTTGGGAGCTGAGCAGAAAGCTCATGCTGTCAGTGAAATTTCTTCCAGTGTTGACTGTGTGAATCCCTATTTACAGAGACCTCCTCAGGGATTGTGAGAGACTCAGAAGAGAACAAAGATACCCGGTAGCTAAGATACTATCCACAGACTCCATTAATGAGTTCTTGCTTTGCTAAAAACTGAGCTTAGGAACATAATTTCATTTTAGCCATCTTAGAAGTCCCATCAACACCTCCAAGTGCCTTTATAACCCTTTTCTCACTGGCTGTGTGGCCAGGATATATCTCTCTGTGGAACAGTTGATCTCTGCCCTCTTTGTGTCAAGGCAGCTCAGGCAACAAACTCTTAGAAGTTTAAAGTTAGTTGAAACAAATTCCACCTTTCTGCTTCATTTTCCTGTCTGTAAAGGGGTGATATGGCATGTAAGAACTGTTAGAGAGGACTCTGGCGCATCCCCAACAGCAGTGCTGAAATGCCTAGTCCTGGTACCTGCAACTACCTCCTTAAAAGCACAGCCTCCTTAAAAGCACAGCACCCCAACAGCTCAAGCAGGCCAACTGCATTTTATTAGCAAGGACATTTCATTAAGACAAATCACAAAGGTGCAAAGTTTTGCACCAGAGCAGCTTGCAGATAGGCAAACACAGGGAGAGCAGCACATGCATCAGCCAGTGTGTCACAGCTGAGCAGCATATCCTGGGGTACCCTCTGCCACCTCAGGGGTTCATGAGGTGTGCAAAGCTTTTGCCAAGAATAGAGGCCTGATGCCTGCCTGTCTGCAGGTGTCCTTGTGTTCGTATTAATGGGGCAAGCTTTAACTCCAAGTCCAGAACAAGGCTTGAACCCTTGTCCCCAGCACAATCTGCTGATGGGAAAACTCCACCCTGCAGGAGTCCCTCCTGCATTGCCTCTGAACAAGCCCTGCAGCCTGTCTGCTCACACTGTAGCAGCCTGTTTTGATAATGTGCTACTCTTGGATCTTTAATTTTGCAGGTTCTGGGATGAGCGTTGGGCTCCCTGGACCACCTGGGCCTCCAGGGACACCTGGTATATCTTACAGTGACCTGACAGCATACCTGCGAAGTAAGCCAATTTCTTTACTCCCCTGCCATAGTTCCCTATGCACCCCCAGGGTCTATTTTTTACAGGCTTAGTACAGAATTTTCCCTTTTGCCCATCACAACAAATAATCCTCTATGACTGATGGTCCCTCTGCCTTACTTAGCAGCACTGCAGGCCTCCTGAGCTCTGCCAGGACCTGCACAGCCTGCGGGGGGGGGGAGCTGCAGACAGATCACCGTGCTCCTGTGCAGAGCAGTAGCAGCATGGCACTGTCTTGGGAATGGAGATGGAGATGGAGATGATGGAGATGGAGATGGAGGAGCCCTTTGTCTGCTTCAAACTCTGCAGCATAAAGGAATTACTTATGCCACTTTTTAAAAGCGTATTTAAAAAATAGGGACTTCTACCCTCTTTGGGGATCTCCTGACTTCCCATTGTGGCATCTACACGCAGGGAAGTGAGGTGCACCAGGAAGGCTGCACCAGAAGGTTCTGGGGAGAAAAAAGTGTATTATATTTGGCTGTAGCTGGCACTACCTGTATTGTCAGGGAAGGTTCATCAGGGTTGCGGTGGTTTGGGTGACTCCTTTTCTTCCCTTGTGTCTTACAGACTCTGAATTCAGTGGTCTTATTGGCCCCCCTGGTCCTGCAGGGCCCCAAGGACCTCCAGGGATCCCTGGATCACCAGGCACCTCTCTGGAGGATGTCTCTGCTTACCTACAAAGTAAAGTATTTATGTTTCTCACAGCTGGCAGGGAGATTCTGTTTGTAGGTGCTGTGGGGACTGAGGCTGTGATTTAGCTTACCAGGGGCACGACTGCCCACTGAGAACAAGGTCACTTTAAAAACAATTCTCATCAGCATCAGCTGTAAAGGGGTGGAAGTTGGGGTTGGAGCCTTTAAACTTTCAACATCCCCAGACGTGTGATTTCCTTGTCCTCCCACTGTTGGAAAATAATTCTTCCTCTCTCTCAAGGTGTGGGCTACTCCTTCTCTGGAGTCCAGGGCCCACCCGGCCCTCCTGGCCCCCCAGGACCACCAGGCTTCTCAGGAACTGGCCTCCTGTCCTATGCTGACATCACCCACAGTGACGAGTTCAGGAGCGAGCTGATCCAGTACCTGAAGAGTAAGGGGATGCCATCCATCCTCCCTGCACACACCCTAAGCCATACTTTGCCTTGTGTAGGCTGCTGGCTCTGCCACAGCTGAGGCAGTCCTGTAGGAGCCTTCCCAGACTTGGGGCTGCTGCGATACCTTACCTTTACAGCCAGGTCTACACAGGACTACACTGCACCCCATAGGCTTGTCTCCTCTCAGTCCGACTGCAAGGCTAAAGTCCATGTTGTGAGCCAAAAGGAACAGGTGCTGGGCAGTTACAATTGGCCTGTACTGAACAGCGAGTCCCTAGTAAGGTCACCTGCAGAGTTTTGCCATGGGAAAAGCATTTTCTTTGACAAACACCTGCCTACAGAGCAATGGATGATGCAGAGGTTGGAGGGCAGCACTGAGCCAGCTGTGAAGCAACATTGGTCTTAGCTCTCATGCTGGCAAGTCATTCAGGGCAGTCTTTCAGAAATATGGGGATCCCCTGGCTTTTGGAAGACTAGTCACAGAATGGCTGTTCTGGCAGAGGTGCTGAAACTGGCCTGAGAGTACACCCTTCTGCAAAATCACTGGGCATGTTTCCAAGATTGGGTACCCAAAATTGTGGGGGAGATGGGAAGGAGGAGGGTGTCATGCCATCTGTAGAGATCAAGGTTGACACGTGCCTGCTGCCTGAGAAGTGGCACTGGAAAAGGGTTACTGCAATGCTTGGCATGACAGTATTTCACACTCCAGTCTTCATTCAGGTGGTAGCACAGGACCTCTGCCAAGCCTGGGGGGCCCAGGTACCTTGGTAAAGTCCCCCTTCTTGTATTTTGCAGGTGATGAAGTTCGAAGCTACATCTCAGGGCCGCCTGGGCCCCCTGGGCCACGGGGACCACCAGGACCCAAAGGAGATAGTGGCTTGGTGACTGGGTCTATGTCTTCATCTTACCAAGGGTTACGGACTTCTGAGCGGTTGCATGGAGGATCCCTTGGTGCTGAGGGATCCCGTGGAGGTTCACTGGGCACAGGCAGCTCATATGGCAGCTCTGTTAGCAGCATGTCATCTTACAGTGCCTCAATAGGCAGTGATGGCTCTTATGATGCCGCCATGGGCAGTGATGGGTCTTTCGATGGGTTGCTGACAGCAGATGAATCACACAGGAGATCACCAGGTTCAAGCAGATCCTACAGCAACTCCTTCACTGGTTCCCTGGATTACAATGAGCTGGCACTCCGCGTGTCAGAGAGCCTACAGAGTGAGTGGAATGCCTGCTTGTCCTGACCCTCCCTCTCCCAGCCCACAACTCCTAACCCCCTGTGCCTGGTGTCATGCTGTTCTCTTCCCTCACCCTTCCTGCTGCCTGCAGCTCTCCCTTATACCTTCCTGCCTCAGCATCCAGCCACAGTTTTCCCAGAGCTCCTTTCAAAAGACTTCTTTAATTCCTCAGGCCAAGGTATTCTCCAGGACCTGATGTCTTACACTGCACAGGGACCAGCTGGTCCCCCAGGCCCTCCTGGTCCCCCTGGCATCAGCAGGGTCTTTGCAGCTTATAGCAATGTCACCGAGGACCTCATGGACTTCTTCAGAAGTAAGTGACCTATTGACTTGGTGTTTCTGGCTTATGAGAACTCTCCAACCTCTCATAAGACCTACTGATCTTTTCACCTTTGCATGCTGCAAAAATACAGTCAAGATAGAAAGCTGGAGGCAGATAGTCTTTCCATCCCCTTCCTCCCTTGCTAAGGAGGCGCAGTCTCATCATTAGGAAGGACATCAGGTTTTCCCACTACTTGTAGGAAACTCATCCCAAACCCTGAAGGCCACTGTGCTTGCAATCTCTGTGGCCCATTTTAACGTGGCTGGGCTGGCACATGTAGAGCAATGTGAGACAGCTGCTTGCTCTGCTCTCAAATTCCCCTTCCTGAGCATGGGCCAGCTGCAGCCCTGGTGACTGCCAGGACATCCAGAGAGAGTGGCAGAGCAGTGCTGGTGAAATGAGATCACAACCTGCCCCTGGGGCTTTGTTGTGACCAAACCTATTTTTTAAAAACTTGCTCTAAGTCCATCTAATCCCATCTAACCTAGAGAAATGTCCTTCCAGTGTGACTCACTGCTTCTCTAAATGAGCACAGAGCCCTTTGCAAGTGGTTTGTCCCACTCATTCATCCTCCATTTCCCTCTCCAGCATATGGTACCATCCAGGGGCCACCCGGTGAAAAGGGGGAGAGGGGTTATCCTGGACCCAAAGGTAAGGCTTACCATCCTTTCCCTCTCAAGCCTTGTAACACCCAGGAAGCAGCACTCTGTCCACAGAGCTAGCTGACACAGGGTGGCTCAAGGTCACATCCACCCCACAGTGAAGGTGGCACCTTCAGGACCTCAGCCCAAGCACCGTCCTAACTTGGTCTTCTTTACCCTGGCCTGTCCCTGTTCATGGGCCAGTCATGCTCAAGGGCAAACTTGGTCTTCTCATTCCTTCAGGTGACCCTGGACCAATGGGCCCACCAGGACGCCAGGGGCACAGGGGACCAAAAGGAGAGAAAGGTATGAACATCTGCCACTCCCAGGAGAGCAGGGTTTGCTTGTTGGGGAGTGGAGGATTCCCCAGACATCAAACCATCTCTGCGAACTGTTGGAAAATCCACATGGCCCCATTTTTTGTTTGGTTTGGGTCTTTTGTCTTTCTTACCCCACATGAACTTTTCAAATAACCCTCCTTTTGATTTTCTTGTCCCCAGGTGAACAAGTGTATGTTGGCAGAAGAAAAAGAAGTGTTGGGGTTTAAGGAAAGAGGCAGCTCAGTTCTGCACTGGGCAGCATTCCCAGCGGCCTATAGAGAATTAGCCTGAATCTTCACTGCCTTAATGCTAAAACGCCCTTGCCAATCAGCTAACCACTTAGCGTTGATAGTTCAGTGTCACCACTGAGATTTGAATGGCTGTTTTATGTGTCCAGCGTGGCCCTAATGTGGGTATTCGTTCCTGTTGCTGATGTTTGACTTACCACCCTTGAGTTCCAGGCATGTATGTCTTTGGGCTTACAAGGGCTTCCTGTCTCACCCAGTCCAGCCTTCTTGCATTGCTCCCAGCTATGTAGAAACCTGTTGGTTGTTTTTTTTTAAACGACTAGCCAACTACCCAGCAAAAATTAAAAAAAGAACCAATCCCTCCCCCACCAAATGCATGATTTTTCAGAAATCAGGTTCAGCCCACAGGACAAAAGGCCCTGTAAGAAACCCTCGGATTAAGCTTGCTCACTGCATTGGGATTTCCTCTCCACAAGCTCTGCTGTGCCGGTCCTAAGGAGGACCTGTTGAAGCAGGTGCTGGTGGTACTGAGTGGGGGGGCCTGTGGCTCGAGGGTCTCTGGGAGGGGGCACACTGCACTGAGGTACCCCAAAGAGTGACCCACATGGGATGCTGAGCCCAGACCTGCCAATGCCCAGCTGCTGCAGTGTAGCAGGGGATACGGGGAGAAATAGCTGGGCTCTGCCTTCCCCACCCAGCTGCATGGCAGTGCTGCTGTCTGCCTGATAGTCCCCACTGTAGAGCTTTCAGACCCCTAGGGTCAGCACCCACTATCACCCTGGCCCGTGACCTGCTTTGGAAAGCGATGTCCCCACAGCTCGGCAGTTTTGCAGTGCTCTAGTGCACCATGTGCATTAACCCCACTCCTGAGCCCAGCTCCTTGGACAAACTGTTACCGGAGGGACTGAGACACAGACAGGGTACAGCACGTGCAAGTACTTGGCAGGGAACCTGGGTCCGCATGTGCTTTGCAATGCCTGTTTATACCAGCACAGCAAGACATGACATGCACAGGGACCAAACTGAAGCACTTTTAAACGTAATTTGTTATTTTTGTATTTTTTCTGTTTTTTAGACATTGGGGGAAAATAATTTTTAATGTAAACGGCCCAATTAAAGTGTGTTTTTCACCCCAAGCTCATCTGATCAGTGTTACATTGGCAGTCAGTACCAGCTTCACTGTAACCATGGGCAGACACAATTGTGGTTTTGGTGGCTGTTTTGTTTCTTATCACTGGTATGTGACCCGAGCAGATGCTGAGCTGCTTCTCACGTGCCAGCAGTTTCCAGTCACAAGAGCCTCTGCATATTGTCCCAAGATGCCACAGCCATCATCTTCCTTGCAGTGAGGCAGTACTCACAGAGTTTAAGCATTTTAGTAGGGGGTAGGGGGAAGCCTCTTGGCTGGGAGATCCTGAGCTGCAAGGTACTGTCTGGCAGAGGCCGGCGTTTCAGCGCAGGAGTGTGGAGGGGGTTGGGGGTGTCAGCTGCCAGCCCCTTGCACAGTGCCTCGTCACCGCATCTCTGACACCACATCAGCTTTACAGTGTTCCTGGGGCCACGTGCACACATGTACACATGCACACGCACTGAAGTGCTACCTTAATTCCAGGTACTGGCCAAAGCAGGTCAGTGGCTCATTTTTGTAGCAAAAAGGCTTGCTTGAATTGCTTGGTTTCAGTCCAGGTTTAAACACCCATTACCCATTTTTATTTCCAGTGTTAGCGATGTCAAGTTTTGTTGTTCCTCCCACATTATTGCTTAGGAGAGTTTAGAGCAAAGGGCTGTGTGACCCAGATCAGCTTCTGGTGCACAGCACGTTACAGTGTTTGCCAATAAAGCCTGCGTCCTTCTGGGTGATTCATACTCCTCACCTGGCTCTGCCATAATGAGACATTTCCTTTTAATTATTTCTTAAAAACAAAAACAAAATGCATGTGTTGTCATGTTTAAGCCCAGCAGCTGTGTTTCTGTGTCTGAAGCCAGCCCTGAACCACTCAGGCCTGCCATACTGTGCTTGCAGGTTGTGTCGCAGGGCAGGGTTAGGCAGCTGAGAGCAGTCTGAGGCACCATAGCCCTACAACCTCGCATTTACTCCGTAATCCAGCCTGCAGCGCTGGGGCCATTGTGGGGGGGGCTCCGCTGACAAACAGTGGCACCTCGCTCCTTCGCCTGTACCCGAGTGGGAAGGGTGGCTGTGACGAGGGGGGACCCATGGACTGAGGGGTAGAAACTGGAGCTCCTACAACCCCAAGTTGAATTCCCACTTACAGGGCAGGACAGTCACTGAAAACAGCATCCTTTCAGGTTTGTGCTAAATTTGCGCTCCCGCCCTGGGCTATTCCAGTCAGGGAGCCACACAGTGCACAATGTTAAGTCCCTTTTACACTCACATTATTTTAGAAATTCCAAATTGGCCCATTCACTCAAACATCACTTGTATTTCACACAAGTTTTCCATCAGCAAAACAGAGGCCATCTCAGCAAACGGTGATTTTATTGTATTTACAGCAGAATTATTACAATATTCTACAGAAAGCCATGAAATCAAATTACTTTTAAAAACAAGACAACTCCCCCCCATTGTATGGCTGCTACTGCAAGTTCACTTCCATGAGCTGTATATACAGAGACCCTTAGCCAATTATTCATCCATCTCATGATTTTTGGTTGCTTTCTGTAAGGCAAAAATAACTTGGTTTGTAGTTAACACAAAACATCCAACAAACTGCTAGGACAACACGAGGTTGGAGATGCCTCAGATGTGTATGCTTTACCACAGAAGACTACTCTGCTTGGCATTCTTATAGAGAAGAGGGGTATGACAGTTCAACATTGCAGATTTCACTCAATGTCTCTTTCTAGTTTCTGTTCTTTCCACCATTTCAAGACTGATAATCATTAAGAAAGAGGCTTTACCACCTAGCTTGGTAATTGTGGAAGAAATTTTGGAAAATTGTAGCATTTTTGGGCTCAGCCACTCCCTTCTGCTTTCACTGTAGTAGAAGCACATCAGCTTTTCATCCACAAGCTGGTTTTGAGCATGTTCTTATTTAAGAGGTTGTCTTCTTTCTCTGGCACCACTGACTGCCTTAATGCCAGAAGCACAGAAGTAGCTACAGAGATTAAGTACGAGGATTGAGACAAGAGAGGGAATAAAGAACAACTAACAGCTCTGCAAGCAATATAGAGAAACACTGTAGTTTCTTTTGTTTTCTCCTTCCCTTTACCTGTTCTTATCTTTTGTAAGACTGAGAAACAACAGGGCATCCAGGCCTTGGCTTGCCTGTGAAAGAGGAAGGTTAATTCTCTCTGACCTTGTTTTTTGACCTTGTATCTGCTGTGAAGATGGCAGAAGTCTGGGAATAGGAAATGTGTATGGACAGATCAACGCAAGGAAGTTTCTGAGATCCAGAAGTACAGAGTTTAAAGTAAAATGACCAGATTGTAAATACCAACATAAAAACCAGAAAGTTATCTACATAGTGACCATCCCAAACACTCCTCCACACCCTTCACTCCAATGACCATTAGTCACTGTCCTCAAAAACTTGCCCCACTTCCCCGTGGTGGATTAACCAAAAAGCAGTAGCTCAGCAGAAGCAAGTAGCAGCGAGCTTATGTGCACATTTAGGTCTGTTCCCTGGTTTTCAGCAAAGATGCGTGTTTCTGAGGTCATAGGAGCTACAGCTACACAGCAGCTCAGATAATCAGGCTACTTGAAAAGTGGACTTAAGTGCCTGAATTTAAAAAACCTTATTCAAATCTTTCCTATACCAAAGTATCCTTGAAATACAAGATATATACTATTTCAGGTGGAGAATCAACTTAAACTTCCTACATGATACTGCCATCCTAAGGACATTGTGGTGTGATGAAAGTTATTATGTTACTGCTTTGCTTGGCTCTGTCTTAGTTAAGGTGCAAAGTTTCCTATTTATTAAGAAAAAAATTTCAGTAGCATGGAGTTATAATGCCAGAGAAAATCCTCCAGGACAGAAGAATAATTGTTCAAACCCCATGATTAATTAGACTACCCATGAATGTAATTTTAAAAGGATATTAGCTTAAAGTATTGTCTGAAAAAAAGGAAGCGGCTCAAAATGAGTATCAGTATTTTAAAAGTGTGAAAAAGTGATGTGAAAACTACCCCCTCTGAATTTGAATTCAGGTGTCAATTCAATCAAAGGTTTTCCTCTAATAAGTCAGGATTTATCTAATCAATCATAACAACCTCAATATCACATCTTTTCATGCTGTACATGCTTCTCATGTATTCAGCAGAACGCACCAAGTACTTGGAAAAAGAAACAAAATTGGGTTATGGGACTCAAGAGAGGAACAAATGCTGGAGTATTTCCACTTCACCAAAGTAAACAGCAAAGCTCCCCTGGGACTCAGGAGGCCGAGGGCTGGACACAGCCCGTTTCCTCCCTGGCTGGTAACCCCTCCTCAGACAGTGCAGCGCAGGCGAGATGCAGCATTTGTTCAAGTTGCAGAATCTCCTAAGAACAGGGGCAGCAAGACCACCTGATGTTTGGTTAGCCAAAGATCTCCTGGGGCTACTGGCAGCATTTCATTAGCAGAGGACTACAAGATCCTGCAAATAGCTGAATTCCAGTAACCGTTTGGATGCCAGGAGAGCCACTGGCTCCTGTATTTCAAGGCCCCTATGCCAAGAAAGCTGATTTAGCACGTGCCGAAATCTGCTTTCAAGAGCTCAGGAAGAATAAGTTGCGAGGTCTGAAGTGGTCGGAGGCTGTGGGCCCACAGGCAGGTTTTTGTGAGAATCAGTTGTAAATACAAGAGGACAACCGATATATTGCACTGTGAATCATGCGGTTTATTGCCTTTGTTCATTTTCCTGTGGACTGTATTTACGATGTAGTAAAACAGAGGTAAGCAAATACTGATTTGTGGTCATCTTTTGAAGGGCATGTGGGGAAAATGAAATCTGCCAAACACTCAGTAAGAAAGTACATCGTTTTGGCTAAGGAAAATACACCTAACTACCCTGGAGACGGACCTTCTAACATTTATTAAAGGAAGGTGACATGCGATAGTAGAGAGATTGGATTTATGTATCTCAGGAGATGTCTTCTAGGCCTGTGTGAGCCTAAATTTGTTTGAATTGAATTTTCTGACATTAATATAAAATTGTACAGCTCTTTCATGTTCTGTAATACTTAAAACCAATCTCATCAGCCTAAATGTGTAAGTACCCATGCCAGTCAGTTCCTGTTAGTCCCGAGAAAAAACACATTTTCACACTTGATTTCAATTCTCAGCACAGTTCACAAGGCTGCAACTGCTTAACAGTGCTCCACACCTGGAGACCTGACCAAGCACCTGCTGAGGCTTCAATCACTACATTCAATCCCTCCCTTCGTCACAGAAGTCAGTTACTCCTACAAGTACAATGACATCAGATTGCAGGGGCTTGTGTGAAAAGGATCTTCAAATAAAAAGATTTAAAAGATTTAGACAGAAGTAAACAGTATGCCAATACATATTAGCAAGTTATCACTGAAACTGCCAAAAAATGAGAAGATTAACATTTCCTTCTGAGGATTTAACATGGATGAAGGTAGAGAAAATCCAGAAGGGGAAATCTGCCTGCCCTGTCTACTCCCCAAGTAAAGCATGGAGTCTACTTCATACGAAATTGCAAATTCTGTTAAATACAGAGATGAAGATTATTTAATGTTATTTTAGTAACAGTCAATTTATGATGGTGGAGCTTAAAAAGTAAAAGGCCTTCAAAGACATTTTTTACCCTACTGAATAAACAGTTTGAAGAACTTTGTATTCAGCAACAGACAACATTCTAGAGATATGGTATGTGAATTTACAACAGTACACAATACACATTTATATAATAAAATGCCAGAAATTAAGGCTAGCTATTAAAGTAATTATGCTATCAAAAAGTTACAAAATTTAACTTAAAACATGCATTTTTCCATTTGTTTTTACTGTGTTGTAAATTGTGTCTTCATTGAGAAGGTATGAGTTCATCGTCCAAGGATTTCAGCATCCAAGATTTCAACCACATCTGATTAAAGTCCTATGCTAATTTATGAGTTCATTCACATGCATCAATACTGTTCCCGTGAAATGAACATCATGTAATGGTCACCAATCGCACATTTAATGCAATGTTTACAGTTGATACCCAAAAAGACTAAAAGTTGGGCCTCAAATGACAGAAAGCAAATACTATTTTACAAATTGAACTCCAGCATACCAAAGTACAGCTTATAATACTGTCTTGATATGACTCAAACTCTAACCACCAAAAAGAGTGCAGTAAAAGTGACCTAATACAGTTGTATTTCCCTATCAACTATATGAGAAACATTTCAGATTTTTTCCACTGCAGATCAGTCAGGTAAATAACTTATTGTACATCAATGAACTTGAAAAATAAAAACAGGCTATGTTAGTATGTGGCAACACAAAAGCAAAAAAACCCCAGCTTCATAAAGTAGTTTGTCTATATATTTAACTTAAATCTTTCTCTAAAATAAAATGACTAAAAAAATCAAATCTAGCACTTCTAATCAAATCAGACTTTAGCCATGGTTATTTATAAATATGACCATCCACCTCCACGTTTCTGATGGAGTTTAAATGAACAGGCTTTGGTAAGAACAGAAAAATGGCTCTACCCATTCCAGGTACAGTTAGAGAAACCACGTGCATTTTGCACACCGCTTTCTAAAAAATACATTCTACAGTTTTTCAATTTGTAGAACTAACCACATGTAATAGCTAAGGAAAATAATAAACTGTGCATTTTAAAGTTAGCATTTCTTTCACCTTTACATATTTTAGTGCAAAATATTTTAGGGTGAGGATTTACAACAAAAATGGCAGTAGCAGCAAGAAATCTTCTGTTTTGTACAGTAACAACAATGCTAAGGAGGTTTGTTTGTTTTTTTTTTTTAAATGACAAAATACTATCCTGTTGCCAGGCCTAGCATACCTACGTGTTTCAGGCACTGTATTAATTAAACTAGCACCCCATTTCATTATGAAACTAATGGACAAAAGTCATGGAGATCTGCTCAGTTTAATTTATGCCAGACGTTTCTTCTTAAAGAAGTTGCAAAGGCTTTTGCCAATCATGTTTAAACTTGAGCATTTATTTTTCTAATTATTGGCATGTTCTGAGTAATTAGTTTCAGTCCTTGCTATGAAGACACTGCTCAACATCATAAAATTTTAAACCTCTCATGGCAGTTTCAGTTGTGGAATTCTCTCATGGAGAAATCAGACACTTAAACACACAGTAGCAGAACTAATATTACACCGTTTAAATGTTCACATGAGAAACCATTTTTTTGTGTTCGGAAAGAGTATAATTAAAATTTTAGGCTTAAAGTCAAAACCATGATAACATACTTTTTGAGACTGAGATAAAAAACCACTTATTCTTGAAACAGCTGAAGGACATAACATTACTATTATACACCGACACTTTTTTTCTTCTCTCCCATTCAGAGAAGTAAAGAAACTGGTCATGACACTGATTGTCTCCACTGAAAACAAAAAGCGCTAGGTCCTTTGTGTACACCTCAGATTAAGTCAGGTTAGATGATGAGGATGGAGAATTCCAAATATGAAAAAACCTACAGCAGTTCCCAGAGTTACGACCCAGTGGAGTGAAGGCTGGGGATTGGATAGAATTTGGAAATCCGGCTTTGTGTTGAAGGGTTAAGGCATTCAGATTCTCCAGTCATTTTAAAGAAAACTTCCTGTTCCTGCAGTTTTCTGGCAAATTCTTCTTCCAGCGTCTAAAACCAAAATCAGATTGTCATAGGATTATAAGGCAAAGTACAAGAAACCTATTATACTGGTGACAGTCTGATGTAACACTAACTTCACACACCATCACAAAAAAAAAAATCACCTAGCAATTATGAAATTGCAAGACAACCAAGACACAGAAAACTAAGAACATCAGCTGCCTGTAGGATACTCTTTGAACTGTGTGAAAATCTAGTACTTCCCATTTTAAAATAAAATATAAAACCCAAGAACATCCTCCACCAACCTCTATCTGTTATTTAGCACTCAATTTTTGTAGTAACCTACCAGTTTCTGAAATACATTCCTAAAACCAGATTTACCTCCAGCTAAGAAGTTTTATATGCAAACATGCACTATGCACACATGTGCTGCAAGAGAGAATACATTAAGAGGCTGGTAGGACACAAGCCATTTTGTTGCCCTTTGCTCAGCTTTTGCACTTTTTTTTTTTAACATCTTTAAGTATTCAGTGAACTATAGCCATTTTGTACAGTAACTTGATTCTCCTCCTCTGCAATACTTTTTGTATTGCCTGTATTTGCTAGATCTGACTCTTGATTATTTTCCGATTCATAAACTGCTCTGATTTACCTTTTTTCTTGGTCTCAATTTCTCTCTCCATTCCTTCAGTTCT
This sequence comes from Elanus axillaris, assembly GCA_026212715.1. Taxonomy (NCBI): domain Eukaryota; kingdom Metazoa; phylum Chordata; class Aves; order Accipitriformes; family Accipitridae; genus Elanus; species Elanus axillaris. The sequence goes on along the minus strand of JANZLQ010000100.1, from coordinate 28,973,705 downwards.
TGGCTGTGCTCTTCATCTAGCTCTTTTAGCTTCTGAGTTTCATGCTCAACCAGTAGATGGCATTTTTCATTCTTAAAACAAGATAAAGATAATCCTTATGTAAAACTAATTCAGATTAGGCAACTCAACATTTGTACAGCAACATATGTTGTCCTAATTCTTTTTAATTAGCTTATTCCGTGTAAATAGTGACGTGAATAATTACAAGATAGAAGTATGTTACAAGGCTGCATTATCAAAAGCTGATCCTTCCATCAGAACCAATTGAGATAAGAAATACTCTGAAATCCAAATATACTGTTGAGTATCATTAAGGCAGCAGCTGACAGTGTACTCAAAACTGTGTTTTACTGCCTAATAATGCCTTTCAAGGTCATACAGTGTTTCTGCTTTGCTTTCTAAAGACTGTTTGTATAATTTATTGAAATCAATTACATTAAAAAGGATTTTTTTGGAAATATTTCAACTCTTGGTGCCAAAGAGCCGAGACTAACAAATAAAGCTTAGAGAGGAGAGAAAAGTGCTTGCAGACGCAGGCTCAGGATCACCCTATATAAAGGAAAAGGATAATCAAACCACACATCAGCTCCACATTCCTCTCAGTAAGGTACACATGCGTCTGCCTAGCTTTCAGATGACTTTTGAAGCATGGTAAGAAAAACAAAATTTAAGTGTTTCGCTACATCAAATCTTTGATTTTTAAGAGCAGTTGGCAATGGCTGTCTCTAAACCCAATGTTCTTGTTTCTAGGGTTCCAGTCCCAACTGGGTCTGATGCAGAGTACAAAAACACAGGAACAAAAATGACAAGCACTTGGCTAGACCTGAGCATAGCTAAGGGCCAATTTTTCTCAGTCAAGTTCAGAGTAGCCCTAATCTGCTCAATTTTATGTGAGCTGAAACTCTCACAAGACTCCCATGGTACGTGGGGATTTACTGAGGCGTATTAGTGGCATAGTCAGGGACTATTTCACAGGATATAAGAAAGTGAGCAGAACTAGCTTCATTGGTTGTTGGAAGATTTCTCTACACAAAGGTTACGAGCAGGTGATCATTTAATGCTTTAAAGCTGCCTTGTGTCCCTGAAACAGAGAAAAGCCAATTTAACTGAAAAGGAAATCTGGCCTCTGGTATACAGCAGCAACTTTTACAAAATGCATACAAAAAGAGACAAAATAGAGCTCCTTATCACAAGAAGATAATTCCTTCTAAGTACTTTGCAGAAGCTCAAGTACAAATGGCAGCCTGCACTTTGTAAAAACCACCTCATTCCACGTATTGTTACAAACGTCTTGTGGGTAACGCCTGGTGCTGCCTACCTCTATTCTGATTAATGGCTGTTCAGCAAAATCAGGTTAAAAGGAAATACTGCCTACAGAAAATAGCACTGGGAACTTGACAGATATTCTAGAAGAGATCATCTGCTTCTGGTTCATGCTCTTCTTGCATTTAAAGTGATTTCTCATTAATTGATGTAACTACATGAATCTGGTTAAGTAGTATGCTGGAGGCCCTTGAAAGCCAAGTTGAAAAAAACCCTACACCAATCAGTAAAAATGAAGGAAAAGATGTTTTCTGCATCTGTTATTAACCTGAGCCTTCCCACTGAATATTCATTTAAAATCATCTATTTTTAACCTGTAACTGATGCAGTTCTCTGATGTTTGCTTCACACTGCAATTGAAGGTCTCGCATTTGGTTTTCATGTTTCTGATGCTGAGCCAGTCTCTCATTCTTCTGTCTCTTTTCTTCTTGAATAGCAAACTAAAATTAAATTTAAAAAGGTGGCTTATGTTGTGCCTCTAGATACAACAGTTTACATGAGTCCAAAAAAAAATATCTATGTAACAGAAAGAATACATATAGCATTACTGAAAAGAATGGTTTAAAAAGATTTGAACGATAACTGTATTTTCTTTATTTTTTCTTTCAAATTCTTACAAAAGGAATACCCACACAGTTTTGTCTATCATTCCATTTCTCTGTCTGCACTCTTAAGTTTTCCTTAAAAGGCAGCACATTTCACTTCCAGACTCTGAAATTATCTCCCTCTGATAAGTGACACAGCAGTGCTCTTACAAGTGTCAGTTAAGGTTGGTGTTATACAGCTACAGGAAACTATTTTCCAGATTTTTCACCCTTCCAGTGCTCACCATATGAAACTATGATTTGGAACTTTGTGCATCAGTAGAAAGCAAGCCTCTAAACCTCTTCACAACATTCCCTTTTAAAGAATGAGTGAATACCTACAGTTTTAGTTCAAAAGCTCACAAAAATCAAGTATGCTTAAAGACATTTCACAGAATCACAGAACGGTTGAGGTTGGAAGGGACCTGTGAAGATCAACCCCCCTGGTTCAAAGCAGGGTCAGTGGGGTTCTGAGTATCTGCACAACCTCTCTCAGCAACCTGTTCTAGTGTCTGACCATCCTCATACTAAAAAAGTGTTTTCTTATGTTTAAGTTGTATTTTCTGTATTTTGATTGTGCCTACTGCCTCTCATCCTGTCACTGGGCACCACTGAGAAGAGTCTGGCTCCACCTTGTTTACTCCCTCCCGCTGGGTACTTAAACTCAGGGGTAAGATCCTTCTGAGCCTTCTCCAGGCTAAAGCATCCCAGGTATCCCAAGTGCCTCTTACTATAACAAGACCCACCAGTCCCTCAGTCATCTTCAAGGCCCTTCGCGGGAATTGCTCCATTAAATCCATGTCTGTCTTGTATTTGGAAGCCCAAGAGTGGAACCAGTGCTCCAGATGAGTCTCACCAGTGCAGAGGGGAAGGATGACTTCCTCTGACCTCATCCAGTGCATCAACCCAGTTTTGTACCACCTGTGAGCTTGCTGAGAGTACATTCTATCCCATCCTCACATTTACATCACATTAAGCATTTACACTATTAAAACTGTTCTTATTAATTACCTGCTTAATTTTTTCACGATCTTGGTCTGGAGAGGCTAATGAATTGATTCTCAAACTTTTCTTAAACATAGCCATTCGAGTCTTTGCCTCACTTCGCTGGATTTTAGGCAGTCTCGCTCTTTCCTGAGTTTGCTTGTTCTTTAACTCCTCAATAAGGCGTTGATTATATCTCTGCATTTGTTCTGTTTCCTAAAATGTTAACCATATGGAAATGTTACACACAAACTATTACATTAGAATATTTGCATCTCATTTCATCAATAAGCATGCTGTTTGAGTCAGCTTCTTTCAGCAGAAACCAGTCCCAGCTCTAGTGATATCAATGGGAAGGAGGGGGATCTTCCACTTATTCCAGAGAGCTCTGGATGACGCCCAACCCAGATGAAATTCTCTAATGCTCTAAGGAATATGAATACAAGTTTTACCAGTTGTTGTTCAACTCCTGAATTGCATTTTAAAAAGTCTATGTTATTCAAAGGGAGAAACTTTTGTGGAACTGACCTTCCACTACTGCAGCTGTGAAGGGTCAGTTTGTTGCAAAAGCTGGTGAAAGCAACAGCCATTATGGGGATAAACCAAACGATACAGAAACAAGCCTTCAGTGGAGGTTGGTCATGCTCAGATCACCAAGGAGATCCTTGGTCTACATTTTCAAAAATTGAACTTTTCTGTTTAGTGTATTCCATAAAAACCAAAATATCTTGTGGAAAATAAGTGTTGTCTTCTGAGCTTTTATAGGATTTAGCTATAAAGAGAGAGTTGTCAGCTACTTGCCCAAAAGCTAATCCAGTTCATTCTCCTCATTTAATTCCAGGATGATTTACTAATGAGTAGATTTATTTAAATACAAGCCCAAACTGGATTTGGTGTATAAGCAGAATTTGGTAATTTTAATAGAAAAAGGTTGATGTTGTAGTTGGGTTTTTTGGTTTAAGAATCAAAAGGGAAAAATATGATCACTTATACTTCAACATACTACTATGTTAAATTAAGATTTTTTTATTTCAACAGAACATACACAGCTTCAAAATACCTGTGTGGGTCTTGCCCGTGCCTGTAGAGATCATAAGACAATAAAAACCCCAGATATTATAACACACAAAAGAAAGTGTCAAAGTCAATACTAACTTTTTCATGCCTCTTAAGCAGCTGGTGTCTCTGCATGAAGTACTGATCTTTGAGTTGCTGTTTGAGGAGTTGGTGTTTCTCTTGTAGATGTCGCTCTTCTAGCTCCCAGATTGCAGCTTCACGAGCTAGAAAAAAGAGGAAGGCTAGTTCAGAAATTACAATACAATACTTTCTAATCTACCTGTTAGTGTATGTTTAGATGTGGCCTACAAGTGCATTTTAAGAACAATGTTATTCCATAGCAAATGTTTTTATTACAGTTCTAGATTAGTCATGAAGGTCTTTGATTTCATAAATTTAAGACAGACTATTGTTTTATTAAAATACAACATAAATGCCTGTTTTTAAAGAGAGTCTGCTGCTGGGTACCTCTCATGAGCTGCTGTTTGTTGTTGAGGCAATCTCGTTCAATAGTGGCTAGTTCTGTCTTCTGCTGCTGAATAATTTTCTTCAGAGACGCATCCAGTTCTTGTTGCTGCTTCTGCACAAATTCCTGCTCCTGATAAAAACCAACAGAAGTAAATTAAATTGTGTTCTAACCACATTACATTTTAATGAAACTCCCAGTTCTCTCAGCGTTAGCTATATAACAAATATATCTATGAAAATTTGAGCTAACATGCCTCAGCTATAAAATTATCCATCTCTTGTATTTTTTACATAGAAAGTAGGTAAGAGTATATTTAATGTTTAAATAACACCTTCAGAAATAAGACCATGGGCAACAAACGAGCCAGCAATCTGCAATTAATTCCATGTCTTGTCTCTCCCCAAAACAAGCTGCAGATTCAAAGCTAGCAAAGACAAGTACTCAGTATGAAGTTGATATCATATCAAGGGTTAATTATTCATGGATGTAAGAAAATAGAAGTATGCACAGTTATTTTGCTTTGGATGATTAGTTAAAGGCTATTTATTTACACAGTTGGATTTCAGATTTGTCTCAATCTCAAGTGGTTTATCTTGTCATGAACGCAAAGATATTGAGGTTGGGAGTTCTGCAAGATTCTGCTATGAAGACACCCAATGACTTTTGCAGGAACTGCATTCTGCAGAACTTGCAAGCTTGTCACCCCAGAGCTGAGCTGACTCCTCGCAAAGCTATTTGCCATCTGCCTGATGCAGTCCCCATTATCACCCGCATCTTTCAATTATCCAGGGTGTATCATTCTGTTGCACCACATCATGAAAAGCAGGCAGTAGTAAGAATACCCCTCCAATGCCCCAAGACCATACTGTCGCCTTTCTTCTTTGCAACTATCAAAAAAACCCCAAACCAAAACAAAGCACCTACAAGCATGCAAGCATGCACACACACTCTTAAAGAACAAGAAATTAAAGCAGACGTTTCTACCATGATGTAAAGGTCAAAAGAAAGGATGATGCCAGTGTCCTATCAGGGCGAAGGTGGGCAGCTGAAGCATTTGCTGTTATACATAACAAAGCAACATTACAGATGGTCTATTGGAAGGGAGATGGGATGATGCAGAACAGTACCGGGCTACAGATGATCAGTGGAAGTGTGTCCTGAGCTATGTATTTTTATTTTTTTACTGAAGCTATGCTACTTGCTAAGAGAGTCGTCAGCAACATATGGAATTAAATGTTCATTAAAAGTATTTTTTATTATGACCAGGATAATCCTGGTTTTCCTCTTCACAGAAAGGTATTAATAATAGATGAGGCTTTCATCTCTCCCAGTGGACAGTAGAGTTACGCTTGGACAGGTAACAGAAAACCAGAGGTGGAGTAAGTTGGTGCAAAGTTCCAACAGTGACAGACCTGAGGGTACAAAAAAAGAACTGGAAGGCCATGTCTGTAAATTAAGTCAGACATACCTAATCAAATACATGAACTGATAAAAAACACTGTTCTGTTTCCCTTTCTAGATTTAAAGGATAAGAAAACTGCAAGTTTATTATTCTGAGGGTGCAGACACATAATTAACATGGTGTTTTATTTGTCAGGAATTTTTTCATTTGGAGGTAGTGGGGAGAAAGCTGTTCTAGTGTGGTCATGGTCAAGAAGCAATTATGCTTGAGCTTTACTCAATCATTTAAATATTATTGCTAGTCTCTCTACATGGTAAATATTAAGAAGTTTTATAATTGCTAGCACTATAAGATAAACCAGGCAGTCTCAGAAAACACTCTGGCCTTTCCACTTCCCACATCTACTGAAGTATCACTTATAATAAAGGTCATGTACTTTACTAAAGAACATATTGGATGGTTAAAAGGCAGACAGTACAATGCAGTCCACCTTTTTTAAAGTTACCACTTGGTTTTGCCCAGTAAGTATCTTAAAATAAACTCAGATATCTTTAAAATACATAGTTTCACTGCACACACAGCATAGAAGTCACACATTGTTTCTCACATGTGCTGAACAAGTAATAAACACCAGAGAACAGTATTATAATGCATTTACATGAGACTTCAGTGTCTCGCCCAAAGTTAGTAACTACTGTAATTTTGATCTTTTTACTATGAATACTGCATAATTACATACATTTGTGCTAACTAGTTTGAAGACAGCAGTGACATTGATCAGCACATATGAACAGAAGGAGAATAGAAAACACATCTGGAAAATTGGGAAAGTAAAACTTTTGTTGTTTTGCACTTTAAGACTTACATCCTGCATTTGTGCGTTGAAAAGTGTACATGAAGACAACTGAAAAGACTGAATCATAACCTGAGCAACGCCCTGTGGGACACAATGTACTTCCTATGTCATAATATAATCAAATATATTTCTGTTCTTAAAAAAAGAAGAAATGAGATCTGCTGTATGTTAGAAATATACATTTAAAATGTCAAGGCTAATCACACAGAAGTCATCACTGACAGAAGTTCTAGATATTCTAAAACTAAATATCTGTACCTTGTCTAGTATTTGTCACTCCAAGTATGGATATTTCACCTTTAAAATTCTCTTTCACCTCTCTCACTTCAACATATTGAGACCAGCAAAAGAAAAAATCTCACTCACTACAAACACTATGAAAATGTACGTTTTTAATCGTTTCCTTAAAAAGTTCAGAGACACATATCCTTGGTATGGGGAGAGTGCTTCAACTCAATCACATTCTATCTATCCTGGGAAATGCCCTCTTGAATTAAACACAATCGAATAAAGTTGCTATTGTTTTCTAGGTCACTCACTAAACATTTAATCTTCAAGTTACTCAATCCAAACGTGCTCTGTTGTGGCGCAAGTTCACTCTGTGCAAGCTGTGGCCATCACAAAGCCAGTATTTTCTAAAATACTAGCCCACTTTCTAGCTGGGTCATATAAAAGCAGCAAGTCCAAAGGCATGAAATTATAGATGATGTCTTGTAAAGTTTCCATACACCTAGACTTTGACATTTAAATAACTTCATTTTACCTATTCTGTTCTGCTTCTATGAACAAGATGCCTCAGGCTTACATATCATACATTTTCCTCCCCTGCGCTTATGATGCTCAAAACTTACTTCTAACTGTAACCTTTATAATTTGATAGACCTATGGGGTACTTACCGCTCATAAAAGCACTGTAAATAAACATGCCATAGAAAAATACCATTCTTTTTCAGTACAGCATAGAAAATAATACACTTAACAGCACAAACCTGGAAATCTCTGCTCCTACATTTCTACACAATATACTCTATGGGATGTGATGTGGGAGTACTTGAAGAAAGAGAGCCGTATGTAGGGTTAGTTTGAGTTAGGTTCCATATTCACTCAACAACAACAAGAAAGTGAAATCATCAAGCTGTGTGAATACTGCCGCCTTTTATATTTTAGTAGCTTGAAGGGGCCGTTGTTACCTGAGCATGCTGGCTTTGTGCAAGCTCCTCTTTCTTGCGTTTCATGAGCTCTTTTCTCAGCTCTTTGGGTGCTTTCTCCACTTCACATAAAACCTACAGTGTATATAAGCATGCAGAAGGTGGCAAAAAGAACACTTTCTCCACAGCAAGCATTACTGTGAACATAGGACATGCAGGTCAAGCACTAGAAAAGTACTGGGAAGCATGCATTACTACAGTGGCACGGATGTTAGCTTAGTGAAAAGAGCTTAATGAAAAGAGAAGGAACAATACATGCTTTATGTATGTCAACACAGTGCAGAGAGGAGATATATGCCAGCCTCTTTTTGCATGCAAATGCTGCCCAGTGCTCTCAGAAATGGCAGTTGCTTGCTTTCATTTTCATGCAGCAGCTAGAAGAGTCAACAGTTAAGAAAACCACCACCTGCAAAAGTGGTATTTTCTTTAAACACTATGGCAAAAGGACTACAGAGTATGTCTACCTCATGGTAAAGCTGTGAAAAATGGTTGGAAGTTTAAAATAACTTCCACTGAAACCCAGCTATTTCTGACACTGTCTCAAGCATCAATTTGTAAGATGCCATTAGTGTCTCCAACCATAAGTGACATCTACACACGTTATGTCTTTAAAATAATCATATAAGCAAATAAAATATTAATTGGTTGTGTTTGGTCCTGAAGAATTTAAAAGAAAGCTGCACAAATAACTAAGCATGTTTTCAAGAAACTTTTCACAACATATGCTGGAATGGAACGTGTTTCAGTCCAAGGTGATTTAGACTAGATTAGCAGAACGATTCTAAAAATAACCTGGCTAAATCAACTGACTATTAATCTTTCAATATGCTGATGCATTTTGTTTATTTTAAAAAATTATAATATTTAACACTGCACACTGCAATACAGCATGGGTAGTTTTAAAGCACTAGCTGCATTTTCCTTCAAACTGTAAATCACCTTCTTAAGCTTTAAATACAAAACTATGCACCCAAAACCAAATGCCTGTTTGTTTAATACTGGAAGCATCATCAGAAAACAGAGTCCAAATCACCACATGCTATTCCTGTTTCCATGAAAGAACTGCTTTTAGCTCAGAGCAATATGTAAAATTCTTCCCGCTTTCCCATGTAGGACCCAATCACCAGTAAACAGAGAGACTCAAAAATGCAAGAGGTACCGCAAAAGAAGAAAAATTGTTATTCACATATGAGCATATGGTTCAAACTGAATACAACCTATATTTTTTTAATGCACTTTTGTACTACAGGATCATTCTATGCAAAAGCATGGACAGTACAGATTTCTAAAGGAATCTCTGTGAGTCTAGTAACTATTAGGGCAAACGCTAGAGCCATTTATACACAAACAAGCACTACACAACTGATCTGAAAATGAAATAAAACACATTTTAATACGCAAAATCCATAAGGAAACGCATCAACTTCTCTTACTCTAATGCAAACAAGTTAATAGCATAAGGTGTCAAGTGTCAAAAGTCATTCATTTTGCCTTAACTGTATGACATGGATGAAATTAACTGTAAAAGATTTTAGGTTATCCAGACTTTTCTCTCCTGACTTTCTTTTTTGAGTTAAAAACCTAAATCCCTATAAATGCTGTCACTTCATATAAAGAAATTCTAAATAGCAACAGCACACATTCAACAACAATCTAACAAATTACTCTTAACAACTAAAAAATCTCTGGAATTTAAGTGATTCTCAGTAGTGATCAAGACCACACTTATCTTCAAAAGTCTAATTTGATAAGTATTTACTAAGTAGCTATATAGCTGGATTTGTTTAAAGTAGAAAGCTCAAATATTTTTCACAATCATTAAGAAAATACTTATTCTTGATTTAATATTTGAGAAAAGTATTTTATTAAAGATTCTGTGAAAGAAAGTCTTCTAACTTGGTGATTTTTTCTAGATTAAGTCAATACTTAAATATTCCTGTTAGCTGTTTGTATTTCACTTTAGGCAGCAAAACAAAAGAAGTAATACTGACTGCTAGTAACCCTTCCACAACTCGGTATAGCACATGAGGCTGACAAGGCTTTTGGGAGACCTAATCTCAACTGTTTTAATGTCCATACTCCTTATTTTCTATGTTATCATCATTGCCTCTCACCTCCTTTTTTTTGTTCTTCAGCATGTTCTGGAATTTGGACAATTCCTTCTCCTGTTCTGCTTTGATGCGTTTTGCTTCATCTCGTAAACGATTTGTGTGTTCCTGTTCCAAGCGCTCTATTGTCTGTTTCTGCTGTTTTTCTAGATTTTCTATTTCTTGATCGTACTGTCGCTTTTTACTCTGTAAAAATAATTTGGCATCTTTTTTTAGAAAACTACATTATGTTCAGTGAAGTGCTGTACCAGAGCAGAAGATGGCAGTGATGAACTGTTCTGACAGGCAAGTTCTAGCATACAAGCTAGCACCCCACAAATGGAAAATATTGCCATTTATTAATAAGAATGAAAACTAAGCTATAGGCATCATAAAAAGAAACATCTGACTGCTGCTAGTAGTATTCTGCCTACTCCATTTTAAGAGCACCAAAATCCAGAAACTCACTGTCATTTCCTGTTCAAAACGTCTGTACATCTGTTCTCGCTGTTGCAAAAGCTTATTACTGAGTTGCTGTTGGGCTCTCTGCTCCTCTTTCTGAAGAAGTCTTAGCTCTCTTAGCTCTTGACGTCTAATAACGAAAAAGAACACTTAATATTGATGGGAAAACAAAAGCAGTGGAAAATTACAAAAGATGAAAAAAGCATCTACAACTTATGTCCAGTAAAACTAGTTTTGAATTTGTCTTAAACAATTTACATTCCTTTCTACTAAAAAAATAATTGAAATTAATTCCCAAGTATTACAGAAGAAATCATTAGCCCCCCTTTTATTCAAAGAGGAAAAAAATTAGCTGCTAACCTCTTGTAAATTTTACTTTTAAAACCACTTACCTTAGAAATCGCATTTCTTCACTCTTCGAGTCATTTTCAGTAACTATTTTTGATGTGGTCACACTCACTTCTACTCCATCAACAACAAACTTCCGAGTTTTCTTTAAAGTTTTCTTCTGTCTTCTAGTTTCCTGAATAAAGCATTGTTAACTTATTCTGTACTTATTTAAGTTACATGCTTTTTTTCTCTTTTTTCTTAACATTGAATTATTTCAAGTATTTCCGTGAAGGCCTACCATATAGTAATCAGGAGTTCTTCTCACTTATAAGGTACCTCACTGATCAAGTGAGCACTTCAAAAATTCTCATGTACTGAAACTTTCTCTAGTCAGCAAAGGAAACCTGTAATTATTGATCATCTAAATTGCCAGAAGGAAAAAAAAAAAACAACCCTACATAAACCCCGAACAGAACCGATACAATTTTATTTTTAAGAGCTGAAGACAGCTGCAATTACTGTTTGCTTTCAACTATAATTTTCCCAGTCACCAAAAAAGATATTTAATTCTGAAAAATAGTACTGAAACTGAAGTGCAATTTACTCACCTACTTACTTCTGCTCTTGAAGTAAGTTAAACAAGCAAGTTGTTTTTTTTTTTAATTCACAGGTATTAGTCAAAAATCATGTGATGATCTTGCTGACAGAACTGGAGAAATCTCCATTCTCAGAGCTGCTATTGTTACATTACAAGAGAAAAGAGACCCCAGCTGAAACTGCGTCTCCATTGTGTTAGGGCTACTGCAAACACCTTCAAGTCATGCTATGCCAAGGTATGATTTTTGCTTGGGGTTTGTTTTGTTGTTGGTTTGGGGGGGTATTTTTTTCTCTTCAAACTCATGGTTACACAGTTACTATCCTAGTATGGCTATAATCATATTAGTATAAAGATATAAATAAAGTTCATAATCTGGAATGGGCTTCCTCTGAATAAGCTCATTCATGCTGGCATAACTGCATTGATATAGTACAACCATAGGAGCACAGTGTTCGAAACAAACTTGAGAGACGATCTGCCTTAGATCTACTAAATCTAAACAGAGACAGAAGATGGAAGTGACAGGAATTCACCGTAAAATCAGATGTTGTAAGAGATTTGTCCTGTGAAAATAGGAATTCTGTGCAGACTAAGGCACTGAACTTCTTGAATATCAGCTTTGAACTACAACCATTCACAAATCTTCACCTTTGTCAGACTTCCTGTTATATGCTAGTCTTCACTTTAAAAATACAATTATGCAATAAGAAAATAATTAGCAGCTCCATAACTTCTAGCTTTGCTGCATAACTGCACAAAATCCAGATATTGTTAAAGCACGCAATTTAGAATACTTCAGTTTCTACGAAGTTTTATATTCCACACTGTCATACTAGTTTCTCACTCAATTTTCTTTGTTGCAAAAGCCAAACTTGGAGATAATTTAAGGCTCACGCTCACATAAGATTTTATATGAAAAACCTATGACTGCTTTTACTTACCTGTAAAGATATTGATCCTGTCTCTTTGTTTTTACTAAGGAAACTAGAAATTGACAAGTTCAAATCAATGCTGCTGTTATCAGCCGTAGAACCAGTGCCTGAATCTGTATCATTTTCTTTCAAATTCTCCGATTCTAGCTGCTGTAAAGTTTCGGTATTGTCTTGAATATCAGTTTTGACTTTCTCCTCATTTTCTTCAGTGCTAATACTAATACTGGGGACTGGAGTGACTTCAGAGTCATCAGCTTGTTCATTGACAGTATCTTGAAGTTTATCCTTCATTGTTTCATCAGAAGTAACTTCTGAATGTTCTTTATCTATCTGAGTATTGTTTTCCTGGATATTCTCAGGTCTGCGCTCTTCTGAATTTTGGTCCGTATCAGTCAGTTTATCCGCTGCTTTATTAGAAATATCCTCAGGCTTGCTCTGCATTGCCTTCTGGTCTATGTCATCTTTTCCAGAGTCTTTGATCTCTGTTTCCTCCATGCTGCTTATATTACTAATATCCTCGTTTTCACTTTCTGCCAGTTTCTTGTCTATTTTGATCGCTTTATCTTGGCTTTCCAATAGAGTTTCTTCATAGCTGATTATCTCATGGACCTGCTTAGCCCGACTTTCCATTGGCTTATCCTCAGTCTCAGGTATTTTATCCCCATCGCTGATCTGTGTTTCACCAATACCACCTATCTCCTTAATGTTGTCAATTCCATGCTTTATTAGTCCCTTTTCTTCATCAGCCACTTTATCTGCAGCATTAGGTAGAGTTTCTGTAGTAGTGTCTATTATCACATCTTTCTGAGTGTCTTTATCTTCCTTTTGCTCTATAGTATTTTCTGCAGGGACCTTTTCTTCCTTACTTTCCGAGAGATCTGTTCTCTTTTCTTTTTCACCAGTTTCCTTAGAAATAGCTTCTACAGTTTGTACAGTATTTTCAGTTAAAGGTACTATTTTCAGTTTATTATCTTCTGTCTGTTTATTTCCCATGTCATTTTCTTTCTCTGTTTTTAGGTTGGGTTCATCCCTTATTTCTGATTTTGTTAACACATCAAGTTCTTTCCCTCCTTTCTGGGGTTCTGTATCTTCATGTGTTTTTTCCAGGCTTTCTGTATTCTTTTCAGCTGGTACTATTTTACCTTGCTCATCTTCACTAGTTGGCACAGAACCATTCTGCACTTTCACATCACCAACAGTAGTGCTGCATATGTTATCAGCTGTTTTCCTAAATTTAATGCCCTGAGATTCATCTCCAGTTGTTTTGTCACCTGGAAACATAGTGCTGGCTTTGTCCTCAATTGCATTACTTTCTGTTTTCTCAGAAAGAGATTCCAGAACAGAGGCATTCTGTGAAAGTTTATCCTCTTCAGAGCTAGCAATACTAAGGTCAGAGGATGCACGCTTCTCTGCAGGTAACTGCTAAAAAATTAAAGGAAGAAAGATATTTAACCATTTTCTACTTAATTAAAGTACAGTTCTATTGAAGAATACCTGAACAGAGATTAATATTGTATTTACAGGCAGAGTTACACGAATCTGATAATCTGGGAGTATTTCACTTGGTATTACCACAGAACAAGTGCATGAACTGCAGACAGGCTCTGAACAGAAATTTCACAGGAACCCTCCTTCATCTCTCAATTTAAAAAAATATACTGTGATTGAAGGAGAGGGATCATGGTCAGCCCTTTGCCTCACGCTTAACAGAATCTTCAAGAGTTTTTTTTCCAGTAAAGTTTTTTATTAGTTCAGTTCCCTCATTGAAAGACATGTGTCTGTGCCAGTTTGGCTAGGAAGAAGCTGTGTAGCTTTAGTTAGTGCAGCACTGATAAAATGCAATATTAAGACCTCCTTCTGCTTCAGCAAAAAGAGTACCTCTCCTTGTTTGTTAAAAATGTCTGAAAATTCCTTGGTCGTTTTTTTTTTAATCACTGTGAAACTCCATTAAATTGGTGAAAACCTCCAGCAGATCTGATTAAGTGGCAATACAAAACTGGAATAGAAACAGTTATGTAACTGTAGAAATTGCTGCTCCTGGAATATGAATGAATGTTATCAGATTACATAAAGCCATACAAAGAAGAATATACTAATAAAGTATCATTTTAACCATAATTGCCCTTTCACTCTTCAAAGTGATTGCGATAGCTCTCTGTCTATATTTACTGTTAGAACCCTGTAATTTGCAGATCAGGCTTCTGATTTGCCATTGGGAATATACTAGGTTAGCTATTGTAACAAGCACGGGTTTGATCACGCGTTTCCTACCTTAAGGTTTTCCTAAGCATACAGAAAACAATTCGTTTAAAGTCAAAAGTGCATTTAAAAGATTTCTTCAGGTAGTTGTTCTAGAAGCTTAGTGTTGATCTCCAAGCAGTTCATAAAACTGCCACAGGTAAATAATGTAAATGCATCCATCTCACAGTTTCTTAAACTGCTGCTTGTGTCCAGACTTAAAATTGAGTGACAGTGTGGACTTCACTCCAATCCTCCTGGGGATTGATGGCTTAGTAGCTAATCAGCATAGGGAGGTGGCAGGTGGTGATGCCTTAGGAGGTAAGAGAGTAAGTCCTGGAGGAAGTCAGTGGGAATGCATGCTTGCAGATTTGCTAGGGTGGACAGGGAAAGTAGTATGAAGGCCAGGGAATGTGACTAGAATGGTGTGAGGCGAGGAGGAAACGGAGGCATGCTTCTTGTGCACATGTATTTGGCTTCTTTACCATTGCTGGTAATGGCAGCTACTGGTGGTACTGGTAACCACGCATGTTTACAGCACTTGAGCCAGTTAAGTCAGAAAGCACGCTACCTGTATGTTCCACAACCTAATACCGTATCATTGAACTTCACAGCTTTGCCCTTTGAGGAATTGCATTTGCATTGTAAGACTCTTAAGCATCTTTAGAAATACATTCATAAATGCAATCCTGTCTTCGTAAAATATGGTGGGGGCTGTTTTTTCCTTTGATAGCCATGCTGTAAAATCACAAACTTAGTTTATAGCATAATGGTCACATACCTTCCTTCCTTAATGTTTTAAGCAACTTACAAAATACAAATATACATTTACTTGTTCATCTAGTCATTTTGACTTAAAACCATTTATATAAAAATCAGTATCTGATTTTTACAATTCTATACTACATAAACATGTAAAAATAAATGAAGATAATATTCTTTACTATTAGCTCTTAAAGAGTTTAAGAACATGGTAATTTTGACAATGCTGACTTACTTATTTTGTAATAAGGTTAGAGTATGTTTATGTTGTTATTCTTAGAAAACTTGATGCAAAAGTTGGGTAGTACATCAGAAACTGAGTTCTCCATAGGAAAATAGTGATTGAAACTAACTGCACATTTTAAAAAGTAAATTTTAAACTGACCAGTGAATTTTCTGTTTCTTCTTCTTCATCTTCATCTTTACCGTCTTCAACTTCTTCTGTAACTTCAGCCTTAGCTTCTGCAATCAATTCTCTTATTGGTTTATTGGAAGTAACAGTAACAAATGGATGCTTGTGAAAATAAAAAAATAAAGCACAACATTAAGTGCAGACTTTGCTGTACACAGTGCGAAAATTGTAACGAAGGAAATAAAACTTTGGAGAAATGTTACTTTAGTTTTCTCAAACTTGAAGATTTACAGTTAACATTACTCATAACTGTTGCAATGTATTTCTTCTGCAGAAGTTTTAAAATCAAAACATTTGTATTCAAATATACCGTGTAAGTAGTCTAACAAACTTGCTAAAAATACAAATAATTCATCAATACTGACCTGTTTCACAATCCAAAGAATAGAAGTAGAAAGATTTTTTTAAAGGTTATTTTTCCTGGAAACGAGTTTCATTTCTTTTCACTTCCACAGTTAAATTATTTTCTGATAAGCTTTATGTAGAAATATTTTTTTCCAGAAAAAATCTGCTTTGTCTTTAGAACAATTTTTCTTAACAATAACACAGAATTCTACGTTTTTCTTTAAGAGGAAACAGCTACCTGTTCTTCTACTGTCTCAATCTTCTTTCTCTGCTTGGCCCTGCTGCTTAAATCTATTCAACATATGCCAGATGTACTCTGGATAAAGTAAATGCGTGCTGACGTTAAACAGAATCAAATGTACCTAGTCACATCCACTCCTGTTTAGGTATTCTGCAGTGACAGCATTATAGAGGAAGGCTGAGCGCTAAAGCTTTCAAAACACCTGTCAGCAATCAACTACTTACGTAAATATCTCCTTCATCCATCATAAGTATCAAAGTATAAATACTTATGTAAAGTAATGTTATATTACATCAAAATATGTAAACAAAGAATTTGATCTGCACTTGGTTACCATTTAATCAGATTTTACCAAATAAGGATTAATGCAATAATGCTAAAACCAGATTGTGTATGAACACTTAATTTGAAGTTGTTTAAATAGTTACTATAATACTGCTCTGCTTTTAAAAAATATAAAATATGCTTGCCTTTAAACTATAGTTCTGAACAATTAACTCTTCCTACCTGTAGAAGTTGAGTTGCGCTCCACCTTGCGTCTACATTCTTTTCCAAACATTTCTTCAGAAAATCTTTAAAATCTGATGACCTACACAAAAAGCAAACAGGTAGTGGTTCTTCTTTTGTCTTGACATCAAACTAGGGTATAGCAAAATATTCTTTTGCTTCCACATGCATCTACACTGCAACTCCATGTCCTTCTATTGATTTAGGAAAACACAAAGACAGTACAACAATGCAAAGACCAGTGCAGCACAAATAGAATCTTTAAAATGTTTGTCCATTAATAAGAGAGTTTACTTCTGACTCTTGATTTTTAATACACCACATCTGCTGTATCACTAACTGAATCACATAAAGATATTAAAATGACCAAATAGGTAACAGCTTTTTAAAATGTTTTCTTAGTATAAAAATACTTAAAGTTTCCTTTCACCCAATTTTCTTTTTCAGATGATCTTCAGACCTTTTAATGCATTTGTAAAAACCTATTTTGCATAAGTTTTAATGCAAAATCTGCAAAATATTTCAGTATGAAAGCTTCTATACAGAACTATGACAAAAAGACCATAGTCCCAATTGGGTAAGGAGTATACATGTATGCATACATGTATAAACAAGCATATATAGAATACGTACCTGACTTTACGCATAAAGCTAGTCCTGTAAAGTTCAACGGGTCTATGCCCATGCACATAAGTTTAGCAAATATATGAATCGGCATTCCCCATATTCAAATTGGGTGGGAAAGTTTTAAACAAAATACGAACCATTTTGAAGGCTGTGCTAATGTAGGTGGATCAGATTTTGCTATTTTCAGAAGCACTCGCATTGGATTTAATTCATGATGAGGTGGCTCTATTTGAGCCATTTCTATTAAAGTAATGCCAAGAGACCAAATATCAGCCTTGTAATCGTAAGGCCTGTCTTTAGAGGTCTCACACATTACTACTTCTGGAGCCATCCTGCAAAGAGAATAATGAAGTACCAGATTAGAAAATGCACTCTTACCTGCTCTGAAAAAGGTTCTAAATAAATTCACTGAAGGATTTTAAGAAGCACATTCTACTCTCACTTAACATATTTACACAATATTGTATCAAGCTTGTAATATTAACAACAAAGGTAATTTTAAGATATTAGTTTATACTAAAAAGTCAGCAAAACAGTACACTTACCAATATGGTGTACCAATAAAAGAATCTCTTCTTTGTATTGTTCTTGTGTTTTTAGCTGATACTCCAAAATCCGCTTAAAGCAAACAGTAAAATGCTATTAACTGGGTGGTGGAAAACATATTATATTTTTATATTTTACAACTGTCGTTTAAAATGGTAAACGTTCCAGAGCAAACACTCTACAGTATTAAAACTTCAAAGTGAGATGAAAATATCTGTGTTTTGGTAACTGAGTGTCAAGGTTCTATAGTATTTCTAATAAAAGATATTGAACAAAAATTATCCTCCATTGCTAAAAAAAAATAATACTACTCTTGAGCTGTGTGGGACAAGAGTGATGCATGTATTTACTGTAGGAATAAATGGGTTAAATTATCTTAATTAGAAAATAATTTCTTTAGCCTATGCAGGCTGTATTCCTCAGACATGGCATTAGTTCTCATTAATTCAACAACTCATTCAATTTTTAATTTCAGGACTCAAATTCTCATAAAGCTACATTTTCCCTTTTACTTAAGGTTTCCTTTCCACATGATTTTTCACTTTTTATTACGTATCTGAAAGCTTGCATATGCACCTTTGATGTAACATCCAACCAAAAATCAACTTTATCTTTGCAATTACTAATGCTTGTCTATAAAGCATTACATTTCCCACTTAGAAAAAAAAAGACAACATTTAAATGTGTTATATGCTTACTGTAGATGTAACTTTCTTAAGGAAGATCTAGAGATTAGAGCAAAGGGACAAAATAGCCATTATGATGCCATCTTCAATCTGTACAAAATTAACTGATGGGCTCAACACTTCAGAAGCCTAATTTTGCTCTGGGGAAAAAAAACAAACAACTGAGACCTATTTGTTCAAATGCAAAAACTGAAGTCCTGACGGGCTACAGATACTGTAATAGTAAAACTCAAATCTTTATACAAATAAAATACAATGAAGGAAATTTATTTGCCATTCACATATTTGTAAAACAAGAATTACCCATTTCTGTGTGTACCAGAATGAAAATACAAATAGTTCAGAAGGAGTAAAATGCTCTTTCAAGGGATGCTGTACACTTTTCAAAACTAAATGTACCTTTTTTTTTTTAGAAATCTTAATTAGCAAACCTGAATACATCACTAAATGTATGTGTGGAAGAAATCTCCCTGTGGTCTGAACTGTAAAGTAGTATCTGAGAGCCTGCACAGTGCTGTATATCAGCTAAGCTTGACAAAATCTTAAAATGGTTCCAGTCTGTATGAGGAGGATCCAGGTCATGTGAGGCAAATAACACGAACAGAAACAAATGATTCTCTCTCTGACCATGAGACTTTTGCTATGATCTGTGATTTCTTTTACACTAGTACTAAGAAACTATGATAGTGGTATTATTACATTCATAAATAAGGCCTATGAGACCAAGGCCACCACTACTACATCTTCAGGCTTTCCAGAAAAGCCAAAGCAGTAAAGTTACCCATACTTTGCAGATGAAGAGAAAGGCACATGCAAGTATTATATATACAAGTAATAATCTTGTGCAATGGAATCTGTGCAAAAAGCACTGATAACTGATCAATGTAGCAAAGCAGGTTCTTAAATATTCTCAACTTCTTAACAGAGATGATGCACTAAACCTTGCAGAGACACTGTGATCAATACAAGTTAGGTAGTAGATATATTTGTGAATTTGGACACATCTTGCTTACACTGAAAAGGAATGTCTGTAGCATGGCTGGGAATTTAGAGCCCCAGTTCACTGTGGTGATCTTTCAATTCTCCTTACCTTCACCTTCTGTGTAACATGCATCCAAAGAAATACAACTAAGCACACACATTATGCAGAGAGAAGTTTTTGATACCTGAATGCAAGCTGCTATGTCATGGAACTATGACACTGGTAGAACTACTATAAAGGCTGACAGCTTATACACATTTGCCCCTGACGAAGGCCTGAACAAAGCAGATCTAGACAATTCCTATCTTTTCCTGGCTGAATGAAGGGACACTATTCACCACCAGTAGTCCTTTGTCAGTTCTTCATGGAGGAATCCTCATGGATTCCCTACCACATCAGAGGGAAAATGTGGATGACTGCTTAAATTCAGATTAAAAAATAGGAACCAACAATAGTAAGCTTATATTAATTTTCTTCCAGACTGTTTTATCTTAATTCAGTGCAATGAACAATTAAAAAAGGCATGGAAAAACTAAGTTGAGTAATTAAGATTATTACTTCTCTCTCAATAATGGAAGAGACAACAGTACTAGGTACCGGGTTTTGGCAATAGTGAAGGATGTTCATTTTCCAAACTAACAACTTCAGAGGGAAGTTCTGATGTTACCATAGTAACATAAGTATAATAAAGAACATTATACTAAGAAACAGTAGTACCTGTGTATGACTTTAGGCAACTTGGTACAGATATTGATACAACTCCTCCCCCTGATGATTTTGTAGTCTGAAAGATGTGCTAAGTACAGTTAGGACATCTACTCAAGCTTCTACACTCTCATTGTTAGATTGATATTTAAATAGATAAATACTGAACTCTGCCAAACTACAGTCTAAGAAAAATACAACTGTAAGACCATGCAAAGTTCTGGGAAAGACTTTTACATGCAACATGCTTACCTAATTTAATGTCTCCATCTAAAGTGAAAAGAATATTGCCAGCTTTTAGATCTCTGTGGATGATCTTATTTTCATGCAAGTAGTTCAATGCTTCCAGTGTCTGCCTGCACACCACTTTGATCTGTGGCTCTGTTAATGGCCTTTCAAGCTCTACAAGAAAAAGAGACAGAAATAAACACAACATTTTTGCATTTTACGTTACGTGTTCAAAGCAATCAGCATAGAAGTGTATGTGAAAATTAATTAATCTGAGTCTGAACAACATATGTCAAAAAAGCTTCTATCTTAAAATATTTGCTCCTTTCAGTAAAAATGTCATTCCTTGTACCCCAAACCCTCTTCATTATAAACTATGAATACCTATCTATCTGAACTGTGAAAAAGCTATATAATTTAGAGATTGGTTCTTTTGTGTGGTACACAGAGATGTTAAAGACTACAACCTTTACTTACTGGCATTAGCATTCACCTGATTTGAGGAATAAGCACAGAAAAATTTAACTTTATGGTTGATGCAATATAAAAAACTATGGCAATGCTATTTGGAAGGTGGCAGGGGAAGAATGAGATCCTGAAAAGGGCTCATATAGATTATGTTATAACAACAGAGAGCTCCATAAGCATATGAGGACAACTCATCACATTCACTTAAAGGATCAAGACAAAAATGTGTTTTGAAAAATAAATAAACACTTTAAAAATGAGAGAAAACTAATCTAACTTAAGTTATAACGTGCATAGATATAGGTGTAAATGCTAATTTAAAGCCCCAACATTCAACACATAGTACACCAATTACATAAATATTTGCATTTCAAAACATGTGAACCAAGTCTTACAATATATATTATAATTTTAAGATGTTATTAAATTTATTATTTGAAACAACTTATTTACCCAACATTACTGCATCTACTGCTCCACCTGCACAAAATTCGATCAGGATCTGTATATAAACAAAAGAATACAGAAATTACAAATTAAATAGTTCCACTATTAAAGTGTACTTCTATACTATAGTAACTCTGACTGAAAAGTCTAAGAGCTACATTATTTTCCAGTAGCAGATGTTATCTCCTATATTGTTTCAGAAGAGATGAAAATACAGAAAAATACTCTTAAAAGTTACAGAAAACGACTTAATTCAAATGTTCACATAAATTTTCCTCCATTTTCACTGATGCCTACATCAGGCTTTTTATCCCAGAATCTAGTAATACTAGAACAACTCCATCTCCAGTTCTCGGTTTCCACTTGAAACCAAAATAAACTGCAACTATTTGAGGGCACAAACTATGCTGACACGTAGGACAGAAAGAACATACACCAGGGAGAAGGAGGGTAGACAAAGGGAATGAGGAGAGCAAGAGAGAGGAAAGGTCATCCACGACTGACACCCCACTCTTCCTTACGTGTTCTTTCTTCTTTATTTTCAACTTTAAACATTAAATTATAATTTTCAGTTTGACAGCTAGTGAGTATTTCTTGTCAGAATCCTAACAGTCGATATCCTGGGAAATAATATCTTAATTTTTCTTTTAGAGTACTTTTAAAAATCAGAGTATAATTGCCCATAAAAGAGGAAACCTCAAATTATACCCTATACCATAACACATATATACACCACTTATGTTACATATTACTCCAAATTACTATTATAATTAATCCTCACAACAACAGTAATAATATATTATATAATGCAACTCTGTAAATCCTTTAAACCATTATTCCATTTGCATACTTCTACATACCTACTGCCAAGTAAGTTAAATGTGGGAAATCGTAAATAAGGAATTTCTTTCTCTAAAATTCGCTATTTGATCTGGCAATCTGACAAAGGTCTCTTTGGTAGACAAAATGTTTCTAAATTGGAAAGCAAAAGCGTATTTTATGTCCAACTATCATTCTTTTCTTCTTTTCCTCCACTAAATTCTATATACTTACATCATTATAGCCTTCCCTTTGTCACTTTCATGCCTCTGCATTTCGCTGCAATTTATGTATCTACAATTTTATTTTTTTTATATTTTATTTATATTTACTCCCATCTTTATTCTGCCAGTGAAGCCTGTCCACTCAGTTTCATATTTTGTCTCTACGCATACTTGCTTTCATGCTGACCTTTATGCATGGAAATTTTTTCACTGTTCCCCCTTTTTATACAATATCATTTTACTCTGCATTCATCACACAATTTTCACAAAGCTTATAAAAATAAACCTACATCAGGAAACATGGTATTACATTTCCATTGCTTTCATGCTTAAAGGATGAAGACTCCAAGGAAATTGTCTTTTCCTTGTTTTAGGTATCTTTTAAAATTATAAATGCTTTTAAAAAAAAACACGTATTCTTTGTACAATTCCAAAAGCATTTATAAATATCGCATTGGATCAGCTAAAAGAAAAAATTGTATATTTATAGCTAAAGCTATTTAGTGCACAGCATATAGTAGAAGAGTGACATACAGTCATATGTATATAAACTACACTTCTATGTACAAATATGTAGGTTTTAAGTAAATTAATTATGATTCAAGTCCTGGTAAACTGTCTTTCCTGGGAGTACCAATGAATTCACTTATACCTAAAATACATACTTCACAGGCTGTCCTTTTCAGCACATTATTAATTTTTCAGCTGTGGATTCTGAAACTCACTCTAAATTATGCTAATGTAATTAAAATCTGAGGCCTGCTATTACAAATAAGCACTAAGAACTCTCTCCATACACCAAAACGAACCACTAATTTCCAAATTTTAGATTAAAACTCCTGACCAAATGACTCTGTGTAGCTCAATTTTACAGTGACAATTTCCTAAAAGTCACACTCACAATTTACAAATCGGTTTTTAAACTGAATAGTTATCCCAACAGTGACAACCCAGAAGAAATGATTGACAAATGATCTTTTATTAAAGAAAAAAAAAGTAATTTCAATAACCTTTTGAAATAATCAAAAGCATTCAGAGATTAAAAAATACCTACCCAAAGATTATTTTCATAGTAGAAAGCATCTAGGAGCTTAACGATATTAGGATGATCACAGGATGCTAAAATATCAATCTCAACCATGTAATCTTCAAGTTCTTCTTCTGATTTAGTATCAATCACCTTTGCAGCAGCCAGTACTTTTGTTTCTTTGTTTTGAGCCTATAAAAGTCACAGCAAACATATACATGTGAATTTCATGAGACAACTGTCATCAGCAAAAAAAGAAAAACACTAACAACACCCTTCTCGTGACAGTTCTGTACTGTTTTCCTGCCTTTAGGTAGTTTCTCTACAAAAAGAGAATACTTGCATATGGAATACTAGATAAAATCTAGCAGAAAAAGGGGTTAATAACTTTTCTCCAAGTGAAGAAACAATGAAAGACAGGAATGTAAAAATACTTCATTCTCATCGCATTTTTTAAACCATCATGCAGCCAACAGCTTAGGGTCGTTACTATTTAATACTCTCAGGATGAAGTTTTGTGCTGCTCCTCAAAAAACTATTAACACTTGGCAAAGAGTATGAAGTAGCCTCCACCTTCTCATTTCTGACTGCACATTCTTGCCTTTCTGACACTCCCCACATTGTGGCAGCACAGCTGTTCGCAAAGCCACACAAAACCAGATCTCTACCAGCAATCAGTAGGTTACACTCTTAAGCCAGGGGCTGTATTCAAGCTCCCATATTAAAAAAGCTGCCAAGTCATTGTTAATTTGTCTGGGCATTTTACTCTCTTTGCTTCAGAAGTCTAGGAGGACTTCCATAGACGGCTACTCATTGAAGTTGGCCACACTGAAAACGCTGCCATCCTCTACATTATTACTCCACACCTCAAGATTGGGGAGCTACAGCTCCTGTAGTGATAAGGTTAACCGGAGAACAAGTAAGATTTTGACTTGAAAAGCAAAAGGAAAACAAGAGCCTGCATACCCAAGGAAAAAAAAGCATTTCTGCTATGCATTTTATTATTCTTTGGCTTTTTTTTAAACAGAAGAAATTACAAAGAACTAGAGTGACTGTTATTTAAATAGCAAAAATTTCAGAAACCAGTTGCTGCAAATACTTATTCACAGAAGACTGCTGAGAAACTAATCTAGCAAAACTAGGCAAAGTGAGATTATTTTTTTTTAATATGTGGGGGATAAAGCAAATATTAAACACTCAGCCTATATATGTGTGTGTACTTAGACATACATACAAAAAATTATACACATTTTCTAATAATTTTCTTGCAAGTTATGTTTGAAGGAATACTGTAACTTGTTATTCAGTAAA
Organism: Elanus axillaris; assembly: GCA_026212715.1. Taxonomy (NCBI): domain Eukaryota; kingdom Metazoa; phylum Chordata; class Aves; order Accipitriformes; family Accipitridae; genus Elanus; species Elanus axillaris. The sequence goes on along the minus strand of JANZLQ010000100.1, from coordinate 28,948,839 downwards.
CTTTATATAAGAGGGTGTATTTTCTCAAGCCATCATAAAAACACTAGTTTGTCAAGGCATTCCCAGCAGTTACCTTTTCCCTCTGAATAAATTAAGTTGTAGGACTGAAATCTACTTCACCAATTATATGTAAAGACCATGAAGAAGAAGCTTGGGTTTACTCCACCTAGTTTTTGACATTCAAATGAAATTAAATGAGAAGTAGGGAGATAGGCTCTCTCCAAAGCAGTAAAAGACCAAGAACTGCCCTGCAAGGGGCAATTCTGACTCCTGATGTGAAGCATCACAAGGTGGTTCATCCTGTCTCTGCTGGTACATGGGGCATCTTGGCCCTAAACCTAACTGAGATGACCCAGGACAGGACAGAGCAAGAATCCCAAAACCTGAGTTTTGTTACCTAATCTCATTATACTAGTATCGGACAAAAGCTGGTATCAGGCAACAAGTAAGAATTCCTAAGAATTACTTCCAAAGTCTAAATATTACTTTCACAGCCATAAATAATTCTCTCAATGTGGCCAAAAAAAAAAAAGATATTTAAAGATAAATATTTATGATAACATTCAGTAAAACAGGAGTAACAGCAAAATGGACATATAAGCATAGTCCTAGCTGTTTCATCTTATGTTGAAGGTAAAGGTTTTCTGTAACATTTATTTTATCTCAATATTCTTTCCAAAACAGAAAACCACCAGTCTTCCCAACCTCACTATTTGCTCTTCCATTTTAAAGATGGAAGATAAGGGATTTATATATTATTCAAAAACAAACTACTGAGAAGTTTTCCAAACACATTCTAATAATAAAAGAAAAAGGTCTGCTTAATAACGCAAACATCATTTGGTTTGGGTTCATGCTTTATAGCAAGAATGAAAGACCAACCTTCCAATTCTAGAGCTGCACTGTAAATTAAACATGAAAGGTGAAACAGATGCCTGACTCCACAACAGAATTAGACTTGGTAGCTTTACAAGTGCAGAAAAAATGGTTGTTAAAGCACCTTTCTAAAGAATTCAAATATTAACTTTAAATTTACTTTTTTGAAACATGCGTGGCCATACACTCTCCACTGTAACTTACAAGAAGGACACTTAAAAAAAAGGCATGAAAAAATTCTGAAATTCATCTTTACACAAATTTGCATGTAAACTATATAATGGTAGTAGTATTTTAAATAGAACTATTTTTAAACATCTACATCAGGTAACAATAACACGTTACGATTTTCAGATTCAGTTTCACTTTCGAGAGAGGCAGGCATTGGTTAATTAGCATGCATGATTACATGCTAGGGAGTTTGCTGCATTTATAGCATATATTGTTTTTTTCTACTGACACAAGTACATTGTATTTTGATTTTTCCCAGATCCTTTTGCTTGAAGTAACTAGAAATCTACTTTGAATAAGTTTTTTATTTCCTCATCGTAGCTCTATTAAAACACCTCATTAGAAACCAGAAGTGATTATAGACAGTATGATTATCTTTATGAGCATCTTAACAATTGCAAACAAAACAAATGTTCGCATTTGTTCTGACTTAAGATAGTAAAATTTTTTAGATCTAGATCCAGACTATTTTTCCCTGTTCTTAAAAGAAAAAAGCTTTAGAATTAGCATACTTCCACCAGGTATTTCTGAGGACTGATAAAACATTTTATGTATACATCAAGTCACACCTAAAAAAACCCAATCCCAACTTTATATATTTTAAACATTATTTTAAAAGTTCTTTTTGAATAAGACATTATTCGTCTCCACTCCACAATAATAACTATCCATCTATGTGACTTGCTGTAAGAAGTACATAATAAATATCCTATTTTGAACTGCATAGGAAAGGATTTTACTGTTCACGCATAAGATTTATGTAGCACTGTATTGTATGGGGCAAAAAACCAACCCTCTGGACTAAGAGGAACAAAAAGCATTTACAGCTTTGTGTAGGCATGTTTGTTTTTCTAGACTTTGGCCAAAATCTTTTTTCTGCCACATAATGTTCTCCAAAGGTCAGAGCAGGATCAAAAATGTTTGTGTACATGCAGTTTTGATTTGCATATACTCATTTTGCATTTGGGTACATGAACATTTAAAGTGAAATAACCACTCTTACTCAGAGGTTCTGCCTTTTCCAAACATGTCCTTTATCAGCAGCCCAGCTGTTTCCTCCTGTATTTTAGCTCTCAACTACCAATTCAAGTTATTCCAAACACTCTGCTTAAATACATTTGATCCTGCTTCCATGACAGGTGATCTAAACTTCAGTCTTAGGCTAAGAAATCCAGACTGGCATTTTCAATGGTTATGGTTCAATCCTGCCTTATGTGGAGACAAGGAAGAAAGGGGGCGAAAGATTTTCTTTCTTTGCATTAACAAAATTCAGTCTTTTCAAAAGATTCATACACCATAGTTGAAAACCGAACTGGAATAACTCATTCTGCCAAGACCTGACTAATGCAACATGACATAGATATTATTAACTATTATATGCAACAATACATAAATATTGCAATCCTTCCACCAAAATTTCCATTTGGGTTACACATTTAAGGTTACTGCAGCAAACATTAACTCACGGAGAGATGGTATGCACAAGGGAATTGCAAACTGTATGTTACAACATGGCTCTTGCAATGGTTGTCACAGTCTCATTAACAGAAAATACACAGAAAAATACTGTTATTCTCCTAATTCTAAGATAAAGTACTTTTAGAAAGATGGATTGCAGGTTTGCATAGAAATAAATACGATCTTGTAAATTAAAACATGGAAATTACTTTCTCTCTGAACCTAAATCCCTCACACTAAAATGGCAATGACATCTAATGAAAAAAATGTAAAAATTTGAAAACGTATCATTACAAGAAAGAATAACCATTCTACACAAAACTAGGATCTGTGAGTACATGAAATTAGCGACTCCTCCCTAGCAATCCTTGATTTTTATACAGTATCATATAACCACATATAAGTTTCAGAGCCAGAAGCTTTGTGAAGAGACCAATAACAGAAGATTAAAAGGCAGGTCTACTGTCTGGGCACTCAGCCAGGAAGTTGCATATTCCCAGCCATGGACAGCAGGGAGAGCAGAGCCACAGTTCCAAAGTAATAGGATTACAGCTCAGAGATAACTCATAGTCTTTCGTCTTTATATGACCAATATGAAGTTTCAGCCTAGGTTGTGAGGAGCTGTTTCCATTTCCCATCACCAGCAAATGTTTCCTTCCCAACTGTGCAGCTCCTCTCCTGTAATGCAGCATGTAGACACTTAAAAATTAAACACCATTTACAACCAAAAAAAGTTAAGTACATCCTTCATCCATGGTTCAGCCAACCGGAAACAAAGCTGAGATACAAGACAGAAAATTGTTCATCACCTTTCTTCCCGATGCCTGATCTCTTCTGAGATGTTATATAACCACACTGCATGCTTTGCAGGCAGCAAAACAAATCAATTAAGAAGCTTTTCCTTTCTGACTTACTCTTCTCAGCTAAACTGTACCAATAATCATAGATCATCAAGGTCACCAAAAAGTGAAAAATATGTGCCTCCCCGTTCAGCAGCAGATGTTTTTGCATGTAAAAGGCTACACTTCTGTGTAAAGCTGGGACTGTGAGATCTAGCTCCACTTACGCTTTCTGATGATGCCCAAGTACTCAGTACTGAAAAACTGCCCTTGTACAGTACAAAGACAAGAGCTGTTTCTCAGAGCTATCTGAAAGCAGTGGATCTCAGGCTTTCTTAAACACACAAACCCAGGGAAAAAAATGCTATAATTTCAGATTTTAACAGCCTGATCAAATAAATCTGTAAGAAGTAGTGTTACCTACTGGAAAAACTACACTGGACTTTGTTTTGTATGTACTTACTGTACTATATTTAACACTCTCCTTTGCATTTTGAAACTAAAATCAATCCTGCATGACTGACCAGTATCGAGTGTTCAAACTTCTTTTCAAAATATGGAAAGGTCTTCTTTATTAGTGAATTTTAGGGAAAAAAATATTCTTTAATTAATCAGATAAAAGGAAGCATTAATTCTAACATCAAATGTTGAGAAATGTAATTAAAAGTACCAGTTTGAATTCAAGAGCAAAGAGCTAACTCTGCAATATTAAATCACAGCTTTTATGATAAAACACAAGTTAGGCCAAAGAAGGAGACAGCAACCTCCACAGACTTCTGGCAATTCAGATGAGCCAGTCATTCCAAAAAAGCTACGTTATTTTGCACCAGTCTTTACTGCACAAAGTTTGAGAATGTAGTAGTAATAAAAAAAAAAACCACTACAGAAAATTTCTTTTTTTGTTTTGTTTAATTATAGATATGGTTGGTCCAAGGAATTAAAAACCAGCTAACTTCAGTTATGCCTGCTAAAATTTGTTGAAATAACTGTTACAAAAAAACTGTTCAAAAGATAATGAAAGGATAATATCTACCAAAGATGATGATACACCCTTGAACTAAAGCTGATCAGCCAAAAATTTTCCCTGCCTGCACAATTTATCGTAACTAGCTACTACATATATAGTTTTTTCCACCTAAGAAATGTTTAATGCCAAGGAAAAAATACTGAAATAGAAGTGTAGATAACTAACGTGCCTACAAGCAAATTCTATTACTAACAAAGTGGAGCCCAAGGTTCAACCCACACTACTGAAGCACATCTTTATGATACTGTGGTCTGGTGCTGCCTTTGTGGCTATACTAGTTTTGGAGCGGTTTCCATGACAACTTCCCCCTTTTAACATTATCCTTGTACTTCGTACTTATTGTGGTGGTTCTGCTTCCTCCACAGTTGGTTTCTGAGGATTCCACAAGTTATTTTGGGGAGTGGTATGGAATATAATTTTCATGTTTAACCTCATGATTGCCTTTACGTATTTTCATTAATTCTGTGGTATTTTGTATACTAGCTAAGCAGAGTTCCCATCCTGATTCATGCACTGTGTCACTAAAATCAGAAGGAATATTTATATGTATATTTGAAAACTACCAGGGCTGAACTGGCAATTATGTGCAAAATAACTGAAACGGTCCTTTGGAGGAAACTTAACAGAGGAGATATCATATTTTAGCATCATTCTACTTATTTAAACAAGTCCATTCAAAAAACAGAATAAAAATAAGAAAAAAATTAAAATTGCTAGACACTAGCAGAAAATCTCCAAAATACACTATGCTGTTTTATAACAACATATTCTTATTTTCCCATCTCTTGTTGCCCGATAGCTCACATAAAAGCAACAGGGAAAACCAGCTGACAGTACTGGGAAAAGATTTGTAAGTAAAGCTTTAAGTGGTGTTAGAGGTGTAAGTGCAAAGGACTGGGGTTTCTTTCCTAAATTCAGTTATAACAACTGTATATACTACTTGCAAAAGCAGCATTAAAATACGCAATTCTGCATTACAATCAACTCGTATACTTGAGAAGAGGGAGGTGTGACAAATTAAGATTTATCCCTGCAGCGTTAAGCTGCTTTGCCAGTATCTTTCCATCGGCAGATGACATTAACAGTTGCTGGCAGAGGTTTTACCATTTTACCTAGCACCAGGCAGTGTCAGCCCCAAACTGACTTAAAACTTCCCAGGAAAGATAGCAGCCCAGTGTATCTTCATCTTGGATTACAGACATCCCACAGTTATTTATTCAGTCTTGTGCCATTAGGAAAAAAACCCATCATGCTTACTGCTTATCAGTTTAGTTTAGTCGCTACAGCTTAAAATTAAGTTTTATTCCAGCTACAAACAAACCTTTATTCCAGATGACATAAATTAATAATGCTTCTGAAAACAGTATCAAGAAATAATTTTTCATCAAACAACAATTGATAATTCTAGCTGTTCACTAGAATTTCTTTTAAGACAACCAACAAGCCAGAGTTGAAGCTGTCTCCAGACTTGTTTTTTTTTCAGAAAATTATCATGCTGCCAGGTTGAGACTTGAAAATTTTGTTATTTCCTCTTGATAATTTTACAGTTTGTTTGAATACAGGACTTTAAAAAACCTCTGATTCCTTTACCTGGGAGGATTTTATGTTAATAATCTTGTTTCTAGTCATTTAACATCTGTAGAAATGCTTAGTTCATTTGAGCTTAGAGAGCCAGTGTTACTCCTGCTAACATCCTTTCTCAGGGAGACTAGGAGTTGCAAAAGCTAACTCTGCAGCTTGCAGCTTTCTGCAAACAGATATACCATAGTGTTTTGGCTTCATGTAGCACCAAGTCATTTTGTTACTTGCACTTTACAGACTACATAGTGTACATTCATAGATGTACGTGTATCAAACTAGAACACTCTTTTTCCTTTTTTTTTTTTAAATAAAGTGGCTAGTCAACCCACAGTTCCTCCTTACCCTGTTCCTTGGGAGTTAGGTTACACAAAACAAAATTGGGATCTCTTCTGCTCAGAGCCTTTAGCCAGATCAGATGCAAGATGGCTACAGCTGTTTGCTGACCCAGCACAGCTATTCATGTATAACAAAAGAACAAAAAAAGCACATCTGACTTGAGCATAGAAAATTCTGTCTTTTCAAACTGGAAATGAACAAGTCAACAAAATAAGAAAAATGACAATTTCTTTGGATTTTAAGAACCCTTCAACAAAGGCCTTCTGACACGTTACTAGGGAAACCACATAGTCATAGAAATTAAATGTGGCACAATCATTAAGTTGAAAAAACTTGCTGTCAGAAAGTAAATACTATTAAAAGCTCTACATTTCATATAGCAGAAGGAAAGCATTTAAAGACCTGTACTAAGAAAACTTATTTTATGTATTTATTGTAGAAGAAGATTTAATATTACAGATGTACCTTCACTGTCATTTAAAGTGTATACATCTTACTTGCTCAAAAATATGGGCAGTTTGGGAAAAGGTTCTGTATAATTTGATACTGCAATGTGAACCATATTCAAGACTTGCAGTGAGCCCAGCTAAGTAGCCAGAGGGGAAAGATGAAATTAAACAAGATGAAGCATTATCACCCCATTTCATTCTTTGTCCTGCTAAAATGAACAATACATAAAGTATGCTTCATATATTTTAAGGGGAAAATATAAACTATACAGGCAGTTTAAGACTCAGTATTTTACAAAAAGACACATTTGTAACAGTGGGAAATGAAACGTGACAACATCAAGACCACATTAAAAACGGCTACAGCTCTTGCAAAACTATCAAAGCATATATTCTTGTTGCTCCATGCATACTCTCGTCTGTTAAGATGAAACTTCCCCTATTTCTGAAGTAACAAATAAGGAAGTAGCTTTGACAACTTTCATAAAAAAGCTGTACATTAGCCCCGTTTTTTTAAGTAAACTTGTTACAGAAACTAATTCATATTCTCTTTATGGTATATTTTAAAAAGAACAGGAAATTTATAACTCTAGAGGGAAGTTACCGCTTCCTCATGTACATATCTTTAAAACAATCTAACAGAAACCAACTGCAAAAACAGCAACAACAAAAGAAGAAATCATTATAGTTAAGCCAGTGTCTTTCAGCTCTCTTTAATGTAAACAAGTTATTTTTAAGTCAGTTCTACAATGAACTTTATTAATTACAAAATTCACTACGATGATGTACAGTCTGGGACTTGCCAGTAGTTTTCTTCTGAGTCGTAAGTAATGACCCTAAAGCTACATACCACCTCATGAAAACAACGTGAAATCTTCTGACATGCAAGTTAGAAAGTTTGCCTCACATATAGTTTATAATGACCGAGGTATCTTTGTGCTGCAAATATAACATCAAAAGAGATAAGAAAGAGCCAACTGAAAAAACATTTGGTGTTCCTCGAAAACTGGCTATTCAAGCACCACAAAAATAGTGTCTTGGGTTCTGTAAGTAAACAATTCATATTCAGCACAGTAGTGGAAAGTGTTGCTTCTGATGTTGCCTTTCAGATTAACTGTTTGGTTTGTTGGGTGTTTTTAACTGGTGAATTTAAACAATGCAACAATTAAGAAAACTGACTACTCTGAGAAACTGTATGAATGCCAGTTCTATTATTTATCAGCCAATTTCAAAAGAAATTATAATTTAGAAGCATGCTGCTGATGATGATCTTTTTTAAAATTCTGGTAAGTTTTTTGCACTTGCCATTTACCAACTTACTGATTAGTGTAATTCATTCACAATTTACCCAATATGCTAGTGATAAATACAAATGGCCATAGGAATAATTGCATTACTTGATAAAATTATTAAAAACAGATCCAGATAAACAAATCAAGATAGAATACTTCAACTCACTCTGCAGAGCTTGATGCACAAAATATGCAAAGGAAAACCTGTTGCTTTACTCAGACTTTTACAACTATGAACTTGTGAGCTTCTATTGGGAAAAGATTTTCATGCACTGTAGGAACAAGGTTCTTCCTCTGACAATTGCTGAGTATCACAACAACTTTAAACACTGCAAAGAGTTAAAACACACAAGATATTCAGGAGGAAGTACTGTTCTTGTCTCTTAATAGTGTAGCAATGTTACTTTTAATGGAATTATGAAAGCCTTATTTTGCCCATGTCCCCAAGAAGTGACAAAAATGAGGATGCACCAGCAAAGATGGCTGTTAGAGATGAAGTAGGTTTTCTCTTTGACAAGACTTCCTCCTTTCTCCAACTCTTCCTTTTCTCTCATGCTTATTTTCTTTATTCTTTTATTAGGCTGAAGGCTTTTTGAAGCAGAGGGCTGTCTACCTTTTGGTGTGTATTTGTACAGTGAGAGGGAATGCAGAATTCCATGTCTTTTGGAAGATTACCTAAGCCATTTCTTGCTTCAAAACACTCTGCTCACTCAAAAATTCAATTCAGTTTCTGTACATTCCTCATACAGGTAAATTTAGTGCCAGATTAAGAAGTCCTACAAAAATTTCATTCTTTTCTAGTAGTTATGTAGCATACCTAAATTACAGAAAAGAATCACCACCTGAAACAAAACTAGGAACACAGACTTTTTAGTAAATTTCCAGTTAAAGATATGTCTACATAACAAAATTATTCTAGCATGGATGTCAGTGATGCAAACAGACAGAACTACTGGCTGATAACAATACCAACAGCAGCATTTAGCAAAACTGCCTTTTTACCAGTACTGTTGCTAACAACAGATGATTGTTATAACAGAAGAATATCTATTTTTTCTTTTGTCCTGACAAAAAGCATTAATCTGACATACCTTAACAACTTCAGAATATCGATATGCCACCTTGATACTTCCCTTTTATAGGTATTTAAGACAATGCTGACACTGTCCTGTCTTTTTTCTCTTACATCAGCACTGTCACTTGTCTGGCCCTCCTGTGAGCTGGGGTCTGGGGAGCCAAGAAGATTACATACACAATCAGCTTTTGGGTGGTTTAGTTCCTTGAACCAGATCATCATGGAGTTGGCAAGCACCAGACCTGTCACAAGGAAGGAGGTGGGAATGGGAATACACTGCAAGAACTCCGGCTGCATTGACTTGCATTGTCAGAAACTGTTGTGGAAAACAGTCATGGTAAAGACCCAGCTACTTATCATTCAAAAGTCGCTTCTGTATTTACTGAAGTTATTGAAATGGACCACTTTGAGAAAACATGTTATTGGTCGTTCCACTTAGTATCACAGTTCCATACTGGTTTAGTGCTTTTCAGAGATTAAAAAAAAAACCACAACACTTTCTCATATTGCACTAGCTCAAAGGTGAGGTCTGGGCCACTAAAGACTAAGAAGCTAAAGCAGCTGACCAGAACACCTAAGTTCGCTACTAAGAGGCAGCTGAAAAGTTCTTGCTACAGCCAAAAGCAAAGGAGGCATTTTCAGGTAACCCAGCCATCCCCATCAATCAATAGGAAACACTTGACAAGTATTCTTGTTTATACAGTGGTCTTTAAGCTTTCAGACTTCCCACCCCAGAGAGATGAAAAATAGCAGACAGTGCTTCCTTCTTTCAGGTTACTTATAAACTCAGTTAGTGCACCTTCACTAGTAGTAAATGCTAATTGGAAAGGGTGAAAGAATAAAAACAAGCTTGGCTTAACTCTGAGTACCCATTTCTCCACATTACTGGAATAATTTGAGTTCATTTTGGGGATAATTCCTGTTCAAACTCTTCTGACCATATTTCCCAGTGATGATCACAGTTGACAGTTTTCACAGTGTAATGTAGTTACACAGACCTATGGTCCTGACCCATGACTATCCAGCACTGAAAAACAGAACAGTTTGCCTGAATGGTGAACTGAAATATTTGTGGCATCCACAGAAGTCGAGCAAGTAAGAGAATGAGAAGGACAATTAAAATCATTAAAGGGTCAAATAGTTGTCTTACATAAAGCAGACTAAAAAGATTGGGCCTCTTCAATTCAAACAGGAAAAGCTGAAGGTGGGGCAGGAGCATGACTGAACTTTACAAAATAAAAAAGGCAGCATATGAATTGAATAAAGCCTGATAGAGACAAAGGCTGTGAAGATGAGGGTTTACCACAACATGCTAGTTCTTGCTGAGGCACTCAATTGACATTTCTCCCTTAAGGTTTTACTACTACTGATTACAAAAAGTATTAACTCTTTTCCTGGTAAAGTATTGCTTAGAAACACAAGTGAAAGGTCACCTTCTATAATATGAAATCTAGACATGTGCTAGAGAAAAGCTTTGGTTTTGCAGAATAAATCTGTATAAGAAGAACCATTATCTACAAGATAAAGAATAAACTCCTGTGCAAAAACTCTTGCCAAGTTATCACTGTAACATTAACAAAGTTACAGTAACTTCCCTCAGAACAGTTTTCTGAATCATGGTTATGACTAAACATCTCTAGACACAAAACCAAGTTCCTTAAAGTCCTGCTTAAATAAGAAAGTCTCAGACAGATCTAAAATGCTGTTCAATGAGATATGAAGAAAGTAAGGGGACAGTCTTCTCCAACTGATTACCAACTTAGATGGATTCAAAACTGATTCTGCCTTAGCATGGGGATTCACAACTGCTTTCATACTAAGTAAAACAATTTTGATGTAGGCACAACTTAAGTTCTAGGGTAATGGTTCCCAAGAAAACTTCAGCAAACTGTACAGTTGCCCTTCCACTCCCTGCTCACCCATTCATTTTGAATAACTGCATTAATGTAACTTTAGAAAAATTCTTTATGAAAATAATAAAGTCCCTTTATCTGTCATGGCCTCCCTCAGCTTCAGGTTTTCTGAAACAACAACCAACAGATTAATTTTAAAGACTGACACTTTAAGGTAACAGACACTTAGTCCTCTGCAGTAAGGAAAGATTTAGCAAATTTTAAATGCCGATCAATAAATTCATTTGGCTATTGTAGTACAAATCTACTTTTTCACTTCATATTCTTCATCAAAAAAAAGTAAAAATTAAAGAACTGTATCATAGAATAGCATGCTTCAGGTAATCAGAACCTTCTTAAAACCAGATTTTGGGTGGACCTTGATTGAAGTATGAATCTATGCTTGAGCAATTTCTTGCTCTAGGCTATTGCTAATTAACTAAATAGAAAATGGCTTAAAAATATAAACATGGCTACATAGAGTCAAAAGAGTTTGTGTCTTTCTCTCAGCTTCCAAGTCACCATTCATGCATAGCTGTGTTACATTAACCTCTCTGTATAAACACATGCAATCCCACAAAATACTGCAAACCAGTCTTAAACCAGAAGAGTAAAAATTAACAAGAAAAATATGTAACTTTAATAATTTAACTTGTTTTTACATACATTTAGAAATGCTTTAAGAAACAGTATGTCCTCCTAAAACCAAATGTGACAGTTTAAGCAGGTGCACTAAATATACAAAGAATCTTCCATTACTATTTTATTGTGAATTTTTTCCTTTAGGTAAATCTTCTGCTGCATGTACTTTAGTTGGCTTGAATCATGAATGCATACCATATTCAACAGAAAATTTGCAATGCCAATGGAAAATTGACATTTACAGTAAAGCCTTAAGTTTTTTTTATTGAAGTATGAATACCACTGCAGAGTGGTTTGAGATAGCCTACTAGCTATCAATAAAAATTGAATATTATTTAGCCAATTCTTATTGCCTGACATCCTTCAAACATATTCTGCAAGTACTAGGTCTTCTTTGTTTCAAAGAAGATTCTTTTGCATTTCTGAGTGGAAAAAATGTGTTTCCATATGACATATTTGACCATTAAAATTTCTCTCCAGTGTTCCATACTGTAATCATGTTATAAAGCCATTAAAAATTAATTAGAGGGAGTTACAGTAGGCATTTTACAGGGCTTTGGATAAAAATTATAAAACAACATTAATTTTTTTTACTCTACTATTAATTCACTCTGCTTTGTTTTCTAACTGCAAATTTCATGACTTTTCTATCACTAAACATTGAAAACTGGAACAATCCAAACAGCATCTAATGAAAAGACAGCACAAGCATTGTATTTCAGTAATTTGGCAGCTACAGTAAAGTAAGACAATAGGGAAAACAGGTGAGACAATATGGATTCCTCAGCTCTGTGTATAAACCGAATATAATTAAAGGTTATTGGGGAGCATAAAGAAGCAGAGACCAAAAAAGTATTCATAAATGACACTTCAGGCACCAGGGTCTCAAGGAATGCATTTAAGATCACAAATCAGAGTTTAATTACATGCTGCCTCTTTTACACAGACACAAGTGTCATTGAAGAAGAATGATGTTTATAAACTGACGAGATTCTCAAAACATGGGTCATGGCCCATGAAATATGTAAGGCCATTCATAACTGCATTCAATTAAAAAAAAACACCTAACAAGTTATTTCTTCAATATTGTTTATGGGGTGGTCAAAACTAGAATCTGAGTCACTACCAAAAGAAACTTGAACTACTGCTCTGCAACAATAGCATGTATTACTGCTTGGAGGACTGTATTACTGGGGCACTGCTTCTCTGCCACAGATTCAACTCAGAAGGTTTAATGAATTCATCTACAAAACCTTTAAAAAAACCAAAACAAACACTAACACATTTTTTTAGCTCCTATATCAGAATTATTTAATTAATTAGACTGCATCTGACTTAAATATGTAGAATTATTTAACCAAGTTAGAACTGCTTAAAGAAGTTTAATTCTGCGGTCTATGTGACATTAAACAGTCACATTTATCTTATGCCTGAAATCCAAAATTTTACTCTCCAGACAAGAAACCAACAGTCCAAGCACTTACTCAAATAGTCAGCTAAGAAATATGAAATATCAGATGACATTAAAAAAAAGGAACTTTTGTAAAGATAGATAAATCAAATAATGATTTCCTATTTACTTAAAGTTTTGAACAGTTTATATAACTGTGCTCACACCTTGGAAAAGAAGTGATCATGAGCATTCTATATTTATCTTCCATAAACTTGTCTGCAGTTTTAATTCTGAATGCAACAGACAGACAATACATTACTCATAAGTTAAGTATTTTGATGCTGATTTTAAGCCAAATGACTTAAAGATGTCCAAAAAGTGAGACACAGGACACGTGGTGTACTTCTTACTTCTTCAGAGTATTTCCTTACTACACACAAAATGGAAAGGAGATACTACCTTCTGCAAATAGCCATTTAAAACAAGAAAATTATCTCAGTTTACAATCTACAGATTACTTTCTTGCACTACCCCTTTCCTCAGAAAACTTAGCTGGAATGACAATAGGTGTAAAGAGCTCTGTATAGCTTTCCCCTTGACACATTTCCCCAGGGTTTAAAACAGGCATACTGCCTTTTCCTTGTGTCTTCAACATGCTAAAACTGAAATAGTGTGACAACAAAAACAACATTATAGAGCAACTCAGCAAGCTGATCAGCAAGACTAAAATTGTTAGTCTTCTGTGAACAGTCATACATCTTTTTTCATCTAGAACATACACAGCAGCCCTAAAATAGTCAGGCTACTCTTACAGAAATTACTGTTCTTAGCAAGCTTTAGGTAAAGTTTTAGTTCTATTTTACTTTGACTAAATATTTAAAATTGAACATTGCCATCTTATACATTAGTCTCTTGAGAGTAAATCAACCCTCTTCTCTATCTACTAATGCCTCTATGGCTAAACAAAGCAATATGGCATTTAAGTGAATATTACTAATTCAGATCTCCTGAGGACAACTACACTATTTTACTGCTCCAGTTTAATCAGAGGTCAACTTATATTTTGTTCTAATTTATTTTCATTCATAATTGACTATATGTTTAGTATAGCAAACAATTTTAATAAAAATTGCGGAAAGTTCTGCACTGATTCATTCTTATGTATTAAAATTCAATTGAGGACATTTTCAGCTGCTTTTTCTTTCCAGGTCTAGGCTTATGGCAGAGTCACACATGAAACTTGAGGTTCAGGAAACAGTATTTGACTGGAAATTTTCAAACGTGAATTTACCTTCCAACTATTAGCAAACATACAGGATTTCAGGCAAACTCAAACAATATCCTTCCAAAGGGAACTGTATCTTTTCTATAGGAATGTTTGTGAGTTCCAACAGCTCTAAAATTCTTCTACAGAATTAGTGGAGCTAATGACACCAGGTAAGTCAAAAGATCAAAAGAGCAGACAAAAACCAGTCCATCGGTGCGCTTCAGCTTAGATGTAAGAGGTCTAAATCTATTCCTATGAGTGTTAAGTTACAGATGTAAAAGATAGGCACCCTAGCAAGCAGCACAATACATTAGTATCATTAAGATAACTTCAAGTTGCAATATCTAACTGTAGGCATTGCTTAGAACAACGTGCGGCTTGCCACAGAAACTAGGAAATATAAATTCTCCTTGCTCTGCCCTGATTTTGTTTTCAGGTCAGACTGATTGAAGTATTTTCTAGGATTAGAAAATAAGTTATGATGTTAGTGGTATGCAAAAAGTACTTCTAAGCAGCCACCAACTGTCAGTTAAGGCTGCACTATCAAATTATATAATTGGTCCAGTTTTATTAAATCACTATTTAAAAATTTGTTTCTACCTGCTGTAGAAGACATTAAGGCAAAACCAACCTCTCCTGTATATCACACAGGTACATTACAAGCAAGATTGTTTTAAATACAGAAACAAAAGCTTAACTTAAATGAAGCAACATCATTAGCTTATTGGACTTGAAGAAATACTATTATCAGAAGTCCACTATCAGCCAGAGATTAGTTTGTATTGGCCACTGTTACAAATATAAGTATATACAAGTACTTAATGTAGTTGTAATTTTCAGAAGATGCATTTGGGTAATGCTGTTCACCATGATTATGGCTATCAGCTTCCACAAATTTCTTCTCTGAACCTGAAGAGAAAGCAGAATAGGCTTTTTAACCAAGCACCAGTTAATTGCTGAGAGTTGGAAAACTTGTCTTAGTAACTTTAAATTAAATATAAATATTTGATTTTCCAAATTCATATGAGAATCTTATATATACAATGCTTCCAACATCTTAGATTCAGGTTAATAAATGAGATACTATAAATGGGCAGAATATTCCAATTCAGACTGGGAAGCATGAATGTGATTCAAAACCAGGCAAGTACAAATGATTCTCTAATAATAATTTGTCAATTTCTATAAGAATATATAGACACTATACATTCTCTCTATATATGAATACCATATATAGATACCCTATATCTTGTAGAGTATACTGCCACATATATTGTACCACTATAAAAAATAATATATTAAAATTAATAACTTAAAATTATTATATTTGTACAGATGGTACCCATAATTATCATAATGATGCCAAAAGACCATGAATTTCTTGGAGGAGTATCCTCTAGTGAAGGGCTCAGAGATGACACCAACTAAACATAGGAAAATGCCTTTCTGCAATGTAAGTGTTCTTGTATTAGTGTACAATGTTCTTACTACCAAAAAAGGCTGGCAAATTTTACTGGAATATAATCCCAGCACTTTATTTCATTCAAAAGGTTAGCTTGGGAAGATATCTGCATTTTAATTAGTTATGTGCATCTATATGATAAAGATTCTCAATCAGCAAGAAAGAGCCACAGAACATATTAGGCATTTTAAAGGTCTGTTTTCTCACCATCTGAACATTAACTTCTGGGAATTTAGAAAGTAGCTTAAAGCTGATCTTTAATGCTTACTTATACTGATTTACCTGCGTGTACTGAACAGATACTTGATACAATAAGGCAACATAACACACAATAAAGTAATACGATATAATAATGTAACTAATTTCTAAAGCAAACTGATTACAATTAACTTCAATACTAAGAGACTAAGATTTTTGAGTGGACTTAACCTGATCAAATCAAGTGCAGTTTCAAACTATCATTTCTTTTTTTTTTTTTTAAGAAAGAAAAGACACTGCTGATCTAGCCACAAAATTTGAAGGTTGAAATCAGCCTCCAATGCTCATATTATACTTCTTTGGTGGCTGGCAAAACCCTGGTAGTCCACTCAGTATTTCCAAATAATCCACAAAAGGAAATTAAAAGAGATTGGGGAAAAAAGTCTATCACTAGCAACCTCGAAATTCTCTTTACAAGGGCCATCACCTGATACTGAAGTACTGCAAGGGTCTATAAACTGACAAAGGATGAAAAACTACACCACTATTCATTAGCCAAGAGCAAAAAGAAACGAAAAGAGCCTAAAAGTGGCCTCTTTGAAGAGGCTGGAAAGGGCTAGAATGAAAAGTCCTATAAACCCACAAACCTTTGCCATCAGTAGTCTGCAGTCACATAGCTCTGATCATAAGAGAGACTTGCAACAGCAGTTGAAACACTTAGAAATAAAGTATCTCTAAACATTACTTAGAAATTAGTGAGTACAAATCTGTGAATTGTCAGAGCTAAGAAAGCTTTAGAAAACTGGAATAAACAGCTTCAAAGGGAATAAGCTCTTCTAGTAATTTGGCTAAGTTATTAAAAAAACAAGCAAGACCCTTGTACTTGATTGGGAAGAAGGAGACTGTATCACAAGTTTTCAATGCTCTTAAGACTTCTGTATACAAAACTAGTTATCACTAGACATATCATTTTTAATGTAAATAATCTAATCAGCTAGACTTCATAGTACTGTCAGAATCATGTAAGAGTTGCTTTTGAGTTTTTATTTAAATATTAGATACTATGTCCAAAAGATGAGTTGCACAACTACACCAAATACTTCTCTATGGCAAATCATAGCATGTAAACAATCTAACCTATTTTTTATTAGAAGTCCAAAGTATGCAAAGCCTTATTTATCTGGCAATTCCAATTTATCTTACATCTGCCAAAACCCTGTCACACACTGACTCCCAGGATCTTAAAGAAAGGCAAATGTAGTTTTGACAAATGTAACTGACACTAGGGTGTTGGGTGTTTTTTTACAAAAACAAACACCACACAAATAAAATTATACACTCCCCCCCCCCCCCAATTACTTAAAGACAAAGTCTTCAAACATTGACAGTTTTGTTCTAGTTTATATTCCAAAATTTGGGAAGGTATTGAATGGCTATTCTTGCAGTTTCTCATTTGAGGTGTATATCCAAGAAAGAACAACTTAACACACACCCTTGCTTTCGAAACAGTTTCTTGCCAAGCATGCTCAGATGCAGGAACACAAGTACAGTTTGCATCTGTGTGTAATCCTTCTTCTCCGACTAGATGGAAACAAAATGAATGCTGGTGAATACATGCAGTAGGACACTTTTTTTTTTGAATGGGAATCTTTTTCCAGAAATACTAATACCCATTAATTTTCACATGTGCTACATTCAACAAGTTTACCAGTGTGACTGCATGTGTAATTGACTACTACATTTTTTAAAATAGGGTTTTAATTTTGAAAATTCAATTTCAAGTTAACACTGTAATTTCACCTTCAGAAATAAATCTGAGTGAAAAATCACATCCAACTGGAAAAATCTCCTGTTGTACACCAAGTACACTGAAATGCAAAATTTACCACTTGTCTTGTTCAGACACCTTCCTTCACAGACTACTGCTAATACAGACATGCCTACAGATAAAAAATGAAGTGAGAAGAGGTTTGAGGATGAAGAGGAAATGCATGTGGGGGAGGAGGAGAGCACATTTAGTATTGTATCTTTGAGGCTTCCCCAGTCATCTCTATGGGACAGAGCATTATATTCACAGAAAGGGAATCAAAACTCCAATATGAAGCTTAAAGAAAAACTTTTACTACTCTGAAAATGCCTTTAAAGACAGCATGATGGTTTTATAGTCACCAAGCTCTATGATATAGCAACTTCAGACATATTTCCCAGTCATTTTAATAAAAAAAGCCTCTTATCTTCTACACTGACATGAAAACCACTATCTAGACTATGTATTGCATCAACATTAAAATAAACTAGATGGTCTTAAATAGAACACTGACACAAATTCCTAGGGTGGAAAAAAAAAACCCACCTAGCATTCTGAACTAACTGTGACACTTTTGTTCACATTTACAAGTAAGTAACACTGCACTACAATAAAACTAAAATAATTTCTACCAGAAATAGCACAGGTTTCACGAGCACCCAGATTTAATAAACTCTGATATACATGTTTCTTGACCAAATTAGCTCTCAGAAACACTGTAAATGCTATTCTTTCTCACGCTATTTTTTTCTAGTTTCAAGAACCTGCTCCAGAGTCTCAGTTCACGTCAGTTCCCCAATTCTGTCATGCTTATCCTCCATGATGTTTTTTCCACTGTCCCTAAACCAAAGTGGAGCATTAAAGCCCTTTTAGAAAGAGGGAAAGTAGCTGAATATATGCCTGAAAGCCAGTCTTGTCAAACACTAGCAGCATTGTATCTATGTCACTGTACTCTATTTTGTTTGGTAAATTCTAGATAAGCATCCTTAAAAAAAACACTACTTGTACCACTGTACTTAAAGATTTAAAGATCAAACAACTGAAAGAAGCGAGGAGATCCAACACAGGAATTCTGCCACGTAAAGAAAGCCAAGATAACACAACCATTTAATTCCACAAGGAACAAGATAGGAGAATGCCCATTAAAAGCGATGTGGGCTTGGCCCTATAAACTACGCATGAGGCACACAAGTCAATTTTACTCTTCACGGGCTTCCTTCCATACAGCAACTTTAAAAATAATATGAACTTCACACCTAAGAAAATACAGTCTTTGTGAGGTGAGAAGCCGTACTGTACACGAGTTAAAAAAACCAAAATACTGGAGAAGCGAGCGATTCAGCAACCGGCAGGGTGGAGCAGAAGGCGGGAGAATGACCTAATAGGTCTTTTCTATCTTTAGTTTCATGAGCCTCTGTGGACAGGAGGCATCTGGATCACACGCTCTGCTCTCCAACCGACACACCACGGGAACTCGGGACGCGTCCCTTCTGGCAGGACAGCAGGTGGGCGCAGCGCTTACCGGCCTCACCAGGTTCTCCGGAAACTTGATGCTTACAACAGGTATCCCAAGGTGACAGAGCTTACAGACAGGAAAGCTTTAGAAAGAACTCCGAAGCAATACTACAAGCAATTTTTTTAGCTACTAGCAATACTACAAGTGATTTGAGTTGCCCGCTTGCCCTTACCTTGAACACTTTACCGAAAGCACCATCTCCCAGCTCTCCTATAATTTCCCAGAACTCCTCAGGGTTCAAATCCCTCTTGACGTGCTCGTATTGTTTCTTCTTCTTCTCACCACCCAGCTTGAAGATCTTACGAAAGTTGAAGAAGGACATTTTTCCTCCTGCCGAGGGAGGCCAGCCTCCAGGCGACCAGGCGGAGGGAGGGGGCGGGCGGCGCCTCGCGGTGCCCCCTCAGCCCGCCGCGACCGGCCGCGATCCCCACGAGGGCCGAGGGAAGTCCTCACGCCGCCCGGGAAGCCGTCGCCGCCGGGCGCCGAGAGGAAACAACACACCGACGTCCGCCCCCCACCCGCCGGAGCCCCCCAGAGGGGCCGGGCCCTCGGCGCCAGCCGCAGCGGTCCTCTCCCGCGACGGGCTCGGCGGTCCCTGCCTACTCGGCCGGGCCGGTGACCATCGCGTCAGCAACAAGTGCCGGGCTCCCTCCTCGGGACGGGCGGCTCGGCGGCGGCGGGCAGGGCGGAGGACGGAGCCTGAGAAGAGGGATACCAGCTCCGGCTGGAAGGGGGCAGCGGTCACCCCGCTGCCCGCCGAGGGCGCTCCCGCCTCGGAGGACGGCGCGGATGTAGCGAGCGGAGGGGGGGGCTGCCCCGCTCCTGACTCCCGGCCGGTGCCCTCACGGAGGGCGGCCCCGCGGCAGGGCCCCGGGGCGGCAGAGAGGAGGAAGACGAAGCGTCCCTCCCGGTCTCTCTCCCGCTCGCTCCCCTGCCCTCCCACAGAGCGGGGCCCGGGCGGCACCGTTTCCTGCGGGGCGGGGCAGCACCACCTCCCCCTCCCGCTGCTCCTCCTCCTCCTCCCCCTCCCGCTGCCTGCGCGTCCGCGCGCCCCGTGCCCCCGCCCCTCTTCCCGCGCTCCCGGAACCGCCTCGCGCCCGGCCCGCCGCCGCCGCCACCACCACCACCACAGCGCCAGCGCACGCGCGCCACTGCCTCCTACAGCGCATGCGCACGCGCCATACCGACAAACACCCCCCCGAAGGGTTCGTCGCCGGCAAAGGTGGGGGAAGAGGCGGGGCTTTCCCCTCCCCGCCTGACGCGGCGGCGCGAACCAATAGGAGCGCGCCGAGGCCTCCGGCGGGTAAGTTGGTGTCTGGCCCTAAGATGGAGGTGGAGAAGCGGCGGAGGGGCGGGGGGGAAAGGGACACACGACGACCCCCTTCTTCCTCACCCTCCCTTTCCTTGGGGCCTAGGAAGCAGTGTTTGGGGCGGGCGAGTTCTTGTCCTTCCTTCCTGTTTTTCCTTGGGAGCAGGCTGCGTACTCGCAGTTGGGGGGAAGAGGGAAGTGACTTATCCCTTTCGTCCTCTGGTAGCCGTTAGGAGAGTGGCCGCGTGGAAGAGGGATCCTTTACCTTCTGCTGAATTGCTTAGCTTGAAGGATGTTTTGCTCCTCTCTTATTTCTTCTCAACTGTCCCGTGTAGGGAAAGTCTCCCCAGTCCTGTGGTGGAGGGTGATATTTCCTAGGTAGGGGGACAGCTCCCTTTCAGGGCTGGCTGGGTACATTAAGTTCCTCTTTTCAGCACAGGTAGACTCCTTCCCGCCGTCCCCCCTTTACCCCCAGGTCTGATTGTGGGATTCGAAGGGGGTATGAGGCCCTTTTTGTCTGCTAGGAATGTTGTGATGGCAGGTGGTGCCCTCTGGAGAGTTTGAGCTTGGGAGTGGCTCTTTGAGGAAGGTGTTCATAGAAAAAGGCAATGTTGGAAGACTTACTTTTGTTTGTGGGCCAGTGCTCTTCCTAGACCTGCTACTGGTTTGTCACAGCATTCAGTCATAGCAGGGTGTGATGTTAATATACTGCACATTTGCTATCTTGTGAGATTTAATCAGTGGACAGGTTTGAATTTCCTTATCTCACAACCTTCTCTTCCCACAACTGATTCTTTCATCACTCTGAAGTATGATTGTATTTTAACAGTTGTGTTGTTTATATGCCACCAAATGTGTGTGTTTCTTCACATGAAAGCAAGAGGTGTTCCCGTTGCCTGGATAAGGGACAATTAGCAGATGTCTTGGAGACAAAGCTTAGGCTATGATGGGAGGCAGGAAGTTGATCTTGCAGTTAAGGCAATGATGTGAGACCTGACAACGAGACAAACGCCCAGTGAAAATCATGTAACGCTTTATCCTTATATGAACCTGAGTGCCTGCAGTTACCATTAAACTGGATTATAAGCTTCTAAAGATCGAGCCTCTGGTCTGCATCATTCCTCAGACCATTTTATTAGTATGACAGTATGCTATCTAAGAAGGGTAGTCCATCTGTAAACTCAGTAATAATAATGAGGCATTGAGAGGCACCAGTTATGGGGTTCATATGGCAACCTCGACAGCCTCCTTGAAAGAAGCATGACTTTAAGAAATAGAAAGTGCTGGGCTGAGTCAAGAAAGGGATTTCAGCAAAGGAGTTGTCCAATAGTACATGTGTTTGTAGTAATGAAGATTAGAAAGGTGGTTCAGAAGGAAGTAAGGGCATAGAAGTAGCCTGGAACTGAACTTTGCATCATGTGTTAACAATATTTTAGCTGAAGCATGCTGGGGTAGAAGCCTTTTAAGCATATGTTGGTGTTGTATCTGGAGTAGTTAGTGGTGCTAATAGAATTTATAGTGTACAGGAACACACTGAGCTAGGCATTGTCCTGCTACAGAACAAGGAGATAGCCCCTGCTACAAAGAGTTTATGAATCAAACAACAATGTTGTGTCATTAATTAGTTTATTTAATCTGTATAAAATCAGTTTCAAAGGTAGTACTACTCTATGAATAGAGAGCCTTTAAAGTACTCTTGCCAACCTGATAGCAGTTCTGATTTTTTGTAATAATCACTATTTGTTGTTCAAAAATTATATTGGGCTTTTTACCGACTGCTTGGCCACAAAATGTAAAACTGTTGAGGAGGGTGTTAAAGCCCAGACTGTTAAGAGTAATACCAAGAAACAACAACGATCCAAATGACCTGTCTTCCTTTCTCCTGTATGATCTTGCTGGCTGGCTGCAACTCTTAATTTGCAAGTTTCATGCAGATAGTTTGGATTAAATATAATAACAAAGAAAGTGATTGATAAGGTTTTTTTCCAGTGTTACCAGCAGTAATTTAGCTTCTGGAATCTTAATTTTTAAAATTACATTTCTTTTTCTTCTCTATAATACCTTTTTATATTTTTTTTTGTGCCCCTTCTGGTGGGCCGATAGATTTGATTTGGATGTTAAAATACAGTGATGGCTTTAATAATAATTTTCTTTTTTTTTTTTAATTGGATATTTTTATTTTAACTTGCTTTCTCTTGGATAGAAAGTGATTTGGGGCTAATTTCCATCTGTTCGTTTGAACTGACTAATTGATAGAGGATTGGGGAAAAAAAAGGAATCCAAAGCCATAGCATGAAATCCTTGTATCTAGGTGGGATTAGCTTTTCTTTAGCCTCAGGGTTAATGTCATAGGGCAGCAGGGTGGGGGTGGGGTGTATGTGTGTATGTCAGAGTTTGTAATAATAACTGGAAATAAATGCAAAAGAAAATTTCTTGAGTTATATGTGCAGTCGAACTTGCTGCCTTAATAAGGCTGACAGTTATGGGACTGGGATACCAGGGCCCGGTTCTTTCTCAGCTCTATTGGTAAATGAACTTCTGACTGTAAGTAGTTCACATACAGCAACTGTACAATATATCCATTTGCTTTGAATGTGTGTGTGATAAAACAGGTTCACTCAGAGCAGAAGAGGGACTAGTGCATCCTACCAATGACTAAATGTTAGTAGGTACTACAGATGTGTTGCTTTAGACTTTTATAAAGATAGTCTTCCTTTTCCAGAGAGCTTTTAATTCATATAATGTTGAAAATATGAGATGAAAGGCTGGTACAAGAAAGGAACAATTAATTTAGTGATAAAGTTTTGCTTTTAACTTCTGGGGTTTTTTTGCTTACTCTTTAACAAGTAACGTTCAAGATTTAACATTTAACATTCAAGATAAAAAGGTATCTGAAAAGGAAAGCTGTGGCCCAGTTTCAAGTTTTCCCTTACTCTCTCATTCTAGAGTTACAGCTTGCTGCTCAACCCCCAAAATAAACTCTGTAAGGTGAAGGGTAAGTGCTAGTAGCAAAATCCTTCCCACTTTGCACTGGCTTCATGGTATGGAGGAGGCTGTATGAAGCCTGTTTTTTTGTGTGTGTATGTTTTGGTTTGTTGTAGTTTGTTTTTTTTTTTCCTGGTAGTAGGAGGTTTTAGCAACCATAAATGTTTCCAGATGGTAAGGATAAAAAGGTAAAAGTGAGTTATATTAGAATTTCTCCTTCAGGAATTTAATCCAATGCATTTTGAAAATTCAATGCTTCCTTAAATGTCAGAGTAAAGATGTTAAAGAACTATCTTGGTTGTGCATCAAATATAGTGGCTTAAAAATAGCTGTAACTCTAATGCAGTCTTTTTCATCTCTTTGAGATTTGGAAGTCTTCCTTATACTTTCTGCTGCTTAATATCACCATCCTTTCCCATCGCTTACACTTTGCTACTGTTCCTAACTCCAAGTTCTACTTCTGTTTCATTTAAACTCCTTTGCTTCAGTTTCTCTTCATTGAAAATAAACACTTGCTTCAGAAAGCTAATTTGAAATGTGTTCTTCACAGCACATATTGCCCTTTTGCTGCAGATCTACATCCTGTCTTCAGTTTTTTCAAAATATTTAATGGTATATTTTTATATTGTCTTGACGTTCAGTCCACCTACGCTTTTACTGATCTGGTCCAATCTTCTTTCTGATATTTGAGTTCATTGAACTGCTGTAAGGTCACAGGTGGCTTGTTCGTGGTTAAATCTGAGGCATAATTCTTGTTTCATCCGTCTTAATCTGTCTGTCACCTTTGGTACTCAACACTATCCCTTCTGTTTTCTTGATGTATATGGTGTTTTCATTGATATTTTTCCAGTTATGTGGTGGTGTTTTTCCATAGACTATCATTTCTACTCTGTTCTGTTCCTGAAGTTAATGTTTTCTGCTGTATTAGACTCACTTCAGTTCTAGGTGCCACTGTAACTTCTAGATCCTCCTAGTTAAACCACTGTAACTTCTAAATCCTTCTAGTTAACCCACACCTTCCTTTTTAACCTCCTCCTTTTTGCATTCTTGGTTTTTGCCAAGACCTTGCATATCCAGCCTCTGCATCTGAAGTTATTTCCAAAAGCTGCCTTGCTTCCCTCTGAATCTGACTCATTTTTCTTTGGAGTTTGAGATTTTATGGAATTAAGTTCTGATACTTTACCTTGTAACACCATAATTTCACTAGCTTTCCTCAGTCTGTCAGGCTTTATGAGAAATTTTTGGTGATTCTCCTATAACTGACCTTTTTTTCCCTTCTCCTGTTCATCATCATTCGTTTTTCCTTTCCTTCTGAATGTATTGCCTTCTCATAGGAGCACCTCAGTTCAGTGGATTCTAAATACCATGGTGGTTTTAGTCTCTTTCAATCTTGTATATTGACCTTAAAGATATTCCTTTTGTTCCTTCTATGACATTTCCATCTTCTTTATGCACATGCCAAGTTTTTAACTTTCTGTCCTTTTTCTGTGACCCCTCTACACTTGCTGTACCTGACTCCTGTGTTTATGACAAGGTCAAGAAGGAAATGTAAAAGAGGGCTAAAAAAAAATCTTTTTATTTCTTTATGATGTAAGAGGATGGCCTAAAAGGCAGTATGTTTTCCTCCAAGGAGCATCATGTTACCCATTTATTGGAAGCCTTGAGAGGGGAGACTGTATTGTATATAGCACTCTTAAAGCCCTTCTATTAAATGTACAGTTGATAGACCTGTAGTTTAGAGACTTTTTTTTCTGATCTGCATTTGAATTTTAAAGCTGTCTTCATAAAGGAGCAAAAAAAAGACTCAGTTTTGTATTTTTTGAGCTTTTCTGATACGAGTAACGGGAATAGTTCAGTCATATATAACACAAACAGAAAAAAAATGAATACCAGAGGTTAGATGCTCAAGAGCTTGCCCAGATCTCATTAGCCAGTATCAATGCTCAGGCTTCTATCAATAATCCGGAAACTATACATTACATGACTTTTTTTTTTTTAATATGCATTACTGTAGGACCAGTTATCTAAAAATTGCCATAGAAACGTGGGATTTGGAAGCTTCAACATACAAGGGTATTACTTGATGTTTGCAGTAAAAAAATTGACTGTTAAAATGTTTAGGAATAGGATTGATCTAATTTTGGCTTCAGAAAAATCTGTGTGTTTAGTCTAAATTGGTCTAGCTTTTTCAGTAGTCAGTGGAGAAAGGTATCCAGAGGGCAATTCACTTTTTCCCATTTTAGATACTTCTCTCTGTCACACAGTATTTAACTGTGTGAGTTGAGTTGTCCTGGAAATGTGTGATAGGGGTTCTTCTTCCTACCTATGGAGGTAACACTTCCAGCAGAAATCTTCGAGTGCAGTGCATATATCAGGCAACACCTCTGGGAGTGATGACAGAGCAAATATAAAAGTTGCCAAATTACCTGAATTTTTCCAAGTAAACAGATGATGTTTTATTGAATAGGATTTATCTGAAATCCAATGTCAGAAGAAAAAGCAATAATATAAATATAGAAATCCTGAATAAGGATCAGATATTTCAACAAATAGTACAACAATATTTCTTGGAAACATACTGGGCCAAAGGCATTCAAGCTTTAGCATGTTAACTTCACTGAAGTAATTTCAAAAGAAAAATAAAATGTTTTTCTTACTGCTTCTAGTTGATCTGCCAGAAAACCACATTCAAGCCTGATATTCGGAAACATAGTCATATATAATTGGAGGGGTAAGTTGTGCTTTTTTACTTATTTGAGGGAAAAGCAAACCTCAGATTTAATAAAAATTGTCAGCAGCTTGAAACTTGCATGGGTGATTCTCTTTATTGATTAACTAACTAATGCAATTGAAAACTTCAGGTCCTCTTTCACGGTAAAATTTTTCAAGAAGTCTAGATACTTTCTGGTTTGTATTTAACTGAAGAACTCCTTTTATAGGGATTTTCAGGTAATATTAAAATACTGAGCTGCATTGGTGGATAGCTGCATTTTTTTTTAATACAGTCATTAGTCTAATAAAAATTCTTTCCCTCCATATCTTGATGACTATAACAATCTTTCACAGAATGAATAGGTCTATCTAGATTTATTTATTTATTGATTTATTTTAAAATAATGTGCAATTAAAATAGTACTACTCTTAGCTATAATGCTGTATTCCTTCTAACTATTTTAATAATTTGAGATTATAATTCATTTAAAGCAAAAATCTATTTGATCAAAACTGTACATGAACACAAGGCAAAGTATTTAAAACTTGCAGAGCCCCTTCCATCTGATGGATATTAGAAGCTTTAGTTAAGTCACATGAAAGCATGTATTACAAATGCTTCACCATGTTTGTCTTTCCTCCAGATGGTAATTAGACCTTTTCCTCTTGCATAGCAGTCACGAGCTGATTTGCTCTTTTTGTTTGTGGCTTTCAAATTTGCATTAGTTCACATAGCAGCTAGGATTAGAAATTTATTAAGGGATAAAGATAGCTTTGCATCTCAGTATTGCTTTCAGTCAATACTGGCACAAAAAATGTCTGAACAAAAACCCCACATTTGTTGCTGCTTTTCTTTCTGCAAATCCTGAATTTCTTCCTCTGTTTCCCAGAGACCTTTTTCCAGAATGGACATTGTGTTCTTTTGTGATCCTGATCAGCTCTGGAATCTTGGGACTGAATAACTTGTTCTGTAATATGAAAATGAGTTATTTTTAAATCTGTTTTTTATTATGGCTGGCCAGCCAGCCAGCAAACCCAGTCTTGGTTATGTGGTAAGCATAAGCAGGAAGTTTATTATGCCTTCTACAACTATTATTAAAAATATACGATACAGAGAGGTGGGGAACATGTCACACACACAAAAAAAAGGACAATCTGACAAAAAGATGACACTGAAAACTACTGATTCTTTAGTACTATCCCAAAGAGAAAAATTGCAGTGGGATAATATTGGATACATGTCTACTAGAAAAAAGGGGAAATAACATTTAGAATGTGAGATACCAACTGCTTATTAATATAAAGCTAGACTTTAAAATATAAACTGATTTTACTGATAAAACAGCATAGATTTTCCTTGAAAAACGTTATTTTTATATTACAGCCATGTTTAAAATAGCTTCTGTATGTGTAATATTATTCTCTCTTTACCTAGATTTTTATAAGCTATTGTGTAATTCTAATTTTTGAGGCAAAAAAAATAGTTTACTATGTGTTGTAAAATAGAATTTGGTTTTATGTAGGATCTCTTCTTGGTACAGCAGCAATGTGTGGAGCTGTAATAATGTGTCAATTGTTAAGGCAAACAGCAGCTATTGTGTGTTCAACAATACTATATGCAAACTTTGGGCACTAGGACCTGCTTATAAGAAAACAGTGTATTGTGATCTGTGTCTCGAGTGCTCTGGAATCTTTATTTTTTTGACAGAAGGGACCATTAATCTAATATCTAATGCACAAAATTGTTTTATAGTATACCACACAATATTTACAGTTTAAACCAAAAAATCCCATTACATTAAATGGACTGCATTTTCTATAGCAGAAAATAAAATTACTTATAGGAAAAATCATTCCTGTGGCTTCTGGCTGAGCTGTAATATATTGTTCTGGATGCAGTATACAGGAGTGACTTACCTTCAGAAGCATGAGGTAGGGAGTGGCATCTATTCAAAACCAAATGTAATTAAGGAGACACTTAAATCTGTTTATAAAAGGCTGTTTGGTTTTTTTACATACCAAGAAGTTGGAAATAGTAGTTACTTTATCATGTTAGTTATGACAGTGATTCGTGTAGGGAATGAAAGAAGTTGCAACCACAGTCATTGGTGAGGTAATTTCTTTCAAGAATCTTAATAGTGTTATGTCCATTTGGTGCCTTCCTATTGGATTTGGAAAAAGTTTTTAAAGGTGGACAAAAATCATCACTAGCAAAGAAGTCTAGGGCTCTTTGCTCTGTAGGGAAGAAAGCTATTATGAAGATACTCATGTTGCAGGACACATATTCCTGAACAATTTTGGTTTGTTCTATATCAGTCCTATATCAACTCTCAGTGATGAGATTTGGACAGTCCTCAGAGGGAGCATCTGTAAGATATTCATTATTTCAGAACTTCCTAAGAGAATTACAAAAATTGCTAACCCAAAAGTTAATAGAGGACAAAGTCTCTGGATTTTTAATGGGTCCTAACAGAGTTTAGCAGCTGAAAACAAGGGATGATGAGCCAGCTTTCCTTACCTGAGAAGAAACTACTCTTCAGATAATTCAAAGTTCATAGAATGCAGTGTAAAAGCTTGTGCAGAACAGTTTGTTTTAAGGGATCAAGAGATATTTACACACCTTTGGCATTTCTAAAACTTTTTGGTTTTGTAGGTCAGAGCAGCCTGGGTGTGACTTAAGAAATCTTGTGCTTGATTTCAAGTATAAAATTTCTGGTGCTCAGAAAGCAGGCACAGTTACAAAAGAAATTCAGAGAATAGTGAACTGGGAATTGTACCTTTTTTGATACGAAACCCCATACTTTGATACTTTTCCTAGCTGTTGGCTGAGAGGACCTGTGTGAGGAGCATTAGAAAAGCATTACAAAGCTTTGTTCATATGTGGGATGATAGTTCAAACTTCCCCCATTAAAAGGGAGACTACTGTAATAATACATATGTTCTCAATGCTTTTATTTTTTTAATCTGCTGCCTTTCATTTTGTCCAGGTTTGCCTTCAGAACTTTTTTTCTACAAGAAGTGCCTTCAGACAGGCACCATTATGAGTCTTTATTTGGAGGAGAAAAAGAATAATTTTGTGGAATAGCATTAAAAGAAACCCAAAGAACGAATGCAGCTGGTCTAGAAACAGATATCAGTGTCAACCTAACTGTATTAATCTTTCCAAGAAGAGTAACAGTTAGGTCTCAATCTTCCAGAAGAGCTCCAAATGAGTAATCTCAGTCTCTAGTTAGGCTTACAAAATATATGATGGTCCTAGTTGTGTCTGAGACTTCAAAATTATTCTAACTTGAATTATTTTGTGTATACCAACAGCAGCGCTATTTGGACACCGTGTTTCAAGCACAGCCTCACAGTGTTCTGATATAGTTAAAAGGTTCACTTGTATAGCAAATAAAAACTTAAATTGATTTCAGAACATTAAGCAGGTCTATCATAATCTAATGCTTTGATAAGTGCTGGGAATATTTTGAAAACTTTATCACAACTATGCACCTAGACCAAATGATAGGTTAATTATTTTGAAGTCTCTGGTTGTAATGGAGTGCTCTGTTTTGCTATGAAAGTTCATATAAATTCTGATCTTATTCCAGAGGATGTTTTGATTTTCACCAGATGCCTAAACTAATTTAAAGGGGAGGGAGGAAAACTTGGCTCTAGAAATTGAGTCAACCTTGTCATGGAGTTCACAGGCCCAATAGCTTCAGAAAGCTATTAACCAATGCTTGCCGTTCTTACCTAAATTTCTGAAACTTTAAAATGTTCATTCAAGAAGTGAATCTAATTTTATCTAAATTATCTATATCTAAATTATCTAATTAAATCTATTTTACACTGCTATACCAAAGTAGGAAAGCTAACTGTGTTGCCTTAAGCCAGGGTGAATTAGGTTTTATTCTCTTTGTTCTGTAAGTTAAGTTGAATGAATTAATATTCCTTTGTGTTGGAGCAGTAAATTACATGTATATGTCAAAAAAAATTTTCTTTGCCAAGAGCCTGTTTGGAATCCTCTTACTATCAAAGCTTCCCTACTGCTGTTTCTCCACGCAGCAAACTTATTTATAAGAGGTAATTTATTTTTAGTTTTATTTGTTTTTGTTTCACACTAATAACCGAGAACCTTCTCTCCCAGTGAAAGAATGTCTTCTCAGCAGCTCAGCTCATTCTGGCAGCACTGTGGGTGATTAAGAGCTTTCAGAGAGAATTAATAATCTCCATAGACTTCCTCCTGCCCTCACTCAAAGACAGGTTAGAGAATTAATTGAAGAAGGTGCTTCAGTGTGATTATCCAATACCTTTAAAATACAAATAGCAAGGAAAGCTTTCTGACTATCAGTAGTGACTACTACCACCTTATTTATCATAAGCTTACAGATCTCCATGACAAATAAACATATAGAGCTAATTTACTGGTCTGTTGAGTGGTTTGCTGATTTCTTGATATGTAGGAAAATATCTTATGACTAATGCATGGGACAAGGATCAGAAGGATCTTCTTCTACTGTTTATTTTACTGTACACTACCTTGTTAGTTTTCCAGAATCATGCTTTTGGAAAATTGGGTGCCAAAACCTTGTTAGAAGGTTTAACTTGCATATACAACAAGTTGCAATGCCAAAGAAGGCAATCTAGAACTGCAGGCTTTGTCCCCCTTCCTTCCAAGGCTGCTGCTGTTGGAGGAGCCAGTCTGTCTGGTCTCCTGCAGACACGGGTGCCTGTCCAGAAAGATTTCTAGGCAGTGCTGTGGAAAGGAAAAAAACAGAGAGAGGGAAATACATTACAGGTTACAACATGTAGTCATTAACTCCACTGGAAGACTATTACACAGTAGTGGTGTCAGTTTATTGAAAAATCAAGGCTTTTTTGCTCCTACCTGTATCCAGATTATTATAGGAATTGTGGGCAATACCTTTCTATGTTGTTGATAGACTCCCTGCTGGCTGAAGTTTGTGGTGATGGGTCTTTTGTCTTGCACCATCTTCCCTTGCCAGGGAAGTGTATTGTAATATAATCTAATGTAGTTAAAAGACATATGAAGTTTAAAATTTCAAGCAATAACTTTAAGAAAAATTATGTAATTCTTTCTGGTTTTGGTAAATGTGTGATCTCAGGAGGTTAGACAGATGTTAACACTTGTACAAGTAACACTTCAGGAACTGCCAAACTTCTGAAAGTTCAGAAGAGTTCTAGCTCTCTTAGTTTTTTTAAAATGGGAGTTGTACTTGCCTTGTATATAAGACCTACAGGACATGTAGTGCCCTTACTGGTATTTGTTGCAGCATGTAGCATTTAAACTTAGAGGACTTCAGATGAGCAGCAGCAGAGGGTAGTCTATTAGGAAAGACTGAAAGTGTTTACCCTACTTTGATTTTTTTTTTTAATAGAATCACCAGGTAGGAAGTGGATCCAAACTGACCTTATGTTACTGTTTGGTAGTTTTCTAGCAGCTGTAAATTTGATATCAATACACATTTTTTCAGGAGCCTTTTGTGTCTCTCAGTGATGTATTTTGGTCTCGGTGATGGTTTTTGTCTTGTTACTGGTGTTGAAAACTTGCTTTTCATTATGTGTTTTAAAAAAGTCTATCGGTGAGTTTCATTTTTAGAATATTTACTCCATATTATCTGTAACCAAAGGCTTTACTTTTCAGCTCACTAAGAACTACTTGTATAATAAGATATTGGGTTTGTTTAATTGAAAATGTTGTATGTGGCCTTGGGTAATTAAAAACTTTTTTTGAAATATGGTGGGTTTAACAGTATCATGCTGGAATTGTGTCTGCTGATCATGAAGAATTGAATTATACTCATTTGTTGCATAGGCTGTTGACTCAAACACAGATGAGTTCAATTCAGATGACAGAGGTTGTTAAAAAACCCAGCTATTGACTCTGCTCCTCTTTCCACGGGTGGCTTTCTCTGTGGCAGGGATGGCTGACACATGAAGCAGTTCTTTAACAGGCCCAGTTTGTAGCCTGATTTATTCAAGTAAACCAATGGTGACTTTGTTTTAATGCACTGGGTTGGTAACTCTAAGAGCTTAGGAGCTGCTTCCTGTGTAAATCATCAGTGCTACTATAGTGGTGGCACTCTTTGGAGAAGAGTGAATGCCTGGTAGGATGCCTAAGCTGCCTGTATTTGTGGGTAAATATTCCCTGCTTCTGATTCACAGCCAACTTGAGGAAGAATCTTTGCAGCAATCTGCCAGTAGTTGCAGACAAATGCTGGCAAGATACCTTTTCTATTGCTCCAAACAATTCATCTCAAACTATGGCAATTTTCTGCAAGAGTTTTGGTTGTTAATCACATCTGGAGAAAAGACAACAAGAAACATTAAACCAGATACTTTTCTTTAGGGTTTCCATTTCACTGGGATTGGAAGAAGACCAATTCTTAATCATTTACCATTTTTTTTAAAAGGTACATGGTGAATACAGGAGTAGGAGCCAGGAAATTTATTGGCCAAGGCTGATTCTGTTGAACAAATTGCTCAGGTGTTAAATGGGGAGCTATTCTAATACAGCTACCAGGTAGGCTGAATGGTCTTGGTTTTGGGTGGCAGTGTTGTTGGGAAGGCTGCCAATTTTCCTTGGTTTCCCTTCATTCCCTTTTAGGATAATACCTTGCTGAGCTCACAAGATAACTCTGAGGATTATGGACTTGGTTTAATTCTCACTACAGTCAGGAAAGCTAACATTGATAGCATTGAGGTGAAAGAGACAGCCGTATTTGAATAGGTTAGTGTCTAGAATAATCTCAAACTGAGGCTTTTTGTTTATTTGTATTTAGATACTATTGTGTAAACTTTAGATTTTTGCCTTTGAAACAGAATTGTTTTCCCAAGAAGTCATCCAAATAGCAGAACTTAATTCTATTTTTATCTTTGATTATGCCTTTCTTTGGAGTTAGTTTGTAGAGAAGTAAAAATAGAATACAGATATCTTATATCTAATAAACTTGTGGACCAGATGCTTCTCTTGCCTTTTTTTTCTCCTGTAGCAGGATTGAATTCCTTGCACTACAGCAACCATAAAGTCATTACACTGCATTTAAAACAAAATGCAGAAAGGGATGACCTTTTGCTAGGACTCTGTACTGTTTGTATTGCTAAGCGTTATCATCATCTTTCAGAAAAAGCCAGTTTAATCCTTAAACTTGTACATACAGAATCTGCTCAGAATTGTCTATTGTTAGCTATCTGTGTTCTCATTGATTGTAATGCTGTGTATTTCCACAATGTCTGCTATTTGCCCCTTGGATCTTCATTGTACAGGGTAGCTGTTATCTTCCTTGCTGATAGCATATCACCAATGGTACCAGTTAAGAGATGAAAACACTTCCAGCATAGTGGAAAGTTCCACTTTCACCAGGATGACTTGCTAAATAATTAACCCCTGGGATATTCTGCCTGGGATGGAGAGGCTTCCTGAGCCAATTTAAGAAAAAGTTATGGGAAGATACTATTATATTGCAAAAGAGAAACTGATTGAAAGAATTTTATTTGCTGTGTAAGAATTATGTTTTTCAATACTATCGGTCTGCCTGAAACAAGCTTGGAAACTAACTGAAAAATAGATACTTTGGAAAGGGTGCTTCTTTGACTTAACATCTTCCTTTGCTACAGGAGCAAAAAGACAAGTGCTGCTAACACCACGAGAAGAATGGACTTGTAATAGGAGTGTGTGGAGGCAAGCAGTACAGGAGGCAGTAAATATCTTTTCTTCCCAGCAGGCCACAAGCTTTTGGCTTTATATAGGTCAATGTTCAAATGTAGCTACTGAGTGGCCACTTGGGAGGGAAGAGAGAAAATGGGCTTGGGTTTGGGTGGTGGCAGGGGTTGGGAGGGCTATTGGGACCATGAAGAGGCAAGGGGAGACGGCCCTGGAGAATGCTCTTCATGTCTGTCAGCCATTGCTGAAAGCAAGTGAGTGGCTAGAGTATGATTTCACTGTCTCAGCCTGGTGTGGATGGAGTATCTGTAACTCATGACTTCATCAGATTGGTCCTGTGGACTTCAAGAAATCTTGTGATGCCTTCATAGGGCTAGGGGTGTGATTTACTTTTTATCGAGGCATCTGTGCTACATCTGTAGGATTAAACTTGGTATGTCTGTAGCAGACTTGAACCAACCAGAGTGGTTCTGTACATGAAGATAGATGTGACAGGTGTAAATTTCTCCAGTGAAGAGGTGTAACAAGGCTTGGGAGCTAGAAGGAAGCTCCAGAATTTGAGATTTTTCTTCCAGTAGTTTCTGAGGTAAAGAGCTTTTGCTGCAGAAATCCTTCTCCCTTCATGACAGGACAGCAATAAAAGATTTGGGGAGATGTTTAATTTAAGCTAGAGGTGTTGTGTGGACTTCTGGCTAGTGATCTGTTAACATTTGGGCATTTCAGACTTGACAACTATTTACTGAAATACAAAAATGCAGAGATTTTTAATCTCCAGCGGTGCTGCTTCATTGATTCCCCTCAGATGTATGCATGTGCAGGGGTGACTTCTGCTTTTTACCCCAATGAGTGGCTGTTCACGCAAAATACAAAAAGTTAGACGGGCTTGTCACCCAATTCTCTCCTTTTGGCTTGTTAGCTCAGTCTGCCATCTGTTGAGGAGAAAAAAAGGGTGCTGAGCTATGACAGACTTTGTAACCGTGCAGAGTAAGTTGTGGGCCTGGAGCGGAAAGGAATATTACTTTGTATAAAAGATGATATTAGAGGAAAAGACTGTGATTTTATCCATGTTTCTTGTCAGGGGTCGAAATGCCACTAAAAGTGAACAGTTGGGGGACTGTAGCACCATTAAGGACAAAATTATATTTTAAAAGTTCCTGTTTGCGGGTGGGAGGCAGGATGACACTGCCTGATAGTGCTTCTCTTTATTCCAACTCATTATGTGTTAAACTTGATTGACTGTAGTGTGTATGTTTATCAATTGATGTGTGAACTTTTCTCATTTGCCATGACCTTTTGTTGGGCTAAATTTATTTTTTCTTTTTTTTTTTTTTGTAGAAACTATAAAAGCACAGTAGCATAGGGACAATACAGGCAACTTTGTACTAGAGACTGCAAGCAAAAAGAGGGTAGGATCAGGAAGACTTAATTTTGTTATGAAAATGAGCATGCTAAGTAAAATACAGGTTAAAAACATGTGTTTGCTTGAGAAATTTTATGGTCTAAATTTAACATAGACTATAACAAGCAACCGGAGAACTGCCATATGGAGGAACAGCAGCTTTGCATTATTAAGATCATACAGTTTATAAATTTCTACTGAGCACTGTCTGCAATTCAGCAGCATAAAAAGTGTGCTTCGTGGGGAGGCTTGAGTGTGAAAAGGATGGTGAGGCGTTTTTGAGTAGACATTGCATGTGCAAAAGGGGATAGGTTGGGAAAAGCTGCCTGTAGTGGGGAAAGAGACATAAACCCAGGTGTAAACAATACTATTTAGTTTGTTACTCACAGGTGAAGTGTCTGGTGGAACTGACCAAATATTTTCAACATCTTACAAAACAAATGACCAATCTAAGGAAGGTCAAAGTGTCACTAACATTTTCTTGTTTTTAAAAACATTTTTAAAAATGTGGAAATTAATATAATTGTCATCTGCAGTTCTCACAATGTAGAGTAGATGTCAGCAACACTAGCATGTTGTGCTGCGCTGTTTTTCTGCCTCAAATTAAAGTTTAAGTGTGAAAACAGAAATCATGCAGAATCCAACCTCTGTTGTTTCTCAAAGAAACAAGATGCTATCATGCATGATATTTGTCGTGTGTTGCCACTACATCAGTAGCTAGAAGTGTCTCCTGCAGACTACAGAGATCATTGGCAACCCATAGCAGGAACCTGCTCCCTCTCAGGAGACTGTAGCTGCCAAATCTCAGCCCTATTACACACTATTCAAAATCAGTCCACATACCACCTTTGCCCTACACCTGTAAGTGGCTGACACCCATTCGAGGGTGACGTGGAAAGCGTTATGGGAACAGTTTAGCTATCCATACTGGAGAGGCTAATAAAAAATATATTGAGCTTCCAAATCTCTACAAGGATCCTTTCTGAACTGAGTGCTGGAGTTTTTTTGACATCAACTCTGTGATAAGCAGAGAATTCGCTCTGGTAATGGCAGAAAATATCAGGCATTAAACAAGGAAATCTGAAGTGGTAAAAGGGGAAAGTAACAATTATGAAGTTATTGGAGACTGTATGCCCAAAATAAAGAAGGGACAGATGCTTTTGTTTTATATAAAATAAGCATCCCCCACCACAGCAATAAAGCATGGGATGAACAATGAGAAGGCTATCTTATGGAAGGGAAAAAGAAGGGGGGGGGGGCAAAAATAATCAGTGTACAGAAAGTAACCAATCAGTATCCCACAATCCTGCTTTTTTAAAGACATGTTTTATTTAGTTCTCTGTTTACGGGTCCATAGAGGAGAAATCCCTGAAATTCTATTTCATTTGAAGGAGCTGGGCAAAATGCTGTTGTAGTCAATTTCAGTACTTGGAGTAAATAATCAGTATTGGTACTTTGAATGTTTCATGTGGTGACACAAAAATAATACTGTATTAGATAGGTTCCTGTGTCTCTTCATCAGCTCTGCTTGTTATTGTGTGTAAAATCACAAGCTGTTTTTTCATTCAGTTGGAACATATGTGAACAGCTCTTTACCTGTGTAGAAAATAATTACAAGTTCTTCTGTGTTCACAGGTTTTGAATGCAGTCTGAGTCCAAGAAGTATGAAGAAGAGACACCTTCTCTGCACTGGGGGATGGATCCTGTATTTTCTGCATTTGCAAGGCTCTATATTAAAGATATAAAAGAAATGAGAGAATCTAAACAAGTGCCAGGTAGTACTTATATGTGTTGATTATGATGCACACAGAATTATAATTGATTTATGTTGTGCTCTTTATCAAGGGATTGCAGAATGCTTTATGAACACCATTAATTTTCCACGCCCCTAAGCTACATGACATTAGTATCTTTAAGACTTCTAAGAACAGGTTATATGTGAAATATATATAAAAATTAAATGTTTTTGTTCTAATGGCTTTTCTTCCTCTCAGATATATATATGTACACAGAACCTCTTTTTATATTAAGGTAATGTTGTGTTTCCTCTGTGTGGTAGTGCTTGTTATATTCTGATAAAGTTAATTCTAAAAATACTGGTCCTTTCTGGCCATATGGGTTATATCTTCCCACTGTCTCTACAAAATTTGAGAAGGATTTGATGCCTCTTTGTTGCAAAATTTTGACAGTTTATAAGATTGCTGGGTGTATGTGTTTTGGTTTTTCCTCTGGACAGTAATATAAGACATACATATTTATCTATGATAAAACATACAGCTTTTGAGCTTTTGTCTGCTTAATTTCTAGATATTATATATATATATATATATATAACATTCTTCATACATGTGAACAACCTCATTGTAAATTCTGGCATCTGTGCTGAATTTTAATACCACATCTTTTATTTCCTAACCATTGTTGGAAATCATATGCTTTGCAGACTGTTTCCTGCTGGTCTTCAGCCGGTATCACCCACATGTGTACATTGTCTAAAGCAACATGGGTCTGACCTTGCATTTCTGTTTTCACTACAAAGACTTTAAATATAGACTGCAGTATGTTTTCTTCTGTAGAAGGGTTCATTACTCCAAACTGAAGCTTGACAAGGTGCAAGATTATCAGGGAGGAACCGAAGGAACTTAGAATTAATGAGGAAAATCAGTAAACCCTAAGAAGAGTGTGTGGTTTTTATTTGGTTTTGGTGTTTTGTTTGGGTTTTTTCTTTTTTTTTTTTTTCTTTTTTTTTTCTCCACAGAGACAAGGTACATCTGTTTTGGTCTCTGAATATGCTCTGCTTTATAGCTTTTGTTACTCTTACTTATTTTTCTTTAACAGCAAGGATAAGAGCAGTGCTACTCTTGCAGAAATGAAGAACTGGTTTGTTTTTATCTGTTCTCACAATCACTTTTGTGTACGTAGGGACTTCACAAACTGCAAAGCCCAGGGTATATACCTCTTTGTTATTTAACATGATGGGAGACTTTTGTCTTAAACCCATTGCAAGAATTAGGCTACAGTCTGTTCATGTTTGTACTAGAGTGAGGAGTAGCACTTAAAGGTCTTTTTATATTGTGCAGTCTTGTAGTAGTGCTGGTGTAGCAAATGCATCTGGCAAAAACTGTTTCTGCTTCAGTTAGAGACTTTTAAATTGTTTTCAAACAAAACCAAAACAATTTACTGTCAGCAGAGTAGGATTGTTGTTTGGACTTGGATGTTAGTACATATGCACACAAAAATATACTCAGAAGAATTAAACTTATAAACTTCAACCATTTCGCAAGAGCAGGAACAGTCCTAGAAAGTACAATCCTGCTCTTTTTCACCTCTAAATTACCTGAATTTCCCTTCCTGTTCTTTTACTGAAGTGAGTTGTCTTCTGCTTCAGGGACTCCTTCAGTTCTATTATTAGATTTTTTTCCTAAGATGACCCTAAGGAAGTGGTATCTCTCATGTCAAGACATCAGCCTTTAAAATTGGTTCTTTTTTTTTTTCTTTTACCATTTCCTGTGCATTTGGTGTTTTGCACAACTAAGCTTGCTTGCAATCCTGTATCATTTTCTAAACCGAACTTTAAAGAATAAAATGAAGTTTCATAGAACAAACGTCCTGAATTTCGTTTATTCTCCTGGTGCTGTGTATACACCAAACCAGACATCTTTCAGTGTACCTTATTTATTGGCAACAAATGACAGTACAACAGAAACACTAAAAAAAATAAAAAATTGGGGGTGGAGGAAGAAGGTAGTTGTTTGCTGTCAATTTTTCCTGCCTTTAATGGGTTTGTTAAAGACCAGCTGAAGTTAAGTATATGATTGGCTATAAATCAGTCATTAAGTAATGGTAATTAAGAATGAATGAGTGCAAACAAAGAGTTGTAACTAGGAGGAATGGAAAGAAACACAGACTGAATGTCAGGAAAAACATCCTTAGAATGACATCTGCTAAACAGTGGAGCAGCCTTCCCAGGAAAAAGGTGGGATGCCCTTCACTGGGATTGTTTATATCCTGATTGTACAGACTGCCAGGAATTTACTGTACAGAACAGTCTTGCATTGGCCCTGAGGAAATGGACTGAATGACCTAATAAGTTTTTTTTTCTTTTCATTTTTAAGCATTAAGATTTGATACCACAATGACTAATCCCTTAAAACAACACAGAGGAAAACAGTAAACCTGGCCAATTACTCTCCTGATATAAATGATGACAACAAGGGTGGAAAACCTCCCAGATAAAAACAGCAATTCTGTTGTCTTAGAGGCCTTGAAAAGAGAGTGGGTGTCAAACTCTGTTGTAACACATAGTCACATCATGGAAATGAGCTTTTCTTAGAGTTATCATGCACCACTGCAATGTGACAGCTTATCAACAAGTGTGGGAAGCTACAAATAGCATAAAAGGATGTAATAATTAAAGCAATGGCAAACAACTTAGTGCTCAGTAATGCTAGCAAAGACATGACCAGAACTTGCCCTAGAGAGCTCTGTTATCTGTAGCCCCCTAATACTGCTGCTGTTGCTTCCTGTTGTGGTAACAGCATATTAATGTATGTGTTATTTACTGGGTTACTAGGAGCTTGACTGAATGTGCTTGCAAGTAGCTTCAAATGTTTAGTATATTTTTATTGCTACCAATATGAACATAATTTCAACAAATAAACTGGCAGGAGAAACAATTTACACCTTGAAGTTGTCAAGTTCAACAACTTTTAATAGTGTAAATATGATTTCATCTTTCAGATTAATTTAGGTAGTTTCTCAGAGAGTAAGGGTGGAGTTTTATGTGAGTTTATGGGGATGGAGAGAACCAGTTTTATCTGGTGTCTGTCATTTGCCAAACCTGAGCTTACTAACTGGGAAATGAACATAATAACATGTTGCTAGTTTGCACAGTCAAGAGCTTGGAGTCTCTGCTCCACAGGTTTACCCTGAAACTGACCCAGACTTTCTTTTATAGAGTTTTGCAAGGTTTAGTGAATAATTATATACACCAGGAGCATCTCCATTGAGGGTTTCTATAGCAGTGTTTATTGGTGTCCTGGTAAGTGGAATGAGAGAAAAGTGGACAGACCTGACCAGTGACTGCACAATTAGTATAGCCCAGCTCGAAGATGACAGTAGTAGATGCATCCTCAAAACATTGGAGTGGGTTTTTATGAGCAAAACTTCTGTTTGAGCTGCTTGGCTGATCACCTGTGATTTCTTCTGAAACTTTGGGGGTTTTGTCTTTCTTATATGAAGAAAGTTATTCCAGGCTCATTTAAGGCTGCCAGCTATGTAGGACGAGTTATTTTTGGATTTTGGTTTTGATTTTTTTTTTAATACAGAACATTTTTCTGACTCCCTTGCTGCAGTGTTTCCCTTTGTAAGAATAAGACTTGCCACAGTGTTTGGAGCCAAATGTTCCCTTCTGAGTCCCTTGAGTTATCTAGTTTTTAGAAGACAGTTATTGAACATCCCAGATGGCATATTTCAGTAAAGCAGCGGTATTTGAAAACTGAATAAAACACATTGACTGAAAATTAGCCAGCTCAGGATATATCTGGAGTTTATTGCCCTATTATCCTCCTGCTAGTGGACTGTGAAGCTTTAGTGTATAATGTTTACATCCATGTTTGTTAACAACATTTGTCACTTTCTTGAAGGACATGACAGCATGTGGCAACCTCAGTGCTGTCAAAGTCCTCTGGGCTCTGATACCTCACTGTTTCCTGGAGGACGTGTTTTTATGTGTTATTCAAGTCATCTTTATAGATGCACAAAAATAGCTTTGAGGGGATGTTTTTAGAGTGTGTTATTTCAGAAACTGAAGTTGAGGATGCTGTCCATGATGACTGCATAATGTACACCGCAATCTAAGAGGGTTGTTTCTCTCTTCCCTCCCCCTATGGCTCCTGTTCTTTTAGAAATGAAAGACAGAATTATGTTAGTTTTCCTTTTGGAGGCTCTGCCTTAATCAGGAACAGCTGCATTGTGAGAAGCTCAAACTGCTTCCATTGTGTTCTATTATTTATTCTGAAGCCTGATGAAGATGTAAAAAAAAAAAAAACCAAACCGCAAAACAAAACCAAAATGAAACATCAAAACAAACAACAACAAAAAAAACCCTAAAAAAGCCCTAATGCCTGCAGCAAATAATCGTTTTTCAGATCTGAATGTGCAAGAAAACAAGAGGTTAATAAAGTTCTGACACTCTACAAAAGCAAGCTTTTTGGTATCCTAAGTACATCTGATAATTCTTCCTGCAAGTGTTCCCAGTCCTCACAGATTCAGGGGATTTTTCACATGACTAGGCATTGTATAATTTAAGATATATTAAATACATAAGAAAGTATGTTTTTTACTGGTAAATGTGACTATGTAGGGTAGGATGTTGAAATAAACAGTTACACTTACCAAGGATGTTCTGTGTCTAGGTATATTCTTTTATAACGGACATCCAGTAAGACAGGTGGATGTTTTCGGGATAGTGGTTCAAATGAAAGAGCGAGATGCCTTTTATAATTATGGAGGTAAGAAAAGTTTCTTTCTTTCTTCTTGCACTTATCAGCCTTCTAATCTTAGTTACCATTAGAACTTAAAGGTTGCCTTATTTGATTATTGTCTGCTCTTGAAACAACTATGTCTTATCCTAATGTAATGTACATATGTAGCTCAGATTACTTAGCAAACTTAGGGAAGCTACTGTTTATCTCCACTTCAAAAGCAGAGAAACAAATTGTTAAAACAGAGTCACTGATTTGTTTGGGGTCATCTAGCAAATCTTAATACTGGTTACTGCTTTGCCACTGGACTCCACCATCTTCTTTTCATGTATGTATGCAGTTCCTTTGGTCAGATATAAATGGATTTAACAGTGCCTGCAAATGGGAAGTCACTTCTTCCTTTTTCGAACCTTAGAAATCCCTTTTGACTTTTTGTATGTTTCATCATATCTTGGAGCCAGCTTTTAATAGCAGTCAGGAGCTTGTTTATACTTAGATGCGTAATTGCCTTAGCAAATCTAACTCAAGCATCATAGTACCAGTCCTTGCCAGCACCAGCTAGGAGTTCTCCTTCCTTTTGCTTTTCCCCATATTCAGACTATTAACATGGAAACACCTGATTGTAATTTTGTTTAGCTGTCTTTTTCATCTGGAGAAAAAGCAGGGTGGAGTAGTGGTGATGTGGCAAGTTTCTAAAGGAGGGGGGGGACGTCATCTCACGGTAGGAAGGGAGAGCCAAATGCATAGATCCTATTGAGGCACTTGAAGGACTCCTGTCCAGTGTCTTCCTCTGCTATGGGTTTCCATCTGATGGAGGTAAGTCGCAGAGGGTGTCTTCTTACCCAATTCCCTTACTTATAAAATTGAGACAGCAGCAATTCCCTGACTCACAAGAGTATTGTGAAGATACACTTGACAACCAGGTCCCAGCTTCCACAACACCTGCAGTTGCATCATAATGCTGCAGAGTAGCATTAATTGCTAGTGCATATAGCATACCCCACACTGGGTGTGGCTGATTATAGTTGACTCTGTGCTCTATAGAAATGTCCCTGCAAGTTTCTTAGAGTGGATATTTTCTAGATTTTTTTTTTTAAAGCCAAATTTCTGGATGTTTGTTATTACCCTGCCATGATGCTAAATAATGAGTTAACAGTAAATATTTTGAAGCACAAGTTTCTCTGGCACTTGAAGTAGCACAGGCTAAACAAGCACCTAAGTTAAGAGGTGGAGATGTAATCGATGAAGTGTTGAAATATAAATTGAACGTCAGCTATTATTCTTTTATTGCACTAGTATGCAAATACAGTTATCACTTCATGAGAACAGAGGAAGACAGAGTCAAAATGACCAAGGCAAAAACAATTCAATGGGTGAGGGTTTCCCATGCTGCTGTCAGTATTAGCTTGGATATAAACTTGTTGGAAATGTTTGATTGGGGCAGAAAATGGAGGAATAAAAAGAAACTGCAGAGTACTGGAGTTAAGGCCTTAGTGTTAGATCGGCCAACCTTTAAGTACAGCTTTTGGTGAGCCTGGCTTCC
The DNA here is from genome assembly GCA_026212715.1 of Elanus axillaris. Classification (NCBI taxonomy): domain Eukaryota; kingdom Metazoa; phylum Chordata; class Aves; order Accipitriformes; family Accipitridae; genus Elanus; species Elanus axillaris. The sequence continues at coordinate 28,905,396 of JANZLQ010000100.1, read as the reverse complement.
TGCTGTCCTTTCACATCCAACTCAACTCTTTGTTCCAGCAGTTCCTGGTTTGAGCTTTCAGGCTACCTGCCAGGGTGCCCCTCCCCAGCCTGCCCTCCCTTTCAGGCAGGCTGGCTCTGCCAGTGTAAAATTGTAACTTCTTAGACAGTTTCCTGCTTGTAAGTTCTTGCATCTCTCAGTTCAACAGACTCCAGTTGGTGAGTCACAGAACAAGCATTGCATCAGTTGGAGTGCTGCACACTCTTCAGTACTTGCTCACTTTCCATCTGCTTAAAAGGGATTTACAAAGCAATTCCCCCTTTGTACTTTTTCTCTGATAGAGAACTGAAATGGGTTTGTGTCGCTGCCACTATCTCCCCCCCCCCCTCATTTTCTATCTATCTACTTCAGAATACATACAACTCATTTTAAGAGAATCTTAGGTCCTCTCTGTGCTGAAAACCATGCAGCCAGAACTGGTGACAGAATAATAATTGTAAAAGAGAGTGAATTGGCTCTTCCCTGGCTTAAAAAAAACCCAACAAACCATGCTGTGTAAAACTGGATTTTGACATTTTGATTTGATTGTTTATTGCTGTTATTATGATCAATTAGGAGAAGGAGAAATGCACCTTTGTGACTTCTTTTTTTTCACTTTCCTTTTTAACAAAACCAAACATCACATGTGGTTTTCTCTATACTCCAGAACTGCTTTGAATGGCTGAAAGGCACTTGCCTTAGAAACAAACAAAAAATCTCACCATGATCTCAGTAGGTTCACACAGGCCCTACAAGAACCATACCCTTTTTGTTCTGAAGAAATAAAAATGAACACAGTTATGTCATTTACCAGGTAGCTTTGAGAGTGCTATCCCTCAAATAGTTAATGTAAGAGTAAAAAAAAAACAAACAACAAACCCCCCAAAAAATAAAAAAGAAAAACCCCAAAAACAAACCCACAAAAAACCAAACAAAAGTTTCAACCTGAGATGGGAAGGGCGGCACATGGAGCACAGGAATTTTTCAAAAGCTTGTAGACCCCTTGAGTGCATTTAAAATAGATTAAAACATTCTCCTGTCTAATTAGAATACAATTGCAAGAGTTCTCATTCATCTGTGCTTCAGGAGTTATTTGTCTTTTTGCTCAAAGCTTTTATTTGTGAACTGGGAAAACTTTGTTTCAGAGCCTTGCTCTGCTGTCAGACTCCCTGTGTGGTCAAGAATAGGTCAGTGTCTCCAGGACCCCATTTTCAGCCATTACATTGATGAGGAGGAGTCTGGCCTCCTAATCCTTCAGTCTTGTTTGTTTTATTTCTAAACCCTTCTTAGGAAGAATATCGCAGTTGGTGCAACCGCCAGTTGCAAGCTGGAACATCTAGAAGCTGCAGTAATGTAATAGTGAAATGCCATCTGCTCTGTTTCTTATGGCCATTGCTAGCTTGCATGAACGGCTTGGCATGGTATATGGGGGGTCTGACTCCTAAAATAGTTGCTTTTTGTCAATACCAAGGAGAGGAAATCTTACCAGCTAGGTCATTATCTATGCTCTAGTACAAAATTAAAGGAAATAGTTGCAGATGTAGCAGCTCAAAACAAGGATAGCAATGAGATTAGCATACTTTCGTGATGGAATTTGGAATTACCTGCATCTTATGAATGCCATATGTTTGTGTCATGGTTTAACCCCAGACAGCAACTAAGCACCACACAGCCACTCTCTCACTTCCCTCCACCCCCAGTGGGATGGGGGAGAGAATTGGGGAGGAAAAAAAAGTAAATCTCATGGGTTGAGATAAGAACAGTTTAATAAGACAGAAAGGAATAAAATAATAATAACAATAACAATAATAAAATGATAATAATAAAATAATTGGAATATACAAAACAAGTATGTGCAGTGCAGTTTCTCACTACTAGCTGACCAATGCCCAGTTAGTTCCCAAGTCGTGATCTGCCCACCCCTGGCCAGCTCCCCCTAGTTTATATACCGGGCAGGATGTCACGCTGTTGCTGTGTACCCTCCAAACTGCCTGTGCCCCTCCAGCCTTCTTGCTGGCTGGGCACGATAAGCTGAAAAGTCCTTGAGTTAGTAAACACTACTTAGCAACAACTTAAAACCTCAGTGTGTTACCAACATTATTGTCATACTAAATCCAAAACATAACACTATACCAGCTACTAGAAAGAAAATTCACTATATCCCTGCTAGAACCAGGACAGTTTGTTATTGGGAATGTGGAGCTAAGCTACTGGGAAACAGGAAGGCAAGACAATTATTTGAAATTGGACCCCCCAAATAGGGAGATTGTTTCAAAACATGTGAGACAATGCAAAGGCATTTTGCTTTGGTGCTATGGTTCCCAGAGGAAACAACAGCAGGTACCAATCAGCGCTTTCCTGGTAAACATTGCTGATACTTATGTAGTCATGGATATGGTTTAAGGAGCAGAAGAAAACTGCAGATTCCAATTTGTGAAGGATGGAAGCTCAACCTTGGAGATAGTTACATTCAAGGAACAAGATGCTTGGAGCATTTAGCTGGACATGAAAAGTGATCCTTGCTGTGGCCTGACGGATTTTCGGTGCCTTTTTATTTAGAGAGTGTTTGTTGGACATGCCATCTATATACAGTCTCTTGATCTGTAGAACAATTGATTCTTCTGATAGTTTTTTAGTTTTCTTTGGGTTTTGTCTTTTTCTGCTGTCCTTGACAATGCAGTGCCTGGGGCGGAAATCGCAAAACTAACCGTGATTGGGTACTAGCAAAACAGGAAAAGCTAGATAGCTCCCCTGCTCAGGAGAAGGTGTTAAGCTTTTTTGGCAACGGAAGTGGCTTGCATGCCACCAGTACTTATACTTTAAGTTGGGAATTCCTGGCCTAGAGCAAAACCACAATCATGTGCTGTCATCTGTCCTTCCTATACTATACTATACTGTACTGTACTATACTATACTGTACTATACTATACTATATACTATCCTTCCTATACTATACTGTCCTTCCTATATCTATACTAAGGCTATAGGGAGCTGCCTTTCTGCTCTCTGGAACATCTTCTTGTATGGAAAAGGACAGCAGACCGTGCACAGTATTAGCATGGAAACCAATGCAGCTGTAGGTAGCAGCACTCCTAGTCTATTCACATGGCTGTACCCCCCCAGTGTTGAAGTGCTGCTTCCTCACTGTTACAGTAATGCTTCTGTGTTTTGTGCCTGGTTCCCTGTTTTAATTTGGCTCCAGCTTTCAACACTGATTCTTCTTCTGACCTCGTTAATGAGATTAAAACCTTTTAGTATCCAATACATATACTGAAGCCTCATAATTTAAATTAGTGCTTGATCTTTTTTTAAGAATATACCTGATGCTTTGCTGGCCATGCATATAAGCATGGTATCTCATGCTGAGCTCCTTCCATGACTGAAATGACTGTGGAGATTATTTCAGAGGCATAAGTAGGGGTTGAGCATCCACTTTCCCTTTCAGACTGGTGGGAATGGGATATCCTTGGCAGTCATCTCCCTACATACCCATGTATCTTCACTTCTTGGAACATCACTACCTGCTTTCTTACTCTGTAATGCTGGCAATATTTTTTTACAGTGGATGATAGTACTGGAGTTATAAATTGTGTCTGCTGGAAAAATCCCATGGTAGCAGAAACATCTTTATCAGGTAATTTATCAAATAAATAATTCCTCTTTTGACTGTACATTTTTGCTCATGTCTGTCTTACATAATTTAGTAAATGATCAAACTTGCAGAACAGCAAATTCAACTTTCTTGAATTTTAAACCATCACATCCTACGGCCTGGGCCATTTGGGGCTTTTCGTATTACTTTTTGTGTTGTGTCCAATGGTGATACCAATAAAACCACTACATTATGACCTGTCACACCTTTTCCACATCCGAGTAATATGGTATTTCAATTCTATGCTGTGACATTGTTCAAAGAATCCTCCTCTTACGGGTTTTTTTTGTGACTTCATCTAGTGAGGAACTAGGCTGGAAATCTACCACATGCCACAACTTCTGTTTCCAAAGTGAATTCATTGACCAGCAACCTGGTATACATTCTCCACCCTTGTGATAAAGTGGTTTCAAGATTCATCTTCTCTCCTTTGTATTCATATTCTCCTCCTGCTCATGCATATACTGTCAGTAATGGACTTGAAAGTAGCTTATAACACAGTGGGAAGGTGCCAGTAGCCTTTTACAGTTTGGGAAAGTTCTAAATGGGCATTTGAAATGAATCTATTATTGCACTCAATAACAGAAGAGCTCACTATTGTCTGGCTTTCTCTGCTTTTCCTCCCACCATTTCTCATAGATCAAAGTATGGAATACTTTCTATTTTGGACCTTCTTGAAAGCTCATGTAGTAGATTAACAACACTGATATGGATCTGATCAAATCCTACTGAAATAAATGTTACTAGTGTCATCTCCAAGTGCTAGGGTTATATACGCACAGAAAGGGGAAAGGAAGACTTGATGTAAAAGTTATAAACTGATGTCTGTGGAACAAGCCCATTTATACAGACAGATAATTCATACTTACTTAAATGTAACAATTATATGACAAGAGGTATAAATAATCCCATCTGGAATCTAGAAGACAGTTCTCACTTTTAGATAGGTGATGTTGTGGCATAGCTTTCCAAAAAAAATAATGGGGACCTGCAGTCAAAGCAGTTTTTTTATGAGGAACTTAAATTCATTAAAGGAATTGGATAAAATACTGCTTGAAATAAAACAAGGATCCAGAATCCCTGTTTCAGCCTTGTGTTCTTATTTTACATGTACACCAGTATTGCTTGAATGGACACTCTGTTATTAATGGAAATTAATTAATTTGTACCTGCTAAAGAAAACAGCTCCTAGGTGTCACAGGAAACTTTCTTCCAGCCTTTTGTAATTATGATCAGAGATACTTGGATCATTAATCAGATTTTAAGTTATGAAGTATTTATTCTTCTGCAAAGGTGTGTTACATAAATGTGAAGTTCTGTCAAGTTGCATTCACCTCAGTGTAGACATCAAATTGCATCACACGAATACTTTGGCCCCACCTCCGATGACTCATTCTTCTTTCATGTAAAAAGCTCAGCTGACCTTTCTTTTCCCCTCATCCATCTTAGCATGACAAAATAAAAAAACCCGACAAAACCCATTTCAAAATAATGTTTCAATTTTGCAACCCATCTATGACATTTTCAGTGGTAAATCAGTATCTCCTCCCTTTTACACTTTCCCCAGGGGAACTATTTAAAGAAATATAATACTGTAAACTAACTTTGTCACCCAAAAGTTTTGCTAGCCAGGACACATGGTGCCTGGGACCTTACCCCTTTTGTAATAGTATGACTCCTGTGATGCTTGGGTGTTTGGATGAATGCAAAAGGACAGTACTCTTGGCCTTAATGCCTGATCTCCTTTCTCTCACTTCTTACAGGTCATCCAAGCACACCCAGCAGTGTTATTGTGCTTGAACAGATGAAGAAACTTCAAGAAATGGTGAGCCAGAAAACCAAGCTGGAGATCGGGGATGTTGTCAGGGTCAGAGGTCACATCCGAACCTATAGGCAACAAAGAGAAATTCAGGCTTCATGTTTTTGTGAGTGTTATGCATCTGTGACATATGGAACTTAGTTGTCTGAATTTGTGAGAAGATCTAAACTGTATGTAATTCATTGAATAATTTCCACTTTATTTCCTGGCATCTCATTTTTCTAAAGAGATTTTCATCTGTATGTCTCTATTTCAGTTTTAGTAGGGTAAGGTTAGAAGACACTACTTAATGTGTGGGATTAGATTGCCTGTAAATGAGGCATCCCTGGAAAACCTGTAAAAGACGACTAGCATGCGTACAAGAATACTATGCAGATACTATGGTTGGGTATCTGTGAGAGTGACTGGCTCTTCAATTTTCTTTGTGTTGATGTAGAACAGCCAAAGCCCATAGGAAGGCAGTTGGTGAACTTTTATGTTGCACTTCGTCAAGAGCATTAGCTGCTTTGGAGAAACGGTTGCTCTTTCTTGTAGCCTGTATAATCTTTCTGTGGGCAGATAGCAGCATATGGGCACGTTGTACCACTGAAGCCCAGGTTCTCCTAAACAATCTGTCTCTGCAGAATGACTAAGAAGTGCTCCTCATCTTCAGTCACTTGAGCATAGATCTGCATGCAGGTGCTGCCCCTGTACGCGACAGCTCTTTGGGCAGCAGGGTTCTGCAGTCCACTGTTTACAGCCTAGGAGCTTACAGTTACATAACTTCTCTCCTCAGAGTCTGTGCTATTGGCTAAGAGTTTGTTTTCCCCAGTGAAATCTTTCAGAGACAATACTGAAATGATTCCTTTGGTGGGGGAAAGCCTGTCTTTTAAAAACCCTGTGTAGCTCTGATAAAAAGTCTAGATTTTTCAGCTCTAGCTAAATCTGAGAGGGAATTCAACCCTCCTTTCCAGTCAGAAGATTTATAAATATATAACCCATTCAAGGGCTGGTAATAATACCATTGTTTCATTAAAGGAGAGCCATGTGATTCAAATAGCCTCTAAATTGCTTTCACTTTGGCCCAAATAAAGCTCCTTACTATGGGTTAACTTCATGTAATAGATACAGACTGCCTGATGGTAAAATAGAGACAATAAATTCCAGTTAAATAAGTTGTCAGACAAAACCATAATCTGCAGTGCACCACAACTGGTCATTTACCTCCTCGTAAACTGTAAAAGCAGGAGTGGCCTTTGGTTTTTTTTCTTTATAAAAACAACAGTGAACAAAATTCACCAATTTATTACTGGCATGTGAAGCTCTGTTGTGCTACCTCAGGTATGCTTGCTTAAAAGATTGTTATGGCAGCCCTGGCCAAATATGTGTGTTGTTTTTGCTGCTCCAGATAAAGTGGATGATCCTGCGTATGACGTTCAGATTTCAAGAATGCTGGAGCTCCCCTGTCTCTATAGAGAAGTTTACGATAAACCTTTCCAAGGCCCTGAGGAGGGACAGAGGTAAATGCAGTATCCAGACTGGTCTTGGAGCAAAGTGTGGGATTTTATTGTTGTTTATTTGTTATCATAATAACTGTGGAGAAAGATAAAGCAGGACCCCACTGCAATTTAGACTCTGCACAAGCGCACAGTAGCAGCCTGCTTTTCTCCCAAATAATTGATGATCTATTCAGATGAGATACCTGTCCATAGTCTGAGAAAAGAAATATAGTGCTGAACCAAAGTGAATATGGGGAAGGTAGTAAAATACTGTGTACAGACCTCTTGCATCTAGTAAAAAAAAGCTGGGGTTTTGAGCAGGATTTGGGGGTGAGGTCAACAGCTTAGAGGAGTGTCCTTGCCTGATTTTGTTTTATGTGTAAGGATGAGGAGCTATTTAGTTGGAATACTCTCAAGTTCTGCTGTCCTTGTCATCGTCAAATCACAAATACATAGCCTCAATAAACTGAGTCAAACATCTACCCCTGTATTCAGTTTAAGGATAGCTGGATGCTTATTGGCAGGTCTGATGCATGTAGCATGGTTTCAGAGATTATAGATCTTAAAATCACAACACTGTTAGAGCAAATGATTGAAGAGGAACAGTTTGATATTGCATATAAAAATGGTCTGTTTTAATTAAGTGTTTAAATTCAGATTCTTTAAGGGTAGTAAAATATCTTTTGACCTTTGAAAACCAGTCTAGCAGGCTAACTTTAGGTAACTGTTCTAAAAATGTTACTAGTATATTTCTTGCCTTTTGACATGTTCTATATACCCTTGTAGTGGCATGGAGGGTCAGAATTTCTCAATCAATATGCTGCATGAGAAAGTGAAAGACTTTCTATTAGAAAACAAAATTCAGACCTTTTACCAACAGGAGTTGGAAACAATTGATACTCTGGTGCCACTGGCCAGTGTGCATCTACCCAGTCCCAGCTGTCAGGAGGTGAGTGAATGTAACTGTTTCAAGTTTTTAGTGGGAAGAAAATAATAACATGTACTTTTTTTAAGCATAAACAACCAGATAAGAGACTGTTGCCTTCAGAGGATTCAAAAACCACAAGTACTTTAGCTTTATGCATGAATTATTTACAGAGCTTGAAGAAACCTTGTCACTTGAGACATACGAAACTGAACTGAAGAAAGCTGTATGAGAAAATTCTGTTAAGGGTAGTCTTGTATTAGGGCTGAGTAACCTTACAATCTACAATAAGCAGTAACTTACCTAGAATTGTAAATAGTGGCAGTATCAGAAAAGGAGATCCCTTTAAGGTGCTGGAGCTGTTTGGGACAGATGGTTTGAAATCCTGAATTCGATCAAGAGAAGGGAGCACAAAGTCTTTCTTGTTTCTCATTTGAAGCTCGGTATATGGATAAAGATGTAACTTTCAAAAGGAGATTATAATGAGTGGATGAACAGTGCTCCCTGCTACATGTTTCTCTTGTTGGAAATTCCTAGTTGTGACAGGCCATGACTGAAAGGATCAGAAGGTGGGATTTAATTGAATCAGTTTACATGCAGTTGTGTGTAGCCAAACTGTTACAAAACTTTCCAGTGAGATAGTGTGCTCTTGATCAACCTCAGAGTGGGAAATAGAACAAAAACATTTTGTAAAATGGCTTTATATTAGTCTGTGATATTTGGATAAATTACAAACCAGATTCTCAAATGGTGTGAAGTGGTACATTTCTGCAAAAGTAACAGTTACGGCTTTTACCATGTTACCAAAGGCAACCGAAACTTAAACTAGTGTGTTGTGACTCACTTGTTTACTTTTTGGTTTTCTGTAGAGAAATAAATCCATGGCAGTAATTTGCACTGCCTGATTCTGATATGCACTGTAAAGTTAAGTGCTATGTTATATTAACATCTGATGTTTGTTTCATTCTTAAAAAAAAAAAAAATACAAAAACCAGTCCCTTGTAGATGATGTCAAATAATAACAAAAAGTGGCTCTATTTTTGTTAGCCTTGTTGAAGTGCTTCTGATAGCTGCTTCCTGATAGCTGTTTCTTTTATTTTTATTAAAGGCATTTTTGTTGTTTGCTTTAAAGCGAGCATGGATATAAACAATAACAGGAGGTACTCTCATTTTTGACGGAAAAGTTTGATACTAGAATATCCAACATGGGACGGGGTATTTCTTCTAAACTAGCTGGAACAGTATTAAAAAATCCTACACACTTTACATTCAAGGAAGTAGTGGTCATTGTGACTAATACTGGAAACTTGCATCTTTGAAGTTTCAGCTTTTATAGAAAGATCAAGATGAGTAACTTGCAAAGCCATTTGAAGTAGGAACTGGTGCAAAACATAGAAAGGTGTGAAAAAAAAACCATCCAAAAAACCCAAACCAACAAAACCAATCTAGTATCAGCATTGTTAGCAGTCATGAGGAGCTATCATAATAACTAATAGTTGCTCCTGACCCTGATGCAGGGGTGTGAGTGTATGTCCCAGGAATTTGGGCATACAGATGCTTATTTAGAAATTGCCATTCTCCCTATTGCCCTTTGGTATTAATTCCTTGCAAAGAGGCTTATATATGTTTGCATAAGAAAGAACCTGCAGTTGTCAAGTGACCTGAATGCCTTAAGAGGAGCACCTAGTAATGCTGCAGAAATGCATTTGTTGTTCCTTTGCTCTGTCTCTTGAAGGTGTCACTTATCATAATCGGCAAAGGGTCAAGTACCCAGTTTGATCCACAAAAATAAGTGTAATAGATCTGATTTTGGTCCCTTTTCCTTTCTTATTCCCTCTGTAGTCTTCTGGTTTGCATCTCCCTCAAAACAAAAGGTTAAACGGTCCTGCTAATGTGGAACAATGTTATTTCATGCCTATTTGGCAAGGCAGGAGCTAGATGAGTGGACCAAACTAATTAGGCCACACCACAATATACACACCTGTTCACTTCCTGCACTTTTCCTGACTCTGAAAGGATGAGTTATTTGGATGTATAACTTTAGTTTTTTAATCCCAATTCCAGTGTTCTAGAGCACAGTTGCTATTAAACTCTTTTCTTGCCTCTCTCTTCCTTTCCCTGTGATCCTAGGAGATGTGGTGCACATCCTTCATCTCTTTCCCAACTTTTAAAGTACTTGCACAGTGTTTATCATAGTGGGAGGGTATCTCTTCATGGAATATTTTCTCCAGGGAGGTGGTGAGCTGCTATGGAGTCACTGGCAGTGGAGAGGAGCCGGGGGTGAAGATGGAAGGAGGTAGCTGGGATAGCTTGAGGTAGGCAGCATGTCTCTGTTCCTTTTCAGCATTACTGTACCTGAGCTTTGTCCACATCCCATACGTGTCCTACAATACCTAATTCCAGTTCTAATGGCTCCCTAGCAGTGCAGTCTTCAGGCTTTCCAGATTAAATTTCCCTCTGTCAGATCCACATGGCAGAACTCAGATCATGTTCTCTGCTCAGACTTATACTAGGGAACACTTAATTTTATAGTTTACAGAGGATAGGCAAGAGAATTGGAAGGCATGGTGGTTTTAAAAATAATTAAAAATTAATAAATCTGTTACAATTTTTAAAACCAGTAGAACTTTATTTCACATAACCAGTGCCCCCTCTATCCCTAAGCTGTAGCCTTTCCCTTATCCCTTAAAACAAATTACTTTTGTGACTAGAGGGGTGGGTACCACAAGGAAGACTAGAAGCAAAACCAGAAAAAGTAGTCTTGTGCTTAGAGAACCTAAGGAGTGTACTTGCTGGACTTGGGCAATTATGTTTGGCATATGGACAAGCCTTTGGTTCCTTTTTTAAAGAAAACTACACATGAACTTGATCCATCCAGTTTCTCAACTGGATTTAAATACAACTTTCAACCAGCCAGTCTTGATTAACCATTTTTATGCACTTCTTCCATGCATCAGCTATAGTGTGTGCTATTTTAGTATTACCATTGCAGTTTCTGTATGTCACTAGCTTGGACACAACTTGGGTTGTGCTTTCCAGACTTTGCTGTTTGTACTTCTCTTGATTTGAATATTATCTCAGGGTCAGCAACGACAAGTAATTAAAGCAGGGAGTTTTACAGTGTTGTTCAAACTTACTGTATATACGCTGTACATTGTACTGTAGGTATAACATAGTGCATTATACATTCTTGATGCTATGTGTTTGTCTTCCTGCCTTTTGAGGAAGCTTTATTGCTACTTTAAATATGCATATTGCAAAGCTTATTATAGGACTTCAGGACTGACATGTCCAGAATCACTATTACTAAAATTGTCACCTGTCTGAGCCAAGGATTAAAAATTGCAGAAGGCAATTCTGTGAGTAGAATCACGTGTGTGGTTAAACCAGGAAATTTTAACACCACCAGGGTGTGTTGTGATTCATAATGAGCCAAAGGTTACATACTTTCAGTGTTTTGAACAGAGTGAGTAATTCCTGTACCACTTCACTCTTTGATCTGTTATTGATTGTACAGAGAGTTTGTCTTGTTTTAAAGATCTGAGAATAACTGGTTGCACAGCACCAGCCCACTAAGCTGTGTGAGACCCATCAGATGGAATACATTAATTAAAATACCAGTTTAATTCTGGAGACATGGATTCTTCTGTTGGCTTGGCTACAAAGTCCTTGGCTGGTCTTAGGAGGGAGGGTAGTGACAGTAAAATTGTTCTTTAATAGCTGCTTCTCTCTCTGGAGCAGGGGGGAAACTAGTTTTGCAAAAGTGATGGTAAAAACTTGGATGCTCCTGTGTTTGGATGTATGGTTTCATTTATTTGAAATGGACCCAATGTGGGGAGATCCCCTGCTGTCAGAACTTCAGGGAACCTGAAATTGTGCACCCTGAAACTAAGGCATGCTGAAAGGGGGCACTTTGCAAAATGAGATGTGAACATTGTGAGAGGCAAATTCAAAATCCAGATTCAAATCTTGCTGGTGCTTTGGATCAGCAGTTAAACTACTTGATATCTGCATTTCTTAGATGAAAAGCTTTGTAAAAGTAAAAGGCTAATAAACTGTGACTCCAAAGGAGCTACACTAACAGCTACAATACATCTTTATAACTGTTGAAATGCAATCATTTTTCAATCTCCTCCTGAAAAAAAAGCAAGGATGTGAAATCACATAGGATTTCATAGTCCTAGATTTCTTCTCTCTGTGTATAGCCCCACATTCAGTCTCCTGTAGATTTTTGGTCAGTAGACTAGATCACAAGCTCTAGCTGTATGTTGGCTGTGAGGGGGGGATTCAAGTCCAGAGGAAGTGAGGACCTGGTTTGGCATAAAAGAAAGTGATAAGGTATTGGGAAGAATTACTATTGACTTATGAATTTGCAGGATGAGATGCTGGAGATATTTGGGGTGAACCAAAAGAACAGATGACTTAATTTTAGATTGTATTCACAAAGAAATTCCTCAATTGTTGCTTTACTTGGAGGGATGGAGAGGAGGAAGCATGTTCTAGAGCACACAAGGAAAAAACCCCAAACTTTTCCCATCATTTCAGGATAATATTAAAGCCTCTGAAGAGGGCAGGAGCCCTCATTTGTTCTTCAGGAGCAGTCCTTCTTCCATGGAGTCCTTTCCCTTGGACTTTGCAGCACATATGAGAAGGTGCTGATATATAGCAGCTGCTTACTTATTTTCTCACTCCCAAGCATGCCTCTCTGCCTTCGCTCTGTCAATGCCTTGACTTGCATTCTTAGTGATTCTGTTTCAGTATCCATCCAGGCTAAGCTGTGTGTCAGTTCACGCAGAGTCTGTTTTTAATTATCTCCCTTTCTGATGAGATCTGTGTTGAGCCAAACTGAATAATTATCGTGCTTCTTTGGAGATATTTTTATCTCTTTTTTTCTCTCCAAACGTTTGCTTTCACATTAAAAATTGATCAGAGTCTTGAGGTGGTTGCTTTGCTAGCAGTTCCTTAGATTCTTGATGATTTATTACTGCATTTGAGTGAGAGGTAAAGTCTCTTCATTTTACATATGGCTATGAGAATGTGTATTTGCATGAGAAAATATTCATTCTTCACTTAACCCTTCCTGCTACATTTTATGTTTGTTCCTTCGGTTCCTCAGAAGAGGGACTATGAGGAGAAACATGATGGTGGTATTAAAATCGTGACTGGAATGGTGTCCAGATGTATGGTCAAGCTTGTAATTAGAAGCAGTGTCTGTTGTTATCCAACCTGATATACATGTGGTAGACAGGGGGACAGACAAACATTTGGGCACTGAAGTTCTTCAGTCTGGAACAGAAGGAGAAAACTGAACGGAGCCATTGTTCTGTTAATTTTCCTGAACTATTAGGCAATTACTTTTGACTGTTGATTTGAAAGGAAAAAGACAGTTAGCTGTTGTGGGACAGAGAAAGAGAGAGAGATGTGATTATGACCTGTTGAAATACTGAGCCTTAGCTGGAGGAAGGGGATGGAGAGAGAAACTTGTGATGCATGCTAATGCTAATAGCCCTATTGCATCTCTGAACTATTCCCAGTTAAGCACGTCAGCTTCCAGGCTTAGAAGCAGTTGGAGTTTCACTTGAGACTTGCAAACGGATTGAATAAATGTTTTGTGAGAAGGTATTCTTCCATTGCTAATGTGGTGTCTGTTTCCTTTATTCCTGTGGATTCATTCTAATACATGGTGGTTGCCTGTTTCACTCCCAAGGCTTCTGTGAGTGCTTCTGGTGAATGAAGTAGGATATGTGAAGTCTGATACTTTTGTTCAGAACAGGGTGGGAGCATTTACAGTGATAGCTGAGAAAATGGCTTGGCAAATCTTGCTTTGGTTGCCCTTGTGTGGTTCTAGCTATCACATGTTGGTTTGTGGGAAGCAGTTTAGCTCTGTTCTCAAAGAAAACCACAGGGAGCACAGTGTGCTCCCAACAGATGAGGAAACAATTGGGGAACTGAACCAGTCTGTGTAGACAAGTGGGAGGCTGAAGGACATAGCAGGACAGATAGAGATGGAGAAGAGTAAGTCATGGTCTTGCTCTTATCTACTCATACTTTCTTCTCTCCACAATTTATTATTTCCTTCCGCTTCCCTAGCTGTCACTCTACTGTCTTAGCTTGGCTCTACTTCCAAACAAACCCTGCTTTTCCCTGATTTCTCTTCTTCCTTTTCTTCCTTCCTACTCTGTTAGATGCATCCCAAATGCAGAACCCTTTGTTCTAAATAACCTCCTCAGTTATGGACTTCCAGGCACATTGTTCTCCTTTCACAAAAGACTTGTTTCCCACCTGCCTTCAGAACAGAATCCTTTGTTCCCTTATCTCATATACCTGTCTTAATTTCTTGTATGCTCTTTGTTCTTTCATTTCATTAGGCTGTGGAGAAACTCCACATGACCAGAACTTTTGTAAAAATTTGGAAACCAAGGGGACAAGAAACAAATACTGTTCTTGCAAGTTTCCTCCTTTTGCTTGTATTTCTCCCTCAGTTTCAGATCAGGAGATGGTAATCTAATCCCCAGCACTTGGATTCCTCCTGAATATCACCTTACAAAGCACTGATCTCTCTATCTTCCTATCCTTATTACCAGGAAAACTCTGAATATGAGCAAAGCTTGATTAGCTAAACAGTCAAATGCCCTGTGAGCATCAAGTCTATTCCAAAAGAGACTTCTCAGTACATAATCAAATAGCTGCTAAGTACAAAGAAGGCAGTTCGGAGATTGTGGTTCCTTAAGAATAGCACGAGCTTCTGGTGTTTGTTTTTTTTTTTTAAAGCTTAGGGATGTTGCTTAGTTCATACATAACAGATGTGATTTTTTAATCACTAAAGGAAGAAAAATGTGTAACAAAATCACCTGAAGTCCTCTTGCTTTTGAAAGCATATGGAGCTTTTGCTGGTAACTTTAGTTGAGCTGAGATTTCTCACCATCTGCTTCGTTCCTTTTTTCCCATCCAGGTGAAGTCAAAAAGTGACTCCAGTTCCAAAAGGATTCACAGTGTTTTTAAGGAAGCAATAAGGATGCTACAAGAAAAAGGGGTGGTTTTCCAGAAACCTAGTAGCTCCAAGGACTTATACCATGTAAGGAACTGAGCTGTGGTTGCAAAAAAGTTCAGGGGTATGACTTTCATAGTCAGCAGAAACAGTAGAAGTGTTTCAGAAAGAGAAGCTGGATATCCAAGTGCTGCCTGTTTACTCAAAAGTCTTATCTGCAGCTTACTTCACTGTTGCTTTTACCTCTCTATCACCCAGTGAGTTGTTCTTTTCATAACTCGGCACCAGACTTAAGCACTACTGCTGTTCCAAGAGCAGTCTGTGTTCACTGGGTTGTCAAACTGTGCTGACACAGCTGAGCATGCTGAAGTCTGGGACCTGGACAGTTCTCTTTATTGAAGTGAGTTGAAACTTGGTGTTCTGCTGAGTCAGTCACCACCCTTTGGGTTGAATTCTGGTATATCATTTTCTTCACCTAACTCTTGGATGCTGCTAATGGTACTAAAAATAATAACTGAAGATTTAACATTCATTATTAGTCTTGGAAGCAGTATATAATGCAGACTGTAGTTACGACAGTGTTAGTTTAGAATACATCATGGCCTTGGATTGCTTTTCAACAGCCATGCCATCTACTATGAAATAGACTGCTATAAATTGCCATTTATTTTTGTTTCTTCCAGGTGACTGACCATGATAAGGAGCTGCTTAAAGTGACCCTTGATGTGATTAAAGAAGACTGTCGAAAACCCAGGCGTAAGTAACAGTGTGACCAGGGCTCTGATGAGCTAGAGCTGATATACCTATGACAGGGTCTCCTCCTGCTGCTGGATTAGATATGCTTCTTGTCCTTACCCTTGAACTCAGAGCTGAGTTGCTGGTATAGCTAATCAGTATGGCTAAAAACGGGAGTGCAAAAGCAGCTTCCTGTAAGCATGGAGAGAGAAGGAGCAGGTGTGCCCAGCAGGAAGCAAATGTCTCAGATCTGAAATAAGCAGCCATTATCTTAGATCTATAGCTTTTGAGAATACTTAGATTTTGGGAGGAGCCAAATGTAACGAAGTTAGGTCAGCACCTAGCAGCTGTTGCTTTGCTCTCTGGATAAGTAGTAAATCTTGCTAGTTCAGTTTCTACAGGGGAGTTGACACAAAAGTGACCCTACAGAAAGGTGAAATCCCCACCTCCATTAAGTCAACAGTAAACCTTACTTAAGTCAGTAGGATATTCTCTATAAATTTTAAGCTCAAGTAGAGCTTAGGTGGCTGTTCTCTGCAGGTAGGGATGTCAGTCTAACAAAATCCACTTCTTTTCAGATCATGTACCTCATGGGGCTTCTGAGTTATCCCTGTCCCTCAAGCTTGTTGTGTCTTACTGCCATAGTGATAGCTTGTGCTTGACTTGAATGTCTGCTAATTACACAGGCACATTGCTACAGACTTTCTTTCAATTCATTGGGCAGAATGTGTCAGCCAGCATCACTTGCTGCTGGAGTGCAGCTATTTGTGGGGTAGAACACACTTCAGTACAGAGTAAATGACTGACTAGAACATAAGGCATATAATCTTAAGTTGCTCATATCCTTATACTATCATAACTATAATACTGCTCATAGGACCTAGCATATGATGGTTATCCTGCAGTGAAAAAAGGCTAAGTGAAGTAATATTATTTTTTTAGTTTTCAGCTGGCTACCTTAAGCAGTTGTACAATTGTAGACAAGGTTTGTAAGTGGAGGTAGAAGTTCTGTATGTTTGTGGGTTGGAGGGAGTAGATGTTACTGGGAACGCAGGTGAAGATGGGCTCAATTGCCGGAGGCTAATTCAGTGCAACAAGTTAACATATCACATTGGTTTATTGTCTTTTATCCAATTAACAAATACAAACATCTTCTCTGTAAGAGTCAAATCATTTCTCTGCCCATTTTATACATCAGCTAGTTCTCCTGGGAACCTGTTTGTTTGGTGGTTTTTATAATTGTGCCACTGTAAAGGCCAGAACCTGTATACAGTTGACACAGGGCACTGAGTGACTGCCTGGTGGGTAACTCTGCCTTTCTGCTTTATCACACTGGCAAAGTACTCTTAGTGCTACAGGAGATGTTGGGAAGTTCTTTCTCCCAGTCAGGAGATGTCAACAGCAGAGAGTAACTTGTAGATCAGTCACGGAAAAGACTTTGAAGAGTCCTGAGTCCTCAAAGCCGTGTTTTCCACACTGAGCAGGTTAAAAATAGCAACTGCTTTAGAGACCCTCTTGTTCTTCTTGAAGCTTTCCACCTACTTATTTTCCTGTTGTAAAGAGGACAATTTCCAGGTCAGTGTCTCTTTGCTAGTTTTCAGAAGGACCATTTCAATGTCCTGGTCACTGGTAATAGAAGATTTTGAGAAGGAAAGCCAAGAAGCTTCCATCAAAACCAACGGGATACTGCAGCTATTTTTATTGTCATTGAATGATGCAAGAGCACAGAGCTCAGTGTAACTGTCGGCCCCCCTCTGCTGGTGGGATGGCAGTCTTAGCCACCCACTTGGGCTTGACTAGTGAGCAGGCTCGTAGTGAGAGTAAGCACACGGTAATACCTCAAGGGCTTTTGCTTGTTTGTTGCAAGAAATTCCCACCCATTTTCCTTCAAGAGTAATATCAATCTTCCATGACAGGAAGACTGATTTACCATAAACCAAGCTCTTTTCTCCAATGAGTTACTTCTCTGCCAGTTTTCAAGGCAATGCCTCACCCCATTGCTTTAGTCATTCTCAGGCCCAACCCAGCTGCCTGGAACTATCGTACATATAAAAGAATCCTCAGCATGCCTAGTCAGAGCTCCACAAACCCTGATCTGTAATATACCTACATGAAAATCATAATTCTTGGCTCCAATTGTAATTCCAAACAGTCTGATCTTAAATGCCCTCATGCGAGGCCACTGTGAGTCTATCTAGAGGCTTAAGATAGCCAGAAAATCATGACGGTACATTTTGACTCCAGACTGAACTGCAAATTGTGAACTTAGTTCAGATTTTGTTTCTTTTTTTTTGTTTGTTTTTTGACAAATTTGCTCTAGTTTAGGCTTAGATGAGACTAATATTAGAGACGGAAAAAACAGAACCACTTGAAGTTAAATATAATATGTCAGAATGGACCCAGTGGGCAAATGGTGGTAGTTCTATAACTCTGTCCTCTCTGATATTGGTAGTCAGGCAAGACAGTTAATCATAGCCTGGCTTACCTCAGCTGATGGACAAAAGCTAGAACCCAGTATGTCAGTGAAAGAGGGACAGCATCACACTGCTGCAAGGATTGTATTCCCTCAAAGTTGGGCCATAGACTAGGTGTGTTTCTGGGTTACTTAATGATTGTACATACCTGTAGCTACCCCAAAATGCTATTTTCTACCAGCACCTAGGAGGAAAGTATGTATTGTACTGTTGGGTAACACTTGAGTCATTAATCTAATTCATTGAGACTTAACCTAAGTTACTGTAGATCAGGGATGGGCACTTTCACCATCTTATGACAAACCTATGACTAATGCAAAATGGAGCTACCCACTTTGTTTGCAACAACAGTCACTATGATCAGGTAGAAGCATTGTTCTGTTCTCTGCACTTACCCATCCTAGGGTGGTGGACGCATTTTTGGCTACCAGCCCCAAACATCTTTTATCACTCTGAATTACTGACTTCTAAAGAAATATCTTTGCCTGATTCACAGCCTAATAGGAATTAGGCTGAACTGTTTACCAGTACTCAGTGTTGCCTCCTATCTACCAATGACTTTTCTCAGCAGCTTCTAAGGCAGTTCTGGGGCTCAGCTGATTCTAGAGTAGACATTGGCAAAAATAAAAACAAAGGCAGCAACAAAATACAGGGACCTCCCTGGCCCATGGCAATTTCACAGTACCTTTATCAAACTTACCTTACATCATGTAAACTGAGGGCTGAGGAGGAGGAAAGTTGTTTGTGCTGATGTGTCTCATTTATGCTAGTTTTCCATTGTTAGCCATGGAGGAGAAATAAATCTGTTGTGGAGTTCAACACATGGGGAGACTGGGAGCCTGCAGCATTGACGATTACTGGGTTTACAGGGTCTGTCAGAGGAAATGCTGACTGGGACAGCTCTGCTTCAAATGACAGCTCCACCAGACACACAGTAGCTGTGTGCAATAGTGCAGCCATTAAGAACCTTTGTCTCTGGCTTGCCCTCTAGGGAAGGGGATTATTTTTACATTTCTGTTCTCTTGTACATTTTCAGGGTTCATTTCTCTTAAAGGGAGATAAAATCTGATACTGAAGTTCTGTGACTTTCTACTCCCCCAACTGAGGTGTCTGAAATGCGGGGATGGGATGGCGTTGCTGGGTGAATGAAAGTTGCACTGTAGCAGTTTTTCCACAAGATGCCAGCATTGGGCCAGCAGTTACAGGTCCTGGCCACGGGCCTTCTGTTCTAGACGTTTTTACAGTTGTGTATGAGCAGAAGATTTTCATTTGGTTTCTTCTGCAGTTGCAGAAACTGGATGGCTTGCATAAGTGGACAGTGGAGGTACCCTTAAGTTATTAACCTCATCGTCAGGTTGTACTGAATGAGCCCTGTATATTAGAGTCTGCAAGACTGCTTATCTTTCACCCTCATTACTAGTGTTAGAGCCCTGACACTTCACAGAAAAGTCAGTGGGAATAATTGATAATGGGAGAACTGTAGGCACAGACTGGATCTCTTCCCTCTGAATACATGCATCTCTGCTTTAGTATCTAGGGCATTCTTCCTCTCCAACAGCTGTGGGGGTTTTATAATTAATCTGGATTATAATAGTTTAAGAGGCAGTTAGACTGAAGTCTCTCCTCCATGCCTGGCTACATTTTCCTTTATTCCTGCAGATGCTGAAAAAGGCTGCCATTTCCTTCATGTCCTGAGTTGTGTTCGGCAGAGCTACAACCCCTCTCTGGCTGAAGTGGTGATGCACCGTGTCTTGGAACTGCTGGAGAGTAACAGTGATGTTGTCAGCACTATGGAAGGATATTACATGGCATTTTAAAGAGAGAAGATGATGCATTTGTTCTGGTCCATTCAGGATAAAGGGGGGAAGGAGAGTTTGAGTGACCCTGAAAAGCTGCTATTACCTGGTATGATCTAGATGGAGAAAAAAAAGAGCATTCTGATTCTCCAAATGCTGCTTTCGTCCAGCTCCAGAGAAGTTGTCCAAATACTTGTTTTAATATTCTTGCTTACTTCCTCACTATTCCTAGTGAAAGCCATATCAAACTGATTCTGGACATCCTAATACAGCAGGGGAGCTGGAAAAGAAACTGGGCTCTTTCCCTGCAGTAAGATGTGACATGGCCATCCTTACATTTACATCCAGTGAGCCCAAAAGAAAAGTCACTGCTAAAGAGCACTGTTTACAGCAGTGGTCATGTCAGGACACATTTTTCTGGCTTAAAGACTGATCTTGTGATCTTTCCATATGGTAATAGCTGTGGATCTTTCTTTTGATGTATACCTTGTAATAGCTAGAGAAAGGACATGCAAGAAACCATGAAAAGATTTAAGATTTGCCTCTTCTTCCTGGCATTGTTGGTGTGTATGCATGTCTATAAATATGTATTCCTGAATGTGCACAGTTTTCCCACTATTAAAGCAGTCCTCACCTTTCTCTGAAAAGAAAAATTCAGGAATGGGGTCCTGCATCCCTTCTCCATCCAGCAACCTTGCTCACTGCTTGTCAAGCATGTCTGGATTCCCCTGGCTACCATGTGCACTACTGATGCATGTTGTTGTGGATTCTGCTCTCAAAGTCAGAATTCTCAAAATCAGCCACCATTTTTCTGTGTATTTTTAAATTGCTTCCTACATCACAAATGATAAACCATAAATCAGATGGTTTGGAAAAGAAAATATGAAAGCCAGCAAGACCCACTGTAATCTCCGTGCTCCCTGTTACCTTTTGTGTCTTCTATTCCTTGTCACCTTTGGGGAAAAATACTATTCATATCTGTGCTTGCAGAGGAACACAAGACATTGATGAAATAACATTGCCCTAAAGAAGGTTACCATGCAAGATATTTGATCTGGAATAATCACAACTCTGTTATGTGCCACAGTTTAAAGCCTGGGGCTGTTAAGTATTTACCCTTAGAGAGGGCTTGCTGCTGCAGGGGTTTGGCCGTTTAATTAATCTGTTTAATTAATGGTGGTGAGACCTTTAACTTGAAAAGAGTAGAAAGGATTGAACGTATCGTTCCTGTTTCCTCTGCACCTTCCCTGTAACAGTTGAAATAGCAGACTCTCAGGAGGCAGATGTAGTGGTAAAGCCCTATAAGGATTGACATAGCAGGGAAAAATAAACCATATGCATGAGGAAAGCCAGTGAGTAGCCCCATGTGTGCCAGATCTCTGGTTTGTTGTTATATGCCTCATTCCAAGCCCTGACTGCAGTGAGATATAGGCTAAGAGAAAGGCATGACAAAATATTTGGCGTTTGCATTCAGAGGCCTGTGGAAAACTCTGGCCTTAAAGAGATGGTGTGTTTGTCCATAGTGGAAAACTATGTATGAATCATTCTTCTGCTGTAAATTCTCTACTTGCTGCAGGGCTCAATAGTTGGTTTCCCTGCAGGCTGCCCTACTCCTAGTGTTGCTGTTCGGAGTTGGGTACCTTCTAGTCAGATCTTAGTATGGGCCTGAACAGATGCCGAAAGGATGTACTTGTGAAGAAGGAAATAAAAAAGAAGAGGATTAAGAAAGACTTGTAGAAGTCTCACCCCCACCAACACCTCTGAATGTCTGGAAATCAGGAAAAGAAGTCCAGATTCTGATTGAAGTGGTACTGAGGGGAATTGCAACTTTAATTTATGCCTATAAAAAGGTCTGGCTGGCCACAGAGGAGATTCGCTTTTCAAATTCCTGGTCTGATTACTGATCAGTTTGAAGTGATGCTTAAAAACAAAGGCTATCTGTGGAAGAATTAGTTCAGAATATTGATTCCTAAATTCAAACTTACTTCAAGAGTTAACCATATGTTACTGCTTGATTACGGACAAGTCGCCTACTTGGCAGGAGTTTGAGGATATTTTAAAGGAAAGTGTGTGGTGTCTTGGACCATATCGAAGAGCATGGCATCTAATTTAAGAGGCTGGCTTGGCCATTCTCTTGAAATATTCTGTATTAGCAGAAGCTGATTTTTGCTGGGAAAGGGTTAAAAGCAGTCTGTTAGCTCAGTGGGAAAGGTGATCTCCTCTCTTAAGCTAGAAGAAAGACAGACCCTGGTTCTCCTGAGGTTGTCAGCCAAGTGTGTGGGCTGGATGAGTTTTGGAAGGAGCTCTGCTCTGCTGAATATTGGAGGAAAAAATAGTCTGGAGAATCATGTTGCTCTTTAGGGTCTCTTTACAATAAATTCATACCAAAATAGGACTACATCTTTGTCCTTTGCATACATACAGCTTCTAACGGGTTCTATTGCCTCCAACTTTGATGCTGCACTTCCTGTGTTTTAGATGTGTTTCTATGTTTAAAGTCTGCCTAAAACCCCTAGCCACCTATTTTCTGTGCATTGGAGGTTGATGCAGACACAGAGTGTCTGCCCTCTCTGCCCTGACCCTGCTGCAATTTAAAAGCACTGATCAACTGCAAAGCCTTAGAGATGAGGTGGGAGGAATTTATCTCTGGAAAGACAGATAAGCCACTCTGGAAAGAACCTGTCCTTGGAAGTTTTTAAGTTGGTCCTTGCTGGCCATGGTGGACTCTTGTGACGGAGAGTGCATTCTGTTGGAGATTGCTCTCCCAGAACAGGAAAAGTGGATTTTTCTCACTTAAGTTAACTCAGGGAAATAATATGAATGAACACAAGGGAGCCTACAGTTTTTACTAGAGTGAAAGGTTAAGGTAAAATTAATGGAGGAGCCTATCTTTAAGTTACACATTCTAATTCTGAATAAGTGTATGGAATAGTTGTGCCTTAAGCTTGCGTGCTTTATTTTTTCCACAGTAGCCACCCAATACAGACTAACACTTGGTTGAATGCATTCCCCCTCTTGTACCTACAGGGAATACCATATGCATAAGTCTGCACAGAAGTACCCCAGCTAGCTGTGGGAGCACAGAGCTCACTGTAGATTGATTTACCCCTTTACTCAGTATCTCTACAGTATGCTTCTGTGACAGCAGTCTAGACATACCCATATTGGTATAAGTCACCTTTATGTAAGTCTAACTACACACACTAGGGCTTTTACTGCTAATAAACTGTCTCTCTGTTTAAAGATCATATCCTTAACCAAGAGAGTCATATCATGCACACTGTTAAAATTCTTACACTTAGACCACACCCACAAAATATTGTGCGGAACATGAAGTGAAAGCTCACTTTCTTGTTTTGTTTAATTTGAAAACTCATTAGGCAACACAATTATTACTGGTTTATTAAAGGACTTTGAAGGTGGGACTTTAATGTAAAACTGACAAGTGAGAATTCATGTTGTAGGACTCAATCATGCCCAGTTGCAGTTTCCATAGAAACAGTTACGGCAGTAAAAGGCAGGTAAGTAAAATGGAGTTTTTAAAAGCAGTCAGCATTTCTATGTTACCTTAAAAAGGTATGTTTCCATAGAAATGCAGCACCTGAGAACAAAATTACAAAAGAATCTTAATATTTTATTCTAGCAAAATGCAAGGTGATCACTTTTCTGGTGAGGAAACGGAGGAATAACTCTGCCTTCAGTCCCTGCCATGTGTTTAAGTGAGAGAAGAGATGAGATTGCTTCATGCCTTAGTTTCGCTCTTTTGTAAATTGGGGATAATACAGCTCCTTATGTAGGGCATAAGCCTCAATTTTTTCTTAACTTTAGTCATTAAAAACTCTTGAGATCTGTCAATGGGAGCTGTTAGAGAAGACCTCTGTGGCAGAGAGTGAATGGATAGATGCTGGAGCGGTACTTAGTTCACATCCAAGCCCCACCTTTGCTAACAGCTTTATCTTTCTCTGCCTATCTTTCCATGTGTATTGCTTTGCCTGTCTTGTCTTTTTGTTCTCCAGGTCCTATGAGGCAATGACAGTGTCCTTGTTTTTATTTGTAGCCAATAGTTTTCCTGGAATCCAGTTCCCTCTGATGACTTCTTAAAATTAGAAATCCAGATACATAAGTTCTGAGTGTTCTTGTTCTCAGATCTTTGGATTGTAAATGTGTGCCCATAAGGGTATCTATTTTACGCAAGCTACCTGGGAAATGAAGCTTTTCTTTCAAAGTAATAAATGAAAAATTTAAAGATTGGCTACGTGACTGAAAGCTGTCACTTTTATGGATCTGTCCATACTTGGTTACTCCAGTGATGAACACCATAAATAGAAAGAGTTGCTAATTCATTATTCAGAATGAGAATTCATCAATGAACAGCCAGTGAGGCACAGAGCCACTTGGAGAATTATGAGACAAACTACTGAAAATCTGCTTGTCAAAGAAATGCAGTTTGATTTACTTCAGGAGTAAGCCAATCCTGTGGGGAAAAGATGTGCCTAGCAAAGCTCTGTATCTTATACTTACCTCTAAGTGGGAAGGGAGCAAGTTCAAATCCCATGGGCAACCTGAATTTTGAAACTTTCTGTCAGTGTGATGTTACATTCTTTATTGCTATCTTTCAGCGTAGTCTCCAGCCCTCCTGTCCCAACCCTACAGGCTAGTGAGCAAACAAAAGTTCAGCTGCGAAGATAAAAGAGTAGTTATAGTAATTGGTTACCATTCTCGAGGAGCCCCAGCATTACAGAAACATTTTTGTGGATGTTTGTTGGCAGCGGGGAAATGCTGAGCCAGGGATCTTGGGTTTCATTCCTAGCAATGTGCCCTGTCAGGCACAGAGGCTTTCCCCCTAATTTTTTCGATCTATTTCTGCTCTCCACTCTCTCTTCTGTCATTTCTCAGGCCCTTCCTTTCCATTCACAGTCTCACGGTTCATCTCTGTACCACAGATCCTGGTCAAACCTCCTCCCTCTCTACTTTCTTCCCTTTTTCTTTCCTAACTCAAATATCCTTGTCGGCATAAGGCAATTGAAAGTTTCAGTATAATCCCCTTGCCTAACTGACCTGGGACTGTTTGCAGCTCATTCCAATTCCAGCAGGCTGTGCTTCTCTCCTTGTCTAGGCACCAGAAGAGGCAGATACCATCCACTTCACTCTTGAGCTTTATTCCCCATGTATTTTGCAGCAGGAAAGAGCTGCAATTTCAGGAAAACAATGCTTTTTCCACCCCACCCTCCGAAGACCCAGTAGCAACCTCAAAGATTCTAGTGGTGGTTTTCTTGCAGGTATCCAAGTACAAAATAAATATAATTAAAAAATAAAACACTTGTGTCTTGCCCAAACCTGAGCAAGCACAACACGCACCCCTGACAAGCTACCTGCCTCTCCCTGCCACTTTCACGTCCTTGCAGATTTCGTTGCAGACATGATCTGTGAAGTTGATGTGGACTTTTAGTTTATGTGTCTACTAGTTTGTGTGTCTCCTTTTAGCCTGTTTTTTCTGAAAAAGTGTGATTATACTCTGATGTGATTATATTGTGTGTCTGGGCATTTGTCAACTTCTGTCCCACCACCCCAAGTGACTGTAACCTGTTGGCTAGTTAAGAGGGGTGAAGGACCCTGAGCTGTTAATAGTCTTGCATATTTTCAGAAAATAGGTGCACTGATAGAAGAGACAAGCCAAAATTTGTGCCTCCATGAAGGGGAAGGAAGAAACTCAGTCATACAACACTAGAGAAACCACACACAAGACGGTCCCAAGGAACCTGGTTTTGTAACTTCAGTAACTTCAGCTGCTACAAGAAGTACTTGTTCTGCAGTGTCCTTTTGAGAAATGGCTGGACTGTTTTTCCTGAAGTTTGCTAGCAGAGATCTCCCCAAGGCAGACATTTGTGATAGGAAACTGCATATCAAACCGTTAAAATCTGGTGAAGTTATAGCACCTACATCAGGGTACAAAGTTGAGTAACTGATTGTTAGGGGTGTCACCAGCCTATTCCCACTAACATCTTTTAAATGTGCAATGGAGGTTGTACTAATCTAGTCACAGCTACTTACAAGTTGAAACCAGCCCAGATTAACAAGATTGTCTGAGCATAACATAACCAGGAATTTGCTAGTAAAAGAAATAACCTAAAGGAATGATTTTCAGCAAATGTTGAAGCACTGAACAGTGCAGTGCCAATTAACCTGGCACAACATGTCCTACAGCTCCTGTTTTATCTTGCTTTTTGTTACTGACTGGAAGAATGAAAGCTCCTTCCCTACCAGCTAGAACTGGAGCTCTCTGCCACTTTAGCCTGTGATGAACAAGCTTTGAATCTACAAGCATGTAAATGCTAAAACATCTGCTCATCTTGCTTGAAAACTGGAGGAGTAGCTGCAGCTAAGCCACTGCTTCCATAGAAGATTTAGGCTGAGACATCTAATTCTTTGTTCTTCTTTTTAGTTAAAAGTTAAAAGTAAAGCAGACAGGAAAGTCATCCCACCTCTGCTGTGAACAAGGCAAGATAAATTGCAAATGTATATCGCTGTGTAACAGCCAATGTGATTAAATGAAGAATGTGCCAAGTCTGTTATTGACTTGGGAAGTCCATGGTTCCTCCCAGGATTGGAGAGCTCATCCCAATATTACAGTGATATTTGGAAACAGGAGGGAGGAATTGGTTCCCTCAAAAGTCTTCCCCAACAATAGAGTTGTCCAAGCTCTGCAGGCCTACCTGATTCTAACATGTGCTTTTCTTGGCCGGGGACAAAGATGATAGGGAAATGAAAAGGGTTCTTGGGCTTTTCTCCTATTGCCAAAATTTAAGTCATTCACATTGAGAGTGTAGGAGTTGTCCTTGTGTGCATGTAAAACTCTGCCGCAATGTCTGCAAAAAAAACCCAGAGCTGTAACAAGCCAGCTGGTGTTCTGAAACTACTGCCTACACTGCTAATAGCCTCTCATTGTTTTCTTCCCTCACCTTGTCTTTCTTTCCCAATAAAATCTCTTGAACTTAATTCCTGGTTCAAAGTAGTTATACTCTCTCTCTTTGTCCTTGTGTGAGTAGAGTGATCCAGGACAGACGTAACAGGAGCAAACTGATATAGAGGAGTTTTTGTTGGAATTCTGAATGTAGGAAAGGATGAGAAATACAGGTGAAGGTGAGGGAGGAGGATTTAGCACAAAGATGTTTGAAATTAGTCTCGCTGAGAAAGGCTAAAGAAATAATTGCCTAATGATGCTTTAGACATCTGTTTCAGAACAGGCAGCAAGTGTTGCATGTAATGAAAGCAAGGACTTTTACTATTTTATTTTCTGCAATTAGAAAGCAGGGGAGGAAATGAGGGCAGGAAAAAATGGAGTAAGAGAACAGTTATAGTAAACAGCTGGACAATTTTATATAGAGCACAGTAATATTTATATGCTCTTCCTCTGCCTTCCTTATGCTATCCTTTAACAGCTTCTCTGTTCTGAAGGGTATTTTGTCCTTTCTAAAAGACTAGTGCTTTGGATGCTCAAAGTTAGATGCTAAAGTAACAGCTGGCCACCAGAATGCCTTTGAGGATCAAAATGTTCAGGAGAATGTAGTTGTCACTTACCCAGATGCTGTTACTAACTGATGGAAATGGTCCTGAAGGAGAAGCTGTCCTTGTCTCACAGGTGGTTTCTGTGTGCCTCAGTTGCTAGACCAGTGGCTGAGAAAGACTCCCATTAATAAAATGGTCTTTAGGGTTGCACTCCCAGTGCTGTATGGCCATACCTTAACACGTGCCTGGATTCAAATAAATACCTGGAATTATGTGGATGTTGTGTCCGCTGCTCCAAACTGAAAAAGTACACTTGCACCAGGCCCTCTTAGAGAAACTATAGCTCCACTTTCCACGAGACATTTTCTGGTTTGGGATGATCTCATTCCTTTTTCCAAGCAATAAACATCCTACAGGGCATGTGGTTTTCATAGAATCATAGAATGATTTGGGTTGGAAAGGACCTTTAAGATCATCAAGTCCAACCATTAACCTAATGCTGCCAAGTCTACCACTAAACTGTTTCCCTAAGTGCCATGTCTACACGTCTTTTAAATACCCCCAGAGATGGTGACTCCACCACTTCCCTGGGCAGCCTGTTCCAATGCTTGATAACCCTCTCAGTGAAGAAATTTTTCCTAATATCCAATCTAAACCTCCCCTGGTGCAACTTGAGGCCATTTCCTCTTGTCCTATTGTTTGCAGCTTGGGAGAAGAGACCAACACCTACTTCACTACAGCCTCCTTTCAGGTAGTTGTAGAGGGTGACAAGGTCTCCCCTCAGCCTCCTATTCTCCAGGTTAAACAATCCCACTTCCCTCAGCCACTCCTCATATGACTTGTGCTTTAGACCCTTCACCAGCTTCATTACCCTTCTTTGGACATGCTCCAGACACATCTTTCTTGTAGTGAGGGGCCCAAAACTGAATGCAGTATTCGAGGTACAGCCTCATCAGTGGCAAGTACAGGGGGATGATCACTTCCCTAGTCCTGTTGGCCACACTATTTCTGATACAGGCCAGGATGCCGTTGGTCTTCTTGGCCACATGGGCATGCTGCTGGCTCATATTCATCTGGCTGTCAACCAACACCACCAGGTCCTTTTCCACTGGGCAGCTTTCCAGCCACTCTTCTCCAAGCCCATAGCGTTGCATGGGGTTGTTGTGACCCAAGTGCAGGACCTGGCACTTGGCCTTGTTGAACCTCATACAGTTGGCCTCGGCCCATCAATCCAACCCGTCCAGATCCTTCTGTGGAGCCTTCCTACCCTCAAGCAGATCAACACTGGTGCCCAACTTGGTGTCACCTGCAAACTTATTGAGGGTGGGGTTGATCCCCTTGTCCAGATCATTGATAAAGGTATTGAACAGAACTGGCCCCAGTACTGAGCCCGGGGGAGCACCACTTGTGACCCAACGCTAACTGGATTTAACTCCATTTGCCACAACTTTTTGGGCCTGGCCAGCCAGCCAGTTTTTTACCCAACAAAGCGTATGCCCATCCAAGCCATGAGCAGCCAATTTCTCCAGGAGAATGCTGTGGGAAATGGTGTTAAAGGCTTTACTAAACCCTAGGTAGACAATATCCACAGACTTTCCCTCATCTGCTACACAGGTCACCTTGTCATAGAAGCAGATCAGGTTAGTCAAGCAGGACCTGCCTTTCATAAACCCATGCTGACTTGTCTTGATCACCTGGTTGTCCTGTTTGTGCCATGTGATGGCACTCAAGATGATCTGCTCCATAACCTTCCCCAGCACCAGGGTCAGACTGACAGGCCTGTAGTTCCCCCATATCCTCCTTCTGGCCCTTCTTGTAGATGGGTGTCATATTTGCTAACT